>JAFJYI010000019.1:2598571-3248214 GCA_019022655.1 Acacia acuminata | reverse complement strand
CTCTCAAGGTACACTACACAGTACCGTGCACAACTTTCTTTAGTTTTCCACTCTGCAATTTGGATGAGCAGGTGGTCAAAGACGATGTGTTGCCCAGTGGTACCTTCATTCTGGCGGTTTCGTCCGTGACCTACTCCATTTATTCAATCGAAAGGATGAAATCTGTTTGGGGAGAGGACTTCCTAGAATTTAAGCCGGAGAGGTGGTTGTCGGTCGACGGTAATAAAATCAACGTAAATGACTCATATAAGTTTGTCGCATTTAATAATGGCCCAAGAATCTCTTTGGGGAAAGACTTGGCGTACCTGCAAATGAAGTCGATAGCGGCGTCTGTGCTATTACACCACCGCCTCTTGGTGGCACCGATACACCGCGTTGAATAGAAGATGTCGCTGAGGTTGTTCATGAAGTACAGGCAAAAGGTGAACATGCACCCAAGCGATTTTCTCCTCGTTGGAATACCTTTATTGCCCATGGATTTTAGTCTTCAAGAATTTTTTTTTTTTCAATTTCATTATCCTCCTGCGTACCCTCTATCCCAGTCAGCAATTTAGCTTCAACTTTAGCGTACATGTCAGTATTGTTAGTCAAATATTCCAATTTAACAGTCAACATCTTTCCCATTGACAGCATATGGGACGTTTGCACCATTTTCTTAACCATGTAGTCACTTTTGCACCTAAAAAAAGCACATGGTGCTAGACGCTTCTGAGGATAAATCACATGAGTATTTTTGCACCTTAACCCTAACAATATTCAAACACTATCATTTTATCCAAAAAAAAATCACATAATCTATTCTGAAAAAGCACTTTTACCACTTACTCTCTAAAAGTTAATCAAAACACTCTCAAGATAATGTTTTTGACAAAAATGTGGGATAAATGGGCCATGAAAAAACTAGAGCCAGGAAAATAGCGAAGCCTATTAGGCTGACTCATTTAGGCCTTGAATTTGCAAGGGTCTGGCCTAAAATTTTTGCCTCAAATGTGAGAGTGGAACTAAAAGGGTCAGCCCTAAAGCATTAAGGGCCTAAAAGGGTCGGCCTTTTAGGCCCGTATTTTTTTAAAATTATTTACATAGTAATAATATTATTGATTTTTTATACTTTGTTGATGATGTTACAAATATTTAGTTGTTATTATCCTTTTTAGAATTAAATTTCATAAGAAAATCTTGTGTTAAGAATCCTAAAAATTAAAAACTTATAAAAGATATTTTTTATTTCATAAGTATTCTTACTAATTTTGTATTTTTTGACTTATTTTCCAGTGATTATTTTGTTAATATCTTGTATTGTTTATATTGTTGACTACTTATACTTTTCAAGACATATTTATAAGAAGTATTTTAAATTTTTTAAATAATTAATTATTTGTAATTGTGGTATGTGGACAATAGTTTACCTTTGATTATGACTTAGTGATTGTGTTTGTTTGTTGTACGATGCGTATCATTTACACCTTAATTTTGACAACATTTATGTGTTAAATTAGGACTTTTATTGTTCTAATTTTATTTCTTTTAAAAAAGCTGAAAAATAATGAAAGATGGTTAAAATAACTTTGGCAGTGGCGGATCTTGGGATAAATATTTGGGGGCCAAATGTATACTCATTAGCTAATTAAAAAAAATATTTTGGGGCCAAATATATAATAAAAGTATTTTAACAAACATAATATATAAGATAACATACCTTTTACATTATATTAAATTTTTTTAAAAAAAATTCTGAACAGATTTTTTTGAGGGGGGCTATGGCCCTCCATTATCCTTTCTAAGGTCCGCCACTGAATTTTGGTCTCCCTCCTTGATGGGAGAGGATTTTCTCATAATTTTGTTTCTCCTTTTCTCTCATTGGCCTCATCTCGCCATTGATTAGGAAGAAGAGAGAGAGGTAAAAGTAGTATTGTGATTGATTTGATGTATATGATTTAAAGATGATGAGGGATAATGAGAAAAGGATGGAGAGAGAAACCCAACCCTCCCTGATATTTAAGGGTTGGGTCTCAAGAAAATGACTATTTTTCCTTTAGCCATCCTAAAAGAGCCCATGAAGGCCGCCCTCAAGAAAATGACTATTTTTCCTTTAGCCATCCTAAAAGAGCCCATGAAGGCCGCCCTTTTTACCAGCTTTAAAAAAAAAAAACAAAACAATGATCCATCCCACTCACTCGGTTTGCCTTCCCATGAGTCGGATTGGAAGGAGATGATATCATCATAGATATATGTAGTATCAAAATAAAAAATAAAAAATCATAGATACCCCTCATCCTTGGGCTTAATTGACAAAGAAGTCGAACACTCTCACCAAAAAGAGGGAGTTCGATTCTGAAGTTGGTCAATGTGCTGGGGGAGGTATCCTAACTCCTAAGTGCTTAGGTAAACACCTGAAGATAATAGACGGCTCGTCCTGTCTAACATCAATATCACCTTAGAGGAAAGGTGATTTCGCCCCGCATTTGGATCGACCCAACCCTTTTCCTAAAATTTTTCTAGCAAAAAAAAAAAAAAAAAAAATGAGAATTCGATGACATCCTTATACCCACAAAAAAAAAAAAAAAAAAATAGAGGACTTCCTTGTTTTTTTTCCTCCACACAATTTTGTTTTTTTCCCTAATAAAATCTGGGACTACACTTTTTCTCACTCCCCCAGCTGTAAAAGGAGTACTCTTTGTTATAGGTTATAAGGTGGTTCTTAATATAAGAAAAAAAATTCTATTTATCTAAAATTTTAACTGAGATGTTATATTATTTCTCTCATTAAATGTGTGTCACTTATTATCTTTCATATATTCTCTTTCTAAATAAGAGTATAGTTAGAAAGAAATCTATTTTATAATATAAGACATTTTAAATAAATTATAAAAAATAAGAAGTGACAGTTAACTCGTTAAAGATATTTTGAATTACATTTTTTTTCCTTTTATCCTTATCGAAAATGTGTTTGAAAATTTAATAAGAGAGCAAATTGGAAATAAGTATTAATTATATGAATAAAACTGAAAAGTGGGTATTAATTGTCTCACAATGACTTATATTTTATATCAAGCTATTCTTTTAAAGTGCTACATATTGTGGATTGGAGGTAGTATATGGGTTATATATTTATTGCTTTTAACTACTCCCTTGTATCCATTTTATAAGGAAAATTCTTTCTCATAAGGGTAAACCTTAATATAAAGAACAAATCCCTTTTGTCTGAAATCTTAACTTGTCTTTCCATTTTTGCCTCTATTAAATATATGTCACTTATTATCTCTCCGCAATAAATTTTCATTTGTTACCTCTCTCATGTCTCCTCTTTAAAAATAAGCATATAAATTAGAAAGAAGAATATATATCTCACACATCTATTGTTTTTAACTAACATTTTGAACCGTGTGATTTTGAAAGTTGCTTCTTATAAAAATGATAGGAGGGAGTAACATTTTGAATCACGTTATTTTAGTAGTTGTTCACATCATAGTAATTCAATATCAACATCAATGTTGATTTGGGATGTTCATGAGGTTTAAATGTCCGTCTAAGCATAGCAAAAAAAAAAAAAAAAAAAGAATCAGGATTTTGATAGGTACATCCTTTGCAAGATGAGATTCAGGAAGTAAGATCCATTATCCTATCAAATTGGGTCTTGAGGTCATTCATATGCATAGGGAAGGATTAAGGTATGTCGACTATCTAGCCCAAATGGCTCAGGAGAACAATCAGGATTTTGATGTCTTATTGACTCAGCCTTTTGCTTGCTTGGAGTTATTTAAATTGGAATGTGGTGAAGTCTCTAAGAACTACAATAGTGTTGTCTAATTTGTAGACGTTTTGTACTTCTCAAGCTATTTGTTTGCCTTTGTATTTTTTTTAAAAAAAAAAAATAAGAGAGGGAGAGACTGTTTTTTTTTTTTTTTGGGTGCTAGGCTGTCACAATATTAGACGGACCTGGTTTTAATGATTTTGTCACTTTTACTCTCCTCTCAAAAGATTATGGTTACTTTTATATATATAAAAAATGGTTTATGGTGTTTAATGCACTATTAGAAAAAAAAAAATTATGATTATTTTTATGCCTCAACCTTAAATTAAATAATAAAGATATCGTTGAGTGAGCTTGAATTTTTGAGATCCGAATATTGCTTCTAAATGAGTATACATTATCCATGCATATAAAATTGGAAAAATCTCATAGAAAGATGGTTGAATTATCCAAATTCTAATTTGGGTTATTAAATTTAATAAATTATTAATTAGATTATATGAGACAATTAGAGATTTAGAATTTGAGCCAAATTACCTCTACATCCTTTAGTTATTAAAAACAAAACCAAAATTGGAGACGGTGAAGCATCACATTCCAAAGCACAACATAATTAGACAGCATGTGCTTCATACATTAGAAAAGATAAGTAAAAGGCTCAAGGCTGAGAATATGTGACAGCATAATTAAGCTACAATGATGGAAATAAGCTTTCCCACATATCCGGTGGAAGTTGTTCCTAGACAGTGAAAAAGGGAAAAGAAAACGCAACCAAATTGTATAGACCCAGGGTCCTCCTTCACTCATTAACACGCCCACCGAATCATAAATAAATAAATAAATAAACAGTCCATCCTAAGAAGAAGAAAATTAAATGAAATTCATATACAAAGATCAAGATCCAAATTACATTGCGCTCATATTTAATAATGAATCAAAATGCTCTGCTCAGAAGATAAGCCTGAACAAGAGAGCAACTAGGGAAGCAACAGTGGAAGGCACAATTAGGCGGTGGTGTCCGACATGGGACTAGGAAGCTGATCGTTGGCGGCCGAGACAACAGACACCACCGCCAAGACGACGACCACAATGAAGAAAAGCTTCATCCTTTTTGCCTCCAATTTTTTAGGGAAAATTTTTGGGATTCTTGAAGGGAACAAAGCAAGCACAGAAGACAAAAACAAGAAGTGGTAGGGTCAGAACACAAGCATGGGAAGGCTGATTCTTACAGAGAAAAAGAGAAAAAGGTAGGGGTAGAGGGTATTATTGAAAAATAATTAACATTTAGATATTATAGATTGGGCCATTAACCCAATTTAAGATTTATTAAATTGACTAGCCTTATATAGGATTTTAGTATTGTAATCGCCTTTATATGGATTCTCCCTATAAAATTTAAATTAACATGTATGTGGAGGAAGTGTTTTTCATAGCCCAAATTTTTTTTTTAGAAAAAGTGTGTTGTCTTCAACATTGCCAACTAAAACCATCAAATGCAAAGAGAAACGGAACAAAGTGATTTGCTCCGTCTCTCTAACGAAGAAACCGAAGCTCCTGAGAGGTTGATCAAGGGCCCTTTTTGACCCTTTCCGCTTCGAACCTGCCTTTGGTCAGACATTTGTTCCCGTCCGTTGTGTCTTTTGTGTCAAAATGGTGCCATTTTAGCGTAAAGTTTTTTTTTAAAAAAAAAAAAAAAAATCAGGATACTGATTGATATTAAAAAGATATTTTAGGATACGGTTCTTGAAAAAATACTTTATGATCTTGAAAAATCATTTTAGGATCCTAAAAAAATATTCTGAATTATATTTTTAATATCACTCAATACCTGAAATATTTTTTCCAGGATCATAAAATAAGTTTTCAAGATCATGAAGTATTTTCAGTACCATTAGTTTTGAGATCATGAAATATTTTTCAGTACCGGTTAGTATTCTAAAATATCCTTTTAGTATCATTCAGTACCATAAAATATTTTTTAAGATCCTAAAATAATTTTTTAAGGTCACGAAGTTTTTTTTTTGGTACTTAGTATCCTCAAGTATCTTTTTAGTATAAGTCAAGATTCTGAAATATTTTTTCAGGATCCTAAAATAATTTTTCAAGATCATAAAGTATTTTTATAATGTCATTCAAGATCATTCAGTATTTTTTTAGTAATAGTCAGTACCCTGAAATCTATTTCTTAAAAAAAAAAAGGCAAAACGGCAAAACGACGTCGTTTTGGCACAAAAGACACAACGGACGATAACAAATATCGGACCAAAGCCAGGTCCACCAGCTTCACCCATCTCCTTCTACTCTAGCATACATGAGTCCCACAAGAATGTTTCGTTTACCCAGGATTTCAGAGGGCCAAAAATGAATATACACATTTGTAATTGAAAGCCCAAAAAAAAAAAAAAAAATCAAAATAGTAATCGAGAGAAAGAGAGTGATGTTTTGAATATTTATAATTACATTGAGGGGTTAGTACTTGATTTGTCTTTTTTAAAATTAAAAATAAATGATACATAAATTTCCACACATATATTATTTTAAAAAAATATTACCCATTGTTTTCTAATGCTTGCCAACCAGAGAGTCCATGCCTCCCACCCCACCTACGTGTTCCCATGGGATTCGCCATGTCAATGACCCCAATATTCCAAGCCATGTAAAACCCAAACAACAATTTAGTCTTCAACGTCAATCCCTGGCCTAGGGATTTCATGAAGAAATGAGAAGCAATTGCAGCAAATAGTTGTTCTTAGGTCGATAGAAAGAAGAAAAAGAATTAAAAGAAACCTTGAACAATAAAGAGGGCCTCCAAATAGAACAAGCTGAAGATTAAACGAAAATTATTGATGTAAAACATTGAAAAGTTAACTATTAAACAAAGAAGAAAAGTAAAATGAAGAAAGAGGTGAGAAAGACTAGGGGAATATTACCACAGACAGAGAGAGAGAGAGAGAGAGAGAGAGAGGTTTGAAGTAAATTGAGAAAAGAGAGAGATAAAGTTTTTACAAATTTACAAAAGAATTCCATAATTTCCTTAAGGAATTTTTTAGTTACAAATTTGAATTCACAAAATCTAATAAGGGTTTTGCAAGTTTAAATAAGATTTTCACAAGGTCTCAGAATAATTTCACAATTTTTTTAAAGAATTTCATAAATTATAATTTCAATTTACGATATTTGAGACAGATTTTTCTAAGGTTTTCACAAATATTTTAACTTTTTTACAAATTACAAATTTTGATTCATGTCTAATAAGAATTTCACAAATTAAGGGTGATCAAGAGTCGTAATTTTGGGAGCGTGCCTGCCAGCAGCAGCAGCAAGAAGACGACGAACAAGAAGAATCCGGTTTTTGCTTGAAGGTTATGTGGAGCTATGTAGCATGGACACGACAAATTTTTCAATTTTAATGAATCTGATACGCGTTTGGAATGATACGATGATGACATAGCAAAAACGCGAATCAGAATGGTCAAAGGGTCAAATAGCATTTCTGTAAATTTTTCAGAAATTTGGGTGTTTTTCAACTGAGAATTTTGGCAACAAAAATCCCCTATTGACAATTCTTTTCAGTTCTCTCCCAACAACAGTCACCTCCATCTCTCCCAAACGATGACACTGTCTCTCCCAAATCGACTCGAGATCGTCGTTGTTTTTCGGTTCTACTTCCTCCTCCTTGGCTTCGTGCGTATGTGTTTGCAGCCCTACTGTGAGTGTGTTCTTCGCTCTTCGATTCTTCAATTTTTTGCTCTTGCATCCGTGTCTCTGTGAGACTGTGTCCTACGATTGTTTTGTTCCAATTGTCCGGAGTGTGTTCTGTTCTTCGATTCTACTTCTTCCTCCTTGTTTTGTTCGTCTCTGTGAGACTGTGCCCTACAATTGTTTGCAGCCCTACGAATTTTTACTTAATTGTTTTAATTATATTCTTTTGTGGGAAAGGCTGATGTGATACTAAGAGGTCACTACTTTCTGTCACTACTTACTAGCTTATGCTTATCATCTATGATTTTAATATGATTTATTATGATTTTAATCTGGTAGAGATGATTAAAGCTAGAAATGTTTTATTTAATTGTTTTAATATGATTTTGTTTTTAACATGATTGGACAGAATGGAGTCAACCATAAATCACACCATATTATTTAATACTAAGAATATTTAATACTAAGACGTATAGGAGCTATCGAAATATTAGTAGTACTCTATCTGGTTCTTATCATAAGGCACTAACTAGTAAGTTTATTTGGTCTTTTTTATAAGGCACTTACTTGTTCCCAATGAGCAATGATTATTTTTTTCCACGTCTATCCCTAATTAATAAAAGTAGTGGATGAGAGTAATAATTAATACTCCATCCTGTCCTTCTTATAAAGTCAAACTAAAGTTTATTTGGTTTTTTTATAAAAATCTTTTATTGGTTTTATAAGTTTTCCCAATAAAGATTAATTATTTGTTTCCATGTAATGCTTTATAATTAATGAGGATAGTGTGTGAGATAATAATTAATATAATATTATAATTAAGTATAATTAGTAGGGGTAATATTGGAAGTTACTTAAATTATAGGGAAACTTTATTGACTTTAACTGTTTTTATTAATTTGTGAGAAAAGTTAGTTGGTGCGTTATAATAAAGACCGAAGGGAGTATAATATTAGAGTTTAGTGTAATTAGTAGGGGTAATATTGGAAATTACTTAGATTTTAGGACAATTTTATTGACTTTATCTATTTTTATTGGTTTGTGAGAAAAGTTAGGTGATGTAAGAAGAGAGTATTGTGACGTTATCGGTAACGTATCGGACGGTGCGTCATAGATGTGGAGATGCCGGATGAGGATCTGACCAGGACCAAGAGCTTGAAGAATGAAGATCTGGATGAGCTCAACGGATGCTTGGATCTTGGCTATGGCTTCGGCTACGATAAGATTTTTGAGCTCTGCAACACGTTGCCGGCTCTCGAGTTGTGCTATTCCATGAGCCAGAAGTTCATGGATGAACATCAGAAGTCACCTGAGAGTTCGCTCGGGGTACCGCCTTCAATTCACCTGCGGATTCCTGATCTTCAAACTCCAGCTCCGTGGCCAACTGGAAAATCTCGACAGAATGAACGATGGGATAGAGAGAAGGAGCGGGAGAGCCGGATCAGAAAACGAGAGAAAGAGAAGAAAAGGGTTTATAAGTGAGAAATTCTTTGTCATTTTCATTTAATTTTTAAAAACAATGCAGGCTTTCACACTTGTATTATGAATATTGAGATGACTTTTCTGTGTTTCCGAAGTTACAAAGTTCTTTTTTTTTTTCCTTATTTAAATTAATATATCTTCTGAAACTTCACAACAATAATGAGACTAGGTGAATATGAAAGTTTTCAAAAGCAGTCCAGGTTGCATCAATTGAATTCCGAAGCTATGTACAAGAGCAACACGATTACAACCATATCAAGCAGATTCAGGATTCGGAAAACGGATCCGAAATGCTTATTCGTCTAATCTCGACCCTAAGTTTAAGAAACCAGAATCGTGCACCATAATCTCTCACAAGTCATAATTAAAATATTTACATATCCGGAAGTCACACAAACAAGACACCAGATCGCCGGCAATTTTCAGCATCAAGCGACGGCGACCTCTTCTGGATCTTCAAAGTTGGGATCATTTGCATCCAAGGCATCATGCTGGCGTCCGATCTCAGCATCGGAGTAGCCATGGCCGATCCAGGTGAATTTTCCTCCGTGACCTCCCTTCTTGGGCGATCCATTCATCCCGGTCGCCGATTTGCGATCCTTTCTCACCTCCGACGACGGCTTCCCATTTGATCTGAGACTCTTGCCTGTGTCCTTCATCTTCAAGGTAGCTTCAATTCGCAGCAGGCTCACAGTCCAATCTACACTGAGCGAGTGAGAATGGGATAACAGATGGGGATTTAAATAGGAGGAGGAGGGGGGCCAACAATGTAATTGTGAAAATTAGGGTCTGTGGGCGGGTGTAAGAGTGGGATTGGAGGGAAGACGTCAATGGGATAAGAACGGGGGTGGGAAGTGATAGTGTGAAGTAAGGAACACTTGAGAATTGAGATCATATGATTCATCAGTGGGTCAGAAAATGCAGGATTTGGATAATACGGTGCGGACTGACATCACGGGAATTGGCCAAAAAACAAAAGACTGGATATCACGTGGCTTGCCTATCCTCTGTTATGCTAGATTTTGACTTTTTCACCCTATATATGTCTCTCGAATCTCTGGCTTGCCATCACTTTGAAAAAATCTATGCAAAGTTTAATGGTAGGAAACTGAATCCACATTTAGTGTTTATAATTAGGCTTCTAATCAGAGGTATAAATAATTTTTTTAATTTTTTTTTATATATTGTATTTATTTAGATTTAAATTATATGCTTTGATTTTCGAAATTTTTTTACACTCGCATCTTTAATTAATTAATTTTCATACTACCTATAAGCTGATAAATACAAAATTGGAAATTAATTAATTTGAGATATTGGGTGTAAAAAACATCTCAAAAAGCAGCATATCATTTAAATATAAATAAATACAATATATAAAAAAAATAAAAAAAATTGCTTATACCTCTAATTAAAGGTATAAACACATAAATAAGCACCAAATGTGGACTCGTAGCAAACCATGGTTGGAGAAAATTAATTCACACATATATCAATGACAGGTAGTTAACTCAATGATTATAGGATAAATTTTTAACTTTGTCCTAATTTATAAATGAATATTTTTTAACTTTTTCTTCTCTCTCTATTTTTATTGGTATAATTGATATGGGTAAAATTGTCATAATCTCATTTATTACCCTAAAACTACACTTGTAAATATGACAATTTTTTTTGGTCAAGAAAGATTTATAAATAGGACCAAAGTTGTATTCTCCAAAAGCTAATTCAACCATGCACTTTTGTGACTATTTGTTTTAGCTTTTCAAAAATAATTTTACGATTTACGAGGTAAATATGTTAAAAGAGTTTTGTCTCGATTTACAAAAAATAACTTCTAAAATTATGGTTTGTTTTACTTTTTTAGAAGTGCTTAAGATTTACAACAAAGGAAAGAATTTAATTTCCGATAATTATAGTCAATGAGGAGCATAAACCTACTGTGCAGTTATTATACACTCCTAAATTGTTATCAAATTTTTATGTGATTAACTTTTAAAGAATAATTTTTAGGACATATAAAGTAAGTATTGAAAAGAATTTTGTCCGACTTACGGAAAAAACTTCTAAAACCACAGTTTTGTGTTTGCCAAACATGCACTAAATCCCTTCATTGTCATTTCTTGCTTTATAGACGTATTATCATTTCTTTTAGCAGAACTTATTGACTCACTTTAAAATTTAATAACTTGTTTTTTTAAAAAAATTATCTCTATTTAATATATGAACATGATAATGTGAGTGATATAATACATTCATGAGAATTTTAGGGCTCGTTTGGATCGCTACAAATTAGGAGAGGGAAAAGGAAAATTGAATTTTCCTTCCGGCGGCATCGTTCGGTTCACCATTTTCCCAAGAAAATATCTTCTGATGGCGGCCAATTTTCCTTCATCCATATGAATATCTTTTCCTTTCATTATTGGTGGTAACCCATTTTCCAACCGTAGTAATTCCCAAATAACCCGTCTTTTTCTTCTTCATGGTTGTCACCGCCTCCTCATGTGCAGATTTGTCAATGACGGTGGAGGAAGAAGAAGCTGACGGAACAAGGAAGAAGATAACAAAAATTGGTGTTCGGTGTCGAAACAAGGAAGGGAGGCCTCACTAGATTCAAACTCAGAACAAGAAAAAGTGAAGGATCAAACCAAGCAAGAATTACAATTGTTAACATTGAATAAAAAAATTGAAGGCTAAAGCATACCTCACTGGGTTTAAACACAAAAGAGCAATTCATGCATCACCACCAAAGAACAAGACAAAGAACGAGAAAGGACAAGTTAGGACTGAGAGTAAGGGGAGGTATCAAACTGTTGAAAGAGACTAGGGCTAACTGAACAAATGGGATGCGGAAGATACCTGACAGCAGCGACGGTGGCAGCAACGTCCACGACAACAACGTCCAACGTGCAGAACTTCTAAGGTTTGAGCCTTGTTTTGTGACAGAGGAGAAGGAAGATAACAAAAATGTTGAATTAACCAGTGAGTTCCTATGGCACTTGAGTGTGCCTTTGAGCACTCGATTGTTTGGTAGAAATTATAATCTTAGGGGTAAAATAGTATTTTGTCTCATTTTCCAACCTCATTTTCTTCTAACCAAATAAAACACTTCCTATCAACCCATTTTCTTTTCCTGTAAACCAAACGTATTGAGGCAAAATATTTTTCGTTTCGTTTCGTTCCATTCCATTCCATTCCTACCTTTTTTTTAATCCAAATTGGCCCTTAATAGGTTCAGTTAACGGTGGCGGTGGGTCGCAACTATAGATAAAGGTGAGAATTGTTTTTTTAAACAAAGTGGTATTATGATTATTTTACCCAAATTCTGAAATTTCATGGACTAATTTGAAATCTCTTCATTTGCAGGACCAATTCAAGTTTCATGAATCTTCAATGTATTTATTTCTTTAATTTCTTTCAGACAAAAAAATGTATTTACTTCTTTGTTTTTCTCTTAAGTTTCATTGAGTACTTTATATGTTTTAAAAGGTGAAGTTGCAAATTTAACAACAAAGTTTTATGTTAGAGGTGTCTGACATAATTAAGTTTTCATAGGTGCTAAAATATATATAAACTTGGATAAATGAGCAATTTTACACACGTGATTTTCCCCAGGAGCGCCCGGACCACGAAATTTTCGGACCAAAAATACACATGTGTTTACGTTTTGGAGCACCCAAAGCCACAACCACGTTAGTTGTTAGTTGACCGTTAACTTAGATAGAACGCTGACGTGACGATGATTTGGACTGACACGTTGACGTGGAATTAAAATTCAAAAAATTTGGAAAAAATTCGAAAAATTAGGAAAAAATTCAAATAAGGGTAAAGGTGCAAAAATACACATGTGTTTTGCAATCAGGGGCGCCCAACACCATGTGCTTTTTTTGAGTGCAAAAATGCACATGTGGTTATAAAAAAGGGGCAAAAGTCACACATCAGTTAAGTTGACTGTTAAAAATAAACACTTTGACTAACAGACGCTGACATGGCATATATTAAGCATCTGGGAAAAAAACTCAACACAAAAATCTGAAGGCTCGCTGTGCTGATCACAATCCAATTATGTAAAGCTTTCAACTTGATTCAAGCACTCAAAATCATCAGAGAAATACAACGAAGCATGAGATACACGATATGCTTACCATATGCACGATGGCAGCAAGTTTTCCTGAGTTTTAAAACGAAATAGTAAAGTTTAGAATGCTTCCTCTTTATTCATACGTGCAGTAACGTTTTTCGACAGCAGCATCCTATTATGACAGGTAACTCCCTTCTCTCTCTATATATATATGGTCCTATTTCAATTTCCCTTTCTTTTCTGTTTTCTTATGCGTAACAATATATACACATTCATGACAGTGTTATGGAAACAAAGAGGAAGATAAGTTCGATACATTACCTCTGTTTTCTGAGTTAAAAACAGGGAGAGAGGGAAGCCATTCTCGTTGCTCAGAAAGTGAGCAAAAACCAGATGCTTGAGTCATGATCTTACCTATTGCACCTTTGTTGGACTGTGTATTCTGTTCTATGCTGATTTTGAAATAATAAGTAGCTCTTCCTTAGTTTAATTAATAATACTGATTTTTTTATTTGTTAGTGCAATGAATCTCTTCTGCCTCTCCGTTTTTGAATCTGCTGCTCCATTTTAATTCATGAAGATATATGGCTCGGTTCAATTCATTTATAGAGTACAACTACAAACAGGAATAAGGATAGCACATGTTGATGCCCATGCTCTATGCAGTGGGAAATAGCTGTCTTTCCAATAATAGTAATAAGAGACGTAATTAAAGTAAGAAGAATATGAGTTTTACTTGAAAATAATGGTAAAATATTGATGGCCTGGAGTGTAACAACCCAAAATCAAACACCTAAAATCTTATCCAAAACATTGAAATATCTCCAACATAGATTATCAACATCCAAATCATAAAAATACACAACTGATTCAAATCAAAATATGTTTTTGAGTCAATATAAACTCTCAAAATATTTCATAATAAAATACAAAATGGAAGTCTTAGAGTCATGGCAAATAAAACGACATAACATAAATTCTAGGAGCAAAACCGAGCCTTCATGGCTCACTCCATAGATTCCTTCCCTCGCTTCCTACTAGAACAATCACCTGAAAATTGTTAATATAGAGTGAGATTTCACAATCTCAGTAACTACTGAAAGTTCCTATCATATACAAGCAAGTCACATATGACAAAAAGTAGGAACTGATTACATATATATTTGTATGTACCATAATTTCATACTACATTTCTTATCGTAATGTCAATGTGAACCGTACAATGATACAATATGCAACATGCTGCCTCTCTTATATCACCGTCCATCCTCAACTGCTGACTGGAGCCATAGGCTAACACATAGTCCAATAGCAACCCATCCATTTGATTGGATGGTTCCAAGCTCACCAAAACTTAAGATATACTCGGCCAAAGGTATAGAGCTTAAGTATGGATTATGGCTCCCCTCCTTAAAAGAACACAACTAAGGAGGTGTCACATGTCCCACTCAATGCAATCCCGCCAAAGGAAAACATGGAAGAAGGGGCCCTGACAAGTGTCATCCACTGTGCACAGAGTGATGACATACCACGTGGTAAAAGATCTCAACATACAAATCCCTTCTTACTCCAACCCATCACATATGCATCCGCCATGTCAGATATATATTAAATCACCAATAATATAATTAAGTGTCAAGGTACAATAAATCATGCATCAATTCATAGAAAATATCAATTTACAATACATACACATATACATATAATTCAGTCCTTTAATTTTAAATAAAAGATAGTTACTCACAATCACATACAATTTACAAGTATATGGAAGAATACTCAGAGTTACTTGTTACTCCCTAGTGTACATGCAATCACACAAGTGTCACACCAAAGCTCTCAATGAGAGTCGAAAAGTCATCAACATAAATATCTATTATTATATTTCTCAAAACTATTCTAAAGTTATTATAATACTACTCTAAAGCTTAAATCTACCCATCTAAAAATTTATATAGTATGAACACATTTTTATTAGTCACAACAGGTTTACTTTAGATTTAGATCCACACACACACACACACATATATATATATATATATTAATAAAGGAGAGGACTCAAAATTCAATAGCTCTATACACACAAATGTATAGATATATGGTCAGTTTGATAGGTTGAAAAGAGGGAGGAAAATATTGAAGGAACATCATTCACCTGTGTATTCATGCGTATGACAGAGTGAAGGAAATAATCAATTTAATAAAATGTGCATATCCAGCCACAAAGCATTAATGGGAGAGGAAGATTTTGACTTTTGAATGAAATATGTATATTATTATTAACCCTTTTTTTTTTAAATAGAAAGCACTTTCCCGACACTACAAGATGAATGAATGTATTGAAGAAAAAGAAGACAAAAAAAGGTGTCTTGATCTTGGAGATAGCAAACCCATAAGATAAACAAATAAAACAAAATAAATAAAGAGGAAGGAGGGTCATAACTCAATGCGAGTCATGTAATGAGAAAATAAATGCATAAAAAAAAAAAGATACCCCAAAATAAATGCATAAAAAAGATACCCCACGTACACAATGCAATGGAATAATACATAAGTCAAGAAGCATGTACAGTGCAATGGAATGATATTGTATGTATTCGTGACGATGAAGGTAACCGGCTCTCGAAAAAATCTGCAATCTCCAACAACATCTCTGTATTCTTCCAGAATCTCTTCTCTGCCTCGGGTAATAATGATATGCTCACGGTGCTTGGATTTATTGAATGTAGAATCTCGATGATATGAATAGAGGGCTTTTGTTGCCTTTTACCAATGAAGAAATTAGGGATGCGACCTTCGGTTTGGGTAGTTCTAAAGCCCCGGCCCCGATGGATTCTGCGGGAAATTTTATCATGCAGGCTTGGCGGAGGTGGGTGAGTCGGTTTGTGCTTTGGTCGGATTTCTTTGCGGGAACTCTAGGTTGGAGGCAATTAATGATACCAATATCACTTTGATCCCTAAAGTGAATAAGCCGGAACATGTCTCCCAATTTAGACCTATTGGATTGTGCAACTTCTCGTACAAGATCATTTCTAAGCTAATGACCAACCGGATGAGGCCCCTACTTAATGAGTGCATCTCGCAAAACCAAAGTGCCTTTGTTCCAGGTCGGTGTATCCATGATAACATCATTATCGTCCATGAGGTTTATCATTACCTTCGGCGCAAGAAGTCAGGAGATAAGTTTGAATTCTCTCTCAAAATGGATATGAGCAAAGCATACGATAGGGTTGAGTGGGACTTTCTAGAGCAAGTCTTATTGAGGTTTGGTTTCTGCAGTGCATGGGTAACTTTGATAATGAAGTGTGTGCGCTCGGTGGTTTTAAATATTTGTGTTTCTGGTGAGACTATCAGCTCTTTTACACCGGTAGGGGTCTTCGCCGGGAGATCCCCTATCACCATACTTGTTTATCCTTATAGCTGAAGTCCTCTCTCTCATGATTAGCAAGAATGTATCAGATAAACGACTCAAGGGTATTAAGTTGAGCCATGGGTGCCCTATGCTTACACATAGTTTTTTTGCAGACGATGCCCTCTTTTACATGCATGCAAGCCGAGAGAATTGTAACCAACTTGCAAAAATTTTGCGCTTGTATTGTAGTGCTTCGGGTCAATCGATCAATAATGAGAAATCTAGCCTTTTTTTCTCCACTAATACACCAAATGTTATCAGAAATATGGTGGGGAATTTGCTTGGTGTTCCATTGACTGATGACCCTGGCAAGTACCTTGGCATTCCAAGCATCTGGGGGAAGACTAAAACTCAAGCCCTAGCATATATTCGGGAACGTGTTCGGAGTAAAGTTCAAGGGTGGGGGCACTCTCTATTATCCCATGCAGGTCGTGAGGTAATGATCAAAGCAGTAGTTCAAGCCATCCCAATATTTCCAATGAATCGCTTCAAGTTCACTCTCAAGACTTGCCAAGAAATAAATAGTATTATTGCCAATTTTTGGTGGAGTGGTAATGCCTTTGGGAGTAGCACACATTGGAAAGCTTGGGAATCTCTCACAAATGGGAAAGATTCTGGGGGTATGGGTTTTCGGGACTTGGTCTTAATGAATGATGCAATGTTGGCAAAAACGGCGTGGAGATTGATGACTAAACCTTATGAGCTTTGGGCTAAGGTCTTAAAAAGTGTATATTTTCCTAAAGGAGGTTTCCTTAAAGCGAAAAAGGGGTCCAAAGCATCTTGGTGTTGGTCTAGTCTGCTTGGTGGTAGAGACTTTATTAAACGAGATCTGAATTGGGAGGTGGGAACTGGTTCAAACATTCTGATTTGGGATGATAATTGGGTCGGGGCGTCAATTTTCCTGAAAAACCAGCAAATTCTAGGGATCCTTATGTCTCCAATGGGAAAGTGTGTGACTTGATCAGGGATGGCGAATGGGATCTCAGCCCGATTAATCACTACTTGTCAGATGAAATTAAGGCTGCCATATACAGTATTCATATCCCCAACAATGGCCTCTCTGATAAACTTGTGTGGTCAAACGCTGGAAATGGGGAGTACTTGGTGAAATTGGGCTATAGTGTGGGAAAGAAGGGGAAACTTTCTGTTGGTAGCAGTAAGGCAGGGACTTCACTAATTCTGCCAAGTCTGACCTGGAAGTCATTGTGGACTATTAGGACAATACCAAGAGTGCAGCACTTCATATGGAGGATTCTTAGTAAGGCTATAGCAACCAATTCAGCATTATATCACCGGAGACGATCTCGCATGCTGCTGTGTCCTATTTGTGATGAGAAGGAAGAAACCATCGAACATCTTTTTTTTCACTGCTCATGGACCCGATGCCTATGGTTTGGTTGTCCACTTGGTGCTAAAATGGATGTAACTACTGTGGACAATTTCAATGCTTGGTGGTCAAGATTACAGGTATGAAATCAGTGACTCCCCATGATCTTTCATTAATTTGCTGGTTGTTGTGGTTTACTTGGAAGCAACGGAATGCTAAAGTATTTGATTATGTTGAGCCAAATCCATTATCTGTTATTGCTCTTGCTGTTCAAAGCAATCTGGAATTTCTTAATTCTTGGGAAAAACAGCACTCTAAGGCTGATGTGATGCTTGGAGGTAATCCTCCACTTGTGCACTGGATCCCTCCTACCCCCGGCACCCTTAAGGTCAATTGTGATGGTGCGTTCTCAGCCGATAAAGGTGCTAACATTGGAGTGATTTGTAGAGATTTTGCAGGGGATTTTAAGTGGGGGTTTGTGGACAAAGTCAAATCTATCTCCGCCTTTATGACGGAAGCACTGGCCTTAAAAAGAGCATTGCTTCTTGCAGTGGACTTGGGCCATGACAAAGTTATTTTTGAATCAGATTGCCTCTCTCTGATTAAATGTGTTGAATCTAAGTCTCCTGATTTGGTTGAGTGGAGGAGTAGAATTGTCTTACAGGACATTATTTGCCTTCTTGATTCTGAGGTTGGGTTCTCTTTATCTTTTACTCCTCGTAGGGGTAACCGTGTAGCTGACCTTCTTGCAGCTAGTGCTTATAAAGGGGTGTACTCTATTGGGTGGGTATTACAACCAACACCCTCTTTGGCTTCTTTTCTAACCTTGGATATTCTGGAGTCTGATGTTGTTGCTGATACAAGGCCTCCTCCTCCTCCTTCTTGATGAATGGAGTGCTTTATGTTATTATTTATGTTACCTGCTTTTCGGTATTATTGTTGCTCTTTGTTTTCCCTCTGTTTGACATGTTGTTCGAGTTGTATTACTGCCCTTTAATCTGTTTCCTTTATTGGTTTGTTTGGTTATGACTTTCTCTGTAGGAAGTTCTTATGCAGTAGTAATATATGGTTCCTTTCTCTGAGCAAAAAAAAGAAGCATGTACAGTAGCGATGTGATGGCAAGTGAACAAAGTGTAGATTTATGTAAGCTATACGATGAAGGGTTCAACGCAAATTAAAGAAAAATCATAATAAAAGGTATACACTCCATGCTCATAAAGAATGTCGTGTCATTCATAGGTACCCACGAGATTGAGGGAGTAGGGATGATAAATCGACGGACAAGACTTAAGCTAAAGCAATGGAGACACGGGATTTATGAACAAGTAAAATAGGGAAAAGAGGGAACCCGAGACTCGGCGGGTGGAGTGCGGCGTGTGAGGCTCAAGGACACCAGGTGTTTAAATAGGAGGGTATTAGGGCTTTTTTCCCAAAATACCCCTAATTAAATAACTATTTATCAAAATGCCCCCGTTTTCAAACTATTTCCCACTCCGCCCCTGTTTGCCTGTTTAGTCGACTAAATCATGATTTAGTCGACTAAAACGCGGGCTCTTTTTTTTTTTTTTTTTAATTTCCTCGAGATTTAGTCGACTAAGCACCGTAGCTTAGTCGCCTAAATCAGATTTAGTCGACTAAGCTACAGTGTTTAGTCGACTAAATCTCGGACAGAGGCTTTTTTAAAACCCCCATTCGTGTCATAATGGAACCTAATAGTCGACTAAAGCATTGTTGCTTAATCGACTAAATCGTAACAAGGGTTTTTTTAAAATCCCCGAGATTTAGGTAAGCGAACATTCCAAAAACCCCCAAATGAATATAATATTTTCTTTGCGGAGGAGCGGCTGGTGTGCACATGTAGGCGTGATCTTCAAAATCATCTTGATGATAAAGAAAGAAAGAAACAAAACATAACCAAAATGCTAATAGCCGATTTATCTTTTAAAATGATTTTAGTAATCCATGTCAAAACAAGTAATGATTCAAAGTATTTTAATTTCCAAAATATGTTTGCTCCTAAATATTAATTCTAACAATATTAGTGATATCATAAGTCGTAAGAAACCTCCACAATTATGCCTCAACAACAATATTGGAGTTTGTCATTTGTGGCTAGTATCACTCGTATTCTATTTAAGTTTGGATTATTTTTATTTATTCAACATTGTACCTCAATATATTTCTACATATACACATATAGTAACTACCGCACCTACTAATCTAATTATATAATACAAGTGAGTGGATCAGTGTGTTATATATACAAATTAGTTACTCACTAATCTAATCATATAATACATATATATATATATATATATTAGAAGTGTATATATATATTTTAACAAGTGTCCATTTGAAAATTTACAAATCTTGTTAGTTGTTATCATGTAAATCGGGATTTGTAAATTTTCAAATGGACACTTGTTAAGTTGTTATGGTTAGTTTTTAAAAATAAGTATGTACACTTATAAATTCACTTATGAAATATGGACACTTGTTAGTTTTAAAAGGACGCTTGTTAATTTGTTGTACTTAATTTTAAAAAATAAGTATGTACACCCATAAATTCACTTATGAAATATGGACACTTGTTAGTTGTTAAAATGTATATGTGCACTTATAAATACACTTATTATTTTGTTATTGTTAGTTGTTAAAATATATGTGTACACGTCTAATATATATATGGGTATTATATGATTAGATTAGTGAGTAACTAATTTGTATATATAACACACTGATCCACTCACTTGTATCATTTCAATTTGGCTTTCAATCTGTTCATGTGAAGATTGAGATTTTTTTATAAAGAAAAAAAATAAAAACCAATTTTTGCAATCGGCTATTATACTTCTACCCTTTTCATTTTGATCACTAGCGACTTTCATGCTTTCGATTGCTTTGTTGTGCAATGTTAGATTTATTATATTAAACTCCCACTTTTGAATCAAATGCCCGCCCTTCCTTATCGAAACCCTACTCCTCATTGCCGCAATGTCTTCTTTCTCCCTGAATCAAAAGAAGAAATCATACCTCCTCCATGGATGAAATTTGCTTTTGTGTTGGCGAGCTTGACGGTGACATCTAACAAAATGGTTAGTTCTCAAATGAATATGGGAGGAAATCGGTAATTGGGATTACAATCCCAATGGTTCAATTTGAGAACTAAATCTCGGGTTTAAGTTAAAAATGCCTCTGTCCGAGATTTAGTCGACTAAGCTACGATGCTTAGTCGACTAAATCTCGGGAAGTAAAAAAAAAGGGAACCTCACGTTTTAGTCGACTAAATCATGATTTAGTCGACTAAACAAAGCAAAATGGGAAATAGTTTGGAAACAGGGCATTTTGGTAAATAGTTATTTAATTAGGGGCATTTTGGGAAAAAAGCCAGGGTATTAGGGTTAGGGTTTTAATAATATATATATATTTTTTTTAAAAATGAATAAATAAATAAAAATAATAATATCCGACAAAGACATTTTTTTTTTGTTTATATTTATTAATTCCCATATTAAGTTACCTTCACATACATAACCAAATATTTAAAAGAATATTTTAAGGATATATTTTCTTTTTTTTTTAATACTTGATTCTTTATTTTAATTTATTAATTTATTCTAACCTTTTGACTAAGCGAACTTAAACTACAATTAACTCTAAGCCTTAAAATTTAAGGATGTTACATGGAGAGATATGAATGTTATATTATTATACATATATGCGGAGGAATATATGATCCACAAGGTATATGGAATACTTCTAATGGAGTTGATGATATGAAATGAAACGATAATACTCTTTGTATGTTCTGTCACAAAGCAAGAACCTTCCATTTCAATCTATTTTTCCTCTGAGGCTCTATTTGTAAATATATTCCCATAGTAACCATGCATGCATTGAACTTAAGCATTTGGTCTGAGGTAGGCAACATTGATTCTAGGTATAACCTGTGCCTCTTATTGGATTGTACTATAGAGAGGATCTCAAATGACAGTGTATAATCCCATCCTACAGTAGCTCGTTTAACAAAGTATTATTATTTAAAAAAAACACACATTAAAAATGAGCTCAGGATGAGGATAGAGGCTTATCACAGACCGCGTGTCTTTTTTTTTTTTTTTTTGGGGGGGGGGTTGGAATCTCACGAGAAAGGGACACGGGGCATGCATCATGCATGGAGGTAAGTGCTTGAAGCCCATTCTGGTTTTCAATGGGCGACGATGCTCTTTTTCGTTGACTTGTAAATTTCTTTACTTTAAATTGGGACTCCAAAGAATGACTTCTATCCTTTCTCTTTTATTGGGTGGTAAATCAACCTGCTCTTTCTTTGTCTTCCAATGATGAGTTTGGATTTTCTAATGGGACAAATTAAAGAGCTTCTATCCTTCAATTTAGACTTTTGAGAGTTAATCCCTGTTTCCTTTTCATTCTAGGGAAAATTACAGGCAAGTGCTTCAAAGTTGGGTGTTAAAGCTTGAATTTCCCTGTTCGAAGAGAACATTAAGGGCATTGAGTGATTGAAATATTGTCCCGCGCATTGAAATGGAGCAACAGATTCAAAAACAGAGAGGCAGAAGAGATTCATTGCACTAACGAATAAAAAATCAGTATTATTAATTAAACTAAGGAAGAGCTACTTATTATTTCAAAATCAACATAGAACAGAATACACAGTCCAACAGAGGTGCAACAGGGAAGATCATGACTCAAGCATCTGGTTTTTGCTCACTTTCTGAGCAACGAGAATGGCTTCCCTCTCTCTCTGTTTTTAACTCAGAAAACCGAGGTAATGTATCGAACTTATCTTCCTCTTTGTTTCCATAACACTGTCATGAATGTGTATATATTGTTACACATAAGAAAACAGAAAAGAAAGGGAAACTGAAACAGGACCATATATATATAGATAGAGAAGGGAGTTAGCTGTCATAATAGGATGCTTGCTGTCAAAAAACGTTACTGCACTTATGAATAAAGAGGAAGCATTCTAAACGTTGCTATTTCGTTTTAAAACTCAGAAAAACTTGCTGTCATCATGCATATGGTAAGCATATCGTGTATCTCATGCTTCATTGTATTTCTCCAATGATTTTGAGTGCTCGAATCAACTTGAAAGCTTTACATAATTGGATGATGCTTAATATATGCCATGTCAGCGTCTGTTAGTCAAAATGTTTATTTTTAACAGTCAACTTAACTGAGGTGTGACTTTTGCCCTTTTTTTATAACCACATGTGTATTGTTGCACCCAAAAAAGTACATGGTGTTGGGTGCTCCTGAGGGCAAAACACATGTGTATTTTTGCACCTTTACCCTTCAAATAATTAGGAAAAAATTCAAAAAATTAGGAAAATATTAAAAAAATTAGAAATAAATTAAAATACCCCCGCCAGTGGGCCCCACCACTGCCACCCTACCACCGGCCACCGTCATCGGCGACGACGGCGATCGGTTCTTAAAACCGCCACTCACAGCGCGGTCGGTTATTTTTAGAAGCGAGGAAAAGAATGTATTTTTAGTCTTTTACGACATTAAATTTTCATATGAATATTTTTACTCTTTATTTATTATTATGTAGATAATTATTTTTTTTAAAAAAAAAAATGTATAGTTAAATAGGTTTAAAGTTAAAAGATTGTTAAATTTTGTGATAGAATTAATAAAGTTTAAAATTTTGCGGTCGGTCCCCACTACCGCAACCATGGCGGTGGTCGACGGTAGGGTGGTCGGTGGTGGGGCTTACTCAGGGGTATTTTAATTTATTTCTAATTTTTTTAATTTTTTCCTAATTATTTGAATTTTTTTTTCTAATTATTTGAATTTTTTTCCTAATTTTTTTGAATTTTTATTCCACGTCAGCGTGTCAGTCCAAATCATCGCCACGTCAGCGTTCCATCCAAGTTAACGGTCAACTAACGGCCGTGGTGCTGGGCGCTCCAAAACGTAAACACATGTGTATTTTTTGTCCAGAAAATTTCGTGGTAGCGCTCCGAGGAAAAAAACATGTGTAAAATTGCTCATTTACCCTATAAACTTTACAAAAATGGACAATTTTAGAACAGTTGTTAGATCTCTTTAATGGATGTCATCTTATGTGGCTCCCACCACCCTCATATGTTCTCTCTTCCCCTGCCCCCTTCTTCTCTATCTTTCTTCCATCTTCGCGCCTTCTCGACTGCGGCACAGATCCCCACAGGAACAACGTCCCCACCTGTTAATACATTCCCTCCAAGTTGTTAAAATACATTCCATTTAGTTCTAAATATAAGATAAAGATAATTTTTTTGAGAGATTAAGAAAACTAATTAAATTAATTTAAAGTATTTATATTTATATTTTTTTATAGATTACCTTTATTTTTGCAATTTATTATTAATTAGGTGAACATATTATTTGGACAATATCTCACCTGCTTTTATTTGGACAAATATAAGAGTTTGTCACTGTTAGCTACCTCAACTATCAATACAACCACATGGAATTGTCAATGAACGCCTATGGAGTTGTAAGTGTAATCCCCTGCACTTGTTAAGTTATATTTAGCTATGTTTACTTAATGTGGTCAAAATGCAATCAAGTTACGAAGAACTTCAAAATTCATATTATGTGCATATATATTTATAGACTAACTTCGTTATTATAATTTCATATTAATTAGGAAGACATTATTTAGATTTGTCATTGAACGCCTATGGCCTTGTAACTAGAGGCCCATGAACTTGTCAATGGACGTGGCCTTGTTAGTGCAATCGCATTTACTTGTTTGTAATATATTGACTTATAGCAAATATAACACTCAATACACAAATCCTTTGATGTTAATAACTAGTCATGTACACAAATTCGGCATAATCTTACTTAACCACAAATATCAAGTTAATACAATGAGTCCACACGTTGATCATAAATCAATTTACAAAAAAAAAAAACATTTAATGAACATTTACGACTAATCTTAGTTACAGTCTAACTTGTAAGCTTATTTGGTTCTCTTCCTCTGACTGTTCCTTTACACCAAAGATATAACTTTGTCACCCTGTATGTTTTTCAGATGAGTGACAAGCCACCACAAGAACGCAACCTTCAATTTTCTTTCATTGAGTAGTAAGGCATAGTGTACTATCATCACCTTGCTTTGTTTCGTCACATCTATAAATACGACAACACATGCACCCCATAAGGGTCTCTGCAAATAGAATGACCATTACAGCAAACTAGCAACCAATTAAGGAAGCTCGGAATTTAAATAAATTGACAAATTAAAGTGCATGGCAATATGCTCATCATATATCGGAACATGTACTAGTTAATGCTACAAGAGAGTTCTAGAAATAAATCCCATCTTATGCCGTTGGCACCATTAATTAACAGGGGAAAAAGTGTCACGCCCTGCCAAATGTTTGATTCCATGGAAACATTATCTTCTATCATGGTATTGTCAATTTGAAAAGAGATTCATCTCCACGATGAACCTGTGACAGTGTGACTTGGCGAAAGTTTGAGGAGTTTACTTTGCAAAATGGAGCCTAGCGCGCATTATTTAAAGCGTTTTAAAACACCATTTTCTACCTGCAAATCAAGAGCCAGGGGAAATTCAGTCTTTTCCATTTTGGCAGCGAGAGACAAGAATGCCACGGCCAACGATTGCATTATCCTGCCTTTTTCCCTTCTACATGTGGATCCATATTTAGATCAAAACTAGAACAAAATGCAACCAGGAAAAAGGGTTCACATTATGTGCTTTCCTGATGTAGTTGTTACATATTTGTCCTTCTAATTATAGGGATAAAACATTTTTATTTTTATTTTTTAGATTAAATCATATGTTGCTTTCTGAAATCTTTTTTACACCTAGTGTCTCAAATTAATTAGTTTTCAGGATACTAGCGTTATAGGACAAATATTTATGAATGTAAGTCCAGAAACAAATTAATTTGAGATATTGAGTGCAATTTTTTTTTATTTAAAAAGTGACATATAATTTAATCTTAAAAAAAAAATCACATCCCTCTAATTAGAAGGATAAGCATATAAGAAGCACATAAGGGAAAAGCACCTTATGTGCTTCCGTAGTTTATGGACAGCTATTCACACAGGGGGCTGAAACCAAAGTGCTCTCGAACCTCCCGTTAATCAAGTAGAATTGTGGATTATGTTTTTATAAGAGGAATGATTGATGTTAGGAGAGTAAATTTAATGACTCATATATATATATATATATGTGTGTGTGTGTTTGTGTTTCATACTTTCTGCCATTTTTTTTAGAAAAAGAAAAATGTGGGTCGACGGGCTGGCCTACAACCCGTAAAAGTGTTGGCCTCCGCGTGGCCTCGTAGGTTGGTGCGGGCTAGCCTGCATTCCAGCGCTAGTGAGAGAGAAGAGCAATTAGGGCTTCTATCGAGGATAGAAAACAAAGAATTTGGGGTTTGATTTGGTCCCCTTTTTTCTTTGTTCCAGTAAGGGTATTTTGACATTTTCACAATTGCTTTATATTACCCAAATATTTTATAGGACTTTTCATAAATTAGAGATTTTAAAAGACTTTTGGATCGTATTTTCTCTAATTTAGAACTGAGTGTAATTTTTCCAATCTAAATTAATGGCAATGTGGCCGTTTTGGAGTAACTTTTATGGATCGGTTTATTACATTGCATGAGGCTTCTTGGACTATATAAAAGAGCCCCCATAAAATGGATTAGGGTCTGTATTGATCTCGGGCCTCTGAAGCTCATCATGACTTTAATTGAGATTAGCATTTAGTAGCGAAAAAAAAAAAGAAAAAAAAAATTGAGATTAGCATTTTGAAAAAAAAAAAACTTACAAACCATTGAGGTGGTAAGTAGTGTCACTCTACAAAGAAAGATAACATAAGTTTTCAAATAACTAGAAGGACATTTATTTATTTTTGGCACGCTCATTAGGAGAGGCACCCTGGATTAAAGAAAAAATGATGAGATATATGAATTTATATTATATGCTAAATATGAAACTTTAGATATTAGATAGCTAATCATTGGAACGAATATGCATCATGCGATGAATTTAGCCTCACCAGAAGGAAAAAATACTCGTAAAAGTTTTATTTTGTTAATGTTAGCGAGCTGGATGATGTTTTTTGAAACAAAAACCATGTCTTGCTAATGAGCTTCTTGTATGAAAGTCGGCATTTTTTTTTTTTTTTTTTCCAATTTTGGATGACGCGGTGTATTTCTTAATTTCTTGGGAAGACTGAGCAAAAAAAAAATTTCTTGGGAAGAATATAAATTACGTAAACTTGTAAATTAAACGTTAACCATTTACTCACATCCCGGAAGAATCATTAGATTTAAGTCGTTAAAAACATATCAATGTTCCAACCTACGTGAAGGAACGATAGTCCCATACAACCTTGGTTGTTTCAGAAAGAAAACAAATACTTTGAGCAAACGTTTCAGAAAGAAAAACTTGAAAAAGAGTTTTTCCGTGACAACATGTGGTGAGAGTTTGGGGGCCTTATATTTTTGTTTTCTTCATTTGGTCAGAGACCTTTCGTTGGGCGAAATAAACAATCATCAAACATGGCGGATATAAAGAACTTGACATAGTAGCAAGAGTAATTCGATGAAAAGAAGAAGGAAGAAAAGGCAAAATGAAGAGATAAGAAAATGACAGAGAAGAAAAGAAAAAGTGATCGCAAACAGTAAAAGTGAATATTAGAAATGAAAGTCCCCAGTCTAATAATAAAGGAAAAAAAAGCAGAGTTATATAAGCTTCAAGCTTGGATATGTTTTGTAAGCAGCTATATGTTTTGGCGGAGCAGACAATGTTAAAGCATCTTTGATATAAAACATTGACGGCTTTCCTCTAAATTCAAGATGAGAGCGACTCGAAGATTAAGGAATATAAACTCTTGAATGGAAGTGAACACAACACGTAAAGAATCCATCACTTTACTCTACGTGAGGATCACTAAATATAGAAACAGACCAAAACAGGCACAACCATTCAATTCAAATAATGATTGACAACCTGCACTGCTTTACAGCTACGTATAATCTTAGATATATATTCTCTTTCATTTTTAGAAAAAACAAATATGGCGTAGAGATGTGGGAAGGTCATAAACCTAAAGTGAAAGTCCATCCTAAAAGACTAATCTATTAAGATGGAAAGCCTATCAACTTATAAACATACCACACTTGTAAGGCTTCCCGACTCATAATATAATTATCCCCTTTTAAGAGCCGACATCCCAGGCAGCTCCACACTATGTTACTTAACTCGGCCTCCTGCTGGTTAGAATCTTCTGTGGGCAACCCTTTTGTGAACGTCGAGCCCTAATAGAACCACCAATGTGATAATCACAAGTCTAAAGGAAAGTCCATCAAAAGAACAGTCTCTTAAGAGAAAACGCCCCTTAATTTATAAACTACACAACACTTGAAAAAAGCTTTCCGACGATGCTTCCAGTTTTGTAGATTCACAGTACCGCTGACTCTGTACATTTCATGAGATAAAGGGTTGAACAAGAAAGGCTGCTCATATTCACATTTTTGCTTCACCTTTTTTTCTTCATACAGCCAAAAATTGATCAAATGCTTAGAGTGATAATAGAATGTAGACTTAGCTTACGGATCAATTCAATTCAATTCAGATCTGATAATAGGCTGTACTTCCCAAATAGTTTCTTTACCCATTTTTAATTATCATAACGATATCTCCTTATTCATGCTAATCATTAGTCAGTTAATTGATCATAATAATGAATAATAACTGAAACATACAGATCAGTCGCCATCTAAAACATGGCAAAAATCATAACTTTAATAAATAATAGCATGTGGGTGTGAGAATCAAATAAAGGATTTTTTAATTGACAAAAGTGATCTGTTAAAAGAGGGGAAAAAGGGGACAGCTCGACCTTTCCTGTGGCCTAAGGAATTTCAGACTCTTGTGTTACAATATATTATGAGTTTCTTCGTGCAGCAATAATGGGAGGCCTGTGCATTCCCAGGAAACTCCCTCTTCTATTATTAAGAGAGTTAGCTGCAAAAGATCCCTTTGAAGAAGCTCTCTTTGATATTGTAGGCTTTGGAGAGTATGATATGTTCTTGTGCCTATCCAAATCAGCCCCAAAGCTTTTACATGACTTGGTTTTCTTTCTGTAAGGTGTACATGACTTCTTAGGAAGATCTTCTAAGCTCTGTACCCTATCCAAGGACGTGAAAGATTGAGCCTTCCCTTGATAAAACGTAGAGAGTCCTCTCCTGCAAATAATATCAAGTACTTGTCAGCAAACTAAAACTCAAGCAATTTGGATACATAAGAGAAGGGAATTTGGCATATACTTTATTGGCAGATGAGTCATGAGCTCTGATATTTCATATAAAGGCCCGTTTGACTGTGACGATGAAGAAGAAGATGATGAAACTTCCTCTGTTAATTCTGATGAAGAAGATGAACACACCGAACCTGTTGATGAATCTTCTGAGACAGATCCAATGGAAGATGAGTCACAAATATCATCACCATCATCTTCAACTTTCTTAACAACCCAGTTGCAGTTCATGTTCATTTCTAGAAACATTTGATTTGCCTTCTGATCCATACGTTGGTCAGGAAGAAAGAACTAAGAACAGAGACAAGGAGGAGGAGAAGATGATAAAGATCTTGCTTTGTCTCTCTCTGCTTTCTAAAGATGGAACCACATGAATTATGAAGTGGAAGGAGCAGTTGGGTTTTGCTGATGAAAAAATGAGGTGGCTTATACATATGGATTACTAATGAGGAATTGGATAAGCCCGACCAATTTATTATTTTTTATGACATTTACATTTATAGATAATATAGATATCTGGCCACAAAATAAAACAGATAAATAGTACTAGTAGCTAATTTTAAACTGGTGGGGTGGAGGATAAGGTCTAAATTTTGAAGGCATCCATATCCCAGTCCCTGTCCTAACTCTTTTCTTTTATTATTATTATTATTTTTTTTTTGTGGGGTGAAAGTGTGAAACCAGGGTCCCCATCTAGCCAACTTTGCTCCACAAAGCCATGACAGGCTCGTATATTCTCATCTTTCTATGCATCTTTTTTCCCCCTTATTTAATTGTTGTCGTGAGAAATTTAGAGGGATAAACAAGTTGGGGTGATTTATTCTAGGTAAAAAGCAGGTTGAGAGAATCTTTCCTTTTTGTTTGGTGAACAGGTGGGGTTTTTTTTTTTTCTCCCTTCCTTCTTTTTGGTATAAGAAGAGTAATCCTCTATTCAGAACCGATTGCTACTTTCTTTTTAAAAAATTAAATCTTTGCGGGCCAAAGGAAATCTCAGTTGAAGCGATGGCCCCTTTGAGATTTTTTGGAAGCAGATCCTTTCATGGTTCAATTTTTTCATTATTTCTTATGAACTCATTTTGATTGCTGATTAGAAAATGAGAGAAAAATCAAAATAGTATTGTGACATTTTAGATTGATTGGATAGATTTAATTTAAAAATGATGAAAAAAAAAAATACAATAAGAGAAACCTGACCAATTTCTCCTTGCTTATTTACCCCCATAAATTCTTTTTTTTTTTTTTGGGTTAAAAAAAAGAAAGGAAAAAGAGTTCTCTCACGAAACGATTCTACCCACTTGATGCACCAACATTTTCCCTAGAATGAGACTATTGGGCAATTTTCAATGGGCGGAATGTTTCCAATCAACCAAACATTAACCAAACGTGTATGATTCGCATACACATATTTAAAATGATGTCTGTTTACAACCCAACGTAGGTATGGATACCAAGGTTATCAACCCGAAGTGACCATTAAATTGGTTTGAGTAGTGGGTTAGATCGAGTTAAAGCGAGCTAACGAGGGTTAGACCAGTGAGGAAATAAACTTGAATGATAATATTTTTTTGGAATAGTTTTGGAATTTGATGATCTTTTAGGATTAAATGACCTAGTTGACTTTTTTTTTGGAGAGATTAAGGAAGCTAATTAAATTACTTTAGAGTATTTTTATTTTTATTTTTTTCTTGAAACTAATTATTTTAGCCAATAAACTAATATATAATCTAAGGATACACAACATATGAAATGATTAAGTAACTTATTTAACTTCCTTAATCTCTCCAAAGAAAATCAACTAGATCTTATAATTAGGACCGGAGGTGGTAATATTTTTGAGTGATCCTTTTTACATTAGAAAGTAGATAACTCAAGTCATAGAGTTTTAGTTTGTAATTTTTGGAATGAATTATATATGAATTTTTGAAATGAGGAAATGCTAAATAAATATTAAACCAGTTAAACAGGTCAACGGTTTTATGGTCAAATTGAACGGTCCGATTTGGTTTTAACAACATGGATGGATACCATTCGGATCTTTATTATAAATTCATTTTAATCAATTTTCGCATACTAATGAATAACAAATAAGTTATTAAATATGTTTTAAATTGATAAAAATTTCATACTTACCCTTATTAAAATGTTATTTCTCTCGACATTTACAAACCATATTCTCACACTTATCTTATATTTCTCTCTTTTTGAATGAGGATAAAATAAGAGTAAAATCTTTAGATGGATTTATATTTAGAACTAAAAATTTCGAACTTATAATAAAAATTAAAGTGATATACAATAATAATAATAATAAACTAAGAAAGCTTTTATTATGATAAAAGAAAGGGAAAAACACTTCTCATGTTGTAGGAGAAATGTATTCTCACGTCACATATACATGAACATACATATATATAATTAGTATTATATATATATATGTGAATCAACCATTTTATATGTGTAGGAATCTTCTTATTTTCATGCAACATGGAAAGTTTAAACTTAAAAAGAAAATTAGATTTTGCGGAAAAAAGGCCCGAATTAACGGCGGAGGATATTGTAGATAAGGATTAAAAAAGCCACGTAAACAAAAAGTGTAGTTTGGGAATTGAGCTGGATTGGTACGAGAAGGAATGAAGGATATGAAGATAAGAATGTTGACTTGGCCGCCACTCACATTATGAGACGCGCAATCAAATGGACACCACTATTCTTGGCCACGCCCTACCAAAGAAACATCACGTTTTAAAAATTATTTTATTCTTGAATATATATATATATATAGGGGTTATCGTTTGTCATGTCACTTGACATAAGGTTATATCAAGTCACCACAAAACAACGTCGTTTTGGAGTTAGAGGAATTAATGAACTCTCAAAACGACGTAGTTTTGGAGTTATGGAAATTTATGAAGGATCTTTTGGTAAAATTCATATAATAAATACAAAAATAAAAATATAAGAACGCCCTTTATTAATTCCCTTAACTCTCAAAACGACGTAGTTTTGGAGTGACTTAACATAATTTTATGTCATGACGACAAACGATAAACCCATATATATATTTCCTCAAGTATATTTACTTTGATTTTGATACTGAGGTGGGTCTTGAAGTAACTGTAAAATTTATCGTCATGTGATCAAAGGGATCCGGTTTCTCTCCCCTGCACACTCTCTCCTCATCCCTCATCGGCGTGATCCTCGGCCGTCCAAATCGATCCAACGGTCCAGTTGGTTTTTTCTAAATAAAAAAAAAATTGTTTTTTTGCTAAAAGACAAAAAAAAAATTTTAAACCAATCTGAACCGTTGGATCCAGATTTAGATGGCCAGGATCGCGCCAATGAGGGATGGGGAGAGAGCCTGATGGGGAGAAAATCCTCTCCGTGATCAAAGAGGTCACAAATTCAAATTTTAAAAACGATCTCTCTATTCTCTATTTGTTAGGTAAGATTATTCTTTTCTTATTCTCTCCAGTTTCCTTCTAGTAAAGAGCGTTGTAAATAAATGAATTTTAAGAAGGTTATGTTTCACACTAATTCATTGGATACGATTCATTTGTGAGCATGATCATCCTATGAGAGAGGAGATACATGAGGTAAGATCCCTTATCATTTCAAACGAGGATCTACAAATTATTCATACTTACAGGGAAGCATTAAGATGTGCTGATTATTTAGCCCGATCGGCTCAAGGGATGAATCAGAATCTTGTAATAATCTCATCACAACCTATTGAATATGTTGACTTAGATAATATTAAGTGTGACGGAATGTCACTGAGTTCAGTTCAGTGAATGTAATCTAATATTAGACCTTTTTTAAACTTCAACCTTTGGCTTGCCAATGTATTAAAAAAAAAAAAAAAGAGCGTTGTACACTCAGCCTTGTTTTTTTTTTCTTTTTTTCTTTTTAAAAGTTACTTTGTATAATAAATTTTTCAATTTTGAAAAAATATTTTAAGTATGTGAGGGTGATGATTAGCTTAAATTTTGGTATCGTGGCCTGCCTACCAGTTGGATCGGATCAAGAGGCCAGTTCAATTCAATGGCTTCAACCTTCACCTGTCATAGATTGGATGGAACATTAATGGCGTTCGCCAGTCCTCCACCTTGACCCCAATATGTTTTGGTTCCCTCCAAAACCTGCACACTCACTCATAGTTATCCTTTGAAGTTTGATCTATCATCATCTCCTGAAATTTGCTATCAAACTTATCTCAATCACTGTTCTGAAAAATTAGTGAAAATCGGTGGAAAAAATCTTTGTTTGAAAATTTTATTTATCAGATAAAATCCATATGTTCTTGTCCACAAAAAGTGTGGGAACTCAAATTCAAGTTATAATGACCAGTAAAATTTTAAAATAGAGGCTTTTACTGATTTTTTTTAAACATTATTAGACACTTTAAACTAATTTTCGCTTGTCAATGAGCTTGGCTTACATGGCACCGACCAGTGATGAAACCAGAATTTTTTTTTTTTAGCCCGGGTCCAAAAATAAATATATTGAATTATTTACTAAATAATATCGCATAACATTAAAAATACAAATAAATAATAACCGACAGTTATAAATAAACAAGATATAAGATGATATTAACATTTTTAGTAGGTATCTCAAACAAAAATTTTACTTTCCAAACCGATTAAAGTCACAAGACAACCAAATAATAAATCTAACCCGATTAAAATTAGTCATCAATCATCCTCTACATATATATAGTTATATATTATCAAAACTCAAGACTCACCACCCCTCATCCTTGGGCTCAACTGGCAAAAGGGTTGGACACTCTCACTAAAAGGAAGAGATTCAATCCTAGAGTTGGTCAAGGCGCTGAGGGAGCATCCTAACTCATAGGTGCCTAGGTTAACGCCTGAGGGTAATAGACGGCTGGCCCTGCTCAACATCGGTATCACCTAGAAGGAAAGGAGATTTCACCCTGCCCTTGGATCGTGGGTGAACCCAGCCCCTTTCCTAAAATTTTTATTTTAAAAAAAAAAAAAAAACTCAAGACTCTTTCAAAATCATAACCTAAAGTATTCACTAATCAACACAATATTATTCTCATTAGAAAGAGCAAAATACGTAGAATAACTTTCATAAAAGGAGTGAGGTGAAAAGAAGTGATTTTGAGTACCTATTTAGTCCTTAAAATGAAGATAAACAGCACCGGAGCCCAAAAGTGGAAGAAGTTTGACGCCTCTAGACCGTCTCATACACAAGAAGAAAATGACACAAGAAGGTGGAGTACGTGCAAGCTAAAAGGCCACGGGCCCCATCAATTATTGTTATCATTCATTTTTTTTAAGAGGCCACGATTTTTTTAAAATCAAAATAAGATATAAGATAATATTAACATTTTTAGTAGGTATCTCAAACAAGAATTTTATTTTTCTCTTACAGCCCAATATTGTCCTAATAAAAAAAGAAAAAAAAATGTAATTATAGGAAAGATAAGAGATTGGCTGGGGCCAAATTATTGATCAGAATAAAATATTATATAATACATACATATAAATATATAAAATAAGAGAAGGTAAATTGGGACCTTAGGGCATAAAGTAGAAAAATGGCTTATAATATTGAACAGGGGGAATAGTCCTCTATTATGGTTTAACCCCACTTGCTGATTTTGGTTAACACAAATCAGAAAGAGAAACCAAGTTGTGCCCACCACTGGCTCAAAACGGGGATTCTGATGAGGAAATAGAAATAATCTGGTTTAGTACTTTAGTTCACTGCAAATCTATTATACAAAACTTGGGTGAAGGGGCACTGCCAATGGAGTTAACAAGCCCAGGACTGATGCTGGTCTTATATATTGCAGCATTACATCGGTGAAAAAAAAGAGAAATTCACTGATCTGTCACCATATATATGGACTCATGGCTGTCACGTTAAAAATTTTACATATGCTTTATAGGACATGTTGTCTATCTAGTAAAATTTACAGGAGTTTCCAAGCTGCCTACCAGGATCCCGAGATCTAAATCCTTGTCTTCAAACTTCTTTATGAAAGGATGACTCTGAAGGGACAATGGGATACAATAATCAGCATCCAAGGCTTTAATAAGTGTGATTAATCTGAGGACAAAAAATAGAAGGAAAAGAAATATGCACTAACTAACTTACCAGAAGCTCCAAGGATGTCAATCGATCCCGTGGATCCTTTTGTATGCTGCGACCACAACAAAAAATTAACTCATAAAATTATTGACAAGTTTCTGTACTGGAGTGGAACATTTGAAACACTTAAGTGTCATATGGCACAAATGAACAGAGCAAGAAACAATTACCAGGATGACACAAATGAACAGAACTCTGGAGAGAACTGATCTGACGGAGCAGAAGGTGGAGGGCTTTCCACGATTGCTTCCAAAAGCTCATAAAAGCTAGGCCCGCTTTGCTGATCTTCAGATTGTATATAAGGAAAACGCCCTATGGCACACTCAAGTACCACCATGCCCAAACTCCAGATGTCGCTGCTATAATCATAAGTACTCCCACTGATTCTTTCTGGCTGCGCAAGTTAATCAATACAGTAATCATCATAACATTCTGCATCTAGCTGGTGTTTCAAGCTGTCAACCCAAATCTCTTCTGATTATGGAAGAAGAATTAAGAAAGAAACATCACATACCGACATATAGTTGTAAGTTCCAACAAATGTATCTCTTTGGCCCATTGAGCTTGCCAGCATAGCACTAACACCAAAATCAGTAATCTTCACCTCCCCTTTGTGATTTACTAACAGATTGGACGGTTTGATGTCCCTATGAATGACATGTCTCTCATGATGCAAGTAAACAAGGCCTTGCAAGACCTGGAACACGAATGGTTGATCAGTAAATAGAGAGTATAGACTGGCCTATTCTGCTCAGTTCAACAAGGAATATAATGATAACCCGGTTTACCTGCTTACAAACAACTGCAAGATATGGTTCCAAAATTGTTTTAACTTGTCTGATTACATCCAATAGAGAACCACGATCCATGTATTCTAACACAAGAGATATGGCTCCATTATGGTAGAACGAGTGGTAACAAACTACTACATGTGGACACTGTGATGCTTGGTTAATTTTCAGCTCCTGGACAATCTGTTTTCGAATCTCCTCTTGTATGTTCATCTGAATAACCTGCAATTCAGATGTTTTTCAGTCGTAGGAAATTTTGAATTACTGGGATGAAATTGATTTTCAAGTTATTTTGCATGGTTTCAAAATGTAGTGCTGAGCAAAAGTATAGGAATCCGGTATGAATTCATAATTTCTTTCATGAAAGAAGTTAAAGCAAATTAGAGGCTCAGCACAAGGTCATTCATTAGCAGTGATACCCTCATAATGCACAACTGTTTAACGTATTTCCGATTCTTTAGCTGATCATCCTTATTCTCTAATTTGATTCGAAAGCAACTCCAGATAAGATGACAACAGTAAAACAAACCACTGCACTTGTCTCTCCTAAGGCTGGGGCAATCATGGCAGAAATTCAATGTAATTTACTCAGAATAAGTTGTCATTACTTTGGTGACAAGAAACTAAACCCAGGCTTGTTTCATCTTAAGACCTTCTGAATGCCGGTTCAAAACTGTACTTCTTCCATATCCTCACATCCCAAGACATTTACTACTCACTTATGAAGAGCAGATAATCCCCCACAGCTTTTCAGTTTCTAATGCATTCTACTATTCTGTTAAGTTCATCGATATAGAAAATTATGTTTCTTAAGAATAACAAACCTTCAAGGCAAATAATTTTCCGACCCACTTATGGCGAACAAGTTGTACTACACCACCGCTGCCCTTTCCAATCACTTTGATGGTCTCAAGGTCTTCCAGTGTGAAGTGAAAATCAAGTTCCTTACCATCAGAAGGCTGTTCAAAAAGGCACACAGGAAGACCCAAAAAAGGAGGTTGTAAGTAAGAAGATAAGATGCTTAAGAATGTACTGGAAACGTAATAAATTCATAAATCATGCGTGAAGAATTATGGTGGCCAATACCACAAAAAAAGAAGGGAATCAAGTAGAACCATAATCCACAAACTTTCAGATCCAAGCTAAACTGTATACTTCAATCAAAGCTAGTTTACATTCTACTAGAGCATCAAAGCTGTTCCTTCAATCATCGGAGACAAAATAACCTATGAAATTTGAAGGGTTGGTAGCATTAAATTCAATTGTTCTTCAGACAGGCCATCTCTTAATTACTTAGGCGGTATCAAACTGGCTTTGCAATGAATGAGGCACAACTTGTTCGGGAAAATGGTAAATGGAGGCCTCTCGCATATAATTCACAACATAAAGAAATGTGTTAGTTTTAAATCAACCCTTCACTAGTTGTGGTAATTTAAAATGAAAATCCTTCTATTCAAATATTATACTTCTAGTGATTACACTGCTAATTAAGTACAGATCACTAGAGAAGATACGGAAGTACCAAACAAAATTTCTCCACACCCAACAATATAGGGTTTACACACTCTTTCTCACACTAAGAGGCTTCTCTCCATTTTCTCGTGTCTCTCTCTCTCTCTCCCCTCCCACTCCGCCAAGCTAATCCTAGTTTTTCTGCTACATAGACAAGCCTTACCTCTGATAGAGGTTCTTCATAGCGGGAACTCTGCCTCCAAACTGTGAGCTTCACAGTTTCATTTGTCTACACGAATTATTCGGTAGGAACCAATTTCCAAACCCGCCTATTCTGATGGTGAGAAGGGGGATTGTGGGTGTTCTACTGCTATTCCATTAGGCATGGCCAGGCTTCACTTATTTTTATTTTTCGGTATTCACAAAATTCTAATTTACGCGGAAAATAATTTTTCCTCAACATAATTGAGTAAAATGTATTATGTTATAAATCCATCAATGAGGGGCACTTACCCGCGATTCTCTTTCTTCTGAGATGAGGCGCAATCCTTTCTGGTTTAAGAGCAGATCCCCGTCATGAAATGTGCCACTTGCAGTCCTGGTAATTTGACATTAATTTGATTAAGTCCACAATTTTCTTAAAAAAATATCGACATTACCGGAAGAACAAATCAGCTCCAAACTCTTCACATTCTGAGGACAGAAAGTGCTTAAGTTCAGGCATTTGATCGCCGTTAATCCAAATTCCGGAAATGAGAGTAAAACTGGAAAAGGGAATGCAACGAAGGTTGGGCCCCAAAGAATGACAAGAATTAAATCTTAGCCTTTTTAGATTACAGTCTTTTAGATCCTTTAATGGACACATACATTCTGTACATTGTAAAGTTGACAGAATCCGCAAGTTGTCAGTAATAATATAGAGCAGGGACAGGGAGAATCACCCAAAGATGTATAAAATTGAAAGAAAAGTAGAACGTTTATGAAAGAAACAGGTAGTTAAAAAGAAAAAGAACAGGAAATGGAATTGTGAAATAGAAATACGAGGGAGAAGGGGATGTGATAGTGAAGTTACAGGAAGGAGGAGATGGGTGTTTCTTGAGCAGGAACAGCTAGCTTGAGTTGCTTTAATGGCGTCTTGGTCTTCATCTTTCTTCGCACAGCAGTTCTGGATCAGGGGTTTCCGCGGTTTAGGGTTCAAGATGGTCGATTTTCTCAGTCGGACAAAGAAAACGCTGCTTATGAGAAAGAGAGACGTTAAAGCAAGCCAGCAAACGATCAAACACTGGGATTTACCAAACAAAAAACCAAAATTCAAACAATGGAGGCCGCGTAAAGTGCTTATGAGAAAGAGAGACGTTGTAATTTTATAAATGATTTTTTGAGATTCAAATATTGTTTTATTTTTTAATTAAATTATTTTTTATTGGAATTGAGATTGTTACCAAGTAGAGCCAAGAAATTGTTACCAAGTAGAACTAAGAAATTAGATTGAGTCTGTTGGACCAATCCGTTTAAGTCAAGAACTAGGCTTATGATTAAGAGTCTTTAGAAGAAATCAAGTCTAAAAGGGTTAATCCTACCCATTTAAACCTGACAATTTTTTTTTTTTTAAATTTTTATTTAACTGACTAATGGTTAAGTTTTACTTTGAAGCTAATGATTTTTTAAAGATGGAAATATTTTCTAAATCATATAATGTTGCTATTTGAACTTTTTTAAGAGAAACAATTGATTATATTCTTATCAAAAAACTAAGAGAAGCTTGTTGATCGAGCTTGTTTAGGATCTCAAAAGTGCTTATTTATATAAATTGAGATAAAACTCCTCTCACCTATTTATCTTTTACACTGTAAATCACGATAGAAAAGTTATTTTTAAAGACTCAAATCGCTATTTTAAACAATATAATTAGTTAAAAGTCTTTTAATTTGTTTTTAAAAAAATAGTAAATTTTTAAGAATATTTTATTGAGTTCTTAATATCTCTACGGATAAATTTTTCCTTATGTAGTATTGAAAGAATCATTTTCTTTATTGATGAACGATTTTTTAATTGTATTTGTAGATGCTTGGATATTATGCAAACTATATCAAAAAGATAAACTAGGCTAAAGTATACATTTGGTCTTTTATGTTTGCCTCTGGTATCATTTTAGTCCCTTAAGTTTGTAAAGTATACGTTTGGTCCCTTAATGTTAACACCGTTACTCCGACTTAACGGAAAATATTGACTCAACAGTTTTAAGTGATGAATGTACAATTAAATACTGACCAAACATGCTTATATGTTAGTATTTTAATAAATTAATATTTTAAATCCTATTAAGTGAAAAAAAAACTAATCTTTACAGATTGTTTTGTTGTTTTTCACAATTTGTGAAGATTAAATATATATTTTTTGTCGAGAGAAAATTAGATATTTTCAATTAATAAGATTTAAAATATTAATTTAATAAAATACTAACATACAAGTATGCTTAGTCAAGATTTAATTGCACAAATGATCGTCGTTAAAATTGTTGAGTCGATATTTTCCGTTAAGTCAAACTAACGGTATTAGCATTAAGGGACCAAACATGCGACTTTACAAACTTAAGGACTAAAATGATACTAGAAGAAATATAAAGAACCAAATATATACTTTAACCGAAAACTAGTAATGCACATTGAAAAATGTGAAAATACGGTCTCTATCTCACTAAGAATTTTGTTTTAAGGCAAATGATCACCTATTCTATTTATAATAAAAAAATCATTTAATATTTTAAAAATATTTTCCTTGAATTTAAAATTTTAGTGTTTTAATTTAAGTTCTTTAAGGAAACTTTTATTTAAAAAAAAAAATTTAACTTTTTTTTTTTTAAAAAAAAAATGGAGCTTAAAACCCGTTGGTTGGGCTTCAAAATATGGACTTTTTATGGGAGTCAAGCCTAAATGGATAGGTCCATTTAGACCCGAGCCCGTGAAAGGCCAAGTCAACCCATTTTCCGACCTCTGTTTCCAGGCCTATGGACTATCTTGATAATTTAATATACTTATCACTTATAAGATTTATACTTGGTGATAGATATAATTGTTTTTAGTGAGAAAAAAATATGCTTGTTTTTTCAGCATGAAGATATGTTTGCTATACCTTACTATCAAAAAAGTTAAAACATGTTTAAAGATTAAGAAAAAAATACAAGAAAATACTATTTGAATTTAAATATTTTAAATAAATGATTTTCTACTAAAATTAGTAGTCAATTGCTATATTCTTATAATTAGTACTTATATTCTTGTAGGCAACAAGACTAATTTGAGATTTTAAAGTTCAAGGGGTATTTTCTTGTCTTTTTCTCTAGAGATTACTTATGAAGATTAATTATATTTTATTAGGAAGTTCAGACATGTTTAAAATTAATTACTTTTAAAATACAAATATTGGTTAATGTACATTTTTTGCCTCGGAAGTTGTAAAAAAATCTTAATTTCGACTTGAAAGTCTTTTCCAACAATGTTGCTTGAAAGTTTCCAAATCGTAGCAATTTCACCTAACAATTATTCATGTTAAATTTGTTTGTTAATTGACCAAATATCTTGAAATGACTATTCACATATCATCCATGTCATTTTTATTTTGGGTCTATGTACAAAGTTGTGGGCCATTTTCATTTGAAATTTGAATGGTTTAGATTTAGTTGTATATAAAATATTATATTAAATTTATTTATTGTAGTATTGAATTATTCACACCAAAATTTACCAACTTGTATTTAATTAATTAAATTTATTTTTTAATTTAAAACTTTAATAATAAAAATTCAAATATGAACCATTTATAAATTTATCAACTGGTTAGAGAAATGAAAAGGAAGGAGGAGGAGATAAGGAAGGAGGAGGGTTCCAAGCCCATTGTTGTAGTCCCATCTCCGATAGGCTTTTCTCATATATATGTTTTATTACTAAATGCTCGATTACTAACTAACAAAAGCCTGACACAATTAGTAGATGGTTGAGATCCTTAAATATGATGTCTTAGGTTCAAACTAGGTCGTGTGTATGAAAATGGCTTTGTTGGGACCGACAAAACCCACTTTGATAATTAATCTTTATTAATCAGCTGGGGATACCGCCTAGATTCTAAAAAAACAACTCCTTTCCTAGAAATCATTATTCAACTCTCAATCTCTCATCAACCCAAATGCACACTATTCAATGGTTCTGGAATTTTTCTTAAGATTAATATGAAAAAAAGATTGAGAGAATTCTACTTAAATACCATATAAAATTTTAAACCTCAAAAAGTCTGTCAAAATTTAAAAATGACATAAAGATGATAGGGATCAAATTAAGATTTTAAACTGTTGATGCCCTAAGTTTTAAAATAAAAAAGAAAAAGAAAAATGAGCCTTGCTAGAGCAACACTGCTGGTCGGCCACCAAAGCTCCAACTCTGACCGACCTGCAACCGTCGATGGAGCTCTAGCGACAAGGGCATTTTTTGAGGGATGGGATTGATTTTTTTTTATTTTTTTTTTCAAAAAAAATGAACGAAGATGTAAAGGGTGGGATTCGAATCTACCCCACCATTATAGCGAAGGAGCTGGGTGGCTATTGAGCCACCAAAGCCCCTTTAATATATATATTGGGTAACGTTTCTTCCCTTTGGAAACACTCTTGTGAAAACCATTATAAATATTGTTAAACTCATTATTGCTCTTGTGAATCTTATTAAGAATTTTGCCAAAGCCTACAAATGTTGGTGAATCCTATCTAATGTTTTTCCCATCAGGAAATGCTCTTGTGAAAACCATTACGAATTTTGTCAAACTCATTATTGCTCTTGTGAATACCATTATGAATTTTGTCAAAGCCCATAAATGTTAGTGAATTATGTCTAACATTTTTTTATTATCAAGAAACACTCTTGTAAAAACCATTACGAATCTTGTTAAACTCATTACCAATTTTGTCAAAGACCACAAATGTTGGCGAATCTTGTCTATCATTTTTTCCATTAGGAAACACTTTTATGAAAATCATTACGAATCTTATCAAACTCGTTATTATTATTGTCAATGCTATTACAAATTTTGTCAAAAGGCCACAAATGTTGGTAAATCCTGTTTAACATTTTTTTCATCAGGAAATGCTCTTGTGAAAACAATTACGAAAAAAATGAGATTGACAAAATTCGTAATGGTTTTCATAAGAGAGTTTCATGATGGAAAAAAATATCGATAGGATTCACCAATTTTTGTGGGCTTTAAAAAAATTCTAATGGGATTCACAAGAGCAATGATGAGTTTGATAAGATTCGTAATGGTTTTCAAAGGTGCGTCTCCTAATGAAAAACGTTGTTGGCTTTGACAAAATTTGTAATTGAATTCATAAGAGCAATATTAGGTTTGACAAGATTTGTAATGATTCTCACAAGAGCATTTCCTAATGGAAAAAATATTAACTATATATATATATATATATATATATCTCACACAATGCATATAGACCACCTTGCTCCTTCACTATCATGGTGGGGTGGGTTCGAATCTCACCTCTTACACCTTGGTTCAATTTTTTTTTTTTAATAAAAAAATCAACCCCCCTCCCCCGCCCCAAAAAAAAAAAAACCTTGGCTCGGAGTTCGGCCGTAAGAGTCGAAGCTCGTTGGCCGTCTAGTGGTGGTCTTTGCGGCAAGACTCATTTTTCATTTTTCTTTTAATTTAAAAACCAATGGCATGATGGTATGTTCTTCAATATTTTAAAATCTTAATCTGGTCCTGTCACTTGTATGACCCAAATGTTAACAGACTTTTTGGGTTTTGTAATTTCATATGGTATTTAAAAGAGATTCTCCAAAAAAGATTCTTACTTAAATAGTCCTTAATATGGCTGATAACAATATTAAAATTTTTAAACATATCTTTTGTTGGAAATTATGCCCTAGGGGCAATTCATTGTACTTTGGATATTTGAGTTATTTAAAGTATTTTCTTTAGTTATCATTTTCGTCTGCATGTTCGTATTGAAAACTACATCCCTGGATACATGTTATAGATTATCCTAAATGTCCACAGTCGGTCATCTACGCGGGAGCGAAGATGAATTAAGACCCGTATGACTTGATGAGGTATGGAGATACAATCAAAGTCATGGGCACTTGTAAGAGTACAAGGTCTTTGGACCGACCCACTATGAGAAAGCTGCATGGATTAAGTCATAAGCTTATCTCATGTATAACCGCGTCATGACGCCACATGACTGAGATCATCATGGATTCCTACATGATGAATCACGGTCTTTGACCTAGTCAAAAGTCACCTTTGACCGGGTGATGATAAAGGCTGGAATCGGGATCGGTGGTTTTCATGCGGAGGGACGTGAATGGTCAAGATGGAATTTGTCCCTCACATTTGTAGAGAGATAATCTTTGGGCCCTCGATGAGTGAGTCTAAGAAATGTATGGCATACTTGTGATGGAAAGGAGTTTCCATTTCACTTATTAGACTACTCGAGAATCGAAAGTAATGGTCAAGAAAAGGAAGTTGACATTATCCATGCCTCATCCTTGACCAAATTATCGCGTGACAAAAGGGACGTGACATGGTTGTACGATAGGTGTATCGTGTCATTGATCCCCATGTAAATTGGGTAGTCGCAATGTCTTGCTAGAGGCCGCTTGCGATTTGTGGGCTGACACAGTGTTGGCCCACTGCCAATCTCACATGGGCCTGCGGTCGCACACAAGAATAATCCAACACGGGTAAAAGTGTCCGGGTTCATTGAATCTCGCATTAATGCGAGATTAATGAATACGAGTTTAATGCAGGGTAAATATATATATATATATAAATTCGAAAATAATATAATGATATTATTTAATTGAGATTAAAATATTATTATTATATTATTTGTTTTATGTTTAATTTATTTGATAAATTAAATATCTAAAACAAACAGAGATATTGTATCTCATTTAATTTTCGAATAAAGATATTATTGTCTATTTAATTTAAATTGAGATATTAGTATCTCGATTTAAATAAATAGATAGATATCATTTCTTGGATTTAATTTATTGAGATAAATTAAATCGGAGGCTTTAAATTTGGATTAAATAAATAGGTTGGATTAAATCTATCGGATAGATTTAATTAATTATTTTTTAATCTAGATTCGAATCGAAATTTCAGATCGGCTTTTAATTCGATTAAATAAATATTATTATATTAGATCTATCGGATAGATTTAATTAATATATATTTAATCCAGATCTAAAGTTTGAATTCAAAAATTAATACGATTAATTTTGCATTAAATACGCCGAACGGGTTTTAGAAAACCTACGGACTTTTAGTTGAGCGTATTACGAAAAAGCCGCGAGAAACCCTAGAGTGAAAAATAGAGAGAGACGCAAAAGAGGCGCTAGCACGCTGCCGTAGCCGTGTTCGGGAATTGTTCGTGTGGATACCGGTGGAGGAAGCCGATTCTACGAGTCGTCTTCTGCTGATCGAGGAGGTAGCCCACTTGTTCAACGAAGCGGAAAACCGCGAACGAGTTCTTAAAAGGTAATATCCGGATTCCTTAGCCTTGGTTTAAACGCACTGAGTGATCCTCGGACGGGATCCGTAGAAATTTTAATCCGTGCGTTGTACGGATCCTAACATCTTTCATGTTTTTAACCTTAATTTTTAATTATTTTCAGTATTAGAAATATGGAAGAAAGTACCTTCACTTAATATATTTTTTTGGGAGTTAAGAATGAGGTTGGAATTACTTCTAAGATATAATTGATAATTCTCATGACGAATGATTTAATTAAATAAATATAGAAGAAAATGTAATTAAAAATATATATAATCAATTATAATTTTCTTAAGTTATGTAATAAATATGTATATTAAATTGTTGAGATGGTGGATAGAGTTAAAATGATTTAATTAAAAAACGAATAACATTTGAAGCTCAAAAATCATTTATAAAATTCAAATTACCATATACTACTTCCGGTCTTAATTATAAGACCTAGTTAACTTTTTTTGGAGAGATTAAGGAAGCTAAATAAGTTACTTAATCATATCATATGTTGTGTATCTTTAGATTATATATTAGTTTATTAGTCAAACTAATTGATTTGAAAAAATAAAATAAAAATAAAAATACTTTAAAGTAATTTAATTAGCTTCCTTAATCTCTCTAAAAAAGTCAACTAGGTCTTATAATTAAGATCGGAGGAAGTAATATGTTTTGTAATTTTATTGGTCGGTAATTTCTCCTTAGTTCTTTCCCTTCCCTCCCTACTTTCGCCATTCTTCCTTTTTCCCACTCCTCTCTTTTTTAATTTTTATTAGGGTAAAAGAACAATTTTACACATGTAATTTGGCTCGGGGAAATGCAACACCCACGTAAAATTTTTTGGACAAAAAATACAAATGTACTTTCATTTTGGAGCACTCAAACCACTACAGTAGTTAGTTGACTGTTAGGTGACCGTCAGTTGACCATTAACTTGGATAAAACGCTGACGTGGCGCTGATTTGGATTGACACGATGACGTGGAATAAAAATTCGAAAAAAATTCAAAAAATTCAAATAATTAGGAAAAAAATTCAAAAAAGGAGAAAAAATTCAAAAAATTATGAAAATAATTTAAAAATTCAAAAAAATCATGAAAAAAATCAAAAAATTAGAAATAAATTCAAAAAATTAAAAAAAATTAAAAAAATTAGCAATAAATTCAAAAAATTAGGAAAAAATTAAAATACCCCCGCTAGTAAACCCCATAACCGCCACCCTACTTGCATTTACATACCGGTTGGCGCGGTGGGTCGGTTCTTAAGTGGTGGGGACCGACCACAAAATTTTAAACTTTATTAATTCTATCACAAAATTTAACAATTTTTTTTAACTTTAAAGCTATTTAATTATACATTTTTTGAGAGTACTGAAAATTAGGATATTGAATATGCCAGTATTATATGCCTTGATTGGGAAGATGTTTGAATCCTAAAGTGTCTTTGAGCATGGGCAAGAGATAAGTCCGAAAAAAAGCTCGGACGTCCACTGGATTAAGCATCTCCCCATCAATGTATGTATTTCACTGTAACTCGCCCGATATAATAATTTTTGGTTTATCAAACTTTCTCGGTTATCCAGCAGTTAGATAGGATAGATCAAGGTCCCGATGACATTATTGGTTGCTATGTCTGAGATCTTCTAGCCCCAATGTCATTTGGATCCCGATACACTAGACATTGGATGGCTCCAAATGACATCAGAAGATCTCGCACACGACCACCAATAATGTCATCGGGACCTTGATCTATCCTATCTAACTGTCTGGATAACCGAGAAAGTTTGATAAACCGAAAATTATTATACTGGACAGTTACCAGGAAATACATACATTGATGGGGAGATGCTTAATCCAGTGGACAGTCCGAGCTTTTTCGGGACTTATCTCTTGCCCATGCTCAAAGACACTTTAGGATTCAAACATCTTCCCAATCAAGGCATATAATACTTGGCATATTCGCATCCTAATTTTCGATTCTCACATAATGGATCGTAATTCGATTCTCGTTACGATGCATAGGTTCCTCATAAGAGGCAAGTGCAGAGCATACTTGGAATCTAAGGAGCAGATAATACTGATATACTGAGAACTAAGGCTTTCAGAAACGGGAAGGGGAGTTTAGAAAGAAGTCATAGAAAACACACTCGGATATTATTGATTAACTACGATCTGGTTACATCTGAACACGAAGTCTGCTTATATAGAGAAGCAGAGCCATTACAAGACAAACGGAAAAGAAGACAGTACCAGCAAAAGTAGTGGCTGGAAACTGGTTACCGACAGTGCCGACACGAGCTATGGGGACCACCCTTTGCAGATTGATTCGTGACTGGGAGAGATTGTTGTTGTCACCATCCACCGTCATAGTAGTTGGACTGGAGATAACTGAGTGGATCAAAATTATCGTGGTATGGATCTGGGCCAACTGGATTATCTCCTGAACTTTGGTCTTGGGCCTTTGGTTGAGAACATTGGGCTGGATACTGAGACGAGCCTGGGGGGGACAAGGATAACTGTGTGAATTGGTCTTCATCTTCATAAAGGTCTTGAGAATCTTGAAGAATATTTTCCTGAGAGTCAAGAGGAAGTTCCGCTGCTTGTGAGGAAGAAGCATAGTAGGATGACACATAATGAGGCTCTGGTTGGTACAATTCATCATATGCGTATGCCTTATCTTCACTGGGTACAAGGCCAAGAATAGTACGGTCTTTGGAAACAGATTTGTTGTAGTTGGCAAGGATGAGACCGAGTTCTTTCCATTGTCTTTGGTCCGGTCGAACCCAATCAAGAGATTCAGGTCCAAAGTAGGGCATTGGTCTTTAGTTCTACACCATATGGCTTCTGTGCATGATAAGACCTCGCTAAGAAAAACGCACAAGAAAATCTTTTTTGTTTTGATTTTTGAAGGGACCAAAGATTATTTTTTTTATGACATTAAACAAAGAACCTCTCCCGAAAATGAAGAGGGGCAAAGAGTGGAGGAGTCGACTAGGGCGAATCTTCATTGTGATCGTCACACGATGTAATGGTAGACGGAGTAAAGGGGCTAAGGCAATGGAGCTGGTATGGAAAATAGTCATTGTCCGGACATACCATAAAAGTTCATCAGGTATGGGACCTTGAATGAACGGGACAGTAGTGTATGGACAGATAGGGCTAAAATGCTGGATTTTAGGAATGAGATTAGTTTTATTGAATAGAAGATGGAGCCAAGAGTAGAGGTGCTCATTGGCATATTTTTGGAAATCTATGAAGGAGTGGAGATCAGAATTAGGAGGGAGGACAGTTGCTTTAGTGCAATAAGGCATGGTGGTAGACGGATGGCTTTCTGAGAGGGTAAGGATGTAGAGAGTCTGTGGGTGAGGAGGAGAAGTCTTTTGAGGTCTGGAAAGGAAGTATGCGAGGATGTTTTGGGGACCCTTGAGGTGTTTAACTGTGAACTTATAGCGTGAAAACCAGTCTTTCCATCGGAGTAACTGGGCATCTGGCAGTAACTTCTTTTTTGGATCTAGCATCTTTGGAAAAGATGTGCTGTCCATTTTTACTGTGAAGTGGTAGGGGCTCGAGATGGAAACTAAACTTTTCAATTCCCGGCAGACAACAAGGATTTCCTTGTAGGTAGCATGGTAGTGTTTTTCTCGAGTCTTTAAACCGTCCACTAGCATGCCCACGGTAATGTCGTACCCCGTTAACTTCTTCAAGAAGTATTGCACCCCAATAGTCATCACTAGCATCAGTTTGCATCAGTTTGTAAGATCCTCTGTCCTTGATCTGGGATCTTTAATGGAGGAGGATTTTGAGCAATCCTTTTGAGAGTAATCACGACATTTGTCTATACACGAGACCATGGTGGTGGATTCTTTTTTCAAAGATCTTGTACAGTGGGCCGGTATGATGGGACAACGAGGAATAAAGTCTCTCGGAAAATTAACAATTCCGAGGAACTGTTGAACTTGTTTGTAGGAGAAATTATCATCGGAAATTTTTGTAGATCCTGGGCAATATGCGGACTGGACCGTACTTACCATCTTTAAAGTGCATTCCAAGAAAATCAACCTCTGTAATTCCAATTTCACTCTTCTTAGAGGAGAGCATGATGCCATGTTGGGCTACAATCTGATAGAATTGGGCTAGAAGCAATTGGTGTTCTGCTTCAGTTGCCGAGAACAGTAGAATATCATCAATGTAGATGAGAGCATTATTGACAATAGGCTCGAATATCTTAATCATGGCCTTCTGGAACAGTGAAGGCGCTACTTTGAGTCCAAAGGGCATAACAGTCCATTGATACTGAGCATTGGGTATGCAAAATGCTGTTTTGGGCCGATCTTGTGGATGGATCCTAAGTTGCCAAAAACCTGCTTTAAGATCGAACTTTGAGAAAACATGGGCCGAACCTTTCAACTGGACAAACAGAGCTGTAGGCTTAGGAAGAGGAAATTTATCATCCTGAAGAAAATGATTAAGAGGCTTATAATCAATGACAAGCCTTTTCTTTCCTCTTTTGATTTCTGATCTTTTCTCAACATAGAATGCTTGACAAGCCCATTCAGACTTGGTTGGTTCTATGAGGCCTTGCTTAAGTAATGCAAGACATTCTTCTCGGGCTTGCTTCAAATCATCTGGATTCATTCCTGGGTGTGAAGCTTTAGTGGGATTAATATCTTCATTCCTTTTAAAAGGAAGGTGATGAAGAAATCGGTATTTTTCCATAATGGAGAAGGATGTGGAAACCGATCATGGGCACAAGACACGGTATTGTAACAACCGGTCCTTTATGTCGAATACGTGGCGGAGCATCTTGCAATTCATAGAGAGAGGGAATTTGTGTCCAAGGACCGAAGTTAGATTTCCACCCGATTCCTTTGGGAAGTATAGTTAAGTTCTTGGTATGATAAAAAGCATCAAAACCAAGAAGGATGTCCTTTCCCGGAAGTTCACTTCCTAGTACCTTGATTTTCAAGGTACATCACAGGGAAGAACTTAATGCCGATCTTTCTTCGGTGATCAAATCAATCTTGAACATCTTTCCATCGGCGGTAAAGAAATGTACGATTATGAGGTACCCATTCTTTAGGAGGAAGGATGTGCGGTTTCATCACTGTGTGAGATGAACCCGTGTCAAAGAAGGCTATTGCGAATGGGCTTCGAATATTTTTTTGGTAGGACTTGGACTTGAATATTTGGCAATGGAGTCTTCAAATTAACTTCAGGATTGAGATTTAAAGTTCCAAGACATCTTATGGATGGAGTTTGGGGAGAAACTTGTTGGACAAGATTGATAGTTCCTGGAGAATAATCTTCCTCTGATTCATCTTCTGATTTAGAAAAAGATGAGTCTGTTGATCCCTCGTAAGGAGGAATAACATATTGTGTTTCACCATCTTGTTCATGTTATTCCTCAATATAATCTTCGATATTTGTTGCATTATCTGAAATCATCAGAATGTTTTGAAGCCTCTGCATCATCTTGACATCACCTTTTATTTTTCGAGGACAATTTTTTGCAAAATGTCCTGGTTTTCTGCAAATAAAGCACCTGAAGCCTTTGGAGGAAGGTCTTCTAGATCTAAAAATTCTAGGTTTCTTTCTGAACCTTGGTTGCCTTGACTTCTTGTAAGGTTTCTAGAAAGATTGAGGATAGGAACGATAATGAGACTTCTTCTTTGAAGGACAATAACAATCCTTCTGATCTTTGCATTTAATCTTCAAATAAGGCTTTTTACATGCTGGCTTGAATTTATGGGCCTTCTTCTGCATGTCTCTGAAAAACTTATGTTGTTCACAGAGTTTGTCAAGGGCATTGAGAGCAAGCTGGTACAGTTCTCCTATAGAGATATCAGTCATGTCTCTTTGAAGAGCATTGATGCTCCTATTGAGCTCTGCTTGAAGCTCATCAGGAAGAGAGGCAACAAAAGTATGGCGTAAATTCACATCATTACCACCATTTAATATGTGGTACTTCTGTATCATTCTCTGATAATGAGTCTGAAGATCTTTTCTTTTTAAGGAACAACACTTCATTTCAAAGAATTCTTGCTTTTCTCTCTTACGGATAATATGGTGGTCACCAATAAACTCTTTATGGATGACAAAAGGAGAATAGCAGGATCTTCAACCTGAACTGCTTGAAGTTTCTGATATGGAGAAAGGTTTTGGAACCATTCTCTAAGAGTACCAGTGAATCTGGAAACACACTCCTGCAAAGCTTGTCTAAGGGGAATTTGGTTTGCAGTGATCTCAGAAATCTATCCGAGCACTAAACTCCCGAAGGCGGAATCTCCATCTTTCATAAGGAATGTTATCAAAAGTAAACCATGGACCATTGGCGGGTTTATAATCATGGTCTTGTCTGCGGGACGATCTTACGGTGTTCAACAAATGATTCATCGAATTCTTCTTCTTCACTTGGTCGACCATAACAATTCTTGAGATATCGCCATTTCGGCTTGAGCTAGCATCGAATAGGTCTCGTGAAAAACTTTCGACTCGATTCTTCCGAGCTAGATGAGTCCGTAAGGGGTAAATGGATTTGGACTTTGGAGAATTCCTATGGAGGGAGTATGGGATGGATTAATGGGCCGGTGTAGTACTAGTGGAGATTTGTGAGGAGAATGTGGGCATGTGTGATGGATGAATATGTAGGTGGTTGAGTAGACCGAGAAGGATTTGCTGTTTGTCTATTTTTCTCTTGAGAGGGAGGTACACTGGAACATGGTTCATTAATTCGAATACCTGAATAGGATCCTGGGTCATGGGTTTGAAAGGGCGTGAAGTGAGGTGGCCTTGGTCTAGGATAGGTAAATTGGGGCTTAGGTTGAGGTCTGGTTTGTGAAGGTAACTTTCGAGGTGACAGTTGAGCAAACAATGGATAGTTGAATTTGAACTGCTTGCTGTAATCTTCTGTAGAAGATGATGGAAGCAAAGGGGTTGGAATGGTTGAAAATGAAGGATATGGCTCATATATAGCCTGAGATTGTTTTTTGGCTATATCTAGTTCAATCCTTTTTAAATCTTGCTGAATGGCTTGAAGCTCTATTTCCTTCTGCTTGAACTGGGAACCCATGTACCCTCTTTCGATAAATGCTTGGAGTTCTGCATCCAACTTGATGGCCTGCTGCTTCTGATGAAGATATAGATTTTTAACCTCTTCAGATATTTGATCGATCTGATAGGCTAATCCTTCTGTTTTAGTTGTCAGAGAGTCAAGCTTGGAATCAATCCTTTTCAAGGTATTATTTTGGCAAACAAAGATTCGAGTCTCGCCAATTCAAAACTTCTTCACTTGTGTGGATTGAAAATTCCCCGAGCATCAACTGTATTAGGAATAGCATAAGGCTTGGTGGAATCTTATTAGCCTGGTCAACTCTTCTTTCAAGAGGAGGAAATTCCTGTTCATAAGGGTTGAGCATGGCAATACAGGGAATAGGTTGAGGAGTAGGCCGGAGCCGGAGAAGCAACAAAGGGTTTTAGTGAATTTCTTTATAACAAAGATCGGGAAAATATTTCTCAACAAGGTCATGATGACCTGTTTTTAGCACCAATTCAACAAGGGACATATCTTTTGAGGATTTTGCTGGAGGAGGAGGAGGCTGCCAACGACGTGTGGAGCGCTAAGTGAAGTAACCGGGTCAGAGAGCCATAATCATCATTGTCATCAAATCTCTTAGTTCTGTGAGATCTACAAGGAGATCTAGAAGTTGGCTTACTCTTTAGTGCTTGCTTGTAAGCATACTTACAAGGATATAATCCTTGTTCATCATCTGAATCTTCCCACCATTCAGGGGTGTCACATTCACAGTTTGGATCACACATGCCTGATCCTGGAACATCCCATAGGAAGTGACCATTAATATGAGAAACATAGCAAGGCTTGGCGTCTTGATTAACCCAAGCTATTGGAGGGTCTTTCTTGGAAGGTGTATAGGTCGGTGTGAGAGACAAAAGTCTTCCACGAGGATGTGGATTTGATGATCCAGAAGTACTGGGTCTAGAGAAAATAGTCTTTGAAACACCATCTCCAAGGTCTTCAATAACTGGCGGAGTAGTGGTGTGGACATCTGGCTACCTTTCATGAAAAAGCTTTTCATAGTTGCTAATCCATTGCATTGGCATTATCTTGGCAAGTTCATCCTTTGGAATCTACCGGGGAATCTGGATGATAGAAGTATCATCTCGCTTTCTGTTAAAGATCGCAACAAGAGCATCCGTGGTGGAGTTAGGAAGCGAAGATCATAGGCATGATTCTCAAAGACGATAGACAATCTGGTGATGAAGGGTAGCCATGATGGCTTGGGAGTCTTGATCAGCTCCTGTGATTTGGATTTGAACCTCGCCTCTCTGGGAGAGTCCTCATCAAAAATACCGACGTTGTAATCTGGGCGGATAGTCAAAACAACACCTAGTTGCTAAGAGTGGTAAGAAGCGCACCAATAAGAGCATGAGAATATTTCTTATAAGTGGAGTCTAGGAGGGCCACTTTAGCGATGCAGAAGTCCTTTTACGCCATGGAGAGTGAGAACTAGACGAATAGCACCAAAATGAAGATGAGTGTATCCTTCAGATTTCCATCTATCAATGAGATCAGGAGAGATCTCAATAGTGGAATATTGTTCCTGAGTTGTTGCTGGGAGAGTACACTGTTCAAGTCTGGTGGACTGAACAACTTCTTTAACCTCTGGTCTTCTGGTTCTAATCAGAGATCTGATTGAACTAGTGAAAGGATTATTCCTATGGTAAAAACTGTACGGGCTGAGAAGGGGTAAGTCAGTATTTCCGATGGGCTGATCAGGATGATGAGTAACCTCTATGAGGTTTTCTATTTTACTGGAAAGAGTTCTTTTCATAGAAGGGGACAAGGATCTGGGAATAAAGGGTGAAATTAGGGAGGTAGAAGGATCAGAAGTGGACGATCTGGCTGTTTCACTCATATTTGAGAGTTGTTTCCTACTCACCTTCGATCTAAATATTTCAGTATTATCCGCAAAATTCGGGCTGGCTCTGATACCACACTAGAAACAAATTAAAATAATTAGCAATAAATTCAAAAAATTAGAAAATAATTAAAATAATTAGCAATAAATTCAAAAAATTAGGAAAAAATTAAAATACCTCAAGCTCGCTAGTGAACCCCACAACGGCTACCCTACCGTCATCAAAATTTCCCGGGTTACGGCGGTGGTCGGTTGTTGGTGGTGGGGGATCGACCACAAAATTTTAAACTTTATTAATTCTATCACAAAATTTAACAATTTTTTTAACTTTAAAGCTATTTAATTATACATTGTTTTCAAAAATAATAAATCATTATATATGAAGCATTCAAAATAATTATTATGTAGATAATTATTTTTTGAAAAAAATGTATATTTAAATAGCTTTAAAGTTAAAAAAATTGTTAAATTTTGTGATAGAATTAATAAAGTTTAAAATTTTATGGTCGGTCCCACCACCGACAACCAACTCATTACGCCAACCGGCGGCAAAACTATAGGTGGCTGGTTGTAGGGGCTCACTAGCGGGGTATTTTAATTTTTTCCTAATTTTTTTAATTTATTGCTAAGTTTTTTTCTAATTTTTTTTTTTTTTTCTAATTTTTTAATTTTTTTCATAATTTTTTGAATTTTTAAATTATTTTATAATTTTTTTTCCTAATTATTTGAATTTTTCTAATTGTTTAAATTTTTTTCCCTAATTTTTCAAATTTTTTTTAAAAAAAAAATTTCGAATTTTTATTCCACGTCATCGTCCACGTCGATTAATGTCCCGTCCCAAATCGCCACGCGTCAATTCCATCCAAGTTAACGATCAACTAACTACGGCCGTGGTCTTTGGGCGCTCCAAAATGAAATTACATGTGTATTTTTGGTCCAGAAAATTTTACGTCTTCTTTGAGCGCTCCCGAGCCAAATTACATGTGTAAAATTACTCCTTTACCCTTTTTATTAAGATTGGAAATTATGACATATCATCATTAAAACAAAAACCAAAAGAGCCCTCCGCCTTCAATAATTTGTAGCTGATTCTCTATAGCTATATACACATATAGGGTGAGTAATAATTCTCTACAATCTTGTCAACCAATAAATGAATGTCGTCGTGAAAAAGTAATATAATAAGTAAGCAATATATAATAAAAAGTTAGTATAATGTTATAGGAAAAACAGTAATGTCCATAATAAGAAGAATTAATATTTGATTTTATTTATTTCATTGTCCCAAATATACCAATATTTGTATTGATGGTGTGTATCTGTAACTCATTGTTTAAGTAACTATTTACAGTTCTTAGAGTTTCCTATAAATCTTGTTAGAAAACAAGTAATGACTCCCCCCGCGCGATGCGCGGGTGCAACAATTCGCTAATATGAAAACACATTCTTACCTTCCACTCATACAAATTATTAAGAAATTAAATAAAATACAAAGGAACATAAAAGAAAAGAATTGGATTTCAAATCAACAAACAAAAAATAGAAGTTATCTCACTATTTAAAACCACATAAGTAGTCATACTTTTATATATTTAGCAACTACTGCATCAGCTCAAAAGCAACAAAAAATTACATCAAAATGCTAGCCATCATAGTATATAAACATTCCTATATGCAACATGAACATACAATATCTCACAAATGTTGCCAAACATTTCTAAATATCTTTCTATAAACCACATTGATTGTTGTACACTTTCCATGATTATTGCTATCTTGTATACTTCACACCTGCATGATGGTTAATCTTGATAAAGCAACATATATAATTGTCCATATGTGAACACTAGCTTCAATAAATATAACTCAATATTTTGTAATGATAATGATTAACCCTAACTCTTATTAATTGTCATTACAAAAGAGAAAGCAAGAGGAAATTGCCTTCTCTGCATCCGGAAAGGAAGACTACTGTTTGAAAGATTCATGTCCATTATATGAATTAAAACCTTCTAATTTGGGTTTGACCCAACTTTTCCAATCGCTAACCATCATAATAAATAATGAGTTTGAAAAATGAGTTTAAAATATTAATTTGGAGACAAAATTTGAGTTTGAAATATTTCAGATTTCAAAACTTCAATTTTAAACTAAATAATCATTTAATGAGCAGAAGTTATTAGTGAGAAGTAAAAAATGAGCCAAAGCAACTAATGAGAATGACATGTGGACAGTACAAATAGACCAATCTAGTAGGTAGCACTATTGAATATATATATTAATGATAAGAGCAAAAAATGCTTTAACCCGCTAAAAAATGATAACCAAAAGCACAAAAAAAAAAAAAAACAAAAAAAAATACATTTGTAAACATTTGATGACTAATTTAACTTAATCAACACATCTCCAACATAATTAAAACCTCTGAAACTCTGAACCGCCCTGTTCTGTCATAAGAACACAGATGTCTAGCCCTAGGTGGGCTAGTATGTTGATCTTGGATCGAATAGCTCCCTCTTAGGTATCTATGGATGAGATACCTTTGAGAATAGAAGATCTCTGTACACAACCAAAGGGGGTGGGGTGTGTGCACGGTGTAGGCGAGAATCGTAGATGAGAGAGAGCTTAGAGATCGTGTACCTTAGGGTTTACCATCTATTTATAGAGGGCACCTTAGGGTTAGGGTTTGGGCTGTTGGGCCTCTTGTGCCTCAAGCCCAAACGTTGTGCCATCACATCCGTGCAATATTGGTTGCCTCTGTTGGGCCACACCTTAGTTGGGCCTATTATTTGAATCCATAACAGTTGCCCCCCAGCTCGGTAGTTCAGGCTTCTGAGCTGCCGGGATGTATTTTGCCCCCAGTCGGTTTTACTAGTCGAGCTTTGTTGTCGTGGGCCTTACCTTGCCAAGTTGACTTACGTTGATCCTAGCTGTCAAGGCGGCTTTCCTCGAAGATCTGAGGTCTTGTCTCAAAGATCCCGAGTAGCGTTGTGATGGTTCGCCCGCATTTGAATCCGGGTGTTAATCTTGGCTATTGAAGTTGTCTCCTCCAAAGATCCGAGGTAATGTCTCAAGGATCTGGGATAATGTCGAGGCGGTTTGCCTGACTTCGAGGTCGGGATCGTTCTTCAGGTTATCCGGGCTAGATTGCTGTGAATCTTACCCTCTTGCGTATCTACTAGCGCATTGGGTTGTGTCATATTCACCCCGGTTCGATGTCATTTGCTCAAAGATCCGAGGTAATGTCTCAAGGATCCGAGGTAATATCAAGGAGTTCGCTCGACTTCGAGGTCGGGACCCTCATGCGTTCGCCATCGTTGCCCACTGACACTTGGCGGCTCTGTACTTGTGCGGGGTTTCAACCACCACACCTAGTCACCTATGGTTTCCGTGTGCATTTAATTCATCCGTCGTGTCACCTGCGTCAGCCCTGCCTTTTGGGCTTAGAGGTCACTAGCCGCCGAGGCGCCTTTTTGTTTGACCGGATTCTGTATCCGGATTGTTCCATCTTGATTTGCTTTTGTCCGAGTCTTTGACGAGTTCGGATTCGTATTCTGCTATCGATGTGCCTGTTTAGGCGATAAGTTTTCTCCCGTGGCGGGATCTATTCGCCTTTCCTTCGTTCTTTGTTTTTGCTTGCCTCGGCCTTGGTGAACTGCATTAAAATAAAAAATTCAAAGATCCTGTGAGGGCTTCCGTTAGTTCTTCTCACACCGTTGTCATTAACAAGCGTATAATAGTTCCCCCGACTGGCGGTCAAGGGCTGCGGGCTGCCGGGTGCCTTGACTATTTAACTGGATCATGTCCGAGGTTAATCTTCATTCCCTCCGCCGAGGTGCCGCTCCTCCGAGTTGAGGGTCGGAGCTTTAGTTTTGCTTCGCTTAAGGCTTCGTACTGCTTGACTTTGAGTTTTCTGGCGTACGTGCCGGTTTGACTTTAAATACTCCGTGCCTATGCCGCTTTGACTTTGAATGTTCCGGCGTCTATGCCGTTTTGACTTTGAATGTTCCCGGCGTCTATGCCATTTTGACTTTGAATGTTCCCGGCGTCTATGCCGTTTTGACTTTGAATGTTCCCGGCGTCTATGCCGGTTGTAAGTTATGACAATCTCTGATTATATAACCAATTAATTGTCATACCATTTTTGAACTCTAACCGTAGTTAGAAATTCATTGACCGTAGTAGGTACGGGTCTTTATACTCGACGAGAACTTAGTTCTGGGAGTTAGGGCGAGGTTGTATGTTTCAACCTCGTCGGGTGTAACTTAACCGCACTGCCTCGTTCCAACTTGAATAATTGGAGAAGTTGAACCGAATTAAGGGCAAGGCCGTCACATGTCGACCGAGGTGTCTATTACCTCCAATCTGACATTTTGACTTGATCAGGGTCGGAATGCCAGCCTGCTTTCTTAAATCGGGCGTGCATTGACGCGTCAATTTCGTGAAGGCCACGTATGACATTTTCGCCGAGCTCTTACCAATGCACGTCGGAGTACAACAGCCGGTGTCATACATCTAGATGGTTTTGTTTGTGGCCGGGTTTGAAGACCACGGTGTCATGCGGGTTTAGAGACCTCGGCTTCATGCCGGGTTTAGGGACCTCGGCGTCATGTTTATTACGGGCGTAATGACCTCGGTGTTTCTTATTTCGACCGGTGTATTGACCTCGGTGTAATGCCGAGTTTAAGGACCTCGGCTTCATGGTTATTACGGGTGTAATGACCTCGGTGTATCTCTTTGACTATCGATCCGGGTCCTTTTAAGGAGCACGCGCGAGTCAATTGTACTTTACACGAAGCCCGGATTTTAACTGAATTCATTAGTAACCGGGTCCGCCTTCCTTTTGCTTCCCGCACAACTATCCACGGAACCCGGATTTTAACCATTCGGTGTAATCGGGGTTCTTCTGCAAAATTTTTCCTGATTTTGTTTATCCATGATGGGTGTTGTAACCCGGAATTTGTTCTTCTATTATGGGTGTCGTAACCCTTTCTTCCATTACGTTTAACTTCGACATGACTTTTGGAAACGGGTGTATGTACCCAGAGTTCATACATGTTTATTTTATACACGATTTTCGGAAACGGGTTTATTTACCTCAGATTCCTACATGTTTAACTTGAACATGATTTTCGGAAACGGGTTTATGTACCTCGGATTCCTACATGTTTAAATTGAACATGATTTTCGGAATGGGTTTATTTACCTCGGATTCCTACATGTTTAATTTGAACATGATTTTCTAAACGGGTTTATGTACCTCGGATTCCTACATGTTTAAATTGAACATGATTTTCGGAACGGGTTTATTTACCTCGATTCCTACAGTTTAATTTGAATTCATACATGTTTACACGGATCCCGAATTTAAACTAGATTCGCTTTAAACCGGGTCTCCGTCTTCATCCCTTTCGTAGGGACGGACTCCACACGGATCTCGGATTTAAACCAGATTCGGCGTAGCCGGGGTCCGCCTTCAACAATTTACACGGAGCCCGGGCTTTAACCAGATTCGGCGTAGCCGGGGTCCGTCTTCAAAAATTCACACGGAGCCGGGGCTTAAACCGGATCGGTGTAACCGGTCCGCCTTCAACAATTAACACGGAACCCGAATTTTAACTGAATTCAGTGTAACCGGGTCCGCCTTCAAAATTAACACGGAACCCGTTTTTAACGGAATTCAGAGAAACCGGGTCCGCCTTTTATGGAGGAAATTATCGAAGTTGGAATTTGCACTTCCAATATTATTTATCAAAAATGAACTTTTGCAGCCGCAATAAATTGAAATTGAATCGCTCCCGAGCCGAAGTACGCGTTTGGTCAATATGACTAAGAGAAAAATGCCTCTTGTCAAAACCAACAGAATCGGGGAAATCATGCTTCCTCCTTTGAAAATGTTCTCTCTATTAAAGTTGAAAATCTTCAAGGCATGAATCCGAAAACATGCTACCACCTTCTGAGATGCCTGGTACGCCATAGAAATTGATCAACATTTAATAAACCATGGAAAAGGCGACAAGCCCATTTAATAAGCTCCCAATATTTTGATAGACGTGGGCCTGATATCCTCCTGATTAATAGGAATTTGGAAATAATATCCTGCATGAAGGATCACTTGAGGAGCTTCTTGTAACATTAAAAAATGTTTCACACTAGCCCATTAAAGGAGGTTTCACGATAATCCATTCCCAAAAGAAAATGAGCTAGCAAGGAAAAATAAAATCTTGTGAATTACTCCTGATGAGATAGCAGGTGCAGCCAAAGTTCCTTCACTTCCATTGACATTTGAGCCTTCACTTTTCACAAGCCTTTTTCTTGGCATTAATTTCAAAAGGTACAGACCCATGTTCCCTTAACTCTGAAGTTGATGAAGCATTCACTTTACTACAAAAAGTCAACAAATAGTCACGGTGATTTCTTGAATTCATCGAGCAAAGGAATGCAGCTCCTCCTTCAACTTTAGGATTGTTACCAATCTTTCCAAGTTAGTAACAACATCCATAATTGTACCAACAACAAGTGCAGTAAAACAAAGAAAGAACATTTTTTTTTGTTGCTTTCCCATACAAATTGTAATTTATTTTGTTGATAAATTCTAATGGTCAAAATCCAAAGTCTAGACCACCTTATTCTTCGAAACACCTCGATAAAAATAGTTTCAAGAAATCAACCTTTGGCATTCTTCAAGACCAACTTTGCTAATATCAAGAACAAATCCTCAAGAGAATTAAAGTCTGTATGTTTCCCCTTGTTAAGAAAGGTACTAATTCCATGACTGGTGTCTAGGCTTCCTTCACCACTTCAATTAAATTCATAAAAAGTGAGATTCATACCGGCTAATGAGCACCTTACCCTCCATTCATTGCTTCATTCTTGCTGATGCTATCAGTTGCCTTTGCACATAAGAAGCCACTGAAAATTGAGAACAAAAAGCTCTAGAATTTCTACCCAGTGTGGAGTTCATTTGGATTTAAATGCTGATATCCACAAACTTTCTGGTAATTTCGGAGAAGATCAATTGCAATAGAAAAGGCCAGTGCCTCTTGAAGACCCAGATCTTTTATAATATTCAGAAATGGTAGATATACTGTGGGGAGCTTAAAAGCAAATGGAGAAAAATTGATCATTCAAACAAGTATGCAGCAACAAAGATATAATGCATGTATTCCATGATTAGAGCTCCGACTCTGCACGGTCTTGGAAAAGAGACCACATCTAATATAAATCCCAATCACATCACTTTTGTTGGTGTGATATCAGCAAATCATACCATCCGTGCCATTATTCGTGTACAGGGTGATCTCTTTAATGTGAGATCAACTTCCTTTTGCAAATCTCATTTGACTTTATTAACAAGTGTCATAAAATATAGGCAAAGAAAAAGTTAAACAGATCATGTGGATCAGTATAACTGCTCCCCCTCTTTCTTAGGGATCTGATTGAATAGTTAAGTGCTATGAAATGTAGAAATTAATCAAACATAAGAAGGGAAATAGAGACTTATCGTCAATGATTTGTAACTTTGGATCTTCCCTTTGCCTCGTGGATCATGCAAATATTGCTACTTCAGAGCTTAATGATTTGATGCGTGTACACAGATCAGATCAAAGCAAAAGACAGTCTGAACCAGCAGAATCCAGAAGCAGAGTCTCAAAACGCAAGAAGAAGCAGGAAACCAACTAACCACAAACAAACGGTGTGGAAAATTCTGGAGAGCCCTGGCAAAATGTCAAATTCTTGGACCCACACTGTCATGCATCTCCGAATGTTGATCTGTTTTCCCCTGATCAGCTAGGTGTACATCACGATCAATTCAAGCCTCTGTATATTCCGTGCATTTGGGTTGAGAGCGATTGAAGTCCTTTATAGGGAGATGTTATTAAGGCAGCAGGTTAGCCTCTCTGGTGATATTTTGATGCTACGGGATTGCAGGAGAGCCTCAGGGATTAGGAATTCTGCATCAGCAAGCCTCGTTCAGAGAGAGAGACAAGTTTAAAGTGCTGAGTCTAACCCAACGGTGTACTCCTATCTCAAAGATCATTCCTTCTCCACCATTAACATCTCGGCCCGAATGGAACTCGTTAAACCACCACGAACCATTATTGCAAAACTCCATGATCGTTTGTCTGGTTTGGCGGTTGAAAATTAAAATCATTGACCCTCTTGGTCGCGGGAATCAACGATTTGCAGATTGTGGCAGATCACGGAGATTAAACATGAAGCAGCCAAGATTCACCTCCGACAATCAATTTTTCGACTACTGTGATATACACAGTTCTTGCTTCTCAGTTGGGTGAGGCGTTACATATATACCATTAAAGAAGATAGAACGGACTAAAATAATCTATAAATAAATCAACAAGGCTGGAGAACTTATCTCCGAAAGGGGGTGCCGAGATTAAACTTGTTTGTCAGGTAGTACACGATAAACTCCGAATGACCAGAGTCTTATACCATACTCGTCACTTGGGATCATGAATATGACCACGAGAGCATATACGTGTTACCGCGTTGATGAGTCTCGGCTTAGTATCTCGGCTCAGGTTCGAAGTATCTCAGCTCCAAGATTTTACATGGCGGCTTCACGTTATCCCGGCCATGGCCATAGACTCAGACGGCTTCAACTTCAATCTCGACAAGTTGATGAGAGAATCCAATCTCTTGATGTAGAGATATTATAAAAAGTTCGTGAATAATGGTGAGCTAGTAGCACCAAATCACAATATTAATCACAATACATGTTAGAGAATTGTTATGGTCACAAATGCTATACAGGACATGTAGAAGACAACAATAACGTTATTATGTGATAAGTTAAAAAGAAAGATATCATATCAGACAACCAAATTTTTTTTGCAAAAGAATGCAAGACAATTTTTCATACACCAAACCAAACAACTTTGTATTGCATGCATGTTTTTATTTGAATTGTATATACAAAAAAAAAAACATGAAACCATGTGTCCCAAATAATGCAGAGACTTGTAAACATACCACAAATCATTTGTAAGAATTTGCCTATAAGACTACTATTTTGTGATAAATTTAAGCACATCAAAGATGAAAGGTCTTTGATTTTTGACATCATCATCAGTTAACCGTTTGGCACATATTTCCACAGACCTCAAATTTTTAAAATTCTGCTTCACCAAGAAAAAATGTTGAAAAAAAAATTCAGCAAAAATCATAAATGATTAGAAAGCTTCAGCGCAACATTATCTGTAAATTACCAAAATGCAACAATATTTTAAAAGAAAGAATACCAACTCCTTATCAATAGCAACAAAGAGTAGCAAAATTGCAGTAATAGGCAAATATAAGGGCTAGAGCAAGTAAACAAATCAACACTTTCAACTTTTTCTTTACCAAGTCCAAAAGATAAATCAAGACGACTATGAGGACTATAGTCTACCAAAAAATGATAAAAAATGACATCAAAAAATCCTAATTAAACCAAGTGATAATATAATACATCTTTCATCAAATTTTTGAAAGTTACACAATGATTTCTACATAAGTAACAACCAACATCAAATGAATTACTCCTTTACAAAAATAATAGTTATCTCAAGATAATCATTCCTCAATAAATAGAATCACAATCATATTGATTCCAATTTTCACATGAAGCCCCGCTAGAATAGAAGAACAGGCAACAATACTTTTAGACCTGCCATCCAAGAACTCAATCTAGAACTCAAAATGAAAACAAAGCACAAGTGACAAATGGGGAAGGGAAGACAATACGGTCAAGCAATATTAAAAAAATCCACAAGACAACCATTAAAATTACAGCAACCATCCTTAGATAGAAAGTATATGGCACAAATTTGGGGCATCAACTGAGTTGAAGAATGAATAATTTTATTAATTTGGTCTTTTTTACATACAAAGAAGTTGCATAGCACAACTCCAACTCCAATTCAGATTTAACTGTTGTCTTCCAGTTAAAGTATGATCCTCTACTATCATCTTAAATTATGGTATAACAATTATAATACTTCAGTGTTGTTTGTTTCCACCTTCGCAGGATATCACAACCTGTAGAGCATTCCATCATTGCACAAATGTTGTTCAAAAGGGGAGAGCAAGGAAAGAATATTAGCACTTTTGTATGCACAATATAAAATCTTAAACATTTGACGATGGAAGTCGGTAGGTCAACCGAAGCGAAAAGAAATATCAATCTGAACTTATTTAGTTCCGGAATCAAAATCTATTTGAGCATGGAAGTAGCAGTCAACCGGTGTGATTATCGATCAAGCTTTATGATGTTTCGGATGTTAGACAATTAAATTCCTGCTTTGATATAGAAATAGAGAAAGCCAATTAGAATAAAGCACTAGTGCTATATTCATGCCAAGTTCGGTTTACCTTTAGCTCATTATGATCTTCCGTATTACATGTTCACTATAAATTCAATATGAGAGGACAAAAGTATACCCATAGAATCTTAAATAGTCTCTGTGGAGAGAATGGCCGCAACTTGCAAACCTGCTAGCCACTGCATGATTTGAAAAGCTTAGCTCCAAAAATTTACCAAAACATAGGCCCTAGGCAGCATCAGACATGACTATTCTCTGAGTGGTCGGAGGAAAACCATTTACACGAGGACAGATACAATCCTGACATAAGTGGTTCTCAAATATGAAAGCCACAATTCATAATATCCAAATGTGCAGTGAACCAAATTGTGGCACACCAGGAGCATGTGCACAAATATTCCAAGATAGATTGTTTCCTTACAACATCAGGAGCATGTGCACAAACATTCCAAGATAAGAGCATGTGCATATGCTACAACCATTTGGATTGATATAGTACCTTACTGAAAATGCAGCAAAATTGACCTTCCACTCTAAAACTTAGAATTACGAGTTCAGCCTAAGAAAGCATACCATGTCAAAAACATGACCAATGGAAAATCAGGAAGACACCCATCCATATCTAATAATGGAAGGACTGATGTGCATGAAGCCTCTTACTCATATTTCAGTGAGGATAACAGGAAAAAAATAATGACAAATAATAACAAACCTTGATCTTAAATTTAAATCAATTCTAATTATTTAGAACCAAATTCTAATCAAAACATTTCATAATGAACAAATCATGATCAAAGGTTGATTGCCTTTGCAGTGTCTTCTATTTTGTGATTTCTATTGCAACATAAGAAAAAAAAGGTATACCCTTGAAAAAGTTTCATTATACCATAAAGCAATAAACCATCCACCCTTGACTCTTGAGTGGTTTTTTATTTTTACTTTGTATGTGGGTTATAAGAATTCAGCAGATACACTTCTTCAATCAGAAGAAGATGGAATGCCATGAACATTAAAATAGAGAAAACAACACAGGCTCTAAGAAAATATGGAACTAATTTTAAGATCAAGGAAATTTGGTTTCATATCATAAATTTGCAACCCTACATGGCATAATGAGTAAAATCCCCTATGTTATGGAAGTCCAATATTGGTTGATCCATTTTTTATAATTGCGTAAGAGAAAGAAGAGAAGTACATAGGACGCATGATTATATAGTTCACAAAAATAAAAAGAAAGGAAGAATTAAAGTAAATCAGGGGAGAGAAGGAGCTTAATAAGCAATTTTTTTTTTGATACACATAGTAGGGGAGAGGACAAGGTTCGAACCCTGGACATGGGGGAGGGGAGCTAAGCTCCCATGCCACTGCGCTACTAAGGCGCTAGCTTAATAAGCAAATATTGGTTTTACCAGTTTTGGCATTATGCCGACCAACTTGAGCCACATCTTCAGCTTAATTCTCGAAGAGATATTGATAAAGCTCTACTTAAAATTTGTTGGAATATTAAGGAATCAATTAAGGTTATTAGTATCCCTTGATCCTTGCCTTAATTATAGGATCAAGATTTCTGCTTTATTAGTTCTAATTAGCCTTTAAATGTAATCCCCTATTCTACTCCTTTGCCCTGATTCTTCTCCTCTGCTTCATCTATATATTGTAATGTCTTCCGCTGAATAATACACAAGATACAAAGTGTGCTTATGCCTCTGAAATACAATAAAAGTGATTGGTACATAACCATTACTCCTACCCCTTCAAATTGGTCTGCATCATGTACTGGGACTACATACCCAATAAACCTTTTCCATGATCAATGCTAGATAGATTTGGATCATTGCTCCTAGATCATTCATAGCATGAAGAGCCTAGTTATTTCAAACCAAGTAAAGAAATATGAATTTCAAAACCTACGCCTATTTCCTACTACTTAAAGATGGGGCTGCCAAAACAGAGGGTATGAATGTTGAATAAGTGATGATTTCTAAGTAGCTTAAATAATAGGGAAAGCAATGAAATATCCACAACAATTAGTATGTAGAGTTGATAGAGCTCAAAGACACATCTGTTTTCATCAAATAGAACCAAGCTTAAAAAATATGAAGAAGGAAAGTAAAGAAAGAAGGAAAAAGAATATGCATAGAGTAAATCACATTCAATAAACATTGCTATATGAAGATAGCTTACAATCTGATGACAACAAATAACGGGAAGACATAAATTTGGAGTAATACCTATATCAGAATCATTTAATTTACGCAATGCAGCAATGTGCCCATCAGATAGATCAACGACATGGATGTAATCACGAATTTGAGGAAATAAAACATTGATTCAATTAGATACTCTATGAAGATTTGAAGAATTAGATCCATTATCATCAGAAGAGGAAAACAATAGGCATAAACTTCAGGAACCAATTTTTAAAGGACAAAAATCAGTGACAAGACAACATGGTCAGAACTTACACCAGTGTCGTCAACTGTATTGTAATCATTCCCGAAAACAGTCAAAGCAGGTTGTCTGCCAACAGCTACTTGCTGGACAAATGGCATGAGATTGTTTGGAATTCCACGAGGATCCTCACCAATCTTACCACTCGGGTGTGCCCCAACAGGGTTGAAGTATCTCAACAAAATCATTTTCCATTCAGGATCTGAACGGCAAACGTCACAACAAATATCCTCGATGATAAGTTGAAAAGAGAAGCTTTATCAGATCTCATTACTAGATTACTACACAAGCATATGTCATTTAGTCACTAAAACATTACAAAAACATGTTTTGAAAGTCATAAAAATCATTGTTCTTCGAAGGTCTCTTCCCCCTAGTTTCAAACTTTAATCCAGTGAATGGTAAATATGATAAGTTAAAGCAAACAAAAGCAATCTACAATCATTTTTCACATGCGGTGGACAACTTTCCCAGAGATTGAAAGACTACTAACCATGATGGAGAATATGTACAAAAAATTCCAAAAAAAGGTAAGGAACACGGAAGAAATTCAGGTATTCACAAAAAAACAACAATTTAAATTAATTTACCCCAGGCTTGTACTTGGGCGATCGGAAGCCAATTTATTGAAAAGCCGCATTAATTGAACAGGCTATCCTTCTCATATCGCAAAGCATACAACATGACCGAACATAGCGATCCTCATCTCGATATACTTTTATTGTTTAATAGATTTGTCACTACATAGAAAAGAGTACAAAAGAAAGAGAAATCATAACATGGAAAGTAAGAAACAATTGTTAATTTAAAGCAAATATCGAAGTACATATGATGCAGGGAACTGACACTTAGAATTGCTCTTATTTTTTCCTTCTTGCAGCTAAGAGTATTGTGTCCCATACCATATAATTTTTCCAGGTTGAAAATTAACCCGTTAGTATGTTTATTTACTTGCCCAAAAAAGCTTAAGCAAAAGGAAGTAATAGAGTTTCAATTTAAAAACAAAAACATATACCTCAAAAGCAGCCCATTCAAAACTTACGCTTGAAATCCTTAAGAAAATAAGTTAATCTTGTGTAATTTTTGGGCAAATGTATGCGACCTCGATTTCAGCAGAGTACGGCTCTCATCGAAAAATAGAGGAGAAAGCTTTATTAGGTCGCTGGGTCACGTTGTTGAACCCCATCAAGTAATCGCAAAGAGCAAAAGTTATATCAATTACAGGTTGTGATATCCTGCGAAAGTGGAAACAAACAACATTGAAGTATTATAATTGTTATACCATAATTTAAGATGATACTAGAGGATCATACTCAACAGTTGAATTGTATAACTAAGGACAATTAAGCTACTAAGTTCTGATCAGTTCGGTTGTGGAGCTACAAAACTCCAATGGAATTGGGCTTTTCCTCATAAGGCTTTGTAAGAACAGATTAGATATTGAATTTCTACTTTTGAATATATAATTTCAGAATTGCTAATGGTAGGTCATGCTTTCATAATACAGAGTCGCTTACCAAAGTACAGCAAGGTCCATGAATTGGGCTTCAAGTCTCCAGATGGAATTTTCCCATATTTCTTGTCCACCATATCTCTAATTTTGGACCTTAAATTGCATAAAAAACAACAAAATAAATATATTCAAATGTTACATATTCCATGAGAAAAACTCAAGTACCGCCAGTAAGCAATAAAACGGACAACAATTAAGTCCATACCCTGTAGTGAATTGTTGCAACTTCTTCAAAATTCCTACAAAACCCAACTTTATAATAACTTATATTTTCCATCATTTAGTTAACACGTAATGGTTAATATTCAAAGAACCTGGAAGGAAATAATCCTCTCCATGGAAAATTAATCAAACCTTGGTGTTTTAACATGGTACTTGAGTATATTTGCTTTGCTTTGGTCTATAGAAATTTCATTCGAAGAACTTGCTGATTTGATAATCAGAAGAAAACAAAAACAGTCAGTAGCAAAAGTGTTTAAGCCATCTTATTTGTAAAATTTCAAGATTAACAGCTAACTCAAGCAGCGGGTATGTTCGTCACTTCGCCGCTTTGCCTCTCAGCAAATTGAATGATTACTCTAAAGACAAGTGCATATGGAAGGGCCAACGCACCAACGTGGACACAGAGTTAGTCACTTCGCCCCGCTGTCTCTCAGCAAAACTACCTGTTAAGGAAATCCCTCCATCAGAATATTATTATCTTGAAGAATCATATAAAAAAAAATTGAAACCCTAGTCCTCCTTGAGAAAAACAAAACAATAAATCTGTCAGTGAGGTAGCAAAGAACGAACAGACCCGGAGAGGTGAGCATCTTATGTATCATCTGTGAAACCATAGCTGCTTCTTTATCGACTACAAATTCGAATCCCTCGGCGCTAATAAGCTTCACAGTGTCTTCCTTCTTCATCTTGCCTGATTCTTTCCTTCTCACACCGAATGTGGGGACAAAAATGGTAATGGAAAATGGAAGCAACCCGAGAGACAATATCTTCAGGAACTGTAATTGCTTCCTTCAACCTCTAAGGATCACTGACTTAAATTGAAAGAGAGAGAACGGACAGGAGGGAATTTCAAATTTTAAAATGAAAATGCTAACCACATCTGTGCACGAAGCCCAACGCTGAGCCACACTGTTGAGCCATTACTGTTGAATTGAACATTGATTTGTGAGGTAATGAACAGTGCACAGCTTGAAATGCTATTGCTATTAAGTTTATATTGATCTGCTGTCAAACTTGATTATTCAACCTTTGTTGTTCAAAACAAATGGTTTCATTTCTGTACTTTTCTAATTGTTTCAAAGTCATGTAAATTGAATTAATGAAATTCAATTTTTCTTGTTCTATCTGAGAATAGCCATTCACTTAAAATCGATCTGCTTCATTTCTACTTTATTTAACTAATCGAGGCTTTTTCCAATTGTTCAATGGCCCCTCCCTTAATTCTTTTGAAGTGTATAATTATTTATCGTACATCTCGCTGAGATTATAGCAAGAAGGTTTTAACTATTCATTTTGCGTTTAACTCTAAAATTGAAAACGTAAAAATGTGGAAGTCCTTCATCCCAAAGCAAGATTTAGGGAAATTGATCAAAAGAATCAATCAAATGACTATATGACTCGAATATTTGGAAAATGACCTAACTTACAAAATAATAAAAGAAAGATGGTGTGGATTGTAGAGCCAGGAAATCAGGCTAGCCTGTTAAAGTCTTGGCCTTTTATGGGCTAAGCTTATAAAATAGAGCTTCTAAAAGAAATTGGGCCTAAAAAGACCAATTTTGTAGGGTTGAGGGTTTAAAAGAGTCGGCCTTGTCGGGCCAAGGGCTGGCCCGTTAGACCCGTATATATATATATATATATATTTATTGCTGAATTTTTATTTTAAAAAGTTGTTGCTGCATAATTTATTTTTATTGATTTATGTCATAGAAGGTTTAGGTGCTCAAAGCAACCTCTCGTGGGAACATGTTGAAGAGGAGACTATTATATATATGTTGTCATTTTTATTATGATTCGTGTTTATTATTACTAGTTAATACGTTAACAATATTCCAGCACATTTTCTCTCTCCTTTTACCTATTTTGGTTCAAAATTTTCATAGAAATGAAGTCATAGAGGAAAATGTGCATATCAAAGTATAAGGCAAAAAAATCAAAGAAATTCTTGTTATTATAGAGTTTATGATTCAATTGAGAATTGATAATTGCTTCCTCTTTTGTAAAAAGATGGAGACAAGTTTTGAAGCTCTATAAGAACCAAGAAACAAGGAAAGAAATAAAGGAGGTGAAGCGATACAAAGCTAGAAGAATCATGCAACCGCCGTGGAAAGTCACAACCGGCCGTAGCGCCGTAAAAAAATGCGAAAGTACTTTGCGCGTTTTTCATTTCGAAATTAAAAACCCTATTTAACCTAAAGGGAAGGGCCGAAAAACACACTCTTTCTTGACCTAAGGAAACAAGTGGGCACATAAGGGAAGAGCTTGAGAGAGAGATTTGGATAATCTTGGAGGCTTGGGTGCTCAACCTAAGAGAGATTTTGGGTTTTTCACCTTGGTTCTTCCTCTTTTCTTCTCTTTTCTTCCTAATTTCTTCATGTATTCAGTTTCTTTACTTAGAATCTTTGTATTTGAATATGAGTAGCTAAACCTTTCATTTTAGGGTTCTTTTGACCCTTTGTATGGATTAATACTTGGAGTTTCCTCTCTTTTGGTAGATAAATATATACATGTGTTGATTTTCAACCTTGGCTTAATGCTTCTAAGTGATTGGGCTCCATTTAGATGATTTATTCACATAGGTTTTGACTCGAGAGAGCTAATCTAGGTGTAGAACTTGATTGAAATCATGTTTGTCTTGAAGTTTACTTGATAAATGGCTGGTTTGTTGGTAAAATAGAGATATATTTACTAACCTTGCATTGTTACATTAGGGTTGTTGCTTAAATATTGATTCTTACTAATTGTAGCAAGAGATTGTGCATTTTAGTAAGAAGAGAAACTTGATTTTGACTTGAGAGAGCGTTTCAAGTGTTTTTGAATCCTAGATTAACACATGTATGTATTGAAATGCTACTTAGAGAGGAAGTTAACCAAGTTTTATGAAATGAAAAAGGGAAAAAGAATCCTAGGCTCCATTATTCTCGAAGTCAAAAGTCATTTGCCTTTATCAATTTTTAGTCTTAGAAAAAGTCTTTAAACAATACTCCTTTTGGTCTTAAATAAACTACATAGTTGATTTTTTTTTTAGAAAGATTAAAAAAGCTAAATAACTACTTAATCATATTATATATTGTGTATCTTTAGATTATATATAAGTTTATTAGTCAAAATAATTAGGTTGGAGGAAAAAAATAAAAATACTACAAAATAATTTAATTAGCTTTCTTAATCTCTTAAAAAAAATCAATTTTGTCTTATATTTAGGACTGGAGAGAATAGTTAATACGGTCTGATTGGTTCATGGCCCAAAAATAAAGATAAAAATGTTTCACTTATTTTATTTCACATGACTTTAATTTATTTAATGTTGATAGCATTTATTTGATAAATTAGAAATTTAATGATTTAAATCTATTAATTATATTTCTTTAAAAAAACACAGAAAAAATAGTTACAATTTTAAAAAATAGCTTTCAATCTTCCCTAGCCAAACTTTAAAAAATGGATGTTTTTCTTCCTCAAGTCTAAAAAAAAACTAGTTTTTTTAGGCTTTGACCTTTCAAGAATAGTGAATTGTGAAAGAAAAATCATAAATTCTAGATTTAATCATGGTTGGATATTTTTGGAGGCCCACCCACTATGTAGCTCCGGAAAGCTTCTGACTTGGCCATCATTAGCATTCACAAATCTGTGATGGCTTCTCCGTTCTCAGATTCCATATCCTAGTTCCGTTGGTACATCACTAATCAATCATACATGCATACTTAGCAAACTGTTGATGGAAACTTTCTACCTGCTTCTTCTAAACACACATTTAGTAAATCCAATAATAATTTAACCAACCCCATTAATTAATTTTATACAAAATTCTCAAAATTTGATCATAATTCTTACATCATCTAATTTTTCTCTCCTGTCAGTGTTTCACTTCGTCATCATGGATTTTTTTTTTTTTTCCTTTTTTACCAAAAAAAAGGAGGCGGCTTTAATACTAAAATGTTTTTAGATTTTACTATGGGTTTTGTGTTAACTTACATCAAAATTTTTTTTTTTTTTTCTAAAACTAAACAAGCACCTAACATCCAACCATTTTTCTGAACCTTTTCCTTTTCTGTTGGGTTTCTCTTATCATTTTTTTTTTCATCATCCCTTATAGTTTTTAAATCATGTTTATTAAATCGATCTAAAATATCACAATTTTATTTTAATTTTTCTCCCATCTCTTTAGTCAACATTCAAAATGAGCTAATGAAAGATAACAATAAAAAGAAAGGGTTAAATACCATTTTTGCACGGAAGTATTGGTTAAGGGGCATTCATTATCGAAAGTTTTTTTAGTATCATTTTTCCCCGGAAGTTTACAAAAAAGAGCAAACATGCCCCAGAAGTTCTTTTTAGGAGTAAATTTTTGTAAACTTTTGGGATAAAAATGATACAAAAAATGATCAATCCAACAATCAAGATCAATTGATGAGCAAGATTACTACATTTGTAAACTTTCGGGGCAAAAATAATACCAAAAAAACTTTCAAATATTGGGTATTCAAAACCAAAACTTCCGTGACAAAGTAACAAAATTGATATTTATCCTAAAAAGAAAAGATGAGAGGAGGATATATTCCCCTTCTTTCTTTTGGAAAAAAGATCTTCTCATAGGTATTCTTTCTCCTCATCACATCTGGACCGTTGATTGGAAATAAGAGAGGAAAATTAAAGTAGTATTATGATATTTTAGATTGATTGGATAGATATAATTTAGAGATAATGAAAGATAATAAAAAAAAGGATAATGAAAAAAACCTAACTCATTTCTTCTTGCGGATGGGTACCTAAGAATAGTGTGAACCAGGACAGACATGCTGAATTCCGGAATCGAGAAGCATCTCTAAACCAAAATTCATAAATAAACCTGAGGTTCGATTCCGTAGGCTGACACTCTGAATCGCTGTTCCGCTGCGCAAGGCATTGGTGACTACAAATAAAAGTTTAAATAATAGGCTCTCTAATGGGCCTCTGTTTCTCGACCCACATATAGAGTTAAAAGACAGAACGACAGTGCCCGTTACTTTTCTGAGCATTGGAACGTTGGAGCTCTCTTCTCTAGAGTTGAACAATAAGTAGAAGAAAGAAAAAGAAAGAAGCGAACTTGCCGTTCTTCTTGCAGAGAAGCGAGAGAAGAGAAGATTAGAGACGGAAGTAATTAATGGCAAGAGTGTTCAGACTTATCTTTATGGCTTCCCTTCTGCTAATGCTTCTGGGTTTGTGCTCATTCCCTCCTTAATCGCATCTACTACTTTCTGTCTCTAGCTTGTGTATGTCTCGTCAGATGATAATTTTTTTTTCCCCGTTATAGTGGGTTGAGTTTCTGGGTTTCTATTGGGGCGATTTTTTCCCCCTGAATTAGATCACAGTTTCCTTGGAGCAGTAATATTTGCTTACTGAATGTATCTTTTAAAGCTTTCGAACATTGCATGCAAGAATGTCGTTGCTTCTTCCCCTTATCGAACTGTACTGCTTCCGTCAGATTCTGCGCAATGACAGTTTTCTTCCGAAGCTTAGCTCAGCTCAGCTTCTGAAAATTTGAAGTTATGGACACTAAATTTGCCTATTGCTCTGAGAAATTTCCCCCTTTTCTCGAACTGTGCTGTTTTCACCGGATTTTGCAATGACAATTTTTCTTTTCTCAAGCTCAGCTCAGCTTCTGAAAATTTCAAGTTTTGTATACTAAAGAATCCTGTTGCTTTTAGATTATGCCCCTTCTTTTCTTTCAAAATCTGAAATTTTGAAGACTCATGCTCACCTTTGTCCTGTAGTGACTTCCTCTGTTTTCCTAGGTGTGCAAATTAACGGCAATGTGACCACACTTGTAGTTGTATGTTTAGTAGATTGGTTGTTTATGACATGAACAACTGAACTGCATTATTTAGGTCTTAAACTATAGGATATATCTTTGTGGAGGAATTTTTTTTTTTTTTTTTTTTTTTTGGAACCTTTGCCTTCTATAATTTATGAATTTACGAATCTGATGAATGTTGCATCTTGCATGTATCTGAGAGGGGAGCAATGTGTGAACAAACTGAGGAAGGGTATGGAGGATGAGGGCAGAATATTACCATTATTAAAGGATAGGTCAAGATACTAAAACCTAGACTAGATTAGAGAATCTAGTCATATCGCCTGAAGAAGATAAACAGTGATCTTCCCAGACATCAATCCCTTGAAGTGGGTGATCAGTTTATTATATGATATAGTTCATATGTTGAGCTGAGCATCCTCTTAGATTACATAATTTGCATTGAATATGTAGAAATTAGTTATTAACTAATAATATGATTAGTTTCACCTCTAATGCTCATTTTTAAATTGTGTACTCAGGGAGACTGACTATATGTCAAGTAACAAATATGGGAATTTTAATTTGGTTGTATCCACAAAAAATGCACATGTTGCTTTTGGTTAAAAATTTTAGTTTAGATTGGATTTACAACTACTACAGCAAGCTCTCTCTCTAACACACACACTTACTCACTCACTCTTTTTTTTTTTTTTTTTTTAAACACTCATAAACACTCACCACTCACAGACAAACACACTATGTATGAGACGCATGCAGCTATCTCAGAGATATATTCAATTAACATGATTTAAATCTTGTGACATGTTATGTCAGATTGTTGCTCTGGGAGTTTTGTTGGGGTTTGCTATGGAAGAAATGCTGATGATCTCCCTACACCTGATAAGGTGGCTCAGCTGGTTCAACTTCATAAAATTAAATATATCAGAATCTATGATTCTAATATACAGGTTCTCAAGGCCTTTGCTAATACTGGAGTTGAACTAATGATTGGGGTTTCGGATTCAGATTTACTTGCATTCTCTCAGTTCCAATCAAATGCAGACACTTGGCTAAAAAACAGTATCCTTCCATACTACCCAACCACTAAGATCACGTACATAACTGTTGGAATGGAAGTCACTGAAGCCCCCAATAATGCCTCTGCATTTGTAGTACCTGCCATGAAAAATGTCCTTAATGCACTCAAGAAAGTTGGCCTGCATAAAAGGATTAAAGTTTCCAGTACTCATTCCCTTGGGGTTTTGTCCCGATCATTCCCACCTTCTGCTGGGGCCTTTAATAGCAGCCATGCATATTTCTTGAAGCCAATGCTGGAATTTCTTGCTGAGAACCAGTCACCTTTTATGATTGATTTATATCCTTATTATGCTTACCGAGATTCCCCAAAAAAAGTATCGTTGGATTATGCGCTATTTGAATCATCCTCAGAAGTAATTGATCCAAACACTGGTTTGCTGTACACAAACATGTTTGATGCGCAGGTTGATGCTATTTATTTTGCACTGATGGCTTTAAATTTCAGAACAATTAAGGTAATGGTTACTGAAACAGGCTGGCCTTCCAAAGGTTCTCCTAAGGAGACTGCTGCTACTCCTGATAACGCTCAGACATATAATACCAATCTGATAAGGCATGTCATCAATAACACTGGTACTCCTGCAAAACCTGGAGAGGAGCTTGATGTCTACATTTTCTCATTGTTCAATGAAAACAGAAAACCTGGCCTAGAGTCAGAGAGGAATTGGGGGTTATATTATCCAGATGAGACAAGTGTATATAACCTGGATTTCACTGGAAAAGGTGCTGTTGATATGACAACAGAGGCAAATATAACCCGTTCAAATGGTACAAGTTGGTGTATTGCTTCAAGTAAGGCCTCACAAATTGACTTGCAGAATGCCATAGATTGGGCTTGTGGTCCTGGCAATGTGGACTGTACTGCCATCCAACCAAGCCAGCCATGTTTTGAGCCAGATAATCTGGTTTCTCATGCCTCTTATGCTTTTAATAGCTATTACCAGCAGAATGGAGCTTCTGATGTTGCTTGCAGTTTTGGTGGGACAGGTGTAAAAGTTGACAAAGATCCTAGTATGTTCATCACTACCCACCACCAACTCTGCTTTTCAATTTTCTGTTTGTTTTTTAAAATCTTTTTCTTTTTATCCCGTTTGTGATTATGATATACTTTTAGCTTTGGAATCATTATAATACCCATTAGTGGAAACCTATGGGCTTTTTCTCTCTTTGCACATGTACATTGATATGCCTAGTTAAATTGATATCTGACTTCACAAGGGATATTAAGAAATGTTATACTTTGTTTGACATTTTGGTCTGTGATGCTGGCTTCTTCTATAATCATTCCCTGCAATATCCTTGTCATTGTGAATCTGAGCATGTTACAGATATGCTGATAATTAGAAAGCTATCCAAATTGAAACTAGTAACACTGGAAGATTTTCTAGTTTGTAGTAGGATGTGCTTGAATGCAGGCAATGGAAACATGGCTGTTGTGATTCTGAATTTGAGCATGTTAGAACGTTTCTAAGAAAGATAGTGAGTGAGTGATATGCGGGGGTATAGTTGTATTCAAACTGAGGGCTAGCCAATGGAAGTAAATAAGTAATGGTGTACTAGTGTGAGGAAACACTGGAATTCTGTTGATGAATAAAGTCTTTCTTGAGCTCCTCTTGTCATCTAGCTACGTTTCTTGATCAAAATATTTCTGTAGACAACTTATCGTTTATCAATAATTTTGCAGGCTATGATAACTGCATTTACATGAGAGCTGGGTAAGTTCAATAGTTGACAAGTCAAAACAGGCTCAAATTATGTATACAATTACCATAAGACTCCATATCTGACATGTTTATCCTCTCTTTCACTATTTCTTTTTTGCAGAAGCAACAAAACAATGGCAAGTAACACAACAGCGATATCTTCAACTTCATCGTCATCCTCACCGCAGAGAGAAATGACCTCATGGAGTTCCAGTTTTCTTCTTGTAACTATTCTCTTCCATGTATTGAGCCGTGCTGGAGCCTGAAAAGCTTGATAGTTTTAGGAGGCAGCATGATTTTGATGTGTTGAAATGTGTCCTGCTTTTGACTTCCAAGTGGGGGAAGGTAATGGAACATATCTCTGTTGGATGCTTGGGAAAATTGTAAAATAGTACTTGTTCTCTCTGCTGTTATGAGGGGAAAAAATTTAACAGCTGTAGAGCATTCTTGCTGCTAGTTTTTCGTATGCCAAGGGATTGGGCGAAAGTGGCGTACATGGCAAACATTTCTGGTAATTTAATTCTGTATGTAAGGCTTTTACTTCTTTTTCTTGTATTTTTAAATTGAGGTTGCCTCTTCATGGCTACCAGAATATGTAATTTAACTCCTATTTTTTTCTCTTTTGAGCTTTAACCCTATGTTTAGGTGGGGTGAGATGGAGAGAAAAGCAAGAGGAAGAGAAAACTAAGAGGTAAAAATTTTACAGTCTATTTTCATCATGAGGCGGTAAGAATGTGGGGCTTAAATGTCTTTTCTTCAAAATTTTCTCTTAAAAGGAGAGATCTTGAAGAGAAAAATATGCTTTTCAAAATTCTCTTGAATGAAACAAAAAGATGTATGAGTCCATGTTTAAGCTGCATTGAACGTATTCAATTGGTTTGAATTATGTTTCATGTTCTTCTGTTTTCTCGAGAAGTGGTCACCGATATTCCCAATCCCCGTGCTGTGGGGTAGAGCTGTGGAACCAGACGACAATGAAAGAGTGAATGTGCATGGTCTACATATTTTTTTTTTTACCTACAATAAAGGTATGGTAAAAAAAATAATTAGAAAACCTTGTGCAATCAGATAACCGAATGTTGGGATAAAGTGAGAAGATAAGGACGGAATTTAGGATCATTATATGCATTAATTTCATTTTCTCATTTTGCTCAATTGAATTTTCCTTTTAGTTTGCTGTGTGGCCATGTTCATATCCCATAATGGGAGAATCTCATTTAAATACTATATGAAATTCCAAAATCTCAAAAAATTTGTTAAGATTTGGAAAAGACAAAAATGATAGAGATCAAAGTGACATTTTTAAATGTTGAATTGACATTATGCCTTCAGTTTTTAAATATAAGAAAATGAGCATTGCCGGAGCACCACTGCTTGTCGCCTAGGGCTTTTTTTTTTTTTTTTTTTTTCCGAAAAAAGAAACTAAACCAAGGTGTAGGGTGGATTTTAACCTACCCCACCATGATAGTGAAGAAGCTGGGTGGCCATTAGGCATGCACACATATATATCAAAGGGGCTTTGGTGGCCCAATAGTCTCCTTCACTATTAAGGTAGGGTTGGTTCGAATCCCACCTCTTATACTTTGGTTTAATTTTTTTTAACCCCACCCCCAAAAAAAAACCCTTGGCGCTGGAGCTCCACCAACAATTGCAACTTGCAAGCCAGCCAGCATCAAAGCTCTGGCGGCTAACCTGGCGTTGGTATCCAGCAATGCTCATTTTTCTTTTTCTTTTTTTATTTTAAAACGGAGGGCATAATAGTAAATTCATTGATATTTTAAAATATCAATTTGATCTCTATCATTTTTATATCCTTTCTGAATGTCTAAGAATTTAAAATTTTGTATGGTATTTAAATAAAAATTCAGCCTAAAATCAGTATATCAGCATGAAAACTGTGTCAATCTATCGGCATCCATTAATTGTAGGTACGTCATATGATTTAAATATATCTCAAATTGGATTCTTTAAATAGAAAATTGGGAAAATCCTTCTGGAGGCCCATATTACCAAAAAAAAACCTAGAAAAGGCCCAAACATTAGTCAAATCCTAGAAAAGGCCCTAGGGCCTTTATAGGTATTAAGTTACGAAATGAAATGACATTGATGCCCCTATGTGGAAGTCCGAAATTCAACGAATTTGAATCGCTTGGCATATTGGAGCTCCTTTCTCGTCTCTTCCTTCTCCGTCGCTCCCTTCTCCGATCTCTGGCCTTCTCAGTCTCGATCTCGGCCTCTGCGTGTCTGTGCTCGTGGGTTTCTGCCTCTGCGCCTCAGTGCTCGTGGGTCTCCGCCTTTGCGCGTCCTTGCTCGTCGATCTCCGCCTCTGCGCCTCCATCCTCGTCCGTCTCCGCGCCTCCGCTTCTGTGCTCGTAGGTTGGTTTTTAATCATTACAATTTTTGGCTATCACAAGGAACCAGCAATATCTATTAAACAGACTTTATTTTTACTTCTTGTTGCTGATATACGACAGCAGAAAAAACCCTTCAAATTCTTTTCTCATGAGATAAGCATAATCTTTCCAAAAGCATTAAAAACTTGTTCATTAGCAAACAGAAATTTGAGAGGACTTGGGCTAGCGTGTAATAATGAAAACTACAAAAGCAAATAGAACTGATTGCCCACCTCCGATTTTTCTGAGGTTCCATCTCGTGTACTAGTGCGTGTTTCAGATTTTGTTATTGAGGACGATCATCTTTAACTCTTTTTGCAATCTATTGTGTTAATATAAAATAAAATAAAGTGAGGGCACCTAGAAAAGCAAACATTTTTATAATACCGAATCTAGGAAGGAGGGGAATGAAGTTAACAAAGCAAAATACAAAGATCCCGCATTCACAAGTTTATGCAGCTCAAACTCGCCATGGTTTCATTTGGAAGAATCCTTATTCTCTCTCGAATCATGGTATTGTTTTCTTGCCTTCTTGCCCCCACCAAACTTCTCTTCCCGAAAATATTCAAGCACAAAAAACAGCATTTTAAGACATCTCGTGAACAAGATAAATTGATAATCACTTAAAGAAAGCAAAGATAAAGTTACAAATGTCTTGGTGGACCTTTGCTATCCTTGAAGATAGTCCTCTTTCTTCGCATCAAGAGAAATGCGAGAATTTTTTAATGAATTTGAAGGCTTAGATTTTATATGCTCACTCCTCTGAAATTTCTTTGGATTGACATTATCATAGCAATGCGGAAGTGAATCTGTCTCCTTAACCACAAGGTCCTCTTCAAAGTGATCACTCTGGTAAGAAGCAGAAAATATAAACTTAACCAGAGTGGATTCTGTGGCCTTGAATATTTAGTACTATATTTTGATGCCTATTGTTTGAAATTTGGAATCAGAAAACTTGAGATTTTGACGGGAACATCTACGGATACTTTGGCCTGTCATCACAAAATTCATGAAATGATGGGGGCTTGTTTAATTAATACAGTCTGACCATTTTATGTCTTATTCCTGTGTTGCATATTGTTTTCTCATCCCCTCTGAATTCTTGTATGGTTTCTTTCTGTTGTAGGCAAAGTCTCATTGGATTGTGAAGGGGCTCTTCCTATGCATTTTAGTAGATCAATTGTTGTGTAGCTAAGAGAGTACGTTTGAGTTTGATTTCTTTGCAATATCATGTTAGGCGGAAGTATAGAAAAGGAGGTAAACAATTTTAGGGAATAATTAGTTGCCATGGTTTATTGTTGAAACAAGAAATGTATGTATCTATGCTTTATGAAAAAGAAGCTTGCTTTATAATCCCAAAACATAATTAAGTATATTATCCTTTCCATTTTACAGTCTATCTAGAATGTGATGATCGTTGATATTGTTCATTAAAACATGATTTCTCAATCACTGGGTTAGGATGAGATATGATATTTCTAGACCGGAGTTTGTCCATTCATTAAATCATGTGCACTTGAAATGGGTATTCAAATTGGTAAGCTTTGATCTAGCTTCTAAGCAGCTTGGTGTTATTCCTATATAGGCTTTTAAATTAATCCTTGATGTGACAAATGCTTAGCAGATATTGCATACATTGAAAACAAATTTATCGGGGAATGAAGGGCTTGTTGTGCTATGCATTGTGATTTGTTTTGGGTACTACTATCGAATTTGAAGTTTATTTACTATTTTCATTTAATTGTTTCCGGTTGGAGGCTTTGATCTGTGATGATACCGGAGAGGTTGAAGCTACAAGTGCCACATTTGCTACAAATTAAAACACGGTAAGAGAATGGAAAAGTCGAATTACGATAGAGACCATGGGGCTAAGGCTACCCTAATGGAAAACCAATATCTTCCTTGATTAGGCCCGATTCAAATGAGACCCAAATAATATTGTGTTTAGGACACGTTTTAGTCTTTTCTTTAATGTGAACACGTGAATTTGTATTTATGACAATTTTGACTATATAAATATCGCAGTTTGATCACTGAATTGTTGTATTATAGGGAAGTGTTTACAAAGCATTGTGTGTTGACGTCAAAATTGTTGACAATTTGTTCTTGTGCAAAGGTGCATTTGTATTTATGAAAATGTTCTTGACAATTTGGTATTGTGTGAATGAATTTCAATCACAAAACAACAGCCCCCATTAACAACTACATCACCCCTCTAACAACTCCATTAACAACTAAAACAAATTTCCCCATTAACAACTACATCAGCCCCATTAACAACTAAAACAACCCCCATTAACAACTACATCAGCTCCGTTAACAACTACATCAACCCCCATTAACCACCACATCAGCCCCCATTAACAACTACATCAGCCCCTTTAACAACTACATCATTAGCCATTAACAACTACATCACCCCTACTAACAACCACATCACCCCCACCAACAACTAAAACAGCCCCATTAACAACCACATCACCCCATTAACAACTACATCATCCCCTTTAACAACTACATCACCATTAACAACTACATCACCCATTAACAACCACATCAACCTCCATTAACAACTATATCACTCATTAACAACTACATTAGCCCTTCATTAACAATTACATCACCCTTCTAACAACTAAAATCAAATTTCATTAACAACCACATCATCCCCTACTAACAACCATATCAACCCCATTAACAACCACCAACAACCAAAACAAATCATTAACAACCACATCACCCCATTAACAACCATATCGACCCCACTTAACAACTACAACTACATCAGCCCCACTAAAAAACAAAATTTCCCATTAACAACCACATCACCCCCATTAACAACTACATCATACCCCTCTAACAACCATATCAGCTCTCATTGACAACTACATCAGCCCCCACTAACAACCACATCAACCCCCACTAACAACTACATCAGCTCCTTTAACAACATATCAAATTTCATTAACAACTACATCAACCCTTTAACAACTATATCGACCCCGTTAACAACTATATCAGCCAACTATATCATTAAACAACTACATTAGCCCTTCTAACAACTAAAATGACCCCATTAACAACCACATCGACCCCATTAACAACTACATCATCCCCTCTAACAACCATATCATATCCCCCATTAACAACTACATCAACCCAACTACATTGAACAACTACATCACCCCTTTAACAACTATATCAGCCCCCATTAACAACTACATCAGCCTCTAACAACTAAATCAGCCCCTTTAACAACTATATCGCCCCATTAACAACTACATCATCCCCTCTAACAACCATAATGCCCCCATTAACAACAACCATTATTGGTGGGGGCTGATGTGTTGTTTTAACAACTACATCATGTGGTTGTTAATCATCGTTCTCAATGTAGTTGTTTAACAACCATTATTGGGGGTGTGTTTTTTAGGTTGTTAGTAGTTGTTAATGGCTAAATTGTTAGTAGGCCGGTGGTGTTAAATGGGGCTGATGTTGTTAATAAAATTTGATGTGGTTGTTAATGGGGCCGATGTGGTTGTTAATGGGGTGTTTGATGTAGTTGTTAGTGTTTCTTGATGTAGTTGTTGGTGTTTGCCGATGTGTAGTTGTTAGTTGTGTAGTTGTTAGTGTTTGGGGCGATGTAGTTGTTAAGCTTATGTAGTTGTTAGTGGTAGTTGTTAGTTGGGCTTATGTGGTTGTTACCGGGGCTAATGTAGTTGTTAGTAGGGTTGATGTCGTTGTTAAAGAAAAGGGGGCGATGTAGTTGTTAATGGGTACTAACATTGTTGATAATAGGGACCGATATTGTTATTAGTGGGTACGATATTGCCGATACAAATGTTTGATTTAATTCTCCATTCTTTTGTCGTTCTCATTCAATGTACAAAAATCAAAACATAAACAAAAATTTAATGAACCTGTCCATTCTTTTGTTGTTTTCATTCCATGAATAAATATAAAAAATAAGCAAAAGTTTGTCAGTTGTCGTTGAATAAAAATAGTAAAGTTAGCGACAAGTAGACAATTTACAAAAGAACAAATGGTGAGGTTATTCTCATGAATACAAATTTGTGATAAATACATATTTGTGGTCAACTACAATGTGTCCTAACAAGTTTGCCCCCTAATATCTCTTCTTCTGCTTGTGGTAGTCCTCAATCAAAGACAACAATTTTTGGCGATGGTTATTGTGAGGATGGGTGACTAGCCACCACAAGAAGCCCACCTTCAATTCACGTATTTTGTCCATGGAGTAAAATGGCATTGTGTACCCATCAATCTGTAATAACAATGGTTATGACAACAGTGAATTCCAACCTCCAATAGCCAATAACTAAAATGTAATTTCAAGAGTCAATGATAGCACAAAATTACAGCAACCAAGACCCAAATGTGACATAAACAATTTCAAACATCCAATTTTAACTTCCAATAACTAATGATTAATTTCAAGACAAAGAAAAGCATAAATGAAAAGATTTTTTTTATTTATCAATCTCCAAAGATTGCAACAACCCATGTATCCTATAAATTAGCTCAAAAGCCTACACCATCGATTCTTGAGTTCCAAAATTTACTAACAAGCTTAAGAATCACTCATCACAATATATCTCAGGTTTTCTCTAGGAGCTCATTTTCTAGAGTATTGGGAACTTGTTGAAGTACACATGTGAATTTGACAAATAGCCAACTAAGCAATTGTTTAAAATATAAGCCACAAAAGGAAAAGGAAAAAAAAAAAAAAAAAAAAAGAAGCACTTGCCATTTTCAACCATAAGATATAGCAAGCCGAATGCTTTGCTTGTGATTGGAGATCCTCAAAGTCATTATCTATAATAGTTGAGCAAGATCTCGACCGCATAATTCATCTTCCAAAAATTTTCGAACAAGATAAATAAAGGGTAGCACAGATAACCAAATCAACCAAGATGCTTCAGAAAAAAAAAGTTTCTAGTTCCAAATAAACCAGAAACAAAATTATTTATCATGATTAAGATAACATGAGAAATGGCCTCATATTAAACAAAGAAGTGCTGCAAGGGAAAGCCCCAACAAAAAGAGGCTTGGAAGCCTATCTGAACCATGTTGCACTTCACAATTGTCAGATGGATGTTATTTTCCTGATATTTAGACAGAAAGATGCATAAATCAACTTGACCATAGCACCTCTCAAAAAGACAAAACCGGCGGGCAACAAGTGACCTTCGGTTCTAAAGCTTGAACTCGACTATAGAACACGATACGATGTTATGGCTTTTAACCCTAGACAACAAGACTAGAAATTTGAGGTTTGATTTGTTTACTAAAATTCGAGTTCATCGATTATAGGCATTACCGATAATAGTGCAGCAGTTTCAGCTCCTTGTGCATCCTTGAAAGTGACATAAGCAATTTGAGATCGTTCATCATGACTACATCAAATAAGAGCTTATGGTTATTGTTTTAAGAAGCTCAAAATTGAAAGCACTATAAAATAAGGAATTGTATGAGCCGAATATAGCATCTGCCAACTTACCTCCTCATTTCAACATATTCAATATCACTAGAAAAAGAAAAAAAAAAACTCCTTAATGTCTTGTTCGGTTGCTCCCGAGAAAGATTACCGACTTTAACGGTTTTTATCTACAAGATAAGCAAAGTTAATATGGTTTTAGATATATCACACTCAAAAGCAAAGGTTAAAGCATATTACTCATTCACAAAAAAGCGGATAATCAATAGAGAAAGCATATCACTCATTCACAAAAATAGCCTACAATCATAACTAGGGACTCTTAAATGTAGCATGTAAATTTTTCCACCACATAGTACTCCATGTAGTTTCCAGTCACCAAAAAAAAAAAAAAAAAAAAAATTCCTCATAGTCAAATGTTATTTTATCGCCACGCGCGCTTTGGTCCATTTTATTTAGTTGCATAATTCACTCAAATTTTTAGATTATATTCTTGTTCAAAGGTTTTATGCATTGTATGTCGCTAAAAGTGAAGATCATTTCATGTTTCCATCATGTGATTCTGGATTAATTTTATTTTGTTGACGATTTGCTATGAGTTTGGCTTAGGTTGCTTTTAGTGATATACTATTTTTGAGATTTTTTTTCCAACTTATTACCATGTAGAACCGAGGTTCTAAATTCTAAATGTTTGCTTAGCAGAGTCAATAATTCTATTATCCAGTAAGAGCCTTTGCCCAATATGTAGTTTACTCATTTTCTTTCACTCTTTTAAAGAAATATCTTAACTTGACATCGTTTAATATAAATTATGAAATAATAAGGTTAAAGTAGCATATAGAGTCCGCCCAAATGACAAAAAGGTTAAAGAACTCCCAAAAACAACTCAACACCGCATGTGAATAAAGCTATCATCAAATATAGAATTTTTTTTCTTGCAATATCAAATGCTGATATACTGCTTACCAAAATCTAAACATTTCGAACAAGATCCAAAATTCTAATCCTTGAGCTGATGAAGGGAAAGAAACGAACTAATCATGGAAGACAGAAAGAAGATCAGTGAAGTTATCTCAAATACTTTTGTGAATCGGTTCTCTTCTAGCTTCCGATAAATCTCAAAATCAAATGTTCAAAATATTTCATACCTTTCTTTTCGGAGGATGGAGGCGTAGAGGAGGAGATCGACGACGGACAACTGGATGAGGCCGGAGATCAGAGACGGCAGAGAGAAGGGAGCGATGGAGAAGGGCGACGTCGATTTCGAATAAGGCAGAGGGAAGGGAGCAAGTGAATAGCGTCGGTTTGGAATGAGGGAGAGATGATTTTCAAATTGATTCTTTTCAGACTTTTAGCAAGGGTATCAATGTAATTTCGTTTTCTAACATAATACCTATAAAGGCCCTGGGGCCTTTTCTAGGATTTGCAGAATCCTTGGGCCTTTTTTAGGTTTTTTTTAGTAATATGGGCCTCCAGAAAGATTTTCCCTAGAAAATTTCAATACATCATTACTATGAGAGTTGTTCAATGGGAAAATCCTTTTCAAGGCCCACATTACCAAAAAAATACTCAAAAAGGCCCTAAGATTCTGAAAATTCTCAAAAAAGCCCCAAGATTCTGAAAATTTCAGAAAATGCCCTTAAGAATTATGGAGTTGTTAATGGGATATAGTTGTTAGCGGGCCGATATAGTTGTTAAATGGGTCGATTCAAATATTAAAAAAAAAATTAACAACTAAATCACCCCATTTAACAACTATATCGGTCCTCCACTAACAACTATATATGCCCCATTAACAACTCACGTTGGGTCTTTTTGGGAATTTTCAGAATCTTGGGGCTTTTTTGGGAATTTTCAGAATCTTAGGGCCTTTTGGGTATTTTCAGAATGTTGGGGCCTTTTTCGGTATTTTTTTGATAATGTAGGCCTTGAAAAGGATTTTCCTTTGTTCCATTCCGCTGGGACCACCAACCAACGAGGCAGGTAGAATGTCTTTCCGCTACTTTTTTGGTCGAAATGTAGCTAGTACGTTTTCATTATCAGAATTAAGCACGCATACAGTAGGAATAGAGAAGAGAGAGAAGTGCTTGATAGTCACAAGGATTGTCGAAAATACCAGAATAAAATCAGAATATTCAAACAACAGATAAATGTTAAATTCTCACATGGTTATTATCTGCAACAACTCCAAACTTAAGGAGATGAAAAGTAGATCTTGGCGCATGGCCAAATTCAAAAACTACAAAGTATAGTACCAAAATATGCCTGTTCAAAATCCCAATCACGGGAGATCCAGGTCTACACTCTACAGACCCTGCTCAATGAGGTAATCTCCCAACCTCTCAACAACCATGTTACATTGTCCAGGAGTGACAGGTTCCTCATAGATGCCAAAAATTAGAGCTTGCCCAGTTTTCTTTATGGTGGCGCCTCCAGGTCCCTGCCCAAATCCACAACAGTCCGTTCCATAAATAAAAAAAACAAACAAAAAATATAGGGAAAATTACTCAACAGCAACCAGATTTCTCTCCGATTGCATAAAATGTTCATGACATACACAGTTTCAAAATTTTGGAGAACTTGAAGATTATTCAGGGACTGAGAATTATATGCAATTACAATGCTAATTTTGAATTTTGAAATAAGAATATAAGCAAGATAATCCTTCATTCAAGCGAATCTTTGTCCTTTTTACATCATCTGTGAGAGAATGAGGAAAGCAGTTAAGAGCATAGAGGAGAAAATCTTCATCAGTAGAAAACATGCGGCCTTGCTCAACAGTTAAATCAGTTCAACGCTTGATTGTTCAGATCTTGTAGATACTGGAGAAAAATGCCTCATAACATATGAACTACTTTTCTTGATCCCAAAAATGTTCTTTAAACTGAGAAAACCGATATTGACTTTTATGTGATGACATGGAAGGACAATTATCAACAGAATATATCCAGTCAAGCGAACGACATGCTTCAAGAGGTATTAGTGTGAGTTGTAGTATATTGAATCACGCATGATTACTGTCTTTGAAAGACATGCAGAATAAAAATTAAAACAGTGGTAAAGATGATATTAGCATCTTTTGAAGCTCTGGAAGTATTCATCAGTTCCAAGGTACATGTCCTGAACCAGAAGGTGGTAAGAAAGCTTACATCAATGCTTATCCCGAAATCTTTAAACTCCTAAAGTTGCGTTGAGATGGAATAAATCTGATTATAAAAATTATTTCACCTTCTTTCCCCGAATGACAGCTCCAGGCTCTCCCTGGATGACCATGTACTTGTTACCTCCAAGATGCAATCCTTTTGGAGCAAGATGACCGGGCTCGTCAAAATCTTTCATGATATCTTTGACTTCTCCAGGTTTAAGCTGGAAAAAAAATAAGAGAGTACGATGGATAAGAACTTCAAAGATCAATTTTCACAAAAAAGTCACAAATATAAACAGCTCAGACCTGCATCATCAGTAAAAATAAGGCAAAGTGAATATAAAAAATTTGTAAATGTAACATTCCAAACACCACCCGCATATGAATAAAAAAATAGGAAATAGTCAGTCATAAAAAATAGGTGAGCTGCATTTCTCAGAGCATGAATCTTAACATTCAGAAAAATCGATGAATTCATAAGCACTCAGAAAATCTAGATGCAACGCGATCACCGAGCAACGTCGTGTAGTTTAGAAATTGTGAGTGAATGAGTCACAAATATCTAATCAAAATCAGCTAAGTAAAGGAAAGAAAGTAGAAGAGGCATTTCAAGAAGCGTCAATCGAAAACTGATTTCAGGAAAATAACACGCCCTTTGCATGACGATCGTAGATCCGGCGATCCTGTAACGAAAAGAGAGCCACAATAAAAAGAAAACCAATTTGAAACCGATCAGAAACGACAATGCAACTACATTGTGATTACCCATGGGTGATCGGTTGAAGAACGACAAGATAAAACAGTAGACATTGAAACAGAGAGGAAAACGGTGTAGACAGTTTCAGAAACAAGCGCATGCCCCAAAACCACACAAGCACGTAGCAGATTGGACGATCAGACCAAATAAGAACGGAATGAAGGAAATGCTGGAGAAAGGGGACAAGCGTAGGACCTGAGGGAAAGCAGAGCTCTGAGCCCAAACTGCGCCATCGGTGCCGGTAATAGCAGAGGAAGCGAGGGTGTGGCCATCGCCGATGTCGCACATCAAATGCTCATCTACGTAAGATTGCCACGACATAATTTGGATGTGAGGATTCGCTAACTTTCTCTCTCTCGGTGGTGGTGGTGTTCAGATCTTTCCTTGTGAATGTGAAGTTGGAAATTCTTTTTATTTTAAATACAAATGCTTGAGCCAAAAGAAGAGAGGCGAGGATTAAGGGCTTACACTGTCCCCTTTGGTCGATCTAATTGGTACGTTTCACGTTCCCCTTGATTTTAGGACTCCCTCTTCTACGTTACTTCTCATCCTTTCTCTAATTACCGTATTTTTGCACATTAATTTAGTAACTAATACTACTCTTGATCATCAACGACACTGTCATGGCCATTGGCCACGTGTCAAATTCTCAGATCCCTCATTCCTCCCACCACACAAAAAAAAAAAAAAAAAAAAAAGAGTTTTCCCATTTATGGCAAGTGTCCTCCTGCCGTTTGCACAATTACAGAATTGGGCCAAACCCCATAAATTAAATATTCAATATTAATCGAACTAGCAGCAATTCTACTATGCAAACAGTAAAAATTATATGATGATAAATTAACATGAAAATAAATTATTCTATGAGCCATTTTATAGTTTTTTATAGCAAAACTAAAACTATAAATATCAAGAGTGTGAAATTAAAATTGTGTATATTTTATTTTTTTAATAAAAAAAACTCAAAGTCAATCCATATATCAAATATGTGTGGGTGAGAAATATACTGCTTGCAAGCCCAAGAAGGGCAGAGTTTGAAACTGTCCATCAAGTAAGTATGAAGTGATGTATGCTACTCCTTTAGGCTTTTAATATAAGATTTTAGCTAATTTGATTAGATTAAATTAGTTTAAGTTAATTAATATAACACGTATTTTTTAAAACAATCATCTTCCTTAATTCTGGCATTTCCTCTCTTCCTTTATTATTATTATTATTGAAGGAGCATTAATAAAGATAAATTTAAAAAAAAATCAACAAATATGGAAATGAATTTTCTAGTTAGAACCAATTTCAACTCCTCAAATGAGAGGGTATTATTCAATCTTTGTAAGGTAGTTCAAAATATACTGTTTACAAGTTCAAAATGGTGAACAGTTATTGTTCACGGTTGGTGTGATATAAGAAAAATACATTTGAGTTTAGATAACAAACATGAAATTGGAAATAAATGAAAACCATCTTGAACATCTTTACATGGCAGGCCCCTAAAAAGATACCAAAAATAGTTTATATTTTAGTACAAGATACCCAAAAAGTTTTTTTTTTTTTTTTTTTTTTTTTTTTTTTTTTGCTAAAGAAATTTTAAGAAAAGGGTTGGGTTCACCCACGCTTGTCAAGGGTAGGGCACTTGGAGCTCAGTCCGTAGGGTATATTGGGTTAGAGAGTATATAGCCTCCACATCTTCCCAACGTTTCCATTGCTTCATAGACCTCTAGGATGCTTCTCCCAACGCCTTGACCAACTCCAGGATCGAACCTTCACCCTTTTAGTGAGAAAGTCCAACCCCTTCGCCAGTTAAACCCAAAGACAAGGGGTATACCCAAAAAGTTTTGTCATGCATATAGAGTAGTTTTACCCTTCTTTGAAGGGAAGTAGGCTTTATCGGTAAATGTTATTTGGGCTTTGAGCCCTTTTTGTCTTAAGCTGGACCAAGAAAGCCCAAAATACAAATATGAGCGCAATCAGATGACATTGTTCTAATTTTTATATTTTGGAAGTTGCATCTCCTGCTGCACTTTACATTCTCTGCCAATGTCCTTTTTCGGACTTATATTTTCCTTACCCATTCAACACGTAGGTATCGCATAAAAGTGTAAAGATGAGTAATCCTATGCTCGACATTATTTGATAATTACAAAAAGGTCAACATTTTAATTTAAGTTTAAAATTTTAACAAGCATTTCAATGTCTTACAGATGTTTTAACTGTTTGGTTATGTCCTTCTCCCGCCCCAGCCCCTCAAAAAAGAAAAGAAACAGGGAGAGATGTAACCTTTCTCTCTTTGCACAGCCTTTTAATTTCTTGCACTTGCTTTCTGATGATGATTGATTCTGTTACTTTTAGGAATTATTTTTGCTTCTGTCATTTGTGTTGGTTTTGTATGTGGTGTTCAGAGTTCATCAATTAATTGTTTGGCTCGTCAATTAAAGTTGTTTGAAGTATGACCAAGGCATAGAAATTTTCAGCACCAAACGAGGCTAAATGTTTTTGTTTTGGGAAGTAAAAAAGGGACTTGTTTTTCTTATCTACTCTTATCATCTATTTCCCTTCCTCTTCTCCCCACCACTAACTATCTGAGTTTTAAAATTGAAATTTGAGTGGATTAGATTTTATATTTTCTAAAAATATTTTTACAATATCATTATATAATTGTCATGACTGAAATTTAGCAATTTTTTTTATTAAAAATATTTTGAATAATATTAAGTCTAAACAGCTCAAATTTTAATCCAAAGGTTAAGATAAATGATGGAAAAGGGGGCAAAAAAAAATTTGGTCATAGTAGAGGAGGCAAGCCCCGAATTGCATAAGTAAAAAAGATAGCGAAGGTGTAAATTATCTGCATGGAAGAAAACTTGCCTTACGTACACGCAAATAATGACGTCACCCCTTAGTACATTTCTGCTACATCTTTTCACATGCCTCCACAATAATCCAAAATGTAGTTAAACTATGTGAGAGAACTAGCCATCGTCCACCGACCACCGTCATTGTGGCCCCAGGAGGGATGAAGAAATAGTGATACAGTTATATTTATAATTAAGAATTTATATATATTTTTGTACACAGAATGATAGTAAAATCTCATTCACATTTCACAACATATATATATATATATTATATATATAAAGGTTAATTCACCACCATGCGCAGATCTGATGGTGCAAGTAAGATATACCACTCGATTCTATTTATAAATTTATTTTGATTAAATCTCACATATCAATGAAAAATAGTTAATTTAATGATTATGAGGTAAATTTTTAATTTTACCCTCATTTATAATTGAGTATTTTTCAACTATTTCTTCTCTTTATACCTTCATAAGTACAATTAATATGAGTAAAATTGTTACAATCTCATTTATTATATGAAATTCGATTTATAAATAGGATCATTTTTTAAAATCAAAATAGATTTATAAATAAAATCAGATATAATTAAAATCCACACGCTAGTGTGTTAGTGTGTTGACAAAATGACAAATCGAGCCCATCAAAATTGGGTCAGCCCGTATTTTCTGCTCTAAATTTTAATTTATGTGTAATTATGTAGATAGGCGTAACAATCAAAGGGATGATGTAGACTAAACAAAAGAATATCGGGATAGATATTTGGGGACCATTTGTATATTAAGTACTCTCAATTTTAAAATATATGCTTCCAACAATTGATTTGTGCTTATTAAGATATTAGATAAAATTAATTAACGACAATAATAGCTATACAAAACATGCACCTTTTTCAAACATACCCTTATTTATATAAAAAAAAAAAAATAAGTAAGAAAGACGATATAAGTGAGAAAAATATGAACATGAATGTATGAGGGAAATGTTATGAGAGAGAGTATGACAAAATTTGAAAAAAAAAAAAAAAAAAAATACACATATCAAGTAATTAGAAAAATTCAACTTGCAACTTATAAAATAATTACTTCCCTTCACAAATTAACTTATATTTGAAACAAGAGTCAAGAGGGAACAACGCATTGCAAGATGATTATGTTAGGGATGGCGTTATTGGTATGTGGTTGAGGTTTTAAGTGTGCGTTTAAATTAGTTTTTGAAGAATTTTTTTTACGATTTACGAGAAAAACATATAAAAAGAGTTTTGTCTTGACTTGTGGAAGAAGAGATTTTGAAATCATAGTTTCAGAGCTATCTAGACACTCCGTAAGTTTTGGGTGGGGCGTGTCTGTGGGTGCAATGGTTTCAATGCCGAACTGTAATGATCAATGATTAAAGGCCATGTTATCACTAGTACTTCAGTGATTTACCCATTTATTTGTTAAGTACAAACTACAAAAAGCCCTGAAAATGAATGAGAAAATTGCATCTAAGTTTTAAATAAGAGAAAATACAATAAAAAGATCTTTTAAAATCTCAAATTTGCTGTTAAGTCCTATGGAACATTTTTGCAATATATTTTAAATGTGAAAAGTCAAAATACCCTTAAGTAATATACAATTATCCATTTCCTCTCTCTATTTAATCAATAGGGTTATTTAAGGACTTTTTCTTTTAGAATATATTGTAAAAATGTCACACGATACTTTGTTATAAATTTAAGATACAGGATTTTTTATCATATTTTCTTTTACTTGGGACTTAGTTGTAATTATCCCAAAATGATAATAAGCTGCCCCCATTTATTATTACCCCCTCTGGTCCTAATTATAAGAAAATTAAATTACCAAACTTTATTTATTAAACTTATATAATTTTTTTGATTAAGGTCAAAACTCTTATAATTAAACAAAGAAACCCATTTATTTAATGAAAGCAAATGAATGAGTGAAGGGTAAAGGCAAGGGCCGGGTAGGGCCCACAGTGGACCACACCTAATCCGGACGCAATCTTATGGACCCGAAGTACAGCCCAAATGGCCTGTCCCCTCGCCAACCTTCCCTTTCACTCACTTCAAAACTCCTTTAATCCGTCTATTTTGTTTATTTATTATGACCGAGAATAATTTCGACGAGATAATCACGTGACATGCACGCTTCCCTTTTGTGGGTGAGGGCCCGCTCGAGTTGGCATCGCGGCAAAACCACCATAGTCGACTACAACTCAAGAAATATGCATGTCAGATTTGGTTTCCTCCTACACTCTCCCCTCCGCCCTTGAATATTTGCTTTCATCACTTCATCCTCAACTTACATAAGTTGCCACCAATTGGCCCACCACATTTAATACCGTTTGAATTAACGGTAAAAATTGTTTTTCTATCTTGATCAAAAAATTTGATTTATAAGTCCTCTTTGTAAATAAATGATAAAATATTAATTGAATGAAAATAGTTTTACATCAAAAATACGTAAATGTGATTTCCAAACACTAGTTCAAACATAAATAGGAGTGGTAAAAGAAGTTTTACATCAAAATGCGTAAATGTGATTTCCAAATACTAACTCAAACAGACACTTAGATGAGGTTAACAAGATATTGACATATTTATGTGTACTAACTCCGATCCGAAATATAAAACCCAATTTACTTTTTTGTGGAGGTTAAAGAGTCTAATTAAATTAGCTTAAAGTACTTATGTTTATCATTTTTTTCTCAAAAATAATTTATCTCATTTATAAACTGATATATAATTTAATCATACATAATATATAATATGATTAAATAACTTATTTTGCTTTCTTAATCTCTTCAAAAAAGTCAATCTTTATATTTATGATTGTGGTAGTACTTCCCTTTAAATGGTATTGTATTTGATTTTTAATATAAGATCCACGAAAAAAAAAAAGATTTATGAGTCTTATACTATGGATTGTAGGTGGTATAAAATTTGACAAAAAACAAAAAACTGACCTTGCATGAACAAATCTAAAAGAAGAGATTTGTGGGTATTGGGCAATAACTTGTGATATTTGTTTTGGTTTGGTTTGAGACGGGGGCCACTCCTAAAATTACACAATCGACCCCAAATTTTTGGCAATTGTGCTTCAACCTCAGAAAAATTTCAATGTTTTCATTTTAGTCCCTATTAAAAAGTCTCATGAAGGGAATAAAGTGAAAACATTGAAATTTCTATGAGGCTAAATCATAATTTACGAAAATTTTGGGTCCAATTCTATAATTTTTGCCCCCTAACTTTAAATGTGATATTTGTTTTGGTTTTCATTCCGGTTTGGTTTGAGAGGTGACATTTGAGGGATTCAAGGAGGACCTGATGATGCCATTGGCGACACAATGGAGGGTGAAAAGAATGGAGAGGGAATGATGAGTTTGAACAAAATGAAGAGAGTGGTTGTAACTGAAGATCATTATTAAGTGGGGGAGCCAAATTAACGAAGGACATAACTCAGGAGTCCTATGATGATATCACAAATAGAAGCTACAACACAATGATATAAAAAGGCTTCCCTAGGACGAATAGCAATCACACACAAACACACAATGAAAAAGTTCCTACTTTTAGGGTAATTTGTGTTGTTTTTGGTTGGATTAAAAAAAGGCGATGAAGAGGAATATAGCGTAGGAAGGAAACAAAGTGAGGGGAATGAGAGAGCACCACCTTGCCCCCCACATAGCCATCATGCTCATGCTCTTGCTCTTGCTCTTGTGTAGACACCACCACCACCCGCATGCCGTTTGCTTCTGTTGAGTTTATGTGATCCAACTCACTTATCCAAAAAAACCCTTAATGCTTTTGAAGTCTAACATACAATTTACAATAAACAATTATTTAGTTGCTTTTTTAAGAATTTTAACATGTCATTGATTAACCCTACATGTTACAATCACTTAAACGTCTTAGCTGTGTGTGTATATATATATATCCGTAACAGTGCTAAAACAAATTTCTAGCACCGCATAATTAATTCTAAAAAAATGATGTATCTAAAACCAACATCTCTTAAGATGATCCATATATCAAAGGGTTAAGTTGTAAAATTACACACGTGACCAAGTGTTTTTTTGTTTTTTTTTTTCCAGTGCAAAAGTGACTATGTAGTTACACAAATGGAGTAAAAATACTCATTAACCATTAATTTGACTTTTTTGTATTTTTAAGGCTGACATGGATGATGACTCAGCTAAATTTCATCCCAGCTGGTAATAAAGAATTGGAGAAAATTACAGAAAATGGCATAGATATTTTAGAAATTACAATTCAGCCATTTTCTCTCCAATTCTCCTTCTTCTCTCTCTCTCAATCCCAATCTTACCTATCGGGCCACCCGTCTTCGTCTCCTCATTGTCGTTGCCTCCTTTCTATAATTTTTAAAACTTTCACCAGTTCTTCACTGCCAGCTGGGATGAAATATAACTGAATCATCGTCTAGGTCAGCCTTAAAAATATAAAAAAGTTAAGCTAACTCAATGAATATTTTTGCTCTACTTTTGTAAACAAAAGTCACTTTTACACACACACACACACACACAAACACAAAAACCACTTAATGTTGGGTGTATTTTTGAGAAAATCTCATGTATATTTTTGGATCTTAACCCTATATCAAATTATATAATATATATAATTAGCCTTTTGATGTCTCAAGTTTGAACTTAACATGTTAGAAATAGAAGTTGTGAAGGGGTTTGGCTAGCTTGGTCACATTGTATTCAAACAAGAAAGTAGGAGTATGCATGAAATACGGGAAAGAGACCATTTCTAGTTATGATCTGTAGTGTTAATATATGGACAAGCCTATGTTAACGTTGGTGTGGAGAAAACAACGCAAGATAGGGAATTATTAGGAGGGAGATTATGATTAAGGATAAGAACTAATAATAACGCCGTCCACAACGGCGTGGAAATTAATTTAATTCCCTTAAATCTCCAGCTATGAATATGACTGTGTCGTCACATAAGATAATAACATGACTGTCTTTAATTAATATAATTAATCAATTACAGGCTTCATCCAGCTGGCTGATTGGACATGGACCCCACCCCAATTTGAAATAATCACAAGCAACCACCACCATATCATTAATTACATTGCCCATTCCTTTCATCATTCACTCATTCTCAAATCCATCGTTTTTAAAGCTTCTAATCTTATAATGCCACCAAACTTAGCTTGCCTTCCTCATTCATCCAATTATTCTCATTCTTCCCTTAATTTTCAACTCAACAAAGCCACAAAATCATACCTTCTTTCTCTGTTTAAACCTTTTATGTTGTATCGCCCTGTAGTAGGGCTGGACCAACTCTACCTAGGGTCAACCCAGCTAATATTTTAACTAGTTGCACCCTTTTTTGGGTGTAAACTAAAATCCACATCCATTCTTCACCAAATATTTCTTTTTTTAGTACAATCACCCATTAAAATAATTTTGTTGGTCTTACTAAGTGATTTTTTGGATTAGCAATAAAAGCTGTTTTTCTTATATGATTTACAGTATATGAGGTAAATGAGTGTATAAAAAGAGTTTTATTTCGATTTACGCTAACTTACTTTGACAACAACGTTAATTCAAATATAGGGATAGAAATAGGTCAGGTCGACTAAAGAGGCCTGAGCCTGTAATGGGGGTAGAAGGCTTGAAACTGGGCTTGAGTCTGAATGCAGGTTTTTTTTTTTTTAGGTTTAAGCCTGAGCCTTCATAAAGCTAGTCGAGCTTGAAGCCTTTTTAAAGGCCTACTTATAATGTAGGTCTTTAAAAATGCCTCATATTCTAGGTCTTGGAGGCCATAAAAAGGCTTTATACACTTTAAGCCTATCAAAACCTATATAAATATAAGCTTTTAGTAGAATATAAGAATAAAAAATAATAAATGTTATGTTATTTATATGATAAAAATAAAAATATATTTATTTAATGTGTAAACAAGTCAGGCCTTAACAAAATAGGTCTGACCTATTTACATATTTAGGCCTTTAAATAAACCTTGATTTGACTTTTTTAACAAATAAGTCAGGTTATATCGCCCCAAACAGCCAAACTAGGTCCACGATAAAGATCGATCTATTTCTACCCCTATTCAAACATGCCTTAAGATGCTTCCATTTAACTCAGCTTCATCTAATATATGATCCCACTATGTGGATCCCTGTACATACACTTATATTGACAGTATATATATTGTTGCGTCAACCAGTAAGTTTGAAAAGTTTGACTAATTAACCTAACATATGATCTCACTGTATAGTATAGTTCTGTAATTGCAAAGGAAAAAAAAGGGATGAGCTTGCTAGGTTCTCTATGATCTCATTGATGTACGATCGATTTACGTATTATTTCGCTTAAAAAAATCATAGAAAATTATGTAACGAAAAGTCGTGATCTCTTATTTTTAACTCTTAGACTCAAATGCCAAATTTTTATGTATTTTCACGAATAAGTGAAGCAGTTGTTCGTTTCCTATAATAATATGTGTAGACTTTCTTTCCTTTATTCACTACTTTTTTTAAAAAAAAAAAAATTCTTGGGAGACGTTTTCTAAGCATCCAATTGGTCGAACACAATATGATAAATCCTCTTTTTTTTTTTTTTTTTCCTTAATAGGAGTACCACCCAATACAGTGCATATATTCATGTGACCCGAAATTAAGAAATATATGTCTGGTTTTAAAAACTACATATCATATGTTGGATGTCGTAACTGGTCAATTATTGCCCAATAAACGTACTGATGATCGAGCCTGGAAATTTAGACGACGATTTTATGTGCAAGACGAATAATTGAATGTGTTAATCATTTCATTTGGTAAGGCATTTTCTTCCAATATCCTAAAATTTTGAATAGAAATCTCACATAAATTCCCAATATTTTATTTTATTTTTTCTTGTTGTCTAGCCCAAATTCAATGGGTGCGTAGTATATGCATGTTTCTATATATAAAGTTGAATTGTTTAAAATATAATTAATAGAAGCATAATTCTGTTGTAATACTATATTTTATGCTAAGTATTATTTCCTTACGGTATTCGAATCACATTAAGAATATTAATATATGATATTAAGTATTCATATTGTTTGAAGAAAAGTAAAACTTCATTTAAGTATAAAAATCAAGTGACCCTTACAACAAATATAACCAAAAAATAGTCAAATTTACCAACAAGCAAAATGTTTTGGTTTTTGTCAAATAGAACATTTATTAGAGTGTAACTGATCACAAAACCATGCAAGTCGGGCTGCTGAAGTAAACATGTTTGATTCCAAAAGCTGCTCATCTTGACATTTTTACTTCCGTACGCATAGAAGAAATATTACATCTGTCTGGTGCCATATTTAAATTCCATGAATAGAAGCAATACTTGCATGTTTTGTGTTATTTATGACTTCAGTCTGGTCATATATCGCTCTCAGAATAAAAATAGTACTATCTCTGATCCTAATTATAAGAATATTTTTATAGTATAATTTACACTAAAAAAATTATTCTTATAATTAAAATCAATCGGAAGAGTAGTACGTAGTTAATATGTGATATACAAGGATAAAATGGAAGGAGATTTTCCCATATTTTTTTCTCATTTTTTCTCATTGGTTTAATTTGGGCCGTTGATTGAGAAAATGAAATAAAAGTAAAAGTAATATTGTGTTGATTGGATGGATATGATTTAAAGATTATGAAGAATGATGAGAAAAGTATGATGAAAGAAACCCAACCCAATAAAACTTGCAACAAATTATATTGAGGAAAAATTATACACCGTCTCATTTATTTATTTTTTAAATGCTTCATAAATCTGATTAATAGTCAATTATAATTTGTATGTTCATAATATAAGAACTAGTTGATTTTTTTTTTTGGATTTAAAAAGTTAGATAAATTACTTAATCAACTATATGTATATATTATGTATCATTATATTATATATATATATATATAAGTCAAACATTATTATTTGAAGAAAAATGATAAGTAAGAGGGAGTATTTAAGCCATGCAGGTGTGGAGAAAAACAATAATCAAAGCAGCCCCTACTGTATCAAGTACAATTCGGGGGACAAAATTTTGAACAATGGACAAACGCTGGTGAATACTTGAATCCCATTAACTTATAGTATCGTGTTCCACAAGATAAAGTAAATCAAATTAACAAATTGGAGAAGTATATACAGAAAAACGTCGTTTAGCAAACTCATTCATCATACAAGATCCGGGTCGATTTAGATTAGTCGGGGTGAAGCATTGGATCTGATGACCAAGACATATGGATTCAAATTAGTCAGGCTTGCAGGCCTTACGAAAGATTTAAATATCGGATGGATAAATAAATTTAAAAAAAAAAAAAAAAAATAAATTGTATTATGTTTCTATAATTAGATCGGAGATAGAACAGAAGCACATATTAGTCAAATTAACAAATTCAGAAATATTTAATCAGGCTTGCAGGCCTCACGAGAGATTTGTTTAATCCCTAGGCTTGATTTTAAATTTATGTATTTTAAATAAATTTAAATGGTTTGTTAATACTTTCTCTTGTTCTAATTATAATAATACTTTTATAATATAAATTATACTATGCTCTTATAATTAGGAATTGTTGATTGTTCAAAAAAAAAAAGGGGAATTGTTGCAGAATTTTTCTAGATGATTTTGCTTTGCTTTGTTGGTGTTAGAATAAAGAAATAGATTTTAATTTGGTTGACCGATATCGTTAGCTTCATCCTGTTTAACAGTATGGGCGTAACGGACTTCAAATAGTAATTGAGCACTCCCTAGAAAATATAAGTTCATTTTCTTGTATAATCTACCCCCATAGATCATCGTATTCTGTCACCCTGTCGTTTTCAGGGAAAGACAACAAAGAAAATCAGTAAATAAAATCGCCCAACAGGGAGGAGAGAGAAGCATGCGTCGTCTTCGAATCGTTTTTATCACTCTGGGCCGACACCCATTTTTGTCCATAAAGTTGGATGTTTTCGATGTTCTGTTTTCCATCTTCACTTCCCACTCCTCTCTGTGCTCCCCAACTCCTCACACTCTCTCCCTCTTTCTTCCCCAATTCTTATTCACCTTAAAGCAGAGTAATCACCAGTTTCATACGAAGAAGAAGAACAGGGCACGATGGATCCATGTCCGTTTGTACGGCTTTTGATCGAATCGTTGGCTCTCAAGCTTCCTTCAGCAACCAAACCCACACCCGGCTCGGGTGTTCACCCATCAACCACTCCCTGTTTCTGCAAAATCCGAATAAGTAATTTTCCCTCACAGACTGCTCTGCTCCGTCTCTGTTCTTCAACCGGTGACTCTGCGCCGGAGTCCACCACCTCCGCCGCTGGCTTTCACCTGGACAGCGACTCTCTCCGTCGTTTTTCCGGTAAGGTCGTCAGCCTTCGTATTTCCGTCTACGCCGGCCGGATGGGTCACACCTGCGGCGTGAGCGGCTCCAAGTTGCTGGGTCGTGTTTTCGTGAGCATTGACCTCACCGATGCTCTGTCTCACCCTCATACCTTCCACAATGGCTGGCTCCACCTCGGGAAGAACGAGCCGCTGAAGCCATCGGCCCAGCTCCACCTGGTGGTCCGTTCCGAACCCGACCCCCGCTTCGTCTTCCAGTTCGGCGGTGAACCGGAGTGCAGCCCCGTGGTTTTCCAGATTCAGGGGAATATCAGACAACCCGTTTTAAGCTGCAAGTTCAGTGCAGATCGAAATTCCAGATCACGGTACCCCCTCATTCTTAGTATTTCTCAAAATTCAACGCTACGTCGTACATTTCAATAGGAATTAGATTAGATGCTGCTGTCACACTTTAATCCACTTTTAATTATCTTTTTTAGAGGGAGGTAGATGAATTTCATGGCGGGACATAAAAATGGTTAATAAGGTGGGGGTGAATAAGGGATTAAGGTGAGGAACTAGGCATGTGGGCTGGCTTGTCTATATCTTTCGCTGCGACCAACCATCATCACATGGCCGAGACGGGGCGTTTCATCCCTTTACAAACATCATTTCATGTTTCTTTCATTGCTTAGTTGTTATCTCTCTCGTCATTATTGCGAACTTGTCGTCTCCTTTCATTCATTCTTTTCTTGTTTCGATCCATAGAATTAAATCTCCCCCCATTGGATTGAGATTCCCAGTTTCTTGCTCCAACATTGCAATCTCATTATTCAGATTTCAGATGGACTTTCTTTTGTTGTCACTTTCCTATATGCCTGTTTCATCTTACGTTTCTCTTTACCTCTTATCTTTTACTATCGATTAGCAACACTTTTAGTATATTATATTAGTACGGGACGAGAATATTATTTATCTTTTATAGGATTGTAAAAAATATATTATTAAGTTAAGGATTATGGATTACGAAAAAGACAATCGTAAATGAAACGATTTGGTGCAGACTTCCTGCTTCCTGATCATAACACATCATTGACCGTAAATTTAGCCAACCTCTAAATTAAATTAAAGCCCCTAATTTACTTGCTTAGCATTCTTTTCTTTTTCATTAATTAAAACAATCCATCCCACCTTTTTATAACTGTGAGAATCAAACTTATCCTTCACTTTTTGTTTACTATATTCCTCTTCTCTCTTGATTCCTCCAGCAAATGATGTCAATCGCTCCTACTAAACTAATTAAAATAACATCATGTGAGTGATCCTAGGCTGCGCACCCTGTTTTAATTAGTATATATATAGTATAGTCAAATCAGACAGTTTGAGATCTTCCGAACTGTGAAACACAACTACCTCTGATTCCCTTCCATGTGCTCGTATCTGGCTGTACTCTCAGAATCTCTTCTCATTTGATTAATTATCCCAAGCACGTATTGACATCTTAATCAAGTTGTTATTCTTAATTATATTGAATTGATAATTGAATTATTATATCCTGTTGCTTTTTTTTAATCTAGGCCTCTTCCATCGGATTTTGCCAACAATGCAAGCAAGTGGAGGAGGACATTTACAGGTGATAGAGATAGGCAAGGGAGAGAGAGGAAAGGTTGGATGATAATAATACACGATCTCTCCGGCTCACCGGTGGCCGCCGCCTCCATGATCACTCCCTTCGTCCCTTCACCCGGTTCGGACCGCGTGTCCCGGTCCAACCCCGGAGCCTGGCTCATTCTGCGGACCAACGGCGCCTCCGTCAGCAGCTGGAAACCGTGGGGCCGGCTGGAGGCGTGGCGGGAGAGAGGTCCCACAGATGGTTTAGGGTACAAGTTTGAGCTGGTCACCGAGAACGGACCGGCGAGTGGGATCCCCATCGCCGAAGCTACGATGAACATGAAAAAGGGAGGTCAATTCTGTATTGATTACAGAGCGATGAAGGATTGTGGGTTGGGTTCGAGGTTGGCCGGAAAAGGGTTCGTGATGGGTTCAACGGTGGAGGGTGAAGGCAAAGTTAGCAAACCTGTCGTTCAGGTTGGAGCACAGTACGTGACTTGCATGCCTGATGCGGCTCTCTTCATCGCCCTTTCTGCCGCCATTGATCTTAGCATGGATGCCTGTAGGCTTTTCTCACATAAACTTCGAAAGGAGCTTTGCCATGTTGATCATGATTCGTTTCCATAACCGTTCATATATCCCATAATCAACAACGACAACCTAGTTTTTTACCCCTTTGACGATGATTTTGTCTCTCGTATTTATATATCCTCAACATTCTTGATTCTTTCTTTCTCTTTGATTTTTGCCTTCATGAGAAGGTTATGAAGGTTGGTTTCTAGGTTTATAGCTCTGCGAATTTGCTCCTTTTCCAAGACTCACAAAAGTGTTGTTGGTTTTGACTTTTGTAATATAATGGTGCGTACCAGAAGCTTGTTATCTTGGGGTGGAGGTTTCTCAGCAACGACTCACAGAGCAGGAGAATGATGTTTGATACTCGAATATGTATACATCTAAACATAATATTTGAACTGTACAGACAGATTCAATGCAAATGTTTATTGTTTATTATTTATATGCCTTTTTTCCCGGATATTTGATCTCTATATATATAATTCATGCAAGGCTCTGGGAAATATATACCATGGACAGTCAAGTTTGAATTTCTTGCAGGTTGATTTTGATTTTTTTACCCGAGTCTCTTAAAATCCATAGTAATCTGGGAATTTGAATCCAGCCCATTTAGACCCCGACCCACAATGCTCTAAGGTCAGGCCTTCATGAAGTAAGGTAGGTGGGCTCCAAAGGGCTTTTCTTTTGCTTTTCAGTTCTTCAATGTAATTTTATTAATATTTTAAGGGAATAATATGGGTTGGCGCTACGTGGAATCCCCTCAAAAGAAACGAAAAATAAGGATAAATGTGGGGACCATGCTTTCAATTATAAATTAGAGTAAATACCCTATTTGGTCCCGAAAAAAACACTATTTTGGCCTCTCAAACAACGAAAACCCCTATTTAGTCCTTGAAAAAGGCGAATTTTCAAAAACGGACCCCACTTTGGTCCTCGAAAATTCCCAAAAACTTCTTTCTAGTTATAAATATGTCCTATTTTAGTCCGAGGATGAAAAAGAAAAAGTATTTTTTTCCGGGGACCAAATAGGCTATTTACTCTATAAATTATAATGAGATGACATTTCTTCTTTGCTAGTCTCATTGGAGCTCTTTTTGTTGTTACTTTAACTTGTATTTCCTTTTCATTTTCACTCAGTTTATGCAGCTGTAACTCTTTTTTAGATACCCATGTAAATATCTTACGCCATCTTGACTTGTATCAATTTTTTTATCTGGGCCCATATATCCAAGGATGATGCATCCCAGCCGGAATGAAATAATGACAAATATATTTGGATTTTTCACTCGTACATAGAGATTGGCAAAGCATAAAGACTGCACCGAACCAGATTCTGTTCTGCTCCTCTCATTCTATCTTAACAAGCCTAAGGCAGCGACAATGCCAATCTTTTAGCGTCATCCAAGCTTCCCGAACTAGAAACCTTCAATTCCTACGACCAGTTGTTCCTGAGTAGTCCAAATGCAATTTCAACCCCTGCAAAATTTTATCTTTCCAGAGTCATCAAACCACTCAATGTCCAAGTCGCTTCTATCTTTCTTTCTTTTCTTGGTTTGGTCAAAATCAAAGCATCCATCGGAACAACAATCCAAATCCAATACAAAAAAATTGACCTTGCATGGTCAACAGCTGCAGCAAGATCACTATCTGAAGCCACTATAACTTTGTCATGATCTTCATCTTCATACTAAAAACACAAATGTAACCGGCTAGCAGCAGGGGAAAAGGAAAACACATTGGTCCAACCTTACGATAGAAAATACTACATCTTGAAGGGTTGATAGATACCAGAATTTGGGGCAGAATGTTCGGGTGAATTTCATTACCAACTCTTTGAATGATAGCAGTTATAACTTGTGTCAAATTACGAGTATCTGAACTTGCAAGCAACCATGTAAAGTTAATCAAACAATAGTTACTTGCACAATCAACCAAGAAAATACAAGAGTAGGCAGACTAGATCAGTCCGATCTTTGCATTAAAAACAAAATCAAAAGGGGATCTTACTTACTACTATAGCACTGTCCTAACAACAGTGAATAACTAAATTCAGAACTACAAAAATGGCATGAGATATAGATTTATGCATCAATTTAACAGGGAAATATGATTAAGTCATATGCAAGAAAGACTGAGACTCATGAAAGAACCACAGGGAACAAATAAACAAAAGGTTATCACTCTTCAACGAAGGGGAAAACAAGAAAATGAAGCATCAGTACATTAATTGTTTTTGGGGTATTATGGTTGAAATAAGTTTATCAGTGACTATGTGCAAAAAGCTGACAGTAGAACAAGTGCTTTAGAATGAAAGCAAAATTGATTTCCATATGGTTGATCGTGGTGCTTCATTACCTCACTATGAACTTTAGCAATGTGGCAGGCAAGGCACATCTTTGAGAAGAATCTCTTAGTGGCTACAAAGTACAGGGGTTCATGATTGCTGAAGAGGCCTGAAATAAGTGAATCTGCTAGTCTGAACCATATGGCACAGTGAATTAAGAAATAGCATGATACATGGGTGATGAACCTGCTTTTTGTCGCTAAAGCAGTCAATTAAACTAGGTCCTAATTAATTATGCAATATAGGGTCAACCTAGGTCATTCTCCCAAGGAGCAAGTTGTGGGTTTTCTTTAGGTTAAATTTAGGTGATAAAAAATGCAAACAAAACTAAACTAATTAAATGCAAGATGGTAGTGACTCTAAACCTATATGAGAATGAAACTAATCTAGATAAATTCGAGTGCAATTTTTGGGGGTTTTCTTTGTTATGAAAGAATAATTAAAATTCCTAAGAATAAAAAATTGATTAAAGTCAAATAAAATAACAAGGATTTAATTCAGATTATGATGATGAAGGGGACAACTTAGGAATCGCATAGAGTTAACTTTCTTAGCCCAAACCAATTAATTAGACCAAAGGGAGATTAATGAATTTAATTACCCAATTGAACATGGGAAACCCTCTAGCTCAATAACACATATTCCACTAGAAAACTCATAATGAAATAAGCGGCTAATTAAATTCATTAAAAACCAATCACCAAATAATCTTGGAAATCTTATTCACAATTATCCAATTAAACAATTAGATAATTTATCAACCTAATTAAACAATTAAGATGATAAACCAAATTAACAATTAAATTAATAACGAAAACTCAATTATTAATTTAATCGGCAATCCAAAGGTTGCAAATAAGAATCCAGCAATAAGCATAAAAACTTCGAATTATCAGTCTAATCCAAAAGAAATAAGTTTACAATCTAAAACTAGATTGTTCTCAATTAATACAACTCGAAATTCTTTAAAACTAAATAATCTCAAGTTTGAATTAAAAAGATAAAAAGAAAGAACAACACCCCTTATGGTCTTCAAGTGTAAAAACCCTAGCCTAGCTTTCTCCATGCTCCTCCCAAATTACCTCCTAAAAGTGCTTAAGCTTCCATGAAAATATCCTCCTCACCAAGCTCTATGTAATTCCTCACAGCCATGAAGAGAGTCTGAGGGTACTAGTTGAATATTGAGTAATAGCCGTGGGACCCGCGTATGTAGAAATCAAAATAATTGAATGATGTCAATTCTCCAATAGGATGGTACGCAGGGTCAGTGAATGGAAAAAGGAATGGAATGGATATTGTAGATAATGGCTTCTTTTATTCCTCCAGTGACTGCGTCCACCTCCGCCTGTGTGCGCTCAATTTCCCCACTTCTATCTGCGGCTGCGTCAATACTCTCTCCAGCGTGAATGTGAATGAATCCCTCTCAATCTGGCGGCTAGGTCAATTTAATGGGATGAAGAGAGGACTTTTAGGGTATTAACTTGAGCCCAATAAAATTTCACCATCGGATTTCTTTTAGCTATCCCGAAAAATTCTCGCACCATGGATCCTCTAATATGATAAAATCAAGATATATTATATATTAAGAGATATTATTTAATAACAAGATATTAATAAGAATTTCAATAATTTAAGTCCAATATCTCATAATTAATTCAGATTTATATTATCTCTTAAAACTGGCTAACAATTCAAATATTATCTAATATATCCAAATTAGCCTAAAATAATTCCCAAAATAAATGAATAAGGTGGGATTAAATATATCAAAATTAGGATTTATCAATGGGTTCTACTGTACCTGGAATTAAGAGATAAACAAGAGAGTGGAGTAGTGAGTGCTTTCCATTCCTGTTGAGTGAAACCAGAATATATTAAGTCAAGCCAATAATTACGAGACTAACAAAAGTGATAGAATGTCCATCTGAATTTCTGCAACAAATTCCAAACTGAAATGTGAAATAATTGACCAGCAAAACCGTGATCTTCAGAAGCGTGATGAGTAGCACAGAAATTAGTCGACGTTGAGGTCAACTTCATGTTGGATCTTTATAACAAGCTATTGAACCTTATGTCTGATGGCAATTCTAAGAACCTGGCAGTACCATCCTCTACTGGGAGGCGTGCTGGGATCTTGTTGCAAACATCCAATATCATCCGAAGAGCCATGCAATGTTCTTCTCATGTATATAAGAGGGAGGGTTGGTATTGTGACTGTGATTGTTTTCTCATCCCTTAGTTCAGATTTCAGTGTTGCATAGGATAAAATAAATATCTTTTCTTGTGATTAGGGTGGTGTTCTTGTGTTTGAACCTCAGCCACGGAAATCATACGAAAGTAAACGCCTTTGTCTCAGAGGTAATAATTAGCTCGCTTAGTTGAGCTTGTCTATATTTGTATTCACTCTTAAGGGCTATGAAAGCCTTTATAATTACTGCAGGCTTCCTAACCTCCTGATTTGAGTTTTCCTTAAATGGATACAATGGTTTTCCTTCATACTTGTTTTTGGTTATGTCTAGGTTTGTTTGATCTAAGCTTTTATATGAATGGAATAGATTCATTTTCCTCCTCTTGCATTCATTCAGATGTTCTAGCAGAGAAAAACTAAATTTTGGTTTAAGGATGGATGGTCTTATCTGTGTGATGGACCCAAGGCTGTATTTGTATTATTTATGAATTAAAACTGAGTTTAACCTCAATACAGTGCAAGAAATGAAGTTTTAATCTCAGAAAAAACAGCAAAACCAGTCACTGAAAATGCAGAAAACAAAAAGATTTTAATCATTCATTTAGCACTTGAGAGGCTAGAGACTCTGCTACTCCATACTACTGTCCTTCCTTAATTCACTCTCAAACCTCAAACCTCCCTTTTAAACCTGTGTGTGTGTCTTCCAGCTCACACCTCAGCCCCTACACAGCATACATGTCGGATACAAACTTGCTCATTACTTTGCTTCCGTTCATTTTTGTTTGTTGTTTCGGCTGTCAATAGAGCCTAGAAAAGGATTATAGAACGATTATTTCCATAATTAATGAATGAATATTGTTTTAATTAAGATCTTAACTCGGCATCACTAACTCCTTATTTTTTCCATCTAATATGTAGACTACTGCTATCAACTATCATAATATAATGTTTCGTCCAGAGCAGTTTCAGGAAATACTATTAGACAAGGATGTAAGAATTGTTACTTTTCAGTTTTAAAGTAGGTTTAATAAATAACTAGTTCCCTTGTGTGGCTGAATTATTAGAATAAATCACTATTTCCTCCATGTGGTTTGGGCTATTTTCCTTGCCATATTGGGAACACTTGAGGTGGCAAGCCAGGATAGACCAAGCCACTGAGAGAGAAAACTTATCCCTCCTATCCATCATCATCACTATCATTTTATTTTACTAAAATTTTAATGTCTGGACACGTTTGTACGTTGGATTCAGAATCGTAGCAGATATTACTTCTGAATTGTCAGGGAACAAGACTGGTTTGAAAAGACCCATTTTGGTGTTTAAAGTCAATGCAACACTGTATATTTATTTGTTGGTTACTGGCAGATATCTTCTTTCCTTTTGGTAATGGGGAGGGTCAACATAGGAACTCCATTAACATCAAGAGGGAGCTGCCGCTGATGCAGCAAATGAGGAGGATATGTTTTTGACCCGTCCAGGGTGAAAACTAGAGGGAAATATTTTTGAATACAACGAGTATGTTTGTTGCATTGCTAGCTCTTAGAATTGGTTGTCGTGATGTTTCATTTGCATGCTTGGTGGAGAGTAAAGCAAAACCAGCAGGGTTTTGAGTGGTGAATGCGTTTCACTCCATTTGTGTCAGTACACATGTTGCACAAATAATGCGATCCTCCTGCTGTATTTTATTTTATTATGCTATACGGCTTTGATTTATGGACCACGCGACTCCTCTTTAACGTGTGAATTTTCCTTTTCCCATGGGCAACTCATTTGATCATAGCATCAGTCAACTTTTCCTTTGAAATTATTTTTCTACAAATTTGTTTGTAACAAACTTTGCATTATTTTATACACTATTTTCATTTATAAAAAGTGACACTTATATCTTTAGTAACAAACAGATAATCGACATGCATATTGAACATAATGTTTTATCCTTTACATAAAAAATTAGCAAAAAAAAAAAAAAAAAAAAAAAAATTCAAACTTGTCTTCGTTACCTCCAAGGTGAAGCTCAAGGTTCCATGATTGTTTCGGGGACAACTAGACATCACCATGACTGGGAATTGAATAAAGAGTAAATGCCTTGTGACTACATTTTTATAGGCACAACATAAGTCATGCATACAAAATATAAGCCATTCAACGTCGCCATTGAAATGCACAAGCTGCAACAGTTTCTAGCAGGCATTTATCTTGTGAATGTCCATATTTACCACACTTAAAACAAATTGAATCAAGTCCATCATATTTAATAGTGTAAATTGTAGATATAATGACAAATCGGGGTTTCAGAGCTTGATTCAAATCCACTTCTACACTTACTCTCGCAAACTTCCCTCTGTCCACCATCATATTTCAGTTATGACATTGTGCTAAGGTATTAATGTCCACCTTGAGGGCTTTTCCAATTATGTTTCCTACTTCAAGTAAGCAATCTTCAAAATAAACATGCATCAGAAGGAATTCAAACCTAAATTATATCACTTTTTGAACCTTATTACTATAAGGGTTGAATTTATGGCTCTATCTCTGCACTACTAAATAATACTACATCCGATCCTAAATATAGGATATATTTTATAGTGTAATTTGTATTACAAACTATGTCCTATATTTAGGACTAGAGGAGTACCCTTGTATCAACCATGAACCATCAAACAATAATCTCAAGCACGTATCATTACTCTTTGTTCTAAACACAAAGTAGTTGTTTGGTAGATCAATGAGCTTAAAGCTTCTTGATCTAAGAATCCAAGCAACCCTGTCTTTCAACAATTCTAAGTTTGCTGACTTCTCTAGCAGAGTAAGAATTAAAGCATCCATCTAAGGACGACAAAAATCCTTGATCTTTCATTTGGCATGCTTAACTTTGGTAAGGAATTAGGTAGGTTTTTTGCTCCTCAGTAAGAGATGGAGAAATCTCCTTCTCCTCGTAAATCTATTCTTTCATTTGATCCTCCAATTCCTGAGAAAACACTTCCTCTTCCTTCGCCATAATTTTGGTTTTATAAGAAATTTGGTTCCTTTGGAAAGATGGATGTGAAGGCAGCCCTTGTGCTTCCTCCTTGTCAGGTTCCTTCGATTCCATTCCATTGATCAAACAGAGTGTGGACACCCTCTCCCTCTCCCCCTCCCTCTCTCCTCTAGTTTTTCCGTCTGAAATTCTCACTTAGAGATACTCTTAGACACACAAAACGGATATGTATAAGTCTAAACACAGTATTTGAACTATACAGACGGATTCAATGCAAATGTTTATTATTCACTATTTATATACCTTTTTCCCCGGATATTTGATCTCCATATTTAATTTTAGCTAGGCTCATTTTTATGTATACCATGGATAGTCGAGTTTGAATTTCTTGCAGGTTGACGATGATGTACCCAGGCCTCTCAATTTTTATTTTTTGCTAAAAAAAAAAATTTAAAAAAGGGGTTGGGTTCACCCACAATCCAAGGCAGGGCGAAATCTCCTTTCCTCCTAGATCATATCGATATTGGGTAAGGCGAGCTATCTATTACCCTCAAATATTTACCTAGACAACTAGGATTTAGAATGTCTTTCCAGCATCTTCACCAACTCCAAGATCCCGAGCTTTTCAAATTCCATTTTCTTATGGCTAGTAATTTGTGAATTTGGCCTCAGCCCAACAAGTCAGCCCATTTAGATCAGACCCACAATGATCTAAGGTCGGGCCTCCAGAAAGTAAAGTAGCTAGGCTCCAAGCTTTTCTTTTGCTTTTTGATTCTTAAATGCAATTTTTTTTTTAATGTATTGAAGGAATAATATGGGTTGGCAGGTTCACATTAGGTGTTTCTTTCTTATATGTTCATCTCTTTAATTTTGGGGTGGGGTATTTTATTTATTTAGATTAAATCATATGTTGCATCTTGAAATATTTTTTGCACTCCATATATCAAATTAATTAATTTCTAATCATGTATTCATAAATATTTTTCTTGTAATACCGGTATTCTGAAAATTATTTAATTTAAGAAACTCGATGCAAAAAATATTTCAACATACAGCATATAATTTAATCTAAAATATATTTTAAAAAAATTAGAGGAATAAACACATAAGAAGTATATAAAAGACAAGCTCCTAATGTGAACTGGGTTTGCACTATTAGGTATCTTTGAAAGCATCTTTTAAGCTTGGAGGACTTGTCTTGGTTCTATTGAGTTCCATGACCCACCAAACTTAAACTTGTTTGTGTAAGAAAATGGCTGAAATAAGTCTGTGTCCGGGATGGCCAATGGGTTGGAGCTTGCTTGAATTACCACGTCCAAATGATAGAATGTGTCATTCGTAATTTGTTGCTTTTTTCTCTTCTTCTGGGAGCTCAGCACTTGCATACAACTAGCGTGGATTCAGATTATGTTCACATTCGTGGCTCATATAATGAATTGGCTTAACTTGTGTTCTTTTTTTCTTTTCTCTGATAATCGGATTAACGTGTGTTCTACTTCAACATGAACGCCGCACAACTTGCTCTGCCCCATGAACTCAACTATGGACCAACGTCTCCAGTTTAAATGGTTGGCAGAGCATGTGGCTAGGATTGCTTGATTTATAGTACACGAAACCTCTTGAAAATTAATGACCCTATGATGTATTTAATGAAATGTTGGCAAAAAAAAAAAAAAAAAAAATATCCATTAAGTCTTAGGGCTTGTTTGGTTTAAGGGAGGGGGAGGGGGAGATTTTTTGTCTTCTCTTTACTAAATTCTCAATGTAGATGCTACATAGTTGGTTCTCATATTCTAAAAATATATGTAATAAGAAATCCGTCGATGTCCAGAATATTTTTTATTCCAAAATATATTCTCAACAAAAAAGAATATTTTTTTCATTAATGGCAATTTGGTCAATATTCTACTTTCAACTCCATTTCTTCCCCTTAAACCAAACAAACTCTTAAGCACTGAATTGAACATTGGACAAAACATAGGGCCAAATATATACTTATCTGTTATCTCCATGCTTGATCACAAGGGAACGTGGAGTTGGAGAAATTTTTAAATTTCTTGACAATTAAATATATGCCTGTTTCTACGTTAAAAATCATTATATATGAATAAAAATAGATCAAAGTTATAATTTTGATTACTTCCAATGTAAGAACAAATGCACACTAATTTTACAGAAGGTGATGCTTATTTATAAATTTGAGTTTGTAATATTTTAAATTTAGCTAAATAACAATTGTATATTTTTATTTACACATTAATATTTATAGCGATGTTAATTTAAATGCCTTCCTGGCCACGTTTAATTTTCTTTCTCATCCAGCGTGCTGGTGCTTTATAACTGGACTCCGCCATTAGTTTTCTTCTGACCCGAAAAGAACAAAAAAGGACAAAAGAGAAAACCCGGAAGTCAGTTCCGGTTCAACGAGCCTCCTCTGTTCTCCAGCCATGGCTTCCAGTCTGCTGTTGATGCTAGTCTTCTCAACGATGAGTCTTATCCCATCCATGTCTTCTGAATCATTGATCAAACTCCCGTTCCCGTCAGAAGGAGCCATGTCCGGCAATCGGAAGATCAAGGTGGATGATCGTGTGTACTGCGACAGCTGGAGACTCTCTGTCGAAACCAACAACGCCGGAATATGGGAACGAATTCCGGCAAGATGCGAGCGGTTCGTGGAGGATTATATGACCGGCGAACGTTATCGGTCGGACTCAGATGTAATCGCGAGCTTCTCGTCGGCGTATGCGAATAATGTGAAGTTAGGGGCAGACGGAAAAGACGCTTGGGTATTCGACATCGACGAGACTCTCCTCTCCAATTTGCCTTATTACGAGAGCCATGGATTCGGGTTAGTCATACTCATACTCGCCATTCGAACTCTGAAATTTACACAATCGCATCCTCTAAAGTTTACTGGTAGCTGTTTAGGTCAAGAAGTTGAAGATCATTGTTACTTCTTAAAAATTAAAATTTCTGACTAAGTTTTATGCTCAACATTAAAACTTATCATTTTGGCCAAAAAATTGTATACCTATCAAATAGAATTTCTGAGGAATTTTATAACTTATTTTAAAAATTGAATACTAAAATTTCGTTTATTTTTTAAGGAAATTCTATCTCTAAAAATAACAGTAATGGACTGGACGTGACTGAACCTGGGCTTGAAAGATCGAATCTTGGGTTAAGGGTTAGTGGGTCGATCGAGTCAACCCGGCTAACCGATTGAGATATAAAAAAATTGGAAAATAATTAATTTCTCATCACATCAACCTAAATTTCACATACTATATATCATTTCAATATTTTATATCGGTAGTAAAATAACCATATACTTCAATACTTGTGACATATTTAGATATACTTTGACATATTCGATATTCAAATTAGATTCTTTTTATAAAAAATTAAAAATTAAAAAAGAATCTTTTGAACCGGTTGACCCTTGAACCCGGCCGGTTTACACCGGTTTCACTGGGTCAACCCGGGTTCACCGGGTCAGTCCGGTTTTGAATCAAACCGGACCGGTTTCACGGCCTGTTCCCGGTCTAAACCGATCGGTCAGGTCCGGTTTCACAAACCATGCTAAAAACAGTAATTTTTTTAATGTTTAAAACTTAGATTTAATTTTTCTTTTCCGGTAGAAGTACTATTGTGTCATGTCATCAGTGGTTTTTGGTTGATGGGCAGTTCGGTGTGGGGGTGCATGCATGTGACTTGCAAATAACAAAACGTCCCATTGGCATATACGAGTATATAAAATGATTGGTCGATCACAATCCCGTGTTTTACTATGTCGTTCTTGAAAAAGATGTGATTGTTGAAGTTGTCTGGATTTGATCACATGCCAGGCTTGTGAAGCACTAACCAGAAAAGATAAAGGCAACGAGTAGGTGGAATTTTGTTCCTAGTTATGTGTTTGTTAGTGGCATAGTCATTTTCGTCTCTCTTTTATTGTTACCCACGGCATCTGGATTACCAGTTTAGAAAGCTACAAGTGAATAAAAAAGGACCCGGAGAATTCACCCCCACTTTTCCCTGCGAAATCGTGGATTTATGTGGTTATTAGTCTGGTTAAAACTTTTAACTGTTAGACATATGAATATTTTTCGTCAACCCTGGATCATCACATCCTTAATTATTTGAATGATTCTTTGCCAAATCAATAATATCTTGTTTGAAACACAGGTCAGAGATATTCAATGAGACGTCCTTCGATGATTGGGTGAATGAAGCTAAGGCTCCAGCTCTACCAGCCAGTTTGAGATTGTACAAGGAGCTACAACAATTGGGGTTCAAGATATTTCTTTTAACTGGGAGAAGTGAATACCAAAGGGAGGCCACAGAAGCGAACCTTCTATTTTCAGGGTACAGTAAATGGGAGAGGCTTATCTTGAGGTACACATATCAATTTATTTGCTCGAAGTTTATCATGCGCCGCCTGTAACTTACGACATTCTTGGTTATGAAACAGGGACGAATCAGACCAAGGAAAACCAGCCACAATTTACAAATCAGAGAGGAGACAAGAGTTGGTTAATGAGGGTTACAGAATTCATGGGAGCTCAGGAGATCAGTGGAGTGATTTATTAGGTTTTGCTGTGGCCACACGCTCATTTAAACTCCCCAATCCTATGTATTTTATTCTTTGACTATGTAATGACACCCCCATGGAATGATCTTGCTACATTGTAGGAAAATCACAGTCTGAAAAATAATATCTTAAAAATTCCTATAACTTGCCAATGGCAAGCGAAAATAGCAAGTCATGGGATTTTCAAGTATTATTTTTTTCAATTGGGACTTGGGGTGTGATTTTCCTTTCATTTGCCCTGGAATAATAATTATTTATTCAGCGGCTTACCTATTGAACTTGCTCTCAAGAATAGTAACGCAACATTTGTAATTTGAAGCACTAACTTCGGTGTCGAGTTTCAGTATGGACAAGCAACAAGCAAGGGGCTCGATTATAGTGGGCGAAGAAAAGAAACCGAGGGCACATTCTATAAAGAGCACGTGATATAACTAAAACAAACAAGCATGTCACGTGGCACATAGATTGTCCTGCATGTCAATAACACAACTAGAGTAGTATTATTATTATGCTACGGGTCAATTATATTAAAAGTCTCGCAATTTCCTTTCCTTCGTTTTTGAGACATATCTTTATCCGTGCAGGCCCAGTAAATCTGGCGAAAAAGTTACACCGGATCCATGAAGAATTAAATTTAGCAAGGTCGAATCATAATTGCTAGCATTAATTAACAGAACTACCATGGCCAGGCCAACCTGTGGCCATGTGGTGTGGTAAAAATATCATCAAGGTGAAGAAGAAGAAGGAGATGGAGTGGGATGGGTTTGCTTAGAGAAACTTACAGAAAGCGAACCACAAATAAGCTTCGGAGTTGGGATTCTGAGACAATTCAAGCCACCACCTGGGATCACAGAACACTGTGGTTGAGGTCTCTGCATGTCCCTCCCAGGAATGCAGTTATCTGAGAAATCAAAACCCACATTCCTAACGGAAAGCCTCGAGCATTCCTGGCTGAACCCAGAAAAGAAATTATACGCAACTGTTAGATTCAACAGGCTTCTCAGTGAGCAGATCACATCCGACAATTCCCCAGATAGCTTGTTATGTGCCAAATTCAGAACTTGTATGTCTTGAAGACAAGAAATTGTGTCAGGCAAATGACCCATTAGTGAATTGTAGCTCACATCAAGAACTTGCATCTGTGTGAAGATCCCAACCCCTTCAGGAATACACCCAGTTAATTGATTATTGAGGAAGAGAATCTCTTTCAGCTTAGAACCCATGAAGCCAAAACTCGCTGGGATGCTTCCACTGAACTTGTTGTTAGCTAAATTGATGACTGAAGCAGGAGAATTGCCCAAATTTTGGGGGATTTCGCCCTCGAATTGATTGTTGTTGAGAAAAATAGCATCCAGGTTCTTGTTGAAAAGATCATCCGGGAGTGTCCCAGAGAAGGAGTTGAATCTGACGTCCAAGTAAACCAGCCTGGGCATTGATAAGGTCACTGTGGGGAAAGGACCAGAGAGCTGGTTGTTGCTGAGGTCTAACTCTTCAAGAGACGAGAGGTCTCTGAATGTATCAGGAACTGTACCTGTAAATCTATTACTGTTGAGGTGAAGTAGAGACATTTCAGTAAGTAAAGAGAGCTCTTTTACAAGACTTCCTCTGAGATTCGCGTGGTTGAGATCTATTCCGGCGACGACTGGCTCGCCGGAAGCATCCTCAGGGTTGCCACAAAACACACCTTTATAAGAACACACATTAGAACCATTCCAACTCGCCAGAATCCTCAACGGGTCCTCTGTTATCGCTGCTTTCCACGCCTGGAGAGCAGTGTAAGCTTTCTCTTGCTTCGGCGTTGAAGAAGACTCCGGCGAGCCGTTACTCCCCGCCGCCGCCGCCGACCCAAACCACTCCGCCGCCGCCAACACCGACACCTACGCCAATGCCACCGCCCACTCCAATAGCTGCTCTTGCCGCACCCAGATGGAGGAGAATGAGGAGATCAAAAGCCAGAATCATCCAGGCCTTCCCCATTTTTGAGATTCAGAAAACCAAGATGCTTATTATTTGATGGTGTCCCCTATAAGCTTGAAGCTACATTCAAAGAGACAGAGAGTGGTGTGTACTGGTGTGGATTAATTGGCCTTGCCAGAAATTCTTCACTCCATTTTACCCATTGTACATTTAAAGGCTTAGAGATATTATTGAGACAAGGAGAGATACGAGTACGACAGCTTAATTATACAAACACTAGCGCTATGTGGGGATCAACAGTTTATTGGCTTTGGGGCTACAGAATCCTCTATTTCTATGCTTTTTTTTTCCTGTACAATTGTTGACTTGTGTCTGTTTCATTAGGCGTTATAAGCTAGAGATGTCATTTCCAAATTAAATAAAAATGTACACTCAGACAAAGACGATATAATATTGATTATTGGGAAAAAGACAGAAAATTACTCTATTTTGTAAGTAATTTATCATAGGGTCCTGATAAAATGAGTGGAAAGTTGGTGGGGCTCCTGACTGTATATTACTTTATTCATTTAATGTGTCTGCTGGCATTTCGTCTATAGATGAAAAGACAGGGACAGGAAGAGTAAAACGCAAATGATAGAACAGGTGTCTGTTATTTATGCGTCGTTTAAAGATATCGTGATGGGAAAACTTTCACCTCTCCGTCCAATAAAAGATTTGGGTGGGTGTAAATAATCAATCATCAACCACATTGCTGACACATCCTTAATGCCTCTAAACCCTTTAAAGAAGACCAAGAAAAAATTTACTTGATGCACAGAACCATACCATCCATTATAATGTTATATTTTATGTTTATTTACTAGCAAGCAAGCGTTCGTAATCGCCACCTTTTCTTTGGGTCCAAATTAAAATGGACAGGGCCTTTTGAAGTCTGCTACTCTTTAAGTCTGAGAGATGAAGTCTCGTGAACCTCATATCACAGCAAATAGTATAATACTGACAAGGAGAATAACAAAAATTGAGAAAACGGGTCTGGAAAGGGAATTCAATCGTGAATAAATGGAAACCAAAAAGTAGCTAGCAACTAATGATGGCTAGTGGCGAGTCCAAAGGGTTGGCCAGAAATGCAAGAGAAACAGTTAAACAGTCTATTCAAACATTTCCTAACTTGATGTTATATTTATTGAAGAATTTGGCCAAGAACAAGTTTGTTTGACCGGAAGCCATAAAGCCATTTCTATATCTTGTGATTCAAATGCAGAAACTGGAACACTCTGTTTTCAACGCTGGTTAGTAATGTATCCCTTTTTTATAATTAAAATAATATTTTGTGGAGTCTCGTGTTCAATTCCTTTACCTAAATGATGAGATGAAGCATGCTCCCAAAATCAATAATTAGGACCAAAGAAAAAGCAGCGCCGCACCATTTGGACAAGTGGTGTGTATTGGGAGGCACTCAGATTCCAAGTTTCATGGACGGCCACGAATATCCCCGCTCCAATTCACCAAAAAAATGACAAAAAGTATTATTCCTCTGTTTTTAAATATAAAACTTAATTAATCTTTTTAAAAGAAAGCAAAAAAACTAAATAAGTTACTTAATTATATTATATATTGTGTATCATAAAATTATATATCATTTATAAATCGTAAATTAATTTGAGAAAAAAAGTATAAATACTTTAAAATGTCATTAATTTCTAAAAAAAAATTAACTGGGTTTTATATTTAGAATCGGGTAATAATAAAAACGAAAACATTCATCATCCTTACTCAGATTGGGTTTTGTGCATTACATAAATGGAAGTGCTTGTGAGCAGATAAATGCATGTTGATAGGTCAGCCACCAGAAACACAGTAGTGTTGGTGTATATTAAAAACGTCTAGTGTGGAAGCCACCAACCCCCACAAATGCTTAGGAGGAGAGAAAATGAAGAGGTAAAGTGTAATGTATATAGATGATTAATTAGATGATGATGAGTTAGGTATTTATCTTGGCTCAAGAAAATTAACTCTCCAATGGAAGCCTACCTGTTATTATATTCGAGAGTAAGAAAGTGACAAGATAGGATGAAAAGATGGGAATATGAGATGAAATTGTTTGTTTCACTGAGAAATCCCTAAATTTGCGGCAACTATTGAGGTTATACACCGAAACCTGCCAAAAAGCCTTGCATGTTTTCTTTAGGATTAAAATGACCGTCACTGACCCGTACAACAAGTCACTACTATCTCCTATCCATCTTTTCAAAGTTTGTTTTTGTGTTTTTGAAATTCTGCTGTCTTTTTAAAGCTAAAATTCCTCTATGAAAGGTCTTTTAAATTTTTTGTTTATTGTTTTTTGACTTTTAAGTTACCTCATTTTCTTAATAACAAAGAGTGATAAGGTACGTTCTCTTCAAACTTGTGCTCGTTTATAATATTGAGTTGTAGATTTGGTACTCTGAGTTTTTTCTTTACACATATTATAAAAAGAATTTGATAAATATGAAAAATAAGTTTTATACTAATATATAATTAAATAATACACAATTTAGTTTTTAAACTTTTGAGAGGGAGAGAGAAAGAGTCTTGTATCCCATGTTAAAATTATTTTTAACTTTTTCCGTGGCAAACAAAATATTCTTTAACTTAGTTCTCAAAAGATTATCTCCTTCATTTGAATATTTGCAGATGGGATATTTATTAGGGAAAATTAAATTAAATACCAAATGAATTTGCAAAACTCCCGAAGGTGACGCGAATTTGCAAAAAGACTTAGAGGTGATAAAGACTTTTAGGGGTTTTGCAAATTCGCGCCAAATGACATTTTGCCCTTAGGGTTAAATCATTAGAAAAAAAAATACCCTTCCCCCACGGTGGGCCCCACCGCGGCGCCACCACCACCGCCGGCCACGGTGGTGGCGGTCGGCGGCCGGCAGTGGTGGTGGCCGGCGGTGGTGGTGGCCGCCGGCGGTGGGGCCCACCGTGGGGGGAGGGGTATTTTTTTTTTTAATGATTTAACCCTAAGGGCAAAATGGTCATTTGACGCGAATTTGTAAAACCCCCCAAAAGTCCTTGTCACCTCTAAGTCTTTTTTGCAAATTCGCTTCACCTCTCTGGGAGTTTTGCAAATTCATTTGGTATTTAATTGGAATTTTCCCTATTTATTAGTATGAATTTTTAAATATAAATTTTGTTTCAATTTATTTTTTTAAGAGAAAAGATAACCAGAGAAACATTTTGAATAAAAAATTATGAGCATTTAAATTAAAATATATTTTAAAATAAAATAAAAAACGGAATGGAAGACATATAAAAAAATTATAACTTATAAGGCTATTTCTGGACCTTAATATAAAATCAAGTTAATTTTTTTAAAAAGATTAAGTAAACTAAATAAATTACTTTAGAGTATTTATATTTATCTTTTTTATACAAAATTAATTTATATGACTTTTAAACTGATATATGATCAAATACAAAGTAATACACAATATTTATTATAATTAATTAACTTATTTATTTAGTTTTCTTAAGAAACAATTCAACATGTAAGAATACATTTTTTTTCCTACCACACATGTATGACGTGTCCTTCTATTGAAAGCTAGAAAAAAACTGGGTCACCTAGCCGAGAGGCACGTGGTTAGTCAAATGGGCTTGGAGGAGTTTGTGGCCCACATATGAAATAAAGTGGTTTTCATTTTGGCCCATTTTATGTTGCATTGCTTTCTCTGTGAATGATGTTCCTGCTTTTCCATTCATTGCCTTTGCTTCTCTCCTAAGTTTCGACTTTTCCATTGCTATCAACAATCTAGAATAATTTTTATATCAAAAAAACAATCTAGAATAATTTGGCCCCCACCTTCCATCCTCGTTGGATTAAGATGACATTATATCATGTCATGTCCCTTTCAAGTTTCATTTTGGATCCAATTTTGACACTTTCTCTATTCGTAACACTTTCAATTTATACCTACTTTGTTTTCTCCAATACATATCCCCTATCAATATTAATACTCACCATTAGCTATAATGTGTATAGAGGTTGTATTTTTTTTTTAATTTTTTTTCATATTAAAAATTTTAAGAAAAGGGTTAGGCTCACCCACGATCTAAGGGCAGAGCAAAATCTTCATTCCTCCTAAGTGATATTGATGTTGGGCAGGGTGAGCCGTCTATTACCCTCAGACATTTACGTAGGCACTCAAGAGCTAGGATGTCTCCTTCAAAGCCTTGACCAACTCCATAATCGAACCCTATTCTTTTGATGAGAGTGTCCAATCTCTTTGCCAGCCCAAAGAGAGGGGTGGGTTGTAAAGTTAATATGCCATAAATATCACTTGCCATGATATACGAATATACGGAATTTAAACAGCATTTTTTATTGTCTCCGAAAAAACTGTAATCTTGTTTGGATTACTTACATATGTTAGTCAATAATAAATTAGATACATAATTACCAACGGGGGTTGGCTCAAGTAGTAAGCGGCTTGTGTCGTTTAAGAATGTCTCAAATTCGAGCGCTTGTGAATGCGAGAAAAGCCTCGTGGGAGACTCACCCACCATAGTTAGGTGCGCGACCCAGGTTGGATTTGGATTAGTTAGGGTGAAGTTCTGGATACCGGATGGGCAACCGAAAAATAAATTAGATACATAATTATATCACAAAACTAACGATTAGTGCACTTTTTTTTTTTTTTTTTCTAATAAAGGATGAGACATTGATTCCTATTTGATTCCATCACGTTCAAAATATCTTAGGAGTTACTATATATGTATATATTACCTTCGATCCTAATTATAAAAATATTTTTATAGTATAAATTGTACTATAAAAGTATTCTTATAATTAATATATGAGGTAAATAATATGTAATACTATAATCATTGAAGAGCAAATTACGAGGTTTATTTTAAAGTCCCTAACTGATTTTAAAACAATTAAACAGCATTAAAACGGTAATTGTATGACAGCTATTCTTTTAAAATATAGAAAATCGCATTAAAGTGCCACAAAATGAATTAATGGCAAATACGTCCCAATAGAATACGATCTAAGTCTGGAGGACATGGTTTTTTTTTTTTTTTTTCCCCTTCTTTTTTTTCCCCTTTAAAATGAGATTACATTTCAATGCTAAATGATGAATCTAGCCGCACTAAAAAATGTAGAAAAAAGTACGAGGAAACCAGAGTGCTCACTCAACTTAGCAAAGTTCTAATTGAGCCTTAGGTTTAATAGGCAAATCACACATCCCTTATATAAAAGGTTGTGGGTTATATTCTCAAGGTGATAGGTAAAGTGATGTGAGTCTTTTCTTTCTTGATACTCACATTACAACCTGTAAATTTACCGACATCATTTATTACCTCAAGCTCTTCAAATTTCTTAAAGTCTATTAAGCATACATGCTTTTAAATTTCTTCAACACAATATGAGGGTTTTCAGGTAATAGAGATGAAAAATTGAAACCTTAACCATGCTTACATGTAATGAACTTTTAGATGCATTCAACCAAATGTTTTATTCATACTCTAGACTTTTAGCACCTAATAATATAATGGAAGATATTCCTGAACACCAAATTTTGACATACTCCAAATCAGGTAGCTACTCGGAAGCAATACAATTTATATCCCTATTTGAGACTTGTTTCATACTCCCTCCGGTCCTAATTATAGGACATATTTAACCGATTTTGGAGAGATTAAGGAGAAAAGTTAAATTAGTTAATTTTACTCATTTTCTTAAAATGCCCTTATATAAATTTAAAATTACATAAGTTAAAGTGAATTAACAATCTCTACCACATACCTCTCTGACTTAGTATTTTCTTTTCTACATGTTTTTTAATTGAAATAATGATTTTACTATATACATATATATGTGTGTGTACATATAGATATTGACACACACACATATATCCACATACATATATGAATACGCACACACAAATATATATATATATGGACACACACATATAAACACACACACGAGATATACATACATATATCTACGTATATATATGAATTCACACACACAAATATATATATATATATATATGGACACACACATATATATGTATATATGTGTGTGTTTATATATGTACAAACATATATATTCACACACACACACGAGAGATATACATATATGTATACACACATATATACATACATATATTTACACACATACATATGAATACACACGCAAATATATATATATATATATATATATATATGGACACACACATATATGTGTATATATGTGTGTTTATATATGTATATATGTGTGTGTTTATATATGTACACATATATATATTGACACACACACACAGAAATACATATATGTACACACACACTCACTCACAGATATATATCTGTGTGTGTGTCTTTATATATGTGTCTGTGTATATATGCATGTATATTTGTATATAGACACATACACACATGTAATAATCAAAAACCACATACGCTTAATAAAATAAAATAAGAGTATTTTAGGAAAAAATTGACAAAAATTAAAATGTTGTCCTATAATTAGGACCAAAACCAACTCTCAAATGTTGTCTTATAATTAGGACCAGAGGGAGTATTTTAATTTTAATTTGATTTTATTGCAACCAATTTACAAATTACAATTAATTCATTCTTGGGGCTAAGTACGATTTTCACGAAAAGTATTTCAAGAAATCGTTTTTTCGTGGAAAACAATAAATCTTTAATATATGCTCCCATTGGCTCCAAGCTTGGGTCCTTAAATGTAATTTTCCTTTTATTTTTTAATTAGCCGGGGCTTTCTGCGATAAATTCTAGCCTGACTGGTATATACTCATTTCGTTCAGAACACTCTCCTCAGTAACCAGTTTCCATTTCCAATTTACTTCATGCCATGATTCCGATCCTGCAACAAGGCGGTCTGTAATATCTTGTCTCTATTGTTAGAATCCATTACCCTCTCATGATTTCGTAAACCACTCGTTTCCGTTGATTCCCTGCTTTTGACTTCCAGACCTCGAATGCCGTATTTCTAGCTTATTTTCTGGATCTTGCTAAAATTTTCCCCAATTTTTGATTGTTCGGTTGCTTTAATTCCCAAGGGAGTGGTAAGTTGTTTTTCCCTCTGAATTTTGGTTTTGGCCGACTTTTGTGTTTTGAGATTTGGAAACTTATCACGGTTGGTTTAGGGTTTTCGAATTAGCTGTCTGGCATGAAGATTGAGCAATTGGACGATGTGGATTTCAGTAGGGACGAAGGGAGTAATGAGAATCAGATTGTGAGGGTTGACGCAAAGAGAGCGTTAGTTGGAGCAGGTGCTCGGGTCCTGTTTTACCCGACGCTTTTGTATAATGTACTTAGGAACAAGATCGAAGCTGAGTTCAGGTGGTGGGATCAAGTCGATGAGGTTTTGCTCTTACTATCTATTTATTCCATGACAATTCTATTTACCCTTTGTCGCTTTAGATTTTAGCCAAAGCATTGTTGATTCTATGTTTGCCTTCCCAAACGAGCAGGCCGGGTGCACTCATGGGATTTAAATGTCATTGTTTATTTGTTTGTCTTTTTCCTGGGAAATTGAACTGATTACTGTTTCCAGCGATGCACTGTCATCTCTATTGATGCAATTCAACCAAAATTGATGCTAAACTGTGTGCTGTGGTGTCTATTGCCATCTAGTATGACCTGTACATGAAGTTTAGCTTAAATAGTTTCTTTGCTGGGAGTGGTCATTGATAATGAATTCTTGGTTTCGGAATTTTGTTCCAAATAGTATGTTAGGAAACTGGGATCTCGCATATTCTAACTATACCCTCTGCTTGAGAGCCATACTCTGATGCCTGTTTTCTTAATGCATTCTTTGGGAGTCATGTATAGGTGCTTCTCTGCGTTAGCTCAGCTTAGGTTGAAAAATTGGAAGCTGTTGTAATCTATGTTGCACCGATTCCGGTACGGTGTTTTCGAGACGTTACCGAAACGTGACTTCAAAAATACTAATATTTCGAGACGTTCCGAAACGTCTTAGTATTAAATAATATTTTTAATATAAACAATGAAGCCATAGCAGAAAACAATCAAAACTAAGGAAATCCTCAAACTATCAGTTATTTATTGTTCAGTAGTTCATCAGTGAACACAGATCAAATTTATGGGCACTCACAGTCGAAAAGATGGTGTCCACAGTCGAAAATTTATGGGCACTCACACAGTCAACAAGCAATATGGGTTGCCAGCACCTTGTGTGAATAATAATAACAAAAGTGTAATGGGGATTGCTGCTCTTGGGAAGGCATTCTTTGCGATGAGAGCAATAGTGTGGGAAGACATTCACGACATTAGGGCATTTTTGTTGCCCAAAAAACTCAACTGAAAAATGCCCTCCAGGTTTTAAAAAATTACAAAAATGCCATTATGATAATTTCATTCCTCCGATACGCAGATTTCACGTTTCGGTGCGTTTTGGACTGATTCGCGAATCCGAAGCGTTCTCCCTGAAATTTTGCCGTTTCCGTGCTACATAGGTTGTAATAATTTTTGTTCTTTGTTCTTGCCAGTTTTTATTATTGGGTGCTGTTCCATTCCCTAAAGATGTTCCACGCTTGAAGAAGCTTGGTGTGGGTGGTGTAATTACTCTGAATGAACCTTATGAAACGTTGGTTCCATCATCATTGTATCAGGTAAGTGTGGACCATTTTCTCTGCAAACTTGATCATTTTTACTACTGTTTTATGGAAAAACCTTTTTACTGGGTGTATATACTATATAGTCATAGTCTCTGCGTCCAATGAGGATATGTTAAGTATGGACGTGAATGAGAAGTCAAGGTCAATATTTTCATTGTTTTGTATGATATTTTAATTGTTTAATGTTTAATATGTTTAATTTAATACTATTGCTCACGTTCTTGTTTAATTTGTTCGATGCATTCTAGGCTCATGAGATTGATCATTTAGTGATTCCTACAAGGGATTATCTCTTTGCCCCTTCACTAGAGGATATTAGCCGTGCTGTGCAATTCATTCATCGTGAGTATTTTCTCTTCTTTGAAATGACACATGATTGCGCATATCATTGTGATTTTTTGGCTAGAAAATGTGTTTTTATTCCCTCTTACCATCTTTATTTTGGCGCAGAAAATGCATGTTGCGGTAAAACTACTTATGTTCATTGTAAAGCTGGTCGAGGAAGGAGCACCACGATTGTTCTTTGTTATTTGGTAATGTTTGTTCCCCATGCTCATGCCTGTGGTATCTGCTGAAACTTTAAGGTGCTGGTGGGTTCCCTGATGGTCCATTTATGATTTGTAGGTTGAATATAAACACATGACACCCGCAATTGCTCTGGATTATGTTCGGTCTCGCAGGCCCAGGGTGCTGCTAGCACCATCACAGTGGAAGGTTAACTTGATTTGTTAATTTATTTTACTAAGAGGTTAACTTGATTTGTTAATTTATTTTAATATTTTAACAGATTTTAATTTAATGAGCAGGCTGTTCAAAAGTACAGCAAGTCCCGACCTTCTCCTTCTATTGCCAGGCCTACTCCTACTCCTACGCTTACTCCATACTCCCCTTCTAGGGATGCTGTTCTTATAACCCATGCTGATCTTGAGGGCTACCATAACGCATGCGATGCTGGTATGCAGTTGGCCATCGTTGCTAAAGTGCGAAAAGCCAAGCCCATGATAGCAAGATTATCATGCCTGTTTGCGTCCATTAAAGTTTCTGGTAGCAGTGTCCCAGCAATCAGGCGGTTGCCCATTTCAGAGGCACGTGCTTGCTAAGCCAGCTTGAAAAGGACGTTGGTGATCTGTACAGTACATGATCATGGAGATAAGAAGCCAAGTTCAGTCATTTTTCTGCGGTGTCGGTGCAATCGAGTTGTACATGAAGAGTCTGTATACGGAGAATGATAGGAGCGAACGTTTTTAACGATACCTGTACATTCAAATTAGTTTTTGTGTAGTTCTGTTTTGTAGCTCAACCATCTCTTACGTGGTATTAAGTTATCTTGTGTCAGTTTTCACCAAAAAAACAGAAGTTATGTTGTCAGCAAAATCATCGTCTGTTATCAACGTAGTTTCAGGTGTGAACATATTTTGCCGGAAAGCTGACGATGGTGCAGGTTTACTTACAGTCGGCAGCTCTAGCTTGATGATAGGCAGGCTATCAAGAAGTTCAAAATGAGTTTGAAAGCGTGTTTGCCTGTTCGGATATGGCGAAAACCAAACACTAGAAGCTGAAAGCGGGGTTAACTTGAGGTACGAAGTAGTGTGCCTATACTCTGTATACATACATACTCATGCTTTCAATGGAATGACTTCCAAATTAGGGGGAAAAAATACTATTTGAATTTTAAAATCTTAAATAAGTAATTTCTTAATAAAATGAATTGTCAGTTGTTATACTCTTATAGTTAATATATTTTATAATTATATTTTTTAGGTAACATGGCCAATTTAGGATTTTGAATTTCAAATAGCAATTTTTTGTCTTTTTCTCTTACAAATTTTGAAGTTTTTCGCAAAAATTTATGGTTGGAATGGAATGACATAAATTTTATAATATTTATAAGACTATTACAAATGATAAATTAAGGAGCCATTTGAAGCTAACTTGGGTGGTTAGGCTACGATGGGATATGGATTAAAGTATAGGTTTAAATCCTAAAATAAGATAAATTAAAAGAGGATAGAGATGCAATTGTACAATACTCCTCCGGCTTTTAATATAAGATATAGTTGATTTTTTTTTTTGAGAGATTAATGAAACAAAATAAATTATTTAAAGTATTGATATTTTTTTAAAAATACTAAATTAATTTGTTTGACTTTTAAACTAATATATAATCCAAGAATATTCGAGATATGCTATAATTAATTAATTTAGTTTTTTTAATCTCTAAAATAAAATTCAACCATGTCTTATATTAAGGAACATATAAGTACATTATTAAAATTATTTTATTTCCCCCTAGTAGGGGTGAGCATGGTGCCTAGATGCCCAGTACGCCCGGCCAAGCCCTGCAAAAAATTGCCCAGTCCTGCCTTAAAAAAGTGGTCTGGAAAAAAGTTGGCTATTTTTGGACTAGGCCAGTAACTGGGCTAGGCCGGGCATGGGGCAGGGGGTCCTACCCTGCCCATTTCGCCTTGCCCGGAAAATTAAATATATTTAAATAATATTGTTATACATATATTATTTTATTTAAAATATATTATATTATTATGTCTAAATATATTATATTAAACTTTAGCTATCTCAAAAGCTTTGAAATTTTGTGAATCGTGACCGAAAATCTTTAAAGAACAGGGCAAAGCGTCACTACTTGGGTAAGGGAAGTCCGCCCTGCCCAGCCCGCCCTTGCCGAGCCCGAAAATGGTTAGGGCTTTTATCGGACAGGGTTGGGCATCGGGCTGTAAAATACAGCCCGTTCATACCTCAGGTAGGGGTTTCGCCCGCCCATGCCCGGACGGAGGCACACTAGTTTCTATGGGGGCAAGTGAACCCATAAAAAATTTAAAAAAATATAGATATATAGTATAGGACTTTCATTGCAACTTATCTGGTTAGAGTAGTTGGTTATAAGTTTTGGCATCCATCTAAAGGTCCTGGGTTCGAACCGTCTGATCCCTTATTTTTTTTTTTCAATCTCCAAATCTCACCCACTCCAAGTCGCTCCGTGCCTCCGTCAGTCCGTTCCCTCCCGTCCCAAATCGATCACCCACTCCAAATTTCCTTCCTCCACATCCCTCCGTCCCCAATCGATTTCTGTCTTCAAATCTCTCACCCACTCCTAATCGATCCCTCCTCCAAATCGATCCGTCCCAAATCGATCCGTCTCTCACCCATGGCGCTCTTGGCTCCCCCCTCCGTCGTCGGCGTCACTGTCCCTTGGTCTTGGTGTAATACGCTCACAAATCCGTCGTCGGCGTCGAGGTCTGTTCCGTCGTCGGCGTCGCTGTTCCAAGAGGTACTTACTAAGTGCTTTTCTCTTTCTGCTTTCGCCGCTGCTCTATCTTGTGTCTATATTTTCCTGGTTCAGTCATTGTACTGCGCACCATTGCATTTTCAGTGGGTTTGTGCATATTGATCCTCTGTGGTAGAGCAATGATTAAGCTAGAGAGAATGATATTTTTCATTCGTTGCCACTTTCATAATGTAAGTTTGAGGGGTGTTTCATTTTTTAAGATCACAGAAATTTGGGAAAATAAAAAGGACAAGTTAGTTCATTTGTTGGCACATTGAGACTTCTATGTTGTACTGGGCCTTCTTCCTAAGAACTAAATTCTTGATTTGAAGATTGTATATGTGAAATTATTGTGGTTTGTTAATACGGTGAAAGAGATGCATGCTCTGTTCATCTTTGAAATTATGTGAAATTATTTTTTGCTACAATTGCAACTTGAATCGAGTATGGGTATTGATGGGTTGTGATTTTGGTATTGTTTTGCTGCAATTGCAACTTGAATCGAGTATGGGTATTGATGGGTTGTGACTTTGGTATTGTTTTGATGTAAAGTCTTGGTTTTTTTTTTTTTTGGACCCATTTGGTGCAATTGCATGGGTTGAAGACGAAGCCAGCATTTTGATTTGCTTGCCCATCTTCTAGTTATTATAATTCTTCATTCTTTGATTTTTATAGGTTCCAACATATTCTTTAATCTTGTCAAACTTTTTTCCTTCCAGAAAATGTCAACGATACAATCTTAATGTATTTAAAACTTTCCTTAAAAAAAAAAAAAATTTGGGTAACCCCTACACAAATTGAGCACCCATTAACTCCAAATCTTGTCTCCGCCCCTGCCCATGCCCACCCCTACCCCGAGCATTGGGGAACCCAGATTCTGAAGCTGAGTGGCAAGAATGTTTGGAGTATTCTTTTGTCCTATTATATTTAATCTTTTAAGAGGTTTAGGCCGTTGCACTCATGGAGTCATGGGCATCCATCTAAAGTAACTATTTTCGCTGAGAGAAGCTTACTAGTTACAATTATTGTAGGCCCCTCATTTATGTTACGGTTCAGTTTAGTGAATTAAGAACGAAGATGCGAAAGGATGATCATGTACGTCATTCGCAATATTGGGGAATATGAGAGAAGCTGCATTCTGGGAGAAGCATATTCCTTAAACAGCGAGTTGGTGCAGTAATTGGTGATTATGGTCGTGGCTCAACTTGAACGAAACTAGTCTTTCTTCCCCCCTCTGATTCTCACAATGTGAGAGTTAACACAATGAGATTATGAGAGCCCTTTTTGATTTGACGCCGGTGTTTTGTTATGTCTTAATTATAACACATATTGCCTAATTTTGGAGAGATTAATGATTGTAGTAAAGTTAATTAATTATATTTTTTCCCCTAAAATGTCCGTATTTAAAATCTAAAATGATATCCAGTTATTCTGATTATCTATTTTTTATTAGACCGCTCTTAGTCTGGCGTCATCAATCTCTATCAACAACTTTCGGTCTGTTTGTGGAGGTTGAAAGTGTAATTTAATAGTGATGCCATTATTAAATATGAAAAGAATTGCTTAAAATTATTTTATTAAAAAAACAAAAAACAGTAGAGTTTAGGTATATATGGGATTAATGAGTTCTAAGTATTATTCACTTTATAGAATATACAGGTACATTATTAAATTATTATTTAAAAAGTATCAAAATGGTATTTTAGAAAGAAATTGACAAAAATTAGAATTTTTTCATATAATTAAAATTGATCAACTTTTAAATATTATCCTATAATTAAGATAGGAAGGATTATTTTCCATCGGTCGAAATTTCTTGTTTTTTTTTTTTTTTGGTAGAAAAGAGCCTAACAAACCACTATATATATATATATTGCTAAAAATGATGGCTTAAAAGCCTACATAACAATAAAAAGGTTACACACTACGGGAATTTAATCCCAAACACTCTTGGTCTAACCAAGCCCTCAAAATACTAGGACACTCACCCAGAAGAGCCGAATTAGAAATGCCCCTCTTGGCTAAGACATCCACTATTCTGTTAACCTCTCTAGGAATGACTCTAACATCAACCTGCCAGTTCAAAGCCATCAATTCCCTAGCTTTCAGAACTAAACTGGTGCACGAAGTGCACGACAAATCAAGTAAAACATTAATAACACTATCAGCATTAGACTCTAGGATAATCTTCTTGAAACCGAAGTCCCAAGCAAGCTGCAATCCTTCAACAATAGCCCACTCCTCTGCGGTAGCCGCGTTGCAAACACCAATGGACTTAGCAAAACCCACCCTCCAATTACCTAACCAATCCCTGATTACTCCTTTACAGCCAGCATTATTTGATTGATAGGCGCTAGCCCCATCCATATTCAATTTTAACCAACCATAAGGCGGTTTCTCCCAACCAGAAACCTGATCATTACAATTCAGATTCAAAAGACACGATGGTCCACTCACAGGAACAAATCGGGACCACAGTGAAGAGATTACAAAGCCCGGATTACAAGGCTTACTAAAATTGCACTAAAAAATACACCTATTCCTCCAATCCCAAAGCTTCCATATAGCCACACCAAAAAAAAAGACCCCAAAACCCTTCCCATTTACGTCCAACCTGGTTATTCAAATTTAGCATCAACCAGTCTCGCAAACCACAAGAGAAAAAAGACGAGAGGAATCTGGGTTTAACCAACACAAACCACATATTCCTAGCATAAATACAATCCCTAAGAATATGTAAAATATCCTCCATACCGAGTTACATGATCCACAAATAGCAGAATTATTAGACCATGAGCTTCACCAGAGATTAGTAGGCAATTTATTCAGAGACACTCTCCACATAAAGAGCTTGATTCTTTCAACACCTTTCCATCTTCAAATATCCCTAAAAACTTTATCCCGAAGAGAAGGAGGATTACATTCAATAAGGGAATAGGCACTCCTGATAGAGAATTGGCCATCCACAACTGCTCCCCAGACTAGACAATCAAACTCAGCATCCACCCTAGGAGGTAAAATAGTCGAGACCCTACTCACACCTGTAGAACTAAGGATGGAAGAGATCTTATCGACATTCCACATTCCTCCCTCCGCCCAATCAGCCACAACGGAATCCTCTTCCTCCGCAGATAAGGGTCGAAGACAGAAGTCAACAAGCTTAATATTGTCTCCCACCCAACAATCATGAAAGAAGTTGGTAACCAATCCATTGCGAACTATCCATTTAGAGCCCTTTTCAACCACCTCCCTTTGATCACAAAGAAACTTCCATAACTTGGAGTCTCCAGGACGATAGGACAGTAAAGAGTCCGAGTCTCGTAGCATATAACGTTGGGAAAGAATCTTCGTCCATAACCCCTAAGCCCCACTGATTAACTTCCAAGCTAGTTTGGCACCACAAGCTTGATTGACCGAGCTAAGCCCCCAAACCACCATACTCTTTAGGTCTAGTAATTTGATCCCAACTGACAGAATGGAAATGATTACCAAGACCATCGTGCCCCCATATAAAATTCCTCTGCAAACGCTCAATTTCCTTACAAACACTCACAGGGAGAGAAGCAACTAGTATAGTATACAAAGGAATGGTACTAATAACTGACTTAGCAAGAGTAATCCTTCCTGCCATGGATAGACAATTCGCTTTCCAAACGCTCAGCTTTGCTTTCACTCTATCAATTATGTATTGGAACTTTTCCTTTGGTCTCCTAGAACGAGATAAGGGAAAACCAAGATATCTACCAATCTCACTGGAAATATGCATGTGAGTCACTGCCTTGATTTGCATTTTCGAATGCAAAGGCAATCTAGGGGAAAAGAACATAGACGACTTCTCAACATTGACCTGCCCGCTTGAAGCCCTCATAAACTCTTGGAGACAGCTCATCATACATGTTGCTTGCCTGGCAGAAGCAACCCCAAATAGAAGTAAATCATCCGCAAACATTAAATGAGACACTTTGGGGCCACCTCTGGTAACATAGATAGGTTCCCACCTACCATCCTCCACAGCATCGTATATCAAGTGAGATAATCTATCCATGCACATTACAAAATACCGAGGAAACATAGTCAAGGATGAGATCCACAACACATTATACAATACCGAGGAAACACGAGACAAGCCTCAACCAAAACCCTCAACTCAAAACCCCGATCCGATCATACGCCTTTTCCATGTCAATCTTAATAGCCATAAGACCCTTCTTATTCCTGTTTTTCCTCATGATATGAAGGATCTCTTGCCTTACAATGATATTATCCTGGATGCATCTCCCTTTAATAAAGCTAGATTGAAAGGGAGAGATTAAATCATTCATAACACCCCTCAGCCTCAACGCTAAAACCTTGGTAAGACATTTATAATGCACCGTACACAAGGAAATAGGTCTAAAATGAGAAACAAATTCAACCTTATCCTGTTTCGAATTAAAGAAATAAGGGTTTGGTTAGCCTCCACCAGAGACACTTCACGAGTAAAAGCCTTTTTCACAAAATCACAAAGGGCGGAACCCACCGTGGCCCAATTAGCTTTGTAAAACAGCGAAGGGAAACCATCAATACCAGGAGCCTTATAACTCCCCATAGAGAACATAGCAGCTTTAATTTCAGCATCCGTGGGAACGGCAGAAAGATCAAGAAGAGTTTGAGGCTCAATGACCGGGAACCTGGATCTAGTAGAAAGAACAAAGACCTCCTGCGATTCCGAACAATAAATACTCTTAAAATGCCGAAGGACAAGCGATTTTAGGTCCTGCTTATTATCGACCCACGTCCCGTTGACATCTTTCAACATGAGGATTTTATTCCTCCTATTGCGCATTTTAGCCTTCAGGTGATAATACTTGGTATTCCTATCCCCTTTAGATATCCACTCACTACGAGACTTTTGAAACCATTTAATCTCTTCCAATTTTAAAAGTCTTTCCAGCTCCTCCTGCAGCTCAATTTCTAAATTACAAAGAAACTCCGAGTGAGGGTACCCATAAGCTCTCTGAATACCATCAAGTCTGTTCATTATACTCTGTTTTTTCTGTTCAAGCATACCAAAAACCTCCTTGTTCCATAAGGTAAGAAGAGGTTGTAATACCTCCAGCGAGTGATTAATATTACCATCAGTAACCCAGGCATTACTCAAAAAATCAAAAAAATTATCATGTGAGATCCACATAGCTTCAAATCTGAACTGACGACTACTCCCTCGAAAATTAAAACAATTCACACATTTAAAACAAATTGGGTTATGATCAGAAAAACGAGTATGAGGTAATACCTGGACGGAGCAATGTGAGAAAGCCGAGATAAATTCTTCATTGGCAATGACTCGGTCTAATCTCTCAAATAAATGATGCCCACCCCTTGGTTTAGGACCCTTCCAGGTGAATTTTGGGCCCACAGCTCCAAGGTCAATCAAATTACAATCACGCATCCTATTAGCAAAAAGAGAGCACCGAGCTGTTTGAGAAACTAAACCACCCGTTCTCTCCGAGGAGTAAGCAATGTCATTAAAATCACCAATAACCGCCTAAGGAGCCACCATCGAAGATGCTAAATTTCACAGCTCCGACCATAATTGTTGTTTGTATCGATAATCAGGGAGGGCATACTGATAAATCCCAGATTTAATATATTTTATCCCGCCTTATCCATTTATTTTGGGGATTATTTTAGGCTAATTTGGACATATTAGATAATATTTGGATTGTTAGCCAATTTTAGGAAATAATATAAATCTGAATTAATTATGAGATATTGGGCTTAAATTATTCTGATTGATATCTTGTAATTAAATAATATTTCTTAAGATATGATAGATTATGATTTTATCATATTAGAAGATCCTATAGTGCAGGATTTTTTAGGATAGCTAAAAGGAAATCTAATGGTGAAATTTTATTGGGCTACTTGAATTTTAGTGGGCCCAAATTAATATCCAAAAGCCCTCTTACCTTCCCATAAAATTAACCTAGCTGCCTATTGATTATTCACGCTCTCATTGAGAGCCGCGAGAATGCTGAAAGAAGGCACGCGCACGTTGAGTTCATTCGGGATGAGACGTCATAAAGACGCACACGGAGAGAAGTTTGAATTCTTTGGTCAATTGATTCATTGATTCACAATCACGAGTTATATTGATTCATTCAACCACGGGCCCACGCCTCCTTATCGCGTGCATAATTCCATTCTTCAATCCATCAATTCAAATCATCATGGCTTCTAACAAAGAGTGAGTTTGAAGAGGAGATTTCCATGGCAGCTTGAGACCTTTAGGAGGCAATTTAGGAGGAGTATGGAGAAAGCTAGAGCCTAGGGTTTTACACTTGAAGACCACAAGGAGTGTTATTCTTTTTATCTTTTTAATTCAAACTTGAGATTATTTAGTTTTAAAGAATTTCGAGTTGTATTAATTGAGAACAATCTAGTTTTAGATTGTAAACTTATTTCTTTTGGATTAGACTAATTTGAAGTTTTTATGCTTATTGTTTGGATTCTTGGTTGCAACCTTTGGATTGTCGATTAAATTAGTAATTGAGTTTTCGTTATTGCTTTAATTGTTAATTTGGTTTATCACCTTAATTGTTTAATTGGGTTGATAAGTTATCTAGTTGTTTAATTAGATAATTGTAAACAAGATTTCCAAGATTATTTTGTGATTGGTTTTTAATGGGTTTGATTAGCCACCGCTTATTTCATTATGAGTTTTCTAATGGAATATGTGTTATTGAGCTAGAGGGTTTCCCATGTTCAATTGGGTAATTAAATTCATTAATCTCCTTTTAGTCTAATTAATTGATTTAGGCTAAGAAAGTCAACTCCATGCGATTCCTAAGTTGTCCCCTTCATCATCATTACTTGGTTGATTTGCTTTTATTTAATATTCTTCTTAGGATTTTGATTATTTTTCTCACAACAAAAAACCCCCAAAAATTGCATTTAAATTCATATAGATTAGTTTCATTCTCATTTAGGTTTTAGACTCAATTTTCATCATGCATTTAGTTAGTTTAATTTCATTGCTAAACAAGATTTCCAAGATTATTTTGTGATTGGTTTTTAATGGGCTTGATTAGCCACCGCTTATTTCACTATGAGTTTTCTAATGGAATATGTGTTATTGAGCTAGAGGGTTTCCCATGTTCAATTGGGTAATTAAATTCATTAATCTCCTTTTAGTCTAATTAATTGATTTAGGCTAAGAAAGTCAACTCCATGCGATTCCTAAGTTGTCCCCTTCATCATCATAACTTGGTTGATTTGCTTTTATTTAATATTCTTCTTAGGATTTTGATTATTTTTCTCACAACAAAAACCCCCAAAAAAATTGCATTTAAATTCATATAGATTAGTTTCATTCTCATTTAGGTTTTAGACTCAATTTTCATCCTGCATTTAGTTAGTTTAATTTCATTTCTTTGCATTTTTCATCACCTAAATTCAACTTAAAGAAAAACCCACATATTGGTCCTTGGGAGAATGACCTAGGTTGACCCTAAACTGCATAATTAATTAGGACCTAGTTTAATTGACTGCTTTAGCAACGAAAGCAGAATCATCACATACACCGCTGTAACAAAGAAAATGCAGCCACCAGAAAACCGACATCTACAATGGAACAACTGTCTGCCTTGAGTGATAATATCGACTTTAATTCGATCAGACTTCCAAGCAGCAAATAAACCACCTGACCTCCCCACACTGGGAACACAAGCAATAACATCGAAGCCCAGTTCACGAACGCATTGAAGTTTCTCACTTTTATCACACTTAGTTTCAAAGAAGAAGATCAAACATGGGTCATTTTTCAAGCAAGCTAGTCGAGCATTCTGAAAAAAGCTGGGTCCACAAGCCCCTCTTACATTCCAATAAAGAATATTTTTATTCATTAAAAACAAAAAGCAACAGTCAGGCAGAACACAAATAAATCCTAAAAAATAATCATTGATGCGTCTCATGCACCACAGTGCCATTACTAACACCCCCACCATCGTCCAATTCCATCAGTGGGTTTGCCTCTTCAAGTGACGAGTTGGCCCAGAATTTACCCACTATTCCCCCAAGAGAGTTGGCCCCATTCGAAGGTGCAGGCCCAAAAGAAGGAGGGTCCACATGAGTAACCGGTTCCTGGTCAACCCGTGGGCCCTTCACTCCCAATTCCCCATCCCTTGTATCCATTGATTTTGCCAATCCACTTTCCCTGGTCGCCACTTCTCCCACTTCGCCATACGTCAACAACAATGGTCCTTTGCTCTTGCTTTCTCCTCTCACCATATCTCTTGTTCTTTTCTCTTTCCTAGTAGCCAGTCGATTTTGTCTCTGCACACTGCTTTCTCCCATCTAATCATGCCCCTTTTTTTGCTTCTTTTTGGTTACGCCTTTCCTGTCTCCCATAAGTTGCTCAGATTTCGGTTGACTCGGTAATTTTGCCTCGACTGCAACATCTTGTACAGCTACAGGAGCCATCATAATATGGGCATCATCACCATCTTTTCCTTCCTCGAGAAGGACGCCAAATCTCGACCCATCGTCCGATCGCTAGAGCTCGCTCAGAGTTTTCTCCTTGCTCTGCTTTTTCTGCCTGTGCAGCCGCTGGACCACCTTCCAAGTGTCACCGTCGGACCTTGCCGGAGGTCCACCATGTGGTACAGGAGCCTTCAACGCTGTGCCGTCCGACATACCAGCAGCGTCACCACCTGATAGAGAACCCGATCCAGTGACTATATTAATGGATTTGCATTCATCGACTTTATGTCCATAAAAGCCACACACAGTGCAAAGCAGATGTAATCCTTCATACTCCAGGTAGTGTTCTTCACCATCTAGGAAAAATCCTGCTATTAGTTGTTTGGTTAAATCCACAAGTACACAGATTCTCGCAAAATGTCCCCTGAGCTGATTTGAAGTATTAATATCTATCTTTATAGTTTCCCCTATTCTATCCCCAATCCAACTCAAAGCCTCTCTGTTGTAATACTCAAGTGGAATATTAGGTAGTCTAACCCAAACAGCCACTTTGTTAATGGAAGTTGTCCTGGTTTGAAACTGAGGTTCCCATGGCCTCACCGTGAGATAATGATAAAAATTATCGAGGGACCTCCAGTTAAGGCCTTAAGATAGTCCTCCTTATTTATGAGCTTAACCACAAAAAACCCATTTCCAATATCGATTAAAGAAAGAACTCCCTTCTTAGCCCAGAGCTTTTGCAGAATGGACAAGAGGAGCTTGCACCCAATATTCTTCCCAAACAACTTCACAATCATAGCCTTTTTCCATGCTTTTAGCTAGACGTTTTCTCAGCTTCCCAGAGAAAGAAAATGTGGGAAAATTTCTTTTAGGATCCTCACTAATCCTACAAATCGGTTTATTGTCATCACTATCCGAAATGCTGTCATCAGAGAGATCTATATCAGCCACAGGGTCCTCCTTCATCTTTTCATCTCTACTAATACCTTGAAGTTTTTCAGCGAAAGAAACCCCAGGTACCCTCAGGTTTTTCCTTTCACAACCGAGCTTTGGCCATTCCTCCTCCTGATTGCTTCCTTCACCATTCTTAATCTTTTTTGAGCTCTGATGGATTAAATCATTTTCCTCTGTAGAAAGAGGAACTTGTGCAGAAGATGTTAATGAAAGCGCCATTTGCCAATTATCTAACAGCCACTATATATTAGATAAACTAAGTTGGGGAACAAGTCCCATACACTCATTAGAAAGCACACTCCACAAACCGCGTGGACAAGTACTCAAAATAGAACTGGAGCAAAAAAAAAGTACTCAAAATAGAAGAACTCTTCAATCCTTCCTTTGCTAAGCCATCAGCAAGGGCGTTCTAGCTCTCCTAAATGGGCCTCTCATTAGACGGCCTTACTATATCCTAACAAGTGGGCCACCTCATATTTTGGCCCACCTTATAAAATGGTTTGCCATCACTTTGGAACGAACCCAGTTACCTGTTGAGCGCTGACAACTTGAATTCCTTTCATATCCACATTGTGAGAAGTGGGTTGTTAAATGTATCAAAAAAAAAAAAAAAAAAAAAATGCAACAACATATGAACACGTGGACTTTACCTGGGTCGTTAAATGCAACAATATATGAACACGTGGACTTTACCAATTTGGCGATACCTCCGGTGAAGGTTTTATCACTAATGAAAAGAGACACAACAACTGCTACCACACTTCAGTTAAAAGAAAAAAAAAAAAAAAATAAATAATAATAAAATATTTAATTATATTAAAAATTATAAAAAATAATTCTAATTAATTATAAATAATAAAAAGAATAAATAATTGAAAAAGAGACGAAAAATATTGTGCTTTTTTTAGTGATAGAAACTGTTTTTCTGACATGATTTATAATATATGAAATAAGATTATGAATAGAGTTTTGTTTCTGCTTCTCCACTGCCAACCAAACAGGCCTTGGGGATGGAGGGAAAGGTTTAATAGTAAATTAGAGTAAAGTGGAGGGGTGTTGAAACGAAAGCAAAGACCAAAGCAGGACCTTGTGGAAGAATCCAAAAAAGTTGGGCATATATAGCTAGATGACTAAGCCATGTTGCTATATTCCTTCCTCCAGAACCCTCTCTGTGCATATATCTATCTCAGCACACCAGCATCTCCCAAACATTAATTAACACTGCTATATCCAGTAACACTACACTAAATACTAGCTTCCAAAGCATCCAAAATACTTGCTAAAGTTGAACAACTATATATCACCTTTTTAGGTCTGCTTTCAATTATATCTTAAATTATGGCAAGCACTCTCCCTCTCAGATTCTCCCACCACTTGATTACACACACACACACGCATACAGAAAGCTAGCTACCTACCTCTCCGTTTATATATGTATCTCTTATTATATATGGCGATACGTTTCCTAGTAAGGCAGAAGGAGGGAGTTCGAAGCTGGCTGTTATTCCTTAAAATAAAAGAAGAGGGAAAATAAAATAACAAAACATCAAAAAGTTTATTCTTGTCTCATTATTATTCTATGTTCCCTCTTTATTCCATCGGAGAAACTACAATGAAGTTGCTCCCTCCTGATACATCTTGAATTTTTCTTTTTTCGCTTTATTATTCCATGCATGTCCCATGAAACAAAAGATGGCATGCACGTTACTGAGTGAGATATATATGGGTGGTGGCACATAACCACATCTTTAACTCTAATAGTACTACTGCCCCAAAAGCTCGAATCTAACGCGGAATAAAGCAGTAAAGGTGTCTCTGTCTCCTACTATATATAACACTTTCAAATCCAAAACCCCAAAACCATATCGTAAATAAATAAAAACTGCTTATAAAATTCAGAGATTGAGTGATATATTTGAACTTCTGTTCCCTTACTTTCTTTTCTTTTCTTTTTGTGACAGACACAAGCCGGATGATAAATGCTTTTAGCTAGTAAGGTATATGGTGTCAAATCTTCAAAAGTGAATTAGTTTCATGTCCAAATTATTATAACGTTGAGTTTAATTTTTAACATACACGCGTATATATAGATCTTTTGACAGTTCAGGGGACCCATCAAAACTAAAAGATTTTCTCGAAACTCATCACCCAAAGTTAATTTTCTTTCTGTTCGGTGAGCACATTGGAACTAACGAAAGCTCCAAGAGTGTCATTTTGTGGAAATCACTACTGTGCATGGTGAAAAATTAGATAGAATAGTTAACGACCACTAGAAATACGAACATTAATAGCTTTCTTCATTTACCCAACATTACGTATAAATACAACGAGTGAGTTATGCATGCATATAAAAACGACAAAGAGAAATTTAAAGGGATGCATATACATACAGATACACTACTACTTTTTAAATGTAAAAAATATCTTGGTAAAAAACAATAAAATATTGAGTTTCTATAGGCTCATTTTTTAAAAATATACTATTTTCTTGACACCATATATTATTGTATATAATTAATTCACATCACATGCTACATTATATTGCACGTAAGTTTTAGGCGCTATATATACAAGAAATTAATTTCAAAAATTAAAGGCATGGAGAATTTCTTGTTATATATGTTATTCGTGACTACAACACCACATGCAGTTCCACGTCATCTTGATACTAAATCTAAAGAGAAACATTTTGAGCTACATCGTCGACCTGTATGATAACTTTGCATCTTTCGAAAATGTGAAAAGCCCCAACGTGAAAAACTCTTGCACGACACTTCATTTCTGCGTAAGAAATCACATTCATGACATTAAACAAAACATGGATAACTACAGTACAGCAACAACAACAACAAAAAAGAAAAAGAAAAAAGTGACTTGGGCGGTTTGCAGGTTGCACAAACTCATTTCGTATATTTCTTGTATGAAGAAACAAGAAGACATAATAAATTATACAAACATCTCAAAATAATAAAATAATATGCAGATTATAATTAACAACAAATATGAATATATATATATATGTATAATATATATATAAATAGATATTGTAATCATAATAGTGATGATTTTGATGGAGGATGCATTTACTTTGAACTCATCCCTCAATGTGTCAGAAGGTAGGGCTAGCCTTTTCTTCTTCTTTGTCTGATTTTCTTCAATTCCTTTTCTCTGGTTTGGTTTTTCCAGAGCTTGTTCCGTTTGCACAGAGTTATAGTTCTGATATCTAACAAAGGCAATTATAAAGAGGCCACCATTGGAAAAGAAAGCAAAAGAGCAAACCATGCATGGACCATTTTGATTTCCTCTTGGCCTTTTTGTTGGGAAAGAAACTTGAGTGTGACCTCCCCTACGTACTTATGATGACGACGACGACATTACATGGTCGATCAATCTCTCCTTTTTTTCAAAGAAAAAATAACCTGGTGTATTTTTTTTTTTAACCGTGATGATCCGGGTTATCCGGGTCGGGCCAGTAAGAGTATTTGAGCCATTCAGCTTCTTGAGGGTTTGTGACGGAGACAGATGATTCCTGGGGAAGAAAATAAACATGCACATGGAAAGAGAACTAGGGTTAGGGTTTGTGTTATGGAATAGGAGTATATAATTAATTTGCAGAGAGAGGAAGTAAAAGATAAAGGGAATGAAGAAGAAGAAGCACTTGAGGCTGCTTTTCCACCTCATTGGTCAATTAATGTCAATGCCCACTATAGCTATGTCTAACCAGGCAAGGCATGAGAAAAGGGTTTTCAGTCATTATCATCTTCTTCCTCCATTATATTTTTCCATTATTACAATAATAATAATAATTAAATAACATTTAGAACCGACTTTTAGGTCAAGTCTTATCATTGGGAGGAAAAAATGTTATCAGCTCATGCTTTGCTATATAGTATATATTATATTGTCCACTGTTCAAAATGAAACAAAGAGACCATATTTCTCTGAGTTTACGTTCACATTCCGCATATTTTCTTCCTTGATTCAAGGGAAAAGAATCATATATGTATCTAAAGCATAAGTATATTATTTAAATATATTTGAAGAGAATGAAAAAATATTGAAATTCAAATTTTTCCTGATTCATTATCCTCAACTATATTTTAAGAATTTGTTTAATTTTCTTCATTAAAAAAAATAAAATCTTCTTTTCATTATACATTTAAAATATTCAATTTAAATTTAAATTTCTTTCTCCCCATATATTTCTAAATCGAAACGTATGGGAACTATATATTGTGTATACCTCAGTTACTTTTTTTTTTTGTGTTGGGGGGGGGGGGGGGGGGGGGGGGAATAAAGGGAAAGAAAGGAAAATTCTTCGTGCGTAGTTAATTACTGTTAGAAAAAGAAATATTCTGTGTCTGGATATGCCAATACTAAGAGAACAAATTAAAGGGATGGGATAGAAGGGGATAAAGAGATAAAGATGAAAAAGGTTTTTAGTCTTTAATTCAAAACAAAATAATAAAAAAATAACCACGTTCTTCTTTTTTTTTGTAAAGAAAATAACTATAAAAGAAAGAAAGAAATTCTTCACATATAGTAGTACTAGTACCTTTTCTCTCTCTCTCTCTTTCTCAAGTGGGCATCATGAGACACAAAGTTCATATATTTCAGAGTACTCACCGCTTTAATATCAGTTGAAGAAGTGCATCCCATTATGAGTTCCTCCAAACCAGACGCAGAGCTCCCTCCTAGTTTATGATGTTGTTGCTCCTGTTGCTGCCATCCCATAATGTCCATTACCATTTATTATTTATTATTATACACTCACACACACACAAGAACACACACAACATCATCAAATTCAAAGCACAAATCCTAATCATCATGTTTCAACCACATTATAAAGGTCAAAAAGAACAGTCTCATGCTCGCGATTTAGCCTACACTAAAAGCTACCCTCTTGTGAGTCTTCCTCATGCATAATTCCATGCAGACTCAAACTCCTTTTCAGACTTTCCTCATTCTTCACTTCCTCTCTCCCCCTACGTATAACCCATAATGTCTCCTGAAAACTAATTCTCTGTTTAGATTGAGAGAAAATCAGGGGGAAAAACTCCCAAAAAAAAAAAAAATAATAATAATTTTGTCATTTTTAGAAGTTTTTCTTATACCGTGCCCTCTATTTTCTCATACTTTTCTCTAAATCCAAACATAACCAAACAAACACACCAACTAACTCATAAATTCACATAATATATATAGCCTCCCCGTCTGGCTGGCTATTTAATTATATATTTGTTGTTCTATGTCACTCTTACTTTATATATTAAATGTACCAATTATACTTGAAATAGGACAGGTTATATGAAGACACTGCACCCAAAAGAAAAGAAAAAGAAAAGGATGGGAGATTTATTATTTACCTGAAAGTTGTCATTTTGGAGCATAATTCTGGAGACATGGTAGGAGTTATCATCAAGGATGATTGAAGTATGGTGGAGAGGCGGTGGAGAGATTAGTGTTGAGATCGGAAGTGAAGGCCTACTTATATGAAAGGCCGTGCTATGCATATTCTGATGATGATGATGATGCTGATGCTGAGCCACTAGATGGTGTTGTTGTTGTTGCCTTTGTCCTTCATTAACTTCTTCTCCTGATGCCGCCTGCACCTGATCTCTCCCCATCGAACCCTCTCCTATTCCCACCTGCCATTACTCGTCGTACCTATTTAGTCAGTGTCTCTCTCTCTCTCTCTCTCTCTCTCTCTCTCTCTCTCTCTATTTATATATATATAATGCTAGATATTTTCCATTATATATATATCAGGGGGTTCCCTTTTTCGGTTGGTAAATTGACAATCGGTAGTTAGGTGACGTTGATTTATGAAGAAGCCTAAACCACACAAAGTAAGGCTCATGCTGTGTATGCAAGCAAAGGTTATTACAAATGCAACATTCAACCAGTTAGAAAGAGGAAAATCAACAACATATCTACCCTCAAGACTTTCCCGCATATATGCTTTATCTATTATATTCTCTTTCATGTTAATTAATTACCAAACATCTCTAGTAACAGTTTGCTGTGTACATACCTCGTCGAAGCTCTTCCTAAACGGAATGAATCCAAAATGGTCGGGTTTGAGGTGTTGTTGCATATCCAAGCCATGATGATGATGAACGTAGGATGACATGGGCGGAGGAACAACGCCGACGACAGCCGACATCTGATCGTCCCGGTGGGCTGTGACAACAACGTTGTTGATGTCCTTAGAAGAAGAGCAACTTCCACTGGCACTGTCTCTTCTACTACTATTGGCAGTAACAACGAAGTCGCCGCCGCTGGGTTCGCCGGTGGTGGCGCTTCGATCGGACCAGTTACACTGGCGTGGCTGTGTCTGGTAGAAAATCTTGGATACGACAAGCTCTCCTTCTTTCTCCTCCTCGTGTTGTCCAAGGTGGTACTGGTGCATGACCCAGTTGGTTTTTTCAGGCTTTCGGTTCTTGCCGAAGTTGGTGTAGAGTACTAGAATCTTCTTGCAGCCCTTTTGCTTGCCGTTCACCATCACCGGCCGCGTCTTTCCCGTCTTGTGCCACCGTGTTTCTCCGCCTTGCATCTCGCTCTCATTCTGTATTTTCCTCCTCTTTCTCGTTCCTGTCGTGTATGCCTTCGATGGTCTGTGAAAAAAGTGCCTGCTCAACCCGTCTCTTGTTACTCCTGCTTCATAAATCAAAGTTAGTTCAACTAATTAGCTCAGCTGCTTCACTTAATTGTCCATTAAAAAAGAAAAAGAAAAACACACACACAAATACACTTGATTGTGTGTGTTTGTGTATAGTTAAAGCCTAAGTCCTAGACTAACTGAGGTGGTTGAGTGATAAGAATGAGTAAAATGTAGCAACTTGGATTAACTATAATTAGGAGACGTAATTAACTAAGAATTAGGGTGAGGATATATAGATATATATTTATATAAATATTTTATTCTTTGGAAAGTTTTATGAGACCTGGGAGTTTCTCTGGGTGGGTATAACAAATTCCGTCTTCTCCTTCAATGGTAGGGATGAACTCATCGATCAAAGGGTGAGATTTCATATTCTTGGACTCCACTTTGGCTTCGAGGTGTTCGATTAGTTCTTGGTCCGTTGGATCAAACTTCACGCCAGCCGGAAGACCTAACCAGTCCTGTTGATTTCAAAATAAAAACGAAAGCAAAAAAAACAAAAAAAAAAAAGAAAGAAAGGAGAAGAATATATGAGAAAGAGGAAAAGAGAATTAAAGAGTAGAGAATCAAAGAAAGAAGATGAAGTAAGCTTTAACAAATTAACTTAAAAGCAATTATAATAGCCATGGGAGATATATCAGAGGAGCGGGAAAAGGAAATCACACATACAGCATCACATATATATATATCATCATCAGATCACAAATTATACATGAATCCGAGAATAGAAGGGATAAAAATAAATAAGCTCCCATATATATATATATATAATGTGCTTTTTTACTATATGATTCTTGAAAATATATATGGTGTCAAAGGCTTTTGGTGGAAGGAAAGAATAATAGAGAGTACCGGTTTGGTTTCAAACTTGTGTCCGCAACCAGGGCACTGCTTGGATCCACACAACTGATGCTCTTCAAGCTTGGCATCTATCAGATCACAACTGTTCACTGAGCTCAAGTTGCTCATCTTGTTCATCCTCCTCGTAATAATATGTAATCTCCTTTCTTCTTCACGATTCCTCTTTCTATGTAACAGTCCACTACTGATGATGAGCCAATAACTTCTTCTCTATGCTCTCTCTCTCTTGTTGCAACTATTAGTTCAGGAGCTTGATTCATGAGATCCAAAGGCTAAAATTTCCAGGAAAAAAAATGGATGAAGGGTGAGTTTCAATCATTTTCCATGAGTAGTGGCAAGTGAACTTAATAACAGCAAAAGACGGTGTTGGTGATACTACTGGCCAAATCATTTTCACAAGTTTTTGTCAACCTTATATCAAGATATGGATGCTTCAGCGACTTCCTGCTGCTGCTGCCGCTGATGATGATTCGATTGATGAGAAAAATATGACGTCCACATATCTAATTAGTAATAAAAAAAACAAACATCACAGAGAAAAAGACGAACCTTCAATACAACCAAATTGAAATTAAGCAGCCCAAAATAAATCAGTTCTTAAGGATGTAGAAGAAATCAATAATCTATATGTGCAGAAGAAGGAGAGGAGAGAGAGGAGGAGGAGGAGGAATTGGAGGAAGAAGGAAAAGAAGAAACCGTAAGGGTAGGATTGAACTATAAACCTGCTTTAACCACGGAAAACAGCAGAATTGGCTCAACTTTAAATTCTTTAACTGAAGGGGGCAGTGAGGAAAAATACTAATAAACACAAAAAGCTGGCTGCTTCAAACACACATAGTCACCTTTAAAGCCTTTGCCAATTTAAGAAGCGCATGTTGTATGTATCAGTCTGTATGTAGGCGGTTTGTGAGAGAGAAGGAAGGAAGAAAGAGACACAGAGAGAAAGAAAAGAAAGAAAGAAACAAGGAAAAACAAAGAAACAGGATAGAAAAGCAAGAAAACCCGGTTCTTTTTTTTTTTTTTTTTTTTTCTTCTTCTTATCTCTCTCTATATATAAAGAAAGAAATTCTCTCTCCTACCTCAGGCTACACCTTTGTTTGAGCCTTGACTACAAAAGCAAAAGGCACAAAATTAAACGGCCATCCCAAGCTGTTTCTACCCCTCTTGATCAAAAGCACACCGATTAATTTACTTAATACTAACGGGATTTTATTTATGTTTTCGAGACACACATTTTTAAAAAAAATATTGATTAAATTGTTGAACAATTTATATTTCATGAAAAAATTAGTTTTTGTGTGTGTATGTGTGTGTGAGATTAATGAGTATCACTAAGTTTGTTTTTGTTTTTTGGTTTTTGTGTGTGTGTGTGTGTGTGATTAATGAGTATCACTAATACATATAGTAGATTTAATTAAAATAGAAATATTATTATTATATATCTAATAAGTGATTAATCGTCTCATCATGGTTAAAATTATGTCTTTTCAACAATGTAAGATCATTAAAAATTAAAAATTAATTAATTAATCTAAAAATATATGAACTGATCACCTAAAAGATGTCGATTAATTTGATCTCTTAAATACAAAAAATTCTTTCAACTTATAATTTATTGTATATTCTTATAGTATTATTTCTTCAAAATAGGGTAAACATATTGTTAAATCAAGAAAAAAAAAATATTATTTTACACCCACACCCACACTTAACTCCCTGACTTATGAAGGATTGATTATTAGTTTGAGACACCTAAAACATAAAGAATCTTTCTCATTTTAAGACAACTTGTAATTTATCCTTTTAACTTTAAAAGTTGGCGGGCCCTTTGAATTTTTAATTGTGTGTAACATCACATGCCCCAGGGTTAACATTTTCAAACTAAGACTCCAATGGCAGCCGTCCAGAGAAACTAGCTAGTGATATTATTATTAGTTTATATATGTTACAGAAATATTAAGATTATTTACGGTGGTGGTTAATTAATTTCTGCTCAACTTCAATCTGAAATTAAAAGAATAAATGGCAAGACCAAACAACCAAGTGACGCTTGTTAGGGATCTTTAAACTCGGCTATATATATATATGTGTGTGTGTGTGTGTTTCTGTGACTGGTGATGACAATTATACTCGTTAAACCCAGGAGAAAAAAATATGTTAGAACTACTCATAAGCTCTTCTTATTACGTTGGATAAATGAACAAAGGAATTTTGAGTTTGAGTAATAAAGACGACATCAAGAACCAGGGGAATTTACTGTCAGATAATTTGCGCATATATATATATATATAACAGAGATTATATATTGTCAGATTTGAGTTATATATGGTAAAGCGAAATCTAGAGAGAGAGAGAGGGACAGGGAGATTGAAATACGGGAAAAAGGGATGATAGGAACTCACATGGATATTGAGCTGGAGGAGTGATCATTATGCTTTCGCCATGAATGTTAGGAGGTTGCTTGAGAAGCAAGAAGGCAAATCAGCAGTGTACTTGATGGACCACCACCACCCCTTCTAATTACTTCACTTTTATTCTAATTTCTTATATCTCTTTAATTAAACTAATAAACATCTCTCCAACGTGGACCATAAGTCTAAGCCCCCCATTCTATATATATATATATATATATATATATTCAATCCCATTTCTACTTATTCCCTTTTTTCTTTTGGGTTGGTTCAATATATCTATATACACACATATACAGTACCATATCTGGATTTGAAAGTTGAATCGGGCAAGGGTTGATGATATAAACAAGTAGTGTAGCTGCTGTATATTTTATATTGAGTGGTTCGTATAAATAATACAACTGAAGAATGAGTTTTATCAAAGGGAATACGTCATAATTTATTTACAGATGAAGAAGATACAAATGATGGCAATTAGACGTGGGATTAGCGTATAATAATGAATACTGATAGTATTATGCTGAGTTTGTCTTCTACCTGTATACTTAATGATACAAGTGTAATTCATTAGGAGGGAACGCGTAAAATAAAGTATGGATGAACAGTAATTAAGTGGGGTCCAGATTGGGAGCGTGTGGGACCCAACATGAATGGGAAATAGATAATAAGATTGATGGGTTAGAGTTCACGTTTATAAAAACTGTGAGGAACCAAAATGATGAAGTTGGCTATCATTTCCTCTCTTGTCCCCTTGTCTAGCTTCTTCTTTTCCTTTCTTTTTTTAAAATTTTGCTTTAATTACCCCTCTTAGCCTTGACTAAACAGAATTTCCTAATTTCACACAACCGGAACATGTCCTCTATCTTTTAGCCTATAATATAATTTTCCTGATTCAAAAATAACACATTCAACTTGTGCAACATCATTTTCTATGTAGTTTCTTGTCTTTGACCAATCACATAAAATTACCACACATTAAAATATTGTTTTCATGATCGTATCCATTTTAAGTTGACCTACCTAATGGCTGCCTCAGCAGCCCTTATGTATGTACATGCATACATCTTAAATAAGATTATTTTTCCACATCCACTTACTCATATAAGTTTTGTTTCTCAAATAATATAAATTAGCACAGTTCTATTCCCCCTTGTAGGATTATATTCAAGAATATTTATAAGAGTGCTTTACCATGTTTATTTAAGAGAGAATCATTAGAAGGTCATGAGGAACAAATGTAATAATCACAAAAAACTCAATAACATGTGAGTAGCTAGTATAAACCTGTATGGTCGTTATTTCCTACATTGAAACTTGTCAAATATTGCGTGTTGTTCATTTATATATTGTGAAACTTTTTTATGATTACATTCATTTCTTAAGACCTTGCTGATTCTTCCTTTATTTAAATCGTAGAGCTAAGTACATATAGGCAAAATGAGAATAATTTAACTACTCAACTATAGCTTTCTTGATCTGTGGTATTTTTTGACAGAAAAAAAAAAAAAGAAAAGAAGATCTGCGGTATTTTCCTCTTTGTTGATGTTGTTGATTATATTGGAACATTATGAAAGGTAATTATTTTGATCACCGATAGAATTATTATCAATAATAAACAAGATATTATGTGCAGAGATGAATGATCCATATAATTAAAATGTTAACTCAACAATTCACTAACAGACAGACATATAAGGGCTCCCACAAACATTAAAAAAATGCCATCATTAGAGTTTTCATTAAATAAGTACAAAGTAATTAGGGTGTGATTAACAATATTAATAACATTATTAAGAAAACACATATGGGAAAACCATATTCACTTGATGTCCATATCCCATCCCATGGACCATAAACACTTGACGCTTCCTACCTTTGTGGAACTCTCTCTCTCTCTCTCTCTCTCTCTATATATATATATATATATAACACCTATCTTTTAGTTATAAAATGCAATTCTTCAAGGGTAGGTCAAGTACTCGTGGCACTTTTGTTGAAAACTCAGGATTACTAATTTTCCATTGTGAAGGGGACTAAACATCCTGTGGTTCTCCCAAGAAAACAACATTACTACCTCCGGTTGAAAGTGTTCCTATAATTAGGACTGGAGAGAGTATTTCATAACACATGTGAAATAATTTTGTCCAAACGTAATGATTGAATAAAAAAAATTAATTAGATTGAATAAATTTTAATTTCAAATTAACCTTTACAAAAATAAATAAATTCTGAAAGTTCCTTACCGTAAAGTGTGAATCTTGGTAATGACAAGATGGGGTTCAATATGTATTAATTAAGCACTTAATTAGGAGTCATCTTTAGTTCGGGTTATGGGATCATCTAATGTTGATTGCTTATCCTCCACAGATATATGCATTTGATTGGTTTAGAAAACGGAGGTCAGAGATCAAATTAAATAACCGTTAAAAAGAAATATAATAAATAAAAGGAAATAAAGAAAGAGAACAATGTAGGAAAAAGTAATGGTGTGTGTGTATCTATATATGTATGTATGAATGATAAATAAAGGAATGAAGAAGGGATAAAAAGCAAGTTATGAGGTGGGTATGACTCTTCATCATTTTCACTACTCGTCAAGATGTTGTTTTGACCATTGAAGCCAATCTAATGACCACGAAAATTAAATCCAACCAGTGATATAGAAAAACAAAATGAGAGGAGGAGGAACAAAATTGCATCTAATTAAACTGGAACATGACATGTTTGGCAGGAAATTGCTGACAATAGCAATATATTTCTTATAAAAAGTGTTAATTACTTGATTATTTTTTTTATTAGTATTACTTGGAGTAGAAAAACAACAACGTGCTATATTGTGAATATTAATGAGGGGGACCGTATTTGTAGTATTGGAGGATTCCGTTGTATCCAAGAAAGTGGACAGCCCATGCAGAAACATTTGCATCTTCTTCTCCGTTAGCCATGATTTTGATTCAGTCCAGATTTAGAATGCCACTTGTGGATATACAAATGGTTCATATTTAGAAATGCCACTTGGCAGGCATGCCTCCCATCTCACAACTCTTTCGCCGTATACCTTGAATAGGTTCTTCTAACAAAAACCTGATTCATGACAAGAGTTTAATAAGAATAACGGCTATTTTCTGTTCACGAGTGAATAAAACCTAGAATTTGGGTACGTTGACAGAACATCTCTTTCAAATCCATATAAAATAAAAAGTAATTCTGAATATTAAAGAAAAATAGGGGAATTTGGTTTAACGTAAGTTTATTGGCTAAGAACACAGTGCAGATCATCTACAATAAATCTAATTCTTCTTTAACTGGATGCAATTTATCTATAACTATATACAAAATTTTTCAAAACAGAAGTCATATTTGCATATAATTGAATATATGTCACTCACAACTAAAGAAGAGTTTCAAAGGTTGAAAATGTGTTGCACTTGCTTAAATTTAGATAGCTCTAACCAATAAATTTTCCAGGAGTTACTTTTAACCATTTTTTTTTCTTTAAAATAACCTTCATATGCAAAAATTAAAAATAACAAAAATTAAAGATTTGAAAAAAAAAAAAACTGCAAAAAATATTTTCTTTATTTCTTGGGTAAATAAATTTTAGACAAGTGGTTGGGCTCACTCGCAAACTAAGATAGAGCGCCTAATCACACACAACCTAATGCCTTAATTAGCTTAAACTAGGAGCCAATTTTTATGCTTTAATTGGGTATGAGATGCTCCCCTAGCACTGCGGGAAGAGTCGAACCCCCAATTGGTGAGAGGCAACGATTCTTACCACTAAACTCATGTACCATAGGTAATAAGGAAAAAAATGATTATGAGAGTATCCTATTCTGCATAGCGTTGGGAAATCGGATTGGTCCTTTTAAGCCTTGGCCTTTTAAGGATTGAGCTTATAAAATGGAGCCTCCAAATAAAGTCGGGTTTAAAAAGGCAAGTCCTGTAGGGTCGAGAGATTAAAAGGGCTGGCCCTATTGGGCCAGTTATTTTTTTTTTTAACTTGTCCAATTGGAAGTTATCCACTTGCCTTGCTGACCGAGTCTAACCGTGAAGAAAGCTACCTACCTATCCTATTGCCGAATACTCACTAACTTAGTCACTCTCACTCATTTTTGTCATTCACTCCATGCCTCTATTCGAAGATTTTATGATTTGGTATTGTTTGTTGTATATAAAGATTATGGATGTATTCATGATACAAGAGAAGAAATCCTTGATATTTTTACCCATGAAGCAGAACTATTACTTGAAGTGAGACACAATCAAATGTTTTTGAAATCGATGATAGTGGCGAAGAAGATGAAAATAATAGTCATCATACTTATATTGTTTAGTGATGAACATCTTATGTTTTGTGTGAATTATTGGTAAACAATAATTTACTTTTAATTATGAATTAGTGATTTGTTTGTTTGTTGTATGATACGTGTTGTTTAGACCTTAAGGATGACAACATTTATTTGATAAATTTGAACTTTAATTATTGTAATTTACTAATTATATTTATTTTTTAAAAAAACATAGGAAAAATAGTTAAAATTTAGAAAAGTATATTCTAGCCTTGGCCCACATGCTCTCTCGTCGCCTTGAAAAACAAATGTTTTTCTTATCTCGGTCTAAAAGAGGCCGATCCTAATTCCCAACTCTATTCCACGTAATGCATGGTCTTTCTTACACTTAAAAAAAAAAAAAAAAAAAAAAAAAATATTCCTGTGAGGTTTTATAAAGAACAACTCTATCAAGAAATTACAGTCAACAAATAAGAGTAAAAAAGTTGACAAAGAAATTACAGTAGATTGAGTTTGGTTTGGTGTGACTTGGGTCCAGTGACTACATACAAGACTGAGAAGGAGTTGCGGAAGTTGATCTAATATGAATACATGTTACTGGGGATGTTATGAAGCTACGATTTGCCAACTAATCCTTCTAGGTACAGGCTGCACTTTGAACCCAGTGTCCATACTCTTTGAATGATTGAAAAAGATTATCATTTTGAATGGTACTTGCTGTGCATTGAATCATAGCTCGGAATACAAGCAACTGCAACATCAAGCAGATGAAAGATTTTAAATTTATTTGTATTTATTGCTATCAAAAGGATCAAAATCAACCCCAGAAAATTCTTTCCAGGATATTACCATTTCCGTGTGATGCCATTGTGAGAGTGGAAGAAATGAGCTTCTGAGAAATTGAGACGATATCATTTAAACTCACTTCATCCACTGCTTTCAAGAAATTCTCCACAGGTTTCCTGACCAGCCGGTAAAACACATCTTTCAAAAACTCACACCTTGACCCAGATTAACGGAAAGTATAAGAATTTCATACATTTGCCATACCACTCACCTCACGTGAAAATCAGTCTTGCAATATCTTCTGCAACAACCGTCTGGAAAAATACAGAGAAAGAAAAATCCAATGGTTAATGTTAACCAGATACAAGTTGTAAACATAAAGAACAGAAAGAGAAAGAAAAGAAAGGGATACAGATATGAAATTCAGCTGATAAATTTGAATTGAAAATTTTCACTCGAGATGAATTCACATACCCTTGATTCCAACTTCATCAGAATGGTAGACTTGACAGTCTGTTTGGCACGATCCAACTGCACCTGGTCAACTGAGGACCGGGACTGATAGCATAAGTGGAAGGCTAATCAGAGGCAAAATACCAGTCAAGTGAAGAGCATGCCGGCATACCTTCTCTGGAGTGGCATCAGCAAGAAGCTCATTAACTGCTATATCAATGGCTTTTGATACAAAATCTGACTCCTGAAACAGAAACATAAAAATATACTGTCATATGACTAAAACAACTAGATTAAATAATTCAGTTACTGCAGACAATCATAATGCAGAAAAAGGAACAGATCCACTGGGTAACATCCATCAGAGGAGCAAACTAATGACCTCTGTATATTAATAAAAATAAACAGGTTTATATTTCTCATTTCTCAGATGGTTATGCAAATTGCAAAGATATTTGTCAAAAGTACAGCCACTATCCTTATACAATAACACCATAATAGATAATCCGGTCTGTAGATCTTGTTTTCATTATCTCCAATCCATTATAGCTCAAAACTTTGTATGATCCCCGAGTCCGAGTGATTCAACTTTTAGCCTCTAAAATACCACAGACAGTGTGCTTGTACACGTGTATTTGTATGTAATGCAAGATACATATGTTAATCTTCAATTCTTCATAACTTAAGAGTGCCTACACAGCAAGAAGCACTTTAACATATCCCATAACTGTAAACCCTTTGGGTATTACCATTCCGGTTTTTGATAAGGTTTATTAAAAGCACCTGATTATTACTTAATTACGTGCAAACATGTCTTGATATTAGATCTAATGTATCTGAAAACTATGATACCATAATGCAAAGACATCAAATGTGCTTACTGTGGTAACTTGGACACCAAATAAGCCTGTGTTATTGTAAATGTTGTTGAATGAAAAAATAGAATGAACTTGCGGGTAATTATTCAGAACACGGAGATCTTCATGTCAACATCGTAAAGACAGAATCTTCATGTATCAAATTTGCAAAGTAACACAGAAAACTAAAGGCATAGAAAACTTAAGCCAGTCCTGACAAGTGAAATAAAGTTCTCATGATATATTATCCTCTCAAGTGTAATTCAGTACCAGCTCCTCCTTCCATTCTCTTACAAGCTTCAATATCATTACCATAAGAGACTGAATAATGAGATAATTTACAAAGCCTTGGATACACCCCTTTACCAGGTCCACCGGCTGTGTATGAATCGCAATCTCCCAGTAGCATCTATAGTAAAATAGTGCAATTAGTTCCTAGTAGGCTAACATACTTTAAGGAGCTGGCTAAATAATGCATTCTAAGCCACATCCTCAGCAACTTTTTACATACTCCCCTTGGTCCACAATATAGGACGCTTTCTAGAAGAATAACTTGGTTCAAAATATAAGTCACTTGTAAGATAATTAATGCTCATTTTCCCATTTTGTCCTTGTGGTTAAACCTCATTTCCAATTTGCCCGCACATTAAATTTTCAAACATATTTTCCAATAAGGGTAAAAGTGGAAAAAAAAATTCAATTAAGGACATATTCAATGAGTTAACTATCACTTCTTGTTTTCCGTGAAATAGTTAAAATGCCCTATATTATGGACTAGAGGGAATAAGAGAGTTCTCACACAAGGAAAGAAATCAAGAAGAACAAATTAACAAGACCTGAAGAACAGTCAAAGTCATTGCCTCCTTCAACTTGTGCCAACCACGAGGAAGTTGAAAGGCTAGAGCAAAATGGGTCATCTGGACATTAAAGGGATATTAGACTTAAAAATTCAGCAGAAGTGACAGACAGAATCAGAACCTAATTCCTTTTCAAAATGCATACCCCTGATTCACTTTGACATCGATAATCACCACCTGTATACACTGATTGGCTCCTCCAGATATGGCACACTAGGAAGATCAGATGATAGAGGTTCTGCAATCGATAGAAACTCCTCATTCTCAACACCCTTAGCTACAAGTACCATTTGGGGTGCGGTGTAGTTCTCCTGATTACTCATAAAATATCAAGGTTTAAATACATTAATAAGTAGCCAAAAGAGAAGCATTGAGGTATTTGTGAGTATATGCATCAAATCCATGACGTACAGCAACAAACTCTTCCAGAATTGTACCATTTAGTCTATTTATTGCTGATTCTTGGGCTACAAGTGGATTTGCCAAAGCACCAACGAAGCCAACAGAATGAACAGACTCCAGAAGAAGAACTTGAGGGTTTTTGGAAGCTTCATTAATCTCAGCTTTCACCTTTAGAAGCTATATATAGTGCAATAAAAGTTATTGTCGCTAATTCAGAAACCCATGCAACTATTAAGCAGGCAAGCATAAATCACTGTTAAACAACACTGCGCCATAATCCAGTATAATGCAATCTCTAATATTTCTCTTGCAAACTCACTTTGAAAGCTAAGAAAGGATGGAGTTTTGTTAAGAAATAAAAAAAAAATACAAAAAGGGAAAATGCTAAAACTGCAATGAGGCAACGAAGTTTTTGGGACAATGCCCGAGGACTAGCATGAAGCTGCCTAAAGAACTATATCATCACGCTCAACCTTGATTATATAAATCTCGCCACTTTGATATATTCAATCTGGTGTTTTCAAAGGATTTTGAAGCACATGCCTGCAAACAGCCTAGTTCAGAGATATATGACTGCCACAGGCATTTGGGAGTTCAGTGTTTTAAACTGCCTAGTTCTTCTGACAACATTGAATCAAGCCACAAGGGGAACTACCAGTATATGAATTTTTAAGTTGTCTCCAAGAAGAATATAGGCATATAGAGAAAGTACCTGCTCATTGATCTCCCAATCAAGAAACACAGGGTTCCTCACACAATCAATAAGTAGCTCCACCATTTCAGGAACATATGTCTTCAAAGCATCAAAGGTGTAACTCATCTTCTCTCTAGAAGATGACAACTGCATATTGCCTCTACCTCACGAACTATGCGAAAGTGGCTACGGTTTCTAGTGCTCTTACAGGCCATACGTTCTAGAAAATGTGTAGCCCCAGATGAAAATGGTGTCTCATAGATTGAGCAAGAATTTATGCATAAGCCTATTGAGGCTGCTGGAGTCTGAATAATAATAAACAGAAAATTAAATCAAATTTTAAATTGCACAAGAGACAAAATCAATGTACAGACAGATCAGATCAGATAGAGCCAACAATCCATACCGTTGATGTTTCAGAGGCCACCTTGACACCATTTGAAAGTGTAGTAATCTTGGTTTTACCTGGTTCAACGTGAATACATGATCAGGCAGAGGAGGTGGAAGTATGACGCCTGGAAGTGGAATATCCAGAGGAGGTAAGGGCACAGATCGCTTTCCAGTGAGCCAGCCAAATATACCACCTGAGCCAGAACTTGAACTTGCAAATCTGGCTGATGCCCCAGTGCATGAACGGGCCTAATTTCATGGTTTGATGATAGAGCGTGAACTATCATAAAATTTGTCTTTATTTAAACATAAATGGTTAAATGAAAATTGCGTTACTACCCACGTCCAGTAAACCTAGTATTCCCTTTCTAATTGTTCCAACCAAAAGACTGGAGAAACGAAACTTCTAGGCAAAACTCCAATAAAAGGAAAATATCTCATCTCCTGTCAACCTTAATGCACAAGTTTCGGAAATCATTATGCGCATATAAAAAACCAGAGGTCAGAATTTAAAGTTTCAACAAGTGAATTTAGCTCTACCGCAGCAATGAAAACTCAAAACTGCAGAGAACCTAATGGTCAGATGATTGAAATGAAAATGCAGGGGCAAAAATGAAGAAACATCAAATGCCAAGTTTACAAGAAGCAGCGAGTGAGGCAAAGCAAACGGAATGCATCGAGTGAGCCAGCTAGAAAATCCAAATTGTTGTCGAGATATCGAACAGTGCATTACACCGGAAAAGATGGTAAACGGCGGCGAGGAAGATCAAAATGGAGGAGAAAAAGACTAACCCTTAAGGCCCTGAGGCGGGAGGCTACACGTCTGTACATGGAGATGGAGTTTCACACGGATCACTTAGGCTAAGGCTGGACAGAGAGCTGAGAATAGAGAGGGAGACTCACTGTGAGCAGGGGTCCCAGATTAATTAAAATAATCACACTCTTAGCTGAAATAACTTTTGTAACTAATTCAGTTGTATTCTAACCATAAATCCATAATCAGTTAGCAGACTAGTAACAGATATCAGATCATTCACTCACTCCTCTCTGTTCACCAATTGCCAGCCACACTCGGATCACCTTTTGTTTTTTGGACGTGGTTTTGACACGGCATGATTGGCGCTAAAGGCCGAGAGTGCCTTTTAGAATGTGTTAAAATTCCAAGAAGTTTTGTGGGTGGGTAATATGGAAGAGGATCTTCTCCTTATCTTCTTTTTTATTTTCTCTTATTAGTTCATTTCTTTTTAGGCCATTAATTTTTCCTCCCCTTGGGAAAAAAATTAGTAAGGAAGAAGATGATGATTATTGAGTTATTTTTACCATTTTGTCCTTTTCTTTAATAATTAATATAATTATTATAATTTACAAATAAACTTAAATTTAAATTTTCTAAAAAAATTATTTATGTAATTTTTATATTCAAAAAATTATTTATGTGGCGGTGGCGGTGGTGATGGGGGCGGTTGGTGTTGGTGGTGGTGGTGGGGTGGCGGTGGCGGTGGTGGTGGCGGTGGTCTTTGGGCGGAGGTGGCGGCGACGGACAGATGGTGGGGCGGTGGCGGTGGTGGGGTGGTGGCGGCGGCGGCGGCGAGGCGGTGGTGGTGGTGGCGATATGATATGATTTGGTGGGCGGCGCGGTGTTGATGATGAGGGATAATGAGAAAAACAAAGATTAGGAGAAAAATTTACCCAAAAAATAAATTCCCGGATAATATATAGTACAATATAGATTTTGCATTGTCTTGCTCTTGTCTAGGCTACCCCTACTAGAGGGAAAACTGCAATCGTCTGTGGCTTGGATGAATGTAGCACTCAACAAGTGGGGGGCCAAATTAAAAATTATTTTTAAAGTTGGGGGCTTCCACTACTACTCATATCAACATTTTTTAGTTTAGTTAAAGTTTAACTAATTGTTGACTTTTTGAGGTTAAAAAAAAACTAATTGTTGACTTTTTAAACTTTTTAGTCGTGATTTATAGTATACGAGGTGAGTATATGTATATAAGAGAAGTTTTATCTTGATTTACGTAAATAAGTACTATTAAAAACTCTAAATGTGATTCCTAATAAATACATACCACTCCAGGTTATTTATAAGTCCCCTTCAACTAAATGTCACATACCAATAAGAGGTAATTAGATCAATGATTATAGAGTAAACTTTCAATTTTGCCCTCATTTATTAATGAGTATCTTTCAACTCTTTCTTCTCTCTCTATTTTTGTTAATATAATTACTATGGGAAATATATTTCTCATGTTGTAGGAGAAGTGTATTCTCATATTACACACACATAAAATAGTGGAACCCACACACACACACATACATATATATATATAATTAGCATTATATATATATGTGGGTCCCACCATTTCATGTGTGTATAGGAATCATCTTCTTCTTATGCAACATGAGAAGTTTAAACCCCAATTACTATGGGCAAAATTGTCATAATCTCATTTATTACTTGAAAGATGACTTATAAATAGGATCAAATTTTTTGATCAAAATGGACTTATAAATAGGATCAGAATAATAAAAGATACCGGGGAGTTGACTCATATATTTTTTAGGCAATGAGGTTCATAAACTTTCTCAAGAAAATAATAATAATAATAATAAGGATCTTGTTCACATGCTTTCTGCTAAGGTGTTCCCAGACCAATGGTTTCTACCCTAGGATATGTTCATCATCACCAGACCAGAAATAAATAACTAAGGTTGCTAATTTATGCAAGACCCTTGTTGATACACACTGGAAGGTAGTAAAACGCATACTTTTTTGTCTATAACTGCAATTATATACACCCTATGAAGAGCCCAAATAATTAATCCTGGAATGTCCCAAAAACCAGACGAAACCACTTTTATTTCTCTGCCACTTGTTTCACTCACTTGCTCTCAATTACACCCACCGTGAAAGGAAAGTCGTTTTTTTCATGTATCGTTGCATGGCCTCTCTCCAAAGCAAGACGCATTGGGAATCTGTTTGCTAGATTAATGGCACTCTCTAAGTTCGATTATTCTCTCCCTCAACTCCTCTTACTATAAATATGCATGACCATTCATTATGTCCTGGAATGATGGCGTCTATTTATGCCACCTTTAGTTTTCTTCTCTTTGATATCTCTGATCTCCTCTTCAATTTCTTGTCAACCATCACCACCGCCAAGCAAGGTTGAATGGTCCTATGGCTTCCGGTGTTAATAATTGTAAACCCAAAGTGGTCACCGGCCCCTTGGGTTATGTCCTCGAAGATGTTCCACATTTGTCCGATTATATTCCTAACCTTCCCGTACGTCGCCATTCTTGTTCTCGTCTATTTTGTCTTTCCGTTACGGCGCATAATACGCAATTCAGTATGCGTTATTATTGATCATGTTCCCTTACTTTCTCGAATGTTTTCTCCTTTATATGATTATCACTTCGTACGTAAGTGTGAGCATGAAGGAATAATTCAAAGCTTTTAACGAAACCATTGACTCTATTTTTCTGTTTCTGGGCCCATGCAGACATATCCTAATCCTTTGCAGAACAATCCTGCTTATTCAGTAGTTAAGTACGTTATACTGATTTATTTCTTTTTACCCTTGCCCTATCTTTTCTTCATGATGCGCTTGTTTAATTAGTAGAAATTCCATGTTATTTTGCAATTTGCCAGGCAGTATTTCGTCAACGTAGATGACACTGTTCCTCATAAGGTAGGCCATTTATTTCATGTAATTTCCTTCCAGCACAATTACACTATGAATAGACTTGAAGCACGTACGTACATTTGATGAGTATTTAGATTTTTCATTTGACAGGTGGTTGTTCACAAAGATAGTCCAAGAGGAGTACATTTTCGGCGCGCTGGACCTCGCCAAAGGGTATGCTTCCGTACATGATGAAGATCTATCCCTGCAATATTTGCAATAAATAAGACAGCTTTCTCATTATATAGAATTGGATAATGTATGTTCAGGTGTATTTCCAACCAGATGAAGTTCAGGCAGCCATTGTCACCTGCGGGGGTCTATGCCCTGGACTCAACACTGTCGTTCGGGAATTAGTATGTGCCCTATACCACATGTACGGTGTTAAAAAAGTTCTGGGAATCGAAGTAAGTATATATTGTGAGGTGTTATCTACTCAAATTAGTTTGCGAAATCATGGGAAAGATCCTAATAAATTAAAGCACAATCAACTTTCTATATATCATCATCATGCTTTTGTGAAGGGAGGTTACATAGGCTTCTATGCTCGCAATACAGTTAATTTGGATCCTAAGAACGTGAACGATATACATAAACGTGGAGGAACTGTTCTTGGGACGTCCCGAGGTGGACATGACACAACTAAGATAGTTGACAATATTCAAGATCGGGGGATCAATCAGGTTTAATTTTTCTGTCGTCTTTCTTCCTGTTTACCAGAAAATCATCGTATGATGTCAGAGTAACCTTTCTCTGAATTAATCTGATCTGATCAGGTTTATATAATAGGAGGAGATGGAACTCAGAGGGGAGCCTCTTTGATTTTTGAGGTATGGTATATATCTACGATTTAACCACGAGTTTATCAGATACTTTTGTGATGTTTAGGGATATGAAAAAGACTCTCTCTTGCGGCTTATCCTTGCAGGAAATTAGAAGGCGGGGCCTAAAAGTTGCAGTTGCAGGAATTCCCAAAACCATTGACAATGACATCATGGTGCATAAGCCTTTTTCTTGTTAATTCTGGGAATTAGGATTCTATTTACTAATACTACATAGTTAATGATGTTATGCCTTGCTTCTGTTGGTTGGTAGGTTATAGATAAGTCGTTTGGGTTCGACACAGCAGTTGAGGAGGCTCAACGTGCTATAAACGCAGCACATGTTGAAGCTGAAAGCATTGAGAATGGCATTGGCGTTGTGAAGCTGATGGGTCGTTATAGCGGTGAGTTTTAATTAAAAACACTTGTTTCTGTATTCACCTTCACAGTAAAGCCTATGCATTTACAAAGCAAGAAATGAAAGTTCATTCCCCAAGTTTCTCTGCTTCGTATATACTTGTTTCTTTAATACTGCAGGATTTATTGCAATGCATGCAACTCTGGCAAATAGAGATGTGGACTGTTGCCTGATTCCGGAGTCAAACTTTTACCTAGAAGGTGAAGGAGGGCTTTTTGAGTTCATAGAGAAAAGGCTCAAAGAAAATGGGCACATGGTGATTGTGATTGCGGAAGGGGCAGCACAAGACCTTGTTTCAGAGAGCATGCAAACTCTGGCCAATAATAAGCACCAGGATGCTTCTGGAAATAAGCTTCTTCAAGATGTTGGCCTCTGGATATCCCACAAGATTAAGGTCTCTCTCCCTGCATTCTCATCATCTCTTTTGTTTGTGCGCTTTATATATTATACATTAATCATATAATTTGGCTTGCAGGACCATTTTGCCAAACATAAAATCATGAAAATAAATCTCAAATATATAGGTATGGCTATATTCAAACTTAGCATCATATGTATATATCCATTGGAAGATGCAGTTATCGGAATATCAAAGGTAGTTTTTTTTTTTCCTTTTAATGTTGGACAGATCCAACCTATATGATCAGAGCAGTTCCAAGTAATGCTTCAGACAACGTGTACTGCACCCTTCTTGCTCAAAGTGCTATTCATGGAGCAATGGCAGGTTATACAGGCTTCACCTGTGGACTTGTCAATGGAAGATACACTTACATACCTTTTTACGTAAGTGAGTTCAATGAATGATTTATATTTTTTGGACTTAATTCCTTAGATTACCTCCCTCTTCATACACAACTAATGATTTATTGTTTCTTGTTTGTACTTGTGGGTGAAACAGAGAATAACACAGAGCCAGAACTGTGTGGTGATAACAGATAGAATGTGGGCAAGGGTTCTGTCGTCGACGAATCAGCCAAGCTTTTTGGGTCCAAAGGACGTAATAGCAGAGCAGAGGGAAGAAGCAGAAATGTTAGATGATGAGATTGATGAGCCTTGTTTAAATGACGTTACGGTTAATACACAAGTCTCCATCTATCCTAAGATGCCTGTCAAGTACTCTTAATCCTCATTACATTATCTCCGGACATCATTAGTTGTTTTGGGCCCACTGAGAGTCTGTTTATATATATCAGCCACAAAAAAGGGCTTCTGCATCATTCTCAAATGCATTTTTGTTTGGATGTAATATACATGTAATTATGTGCATGCTTTCCCTTAACGAATCCAATGGGCTTCTGCATCATTAGTTAATGTACAGTCTCCGATTAACGAATCCAATATTACTGAATAAATAATCTTGTCAGTATCCGCCTGATACAAACGTCAGTATAGGATAAAAACTTCTTAAAGGTTGTGCTCATGTTTTTAACATTTAAATTTTATTAGAATATATGAAAAAATATTGGATGAATAAAAATTAATGTAAATGCAGCATAATCTTTTTTGACTATAAATACACATAAAATAAATGAGACACCTTTTGAAAATTTCTTTGGTCAATCTCTCTACCAGGGAAAGACTTGTTATTTGTTTGGAAATTGATGAATCATGCTATTCTGTTCATGGATGTTTTGAGGCAACACCAAATCAGTGTTAATGCTAATTGTGTTTTTGGCTGCAATGTTCCGGAATCATTGTAACACTTGTTTTTAGTTCTTTTCAAATGTTTAAGGAATGGTTAAAGGTATCTTTTTTTCAATTATATCAGGATGGTCGATGATAATTATAAGAGAAATCAACCATGCAGTTGCTTCTGCTTCACTAGCTTTTCACAGCTGAAAAAGAAGAATCAAGAGGGAACACGTCTATCTCTATAGTCCTTTGTCAGAAAAAGTCAAATTCACCCTCAAGGATGGATCATTATTTTGGAGAAATATAAAATGCAGGGGAGGGAATTCTATAAGGTTTGGATACGCTTTCAAGGACAATCAATCATCACAGTAAACTGAAGAAATCATCAAGATCTCAACTGTTTACTTGTTTTAGAGCTAGTTTGTTGTCGATTCTAAGGTCACTTTTTTTTCCCCCAAAAGACTGAAAATATGCAAGTGATATGCTTATGGAAGCTCTTCCTACTTCCGAAAGGTTCAAAAGCACTCTCCTCAAATGTCATCTATAAGGATATAAGTTCCTTCCATTTTAAATTTCTTTTGAGGCAGGTTGCTTTAATTACAAATTTAGATGTGCATTTTATCACATATGGCATATATGTGACGTAATGAGTTGTTATGTACTAATCTCATTTTATTGGAATACATTTGACTTTTGCTGAATATAAAAAAGACACTAAATCATGTGTGATTGAAAGACTTGATATAATGAGGTGGCGAGAAAAAAAAAAAAGGAAAACTTGATATAATGAACATGTTCTAAATTTTTTCCTAAAAATAAAAGGCAAAAAAAAAATTGAAATTACAAAATCCTAAATCAGGTTTGTTACTAAGAATTGATAAAGGAATAACTAAACTTGATAAGTAATTCACAACTCATTTTTTTAGGAAATATTTGATTCTAAATTTTTCAATTTCAAAGTTCTTTTTCCCAAAATAAAATAGCACCAAAGTTTATAAAGATTGCGAATAAACTATAAAAAAAAAAAAGACCAAAGCTTAAAAAAGAAGTCACATTAATTTATAAGCAATAAATTTTTTAATGTTAATATTAACTTAATATTTAATACAGCCAATGAAAATTTTAAAAGGACGTTTTGTAATTAGTGTGATATAAAAATGAATTCTACGTAACAGAGACGACCTTTGAAGAAAGACACATTGAGAGGGAGAAATGTATACTTTAAGAAGGGGCTTTATTCGATTGGCCAGTAGTTGGGACAAAATCTTATAAACAACGTTATTAAGAGCTTGGGAATTAGAGTAGTAACCGTTTTATTAAAAGCTCTTAGTAATACTTTCTCGATCTTTATTTTAAGGCACCAACTAGTAAATGCATTTAGTTTTTTTATAAAACACTTATTTGTTTTCAAGGAACATTGATTATCTTTTTCCATGTATGCCCCTAATTAATAAAGGTAGTGAGTGAGAGTAATATAATTAATACAATACTAGAGTTTAATACAATTAATAGGGGTAGTATTGGAAGTTACTTAAATTGTAGGACAACTTTATTGATTTTAACTGTTTTTATTGGTTTGTGATATTTGTTAGTTTTCGCTTATAATAAAGATCGGAGAAAGTAATTCAGATTCCTAGAAGGAGCAAATAACTGAATGAATCAAGTCCCAATTCCTCTGAAGATTCTACATGAAAACCATCATGGCAAAGAGCACTTGGCTCAGGTAGCGAAAAAACTGCTTCTTTAACTTCTGAGAAGAAAATAGGGGCCAGGAGCATGGAGGCTTCATCATTTGAGCTTGAAGGAATAGGTATTTGGGATAAGCCATCTAAAGTTTCCTCACTAGAAAGAGCCAGGGGGAAATTATTAAAGATACCGCTATCTATATATAAAAATCTTAATAAATTTATTAAAATAATAAAAAGTAACAGGTTTAATATTATAAATTAAAATTTTAAGGGAATTAAACTTAAATTTTGAAATATTAGGTGGTCATTTGTAACTAATCAAAGTTTAGAGGTTTTCTATAACTGTTCAAAGTTCAAGGGGTTTTATGAAACTAGTAATTTACATATGATACCATGTGTCATCATATAATCTTACCTAACATTTTCTGTTAAAAAGATAACAATCACTTAATGACATGAGATTAATAGTTAAAAAATGAAAAGTGAGAGGGTTAAATTTAAACTTTAAAATGTCAAGGGGTATATGCAATTGATTCAAAGTTCATGTTATTTTATATAATTTAGTTTTTCTTTTTTTATATATCCACTCAATTATATGATCTCTACCATTTGTTCTGAAGCGTAAGGTCCGAATTGTCTCAAAAGTCTTGTCCTCAGCAACCCTCAAAAGCTGGTAATCATATCCATCCAATTAATCTCGAAAAAAAAAGCACATTATGAAATTGTTAAAATTGCATATCTACTATCCACTATGTAATAATAGAGACAGTCCGTTGAATTCTCTATTCTTGCCGAATCACCATGGCTTCACCAATCGGGCACTTTGCGCTTTTGGGTTGTGCTTATTCCTTTTAAAATAGCATCTTCCTCTTCATTGCTTCTGGGTTTGTGCTTATTCCTCCTAAGATCTGAAAGGGGGATTTTTAGGACCTATTTGTGTGGAGGGAAGGGGATAAATGAGGAGGAAAAATGAGTCATTCCCTCATTTGGTTTGAAATTTTGGAGGGAATGAGATCCCTAAAGTTTTCATCCCCTCCCCTCCAACACCCCTATTTTAGCTCCATATAATTAGAAGTTGGAGGGGAGGCAAAATTTTTGGACCACTTAACCTTTATAACTTATGTAATAATTCAATAATGCTTATGATGAAAAATATTATGATAAATAAAATATTATTATTATGATTAAAATAGTTTATTATAAAATAAAACTATATTATTATACAAAATTTATTATTAAAAATAATTTAATATAAAAATTATATATTTATGAATAAAAAATTATTGTTATTATTATAATTATATCATATGCTCATACAAATTTAAATAAAAAATATTATTATAAAAAAATTAATGTTAAATTAATTTGAATAAAAATATTTTATTATTATTAAATAATATTATTATGAAATAATTTTAAAAAATTATATTTTTACAAATAAAAATATTATTATAAAAGAGAGTTGAAATTGGCAGGCTGTGGTGGTTTAATTAGGAACAGTAATAACGATTGGATTTGTGGATTTGCGAGGAAATTGGGATTTTGCACTGCCGTTAAAGCTGAGTTTTGGGCGGTTTTGACTGGCCTTGAATTAGCTAGCTGGTACCATTGTGATAATATTGTAATTGAAAGTGACTGTGCTGCTGCTGTAGCTATGTTAAAAAATTTGCAGGTAGCTGATGAACCTGATTCAAGCTTGCTGCTGCAGATTCGATGGAGTTTGGAAAAAATTTCGAACTTTATGTTTTCACATGTATATAGGGAGGCTAATTGTTGTGCTGATAGGCTTGCTAATCTGAGTATTGTTCAAGAGGAGTCTAAGATTTTTTTGGTAGACCTCCTCAGTTGGTAGTTGATTGCTTCTACAGGGACCATGTGGGTACTACTTACCCAAGAGATATTCTGATACAGGAATGAGGGAGGGCTACGGCCCCGTTTTATACCAAATACATATATATATATAAATATAAAATCGATTCAAAATAAATAAATTTCTTAAATAAAATTATATGTTTATATAATTTTAAATAAATATATTATTATAGTTATAAAAATATATTATTCTTACGAAATTTAAAATAATATATTTTTTAGAAAAATATGCTATTTTTATATTAAAAATATATTATTATGAAATTAATTTAAAATGAAAATTATAAATAAAAAATATATCATCGTATGATTAATTTAAAACAAATATATATTATTATATTAATTAGATAAGATCAACATAATTTACATAACATATAAATAAAAATATAACTAAAATAATAAATTAGTATTATTCCTCCCTTTTCTAAATTTTTTCTACTGTTGGTAAGTCCAATTCTTTTTCTAAAATATATTTTTTTAAAAATTAAACCTAAACTCCACATTATATGACCATTTTTATATATTTCTTACATTGATCTTGAAGAAGGGTTAATGGTTATTCACTTCATTAACTTCTCCCATCCAACCAAACAGTTAATTGCAGATGGAGCATTGTCATTGATGCTTGGAACGAAAGTAAAAAAATGATGAAAACACCAAAAAATCAAACCTTCTCCTTGAAACTTCATTAACTCTAGAACGGAGAGAAAAGATGAAACCGCTGCCTAAACTTATATCAATATCAATCGAAGAGGGACAACATTTGAGGAAGAAGCAGTGCTGGAAGAGGAGAGGAGGAAGTAATGCTCGTCATTGGGCTTCACGGGAGCAAGAAGCACAGACAATAACTTGATGACGTGGTGTAACGTAATCTCTTCGATTATTTGAACCCACAGGATTTAAAGATAGCGAGGGAAGCTGAAAAAAACGACGCCGAGGAGATCTGCTTCCGTAGTCTGGTGATCTGGTCGTGTGGGGAGTAATATTTTTTGGGGAAAATTATGCACAGGTTTCAAGGAAGAGAATTTATCACAATAAAATCTCTTAAAATCATGAAATTACATAGAAGTCCTTAGGAACTTCTGTGTAATTATTTGTGAATGTTAAATTACCAATATGACCTTCCCTCTCATGTCTTCCAATCCCACTGCCTCTCCGTTCTCCTTCTTCATTCTCCTCACTCTCTCTCCTGTCTCCCTTTTTCTTTTCTCTCTTCCAATATTTATTCCAGCGAGAATTTAGATACAACTTCTTTAGACCCAAGAGCTCGAACCAACGACTCGAACACCTCGGAGCCTTCGGCGAGAACAAGTAAGGCTCCTTACGGGAGATATCGGCAACACGCCCAGCCTTGGCTACCTCCAACGACCTCGCCTCGGGCAAAGTCGACTCGTTCGTGGAAGAAGGCTTAACTGCAGAGAGTTGAAGCGATATGAGCTTCCCATCGGAGAAGAGCTAATCAGTCGGGAGCATAGTGACTGGATCTTCAAGCCGAAACTCAAAATCTCCCACCAAAGGTTTGGGATCTGACTTTTCTGGCGGATCCGAAGGCTTCTCCATGGAATGCTCTAATATCACTCCATGAATCTTCGATGAGTCACCACCTTCGCATGACTCACGACTGTAAACCTGGATTTTTTTTTTCGTTTCTCACGTCTAGAGGCTATTTACAACAACAAATGCTATATTTAAAACAGAAAAAGTATATATTCACAACATCTTTTAAGAATTTTGACAGCTATATAAGGCTAACTTAAGAAGAGAATATCATTTCAAAATATTAAGTTGTATGAGTAAGTGACTATTTGCACCTACTCATTGAACTTAATATCTGGACTTGAGAATGATTTAACATATTGTTGTCAATATATACTTTTTCTGTTGTAAACATAACATTTGTTGTTGTAAATAACCTCTGGACGTGAGAAATGAAAAAAATTTTGGTTTTCAATGGTTGTTGTTAATATATGTTTTTTTTGTTGAAAATATAGCATTTTGTTGTAAATATCCTCTGGACGTAAGAAATGGAAAAAATTCTGGTTTTCAATGGTTGTTGTTAATATATACTTTTTCTGTTGTAAATATAGCATTTGTTGTTGTAAATATCATTTGGACGTGAGAAATAAAACAAATTCTAGTTTTTAATCGTTGTTGTTAATATATGTTTTTTCTATTGTAAATATAACATTTGTTTTTGTAAATGGCCTCTGGACGTGAGAAATGAAAAAAAAATTCAGGTTTTGAAAGGTTGTTGTTAATATATGCTTTTTCTGTTGTAAATATAGCATTTATTGTTGTAAATATCATCCTGACGTGAGAAATGAAAAAAAATTCTGATTTTCAATGGTTGTTGTTAATATATGCTTTTTCATTGTAAATATAGCATATGTTGTTGTAAATAGCCTGGACGTTAGAAATGAAAAAAAATCCAGGTTTTCAAAGGTTGTTATTAATATATCTTTTTCTCGTTGTAAATATAAGATTTGTTATTGTAAATAGCCTCGGACATAATTGGAATAAATATTGGAAGAGAGAGAAGAAAAAGGGAAAGAGGAGAGAGAGTGGAATTGGAAGACATGAGAGAGAAGGTCGATTGGTAATTTAACATTCACAAATAATTACACGAAGTCCTAGGGACTTCTATGTAATTTCATGATTTTAAGGGATTTTATTGTGATAAATTTTCTTCCTTGGGGCCTGTACGTAATTTTCTCTATTTTTTTTAAAGGACAAAAGGTAAATCTGCCCTAAAAATTTGTAGTAAGGGACAACTTTATTCTAGAAGCTTTTTAGGGATAATTTTTCCCTGAAAATACAAAAAAGAGAACAAATTTTTTTATAACCGTTGTTTTAGTTAATTTAGGACCGTTAATTTACTAAATATCTTTGAGATAAATCTACGTGTTATCTACGTTATTTTTATTAAAGTACCAATTTACCTTAAAAGTCTATATTTCATCTACTTTATTTTTTTCTCAAAGTTAAATTTAAAATTTTTTAATAAATTTGCATGTTAACAAAAATGATGTGAATGACGTATAGGAGATCAACTCGATCTATTTAATTAATTAATGATTAAAATTAATTAAGATAAACAAAAGTTACCATGATAAAATAGATCCTTAACCCTTTTATAAATAATCAAAAAAGTTTTAAAATCTTCTACGGCTTTACCATGTCCCCAACACAAACTATCCTATTATCAAAAAAAAAAAAAAAAAAAAAAAACACACACACACACACACAAACTATCCAAAATTGAAAAAGGAAAAAATAATCAAATAAAAGAAGAAGAAGGAGAGTTTAATCGATCCCGAGCTGGGACTGTTTTCGGATCGGAATCTGTGTGACCCTGCAAGGCAAGTTGGTGAAGGATGGGGATCAGATTCGTATTGATGGTGAACAAGCAGGGCCAGACCCGTCTTGCCCAATACTACGAGTACCTCACCATCGAAGAGAGGCGAGCCCTTGAAGGCGAGATCGTTCGCAAATGCCTTGCCCGTAATGAGCAGCAGGTTTCCTTTCTTTTCTCTTCTCTATCTTCTTCGATTTTTAGTTATTATAATTTCTGGTCTACAACTGAAGGAAGCTCTCTTAAATTCATAAAATTTTAAGTCTGCACATGGCAATCAGTGATTGCTGAGACCTCTTGGGTTTATAATTCGCTTTCTGTTCTGGTCTATCTTTGCGATTTACATAAAGGAATGTATTATCTGCATCTGTCCCTCCCAGCAAAAGACTTTCATGCCTTATTTTGTTCTGTATTTTTTTTAACTCACGGCACTAGAATTAAAGTCTCAAACAAAGCATTAAGAGGTAGTTTCTCTTGAAATTGGCGGCTGAATTTGAATATGGCTAGAATTTTCATCCAGTGAAGAAATATTCAACCTTCTTGCAAGCTACAACAATTAATACTCAGGGCATAAAGTACTCTGGACACTAGGGTGTGGTTGCTGTTATGTTTAGGTCATTTTTTATCAGTTAAAGTTATGGCAAGTGGTTACATACTTTCCTAGCGAACTGCTTTATGATTTTCTGCTTCAGTAGATGCTGTGAGACCTTTGCAAGAGGGTACTGTTGAGTGACTTGGAATACCTCGATGCCAAGAATTATATTTTGTTTTCCTTTACAAAGAAGTAGTGGTTTTCTCTTATTTTTCTCTTGACCCTTAGCTAATATGTGGGTATTTCATATTTTATATTCTTGTTAGCATATTACTTATTTATAGGTTCATTATTCTTCAAATGAATTTGGTTGTGGTGCTTTCTCTGTTCTTTATTACATTTGTGTTTTGATAGAATCTGTGCAGCCTATGGGAATATGGGCTTTTCTGATTGTTGGTGGCAGCAATTGATTTACCTAGTAGCTGATACATTTTCATTGTGGACACAGTGTTCATTTGTTGAGCATCGCAACTACAAAATTGTATATAGGCGCTATGCTTCCTTGTTTTTCCTGGTTGGAGTTGATGATGATGAGGTAATCTTTTTTCCTGTGCTATTCTGAATCTTTTCATTTAAGTACCATACAAAATCTCTTTACCTTCTCGAACATTTTATATGATATGGTCTAGCATTGAACTTAGAATTCTGATGATCTTAAGAAAGATGGAGGACATTTTTGTTGTAAGATAAGGCAGCTTGAAGTATAGTATTGTTAGAGTACATTTTGATCATCTTAGAGAATCTACCCTTGAGCGTTTATCCTATCTTCTGTGGAAAATGTTGCAGAATGAGCTTGCTATTTTGGAATTTATACATCTCTTAGTTGAAACCATGGACCGTCATTTTGGCAATGTGGTAAGTCTTCCATTTGTTGCAATCTATGGGATTTTGTGTTGATTCATTTTCCTAGTTTCTCCTCGTCCCCTTTGTTTAAAATACTTGCATTCTCTGGGATCAGATCCCAGTAAATTGTCTTAATTTTGAATCTCTCGTTCACTTAAACTCGCAGTGTGAGCTAGATATCATGTTCCATTTAGAAAAGGCGCATTTTATGTTGGAGGAGATGGTCATGAATGGCTGTGTTGTGGAGACAAGCAAATCAAACATCCTGACTCCAATTCAGCTGATGGACAAAGCGTCATGAAGCAAATGAAATTAAAAGAAATGTGCAAAAAGCTGCCTAGTTGATTTGTGTATTATTAGCTGTCCCCTTTGCTATAGTTTTCTTCATAAATTCGGCTTTGCACAATCATTCTCCAAATTTCTTTATAAATGACGAGGTGACATTCTGAGTCCATTTCATATTTCTCTCCCTTGTTCTGATTGTATTTACTGTTGATCACATGCCTTCTAGATGAGATTTATATGTTGGTGACCATGATTGTTATAACAGCTCAAGGTCATGTCCATGCAGTGAGGGATTCCCTGTTTCCTAACGTGTGTGAATGATAAAATCTTGATTGATGATCCTTGATTTCAAATATTGGTTGAAGATTTTCAAATATTTTTTGCCAGTGAAAATACCAGGAATAATAGAATCTTCATTGATGATCCTTGATCAGAGCTTTAAGAAGACTATTGTGATCCTTGATCTGTCGGTTGCTTCGCTGGATAAATTAAAGATACAATTTTTATCTTAAGAGCAAAGGCTAACAAGTAAGGAGTTTAACCATTGGCTGCGGGGACACCAATCGCAAGAAGGTGGGTTTATTTTCTTACCCATCAATCATATGATAAGTTTTGGTCTCACGCAGATTTCTTAAAAAATACATTGGCACCGGAGGAAAATTCGAGCTTAAATTCGAGAAGTTCTTAAATCCAGCTCCACCGAATATCTTAAATAGCTTGGGGAGCATTTTTATGGCTTCACATTTCTTTTTAAAAAATTTATAATACTCTCTCTGATCTTAATTATAGAATAAGCTTTGTAGTATAAACTTTGTTTTATAATTAGGATCATAGGTAGTAATTTTTCAAATTTTCAATTTTCAATCCTTCTTTATTTGTGATACTAATAAAATAAGAGGTCACAAATTTTCTATATATTTATTTTTAATCAAATAACTAATTGTCAATGTTCAAATTATTGTCAAGTTACAATCTTTATTTTTTTGATAATAAGTTACAATCTTTACCAAGTTCATATTATTGTCAAGGTACAATAAGATCGTAGCCCTATAGGCTAATTATTGTGTCCAAGGTAGTTCAAAGATATGGAACAAAGGGTTTGGTTGGTATGAGGGGAGAGGAGGGAAAGTAAGAGGAGAGAAAAAAAAATTGAGTTGAATTTAAAAAAAATAAGAGAAGTGGTTTGAAGGTTTTTAATTAATCTTTTTTTCTCTTTTATCTTACATATTTTTTTATTTAAAATTTGGTAACCCCAGCTCTCCAATTTTCTTAAATCTAACTTATAAAAATTTCTCCTCTCCTACAAATCCTCCATACCAAAAAGACCCTAAGGAATACAATTGGGGTAGTTCAAAAACGTTAAGAGAATTCTCCTTTACTTTGATTCTCTTGATGCCATTAATATTCTTATGCGAGACTGCTCTACCGATCATCCACTGAGAGACATTATTGGGGAAACTAGAGACCTACTATTCAAAGATTGAAACGTGGAGCTACACCATACACCAAGAGAAAACATTTCATGCGCCGATTATATGGCTAAGGAAGGACATGGTGTTGCTGTTGATGCTAGGATAATCCCGATTCCAACAACTCCCACGGGATGCCTTCACATGGCTTTGAAGGACCAACTGTCCCAAGGTTAAACTCACTCACGAGTGTCACTTCTAGTTTATTTCTTGTTTTGTTGTATTTTGGGCTAAATTTTCCAAATCTAGTTTATATTCATATCATTTCAAGCTTTAAGCTTGCTTGTATTGACCCAAAAAAAAAAAAAAAAAAAAAAAAAAAAAAAAAAAAAAAAAAGTTAAGAGAATGAATCATATTCAAGCTCATCACTATCTGTATGAAATCAAATTACATGATTCAGTATTAAGTAACTACATCAATATAGAAAAGCATCAAAATTTATGGGCAAAGAACAAAACAGTTTCACATGCTCTGGTTTTGATATGCCAAAACCAACTGTCACAGGCTTTGTTGTTGCCTGATAAGAAAATAAGGCAGACAATAAAGGGTTTAATCATGATGAAAGAGTGACAAGAATTTTGGAAGTATTCGAAAGACTTTCATAGCAAAACATGGCTTCAATAAAAAAAAACTCATGCCTCAGAAAAATACTAGTATATCTGGTTCTAATTATAAGACCTAATTAACCTTTTTTAGAGAAATTAAAGAAGCTAAATAAGTTACTTAATCATTTTATATGTTGTGTATCCTTAAATTATATATTAGTTAAATGAATTAGTTTGAAGAAAAAAATAAAAATAAAAATGCTCTAAAAAAATTTAATTAGCTTCCTTAATCTCTCCAAAAAAATCAACTAGATCTTATAATTAGACCAGGAAGAAGTACAAAAAAGCCTGAACATTATCACGACCCCAACTGAACTCACCTACATTGCATATAAAGAAATGGTCTGTGACTCATGATGTTTCATCAGCATAATATCGCCATAGATGCCAGACATTCTCTGTTTTACCATTTTTGTATATTCTTTTCAATATTTTGGTATAAGAGGCAACTAGATGTTGCTGTCAATCTTAAATTTCAAACAGAAACCGCTGATTAGACAGAATGCAAAACATTATAATAGGTTTCTTGATATTAGTGATGCATTTTTTCCACTTGTGATAGCCACCAACCCTCATTATTATGCTTATCTTTTTAACTAAAGAAAACCAGGTAATAATTATATTTTTGACTAAAGAAATCAGGTTATTCTTTTGTATGGTATTCCTTCCTCTTGAGGATAAATTCGACCATTCATCATGGTTCTGGTTTAAGAGCTAATTACAGTAGTAATTCTTTCAAATGGGACAAATCCAAACTTGGGGAGCAAGTGTCACAATTTAAGGCCTAAGTTAAATTATTAGCCACCAATAAACCAAAAAAAAAAAAAAGCTAAATTAATTGAGAACTTGATGAATAGACTAAGGAGAATCAAAACTTTACTCGCTTAGTATTAATCTCTTGTAGCAAGGAATGTTCCAAAGCCTAATAATGGATCCATTTTGAAATCCCTCATCAATCCAGAATTCTTTGAATACGGTGACTTGGGGCCATTAGAATTTAAAGGATAATAGTAGTGAAAATAAGAGCCTCTGAATATTATGAATTTTTGAACAAAAGAGAGTATAAATAAGCTCTGTTATTCTTGGGCAACCTCTAACTTTTCATACCAAGTCAAAGTATGTTTAAAGGTTGTCTGGAAGAAGAGAAAGGGCACACGTGGTATATCAGATGGGAGGTGCATGACGGTAGAAAGCAACATAGGGTATCAGACATGAGGGGTGTGATAGTAGAAAGCAAATACGGTATCAATAATGACCACAAATTGAAAGACTAGAGCTCTGATACCATGTTAAATAGCTAGGGTTTTGATATCGAGTTTCGAAATGAGGAGGAGGTAGAATAATGACCAAGCCTAGGGCTCTAACTCTGATACGAAATTAGGATTATAGTAGAGAGAAAACAAAAGCCTCTGAATATTATGAATCCTTGAATAAAAAAAAAGTACAAACAAGCTTTTATATAAGGAAATCATAACCTAATAAATTAACCCTAGAGTCTAATCTAATTTAATTAAATCTAATCAAATATTAAATATAATAATATCTCAAATTTATACTTATATAGAATATATCAAGTATGTAGTTTTGTTTGTAACCTGAGGGTAGAGAGATGGGTTATTTCCCATCGATATCCTTTGGGTCCAGGTTTCTCTATTTGGTGCGGTTTCTCCTCATCCCTCCTCATCTCTTATTTTTTGGTATCAATCAAGATCTTAAAATATATTTTTAGTATCATTCAGTATCCTAAACTATTTTTTCAAGATCCTAAAATAATTTTTAAAAATTATGGAGTATTTTTTTAGTACCGGTCAGAATCTTAAAGTACTTTTTAATACCATTCAGTATATTGAAATATTTTTTTTAGTACCAATCAAGATAAATGAAATATTTTTTAAGATCCTAAATTTTAGGATATTGAAAAAATATTCTAGAATACTGACGGATATTAAAAAGTACTTCAAGATGGGACAATCAAGATTAATTCAAATCAACAGTTTAGATTAATTAAGAAGAGAAATCAAAAGTTAAGATTGAATAAGAAGGGATAATGAGAAAGTAGGACAATGAGATGATCCAATTCCCCTTTATTTGTGAGCCCTTTATTTGTGAGGGACAGTTTCAATCGACTGTAACACTCGTACAAGAGTACACAACGAAACTGGGAAATTCACTGAAAACAATCCACAATATGTGTTGGAGATTAGGTGCATGCCTCAAATTATTAGGCAATTATTTGACTATGCCTATTTAAGGCTATAGACCATGATCACCATTCACCAGCTTGACTAATCTTTTTCATAATACTTTAATTAGATACATCGTACGAAAATGAATCTAGGCAAATAGCATAACCTAGAAATTAAATTGTAGACATGTGTTCGCCTTTACAAGGCGATTTATATCCAGATATACATGGCAAAATTCTACAAAATCAATCTTCCTTTTTTTGGGTTGAAATTCAGTAATTCAGTGTTGTCAATATCTTCATTTGCGTGCTTCCCTTCTTTCTTTCCCTTTATGTGTTGAAATTCATAATAGTTAAGTACTCCAATGTCTAACATTAATTTACATTTATTGTAAATTTCCTTACTAGGCTTTTACTCCTCTTATAAAACTCAACGTATTTCACTTTCAGAGAAATCAAGAAAAATGCTAAATCTTATTAGTTTTCCGCTAAAATTTAACAATTTATCAACTTTATCATTATATATTATACATTATATCCTATGAAAATAAAGTCTACTCATATAATAATAAATAAATGGTTAAATTGAAAATTTATATAAAAAATTGGGTTAATGTACAATTTTTCTGTAGAAGAAACCATTCAAAAGTATTGAGTATCCAAAAGTTCTTTTTTGGAGCAACTTCACCCCAAAAGTGTTGAAAACAAAGCAAATCCATCCTAACCATTAAAAAATTAATATTGATCATTGAAAAAAATTGATGTGACCATTAAGATTGCTCTTCAAAAAACTTTTGAATGGCTACTTTTGGGATAATATTGCACCTTAACCCAAAATTTAATGATGTTCTTACAAATAAATTGTCTCTATATATGCTTATTAAAACATATTCACCACTTTCATAGTTAATGGTGTACAACATTGTTGTCAAACTTGCGAAGTTGACTTTCCAAGTTTAGCGTTTTTACATTTTTAGTTTACAAAATCGAAGTCGAGTCATTGATAAATTCGTGATCGTTATAAACTTAGTTAAACTCACAAGTTAATATACCGAAGTTATCGTTTTTGTGTTTCCAAATTACAAAAACGCATTAACTTACTTTTAAACTCGTATTAACTTCTTTGATTTGATTTTATAGAAATTTTTTTTAAATATGATAAATTATGATTGTTGATGGATTTGATTTCAATTAATTGAATCTAAAAAATATTTAAACCAAATTGTTGTTATTTCTTATATTTGAATTATTTAATTATACACTATTACTATCTATTTAAAGGTAAAAATACACTCTTATTAGTTTATGATTCGAATTCCCAATACAAGTTTACTTAACTGTCACAAGTTTGCTTAAATTCTCGAGTTTGATAACCTTACTCTCAACAATAATACGATAGGGAATTAAGAAAGATGACTAGAGTGTTTTAGAAAATTATGTCATATTAACTAATTTAACTAACATCCTTAATTTAATTAAATTAGATAAACATGTCTTATATTAATAACTAGAGGAGTATTATATATTAAAAAATGGAGCCAGTGTCCTGGCGCCACATCACAATTCACAGCCGAGTTTTTTGTTGGGAAAAATGAATGAAAGAAAAACTGTTACTCCCTCCTGTTTATTTTCTTAGACATTTGGGCCCAACGCAGAAATTTGTCACCGGAGAAAAATTCGAGCTTAAATCCAGCTCCACCGCATATCTTAAATAGCTTAGGGAGTATTTTTATGGCTTCATATTTTTTTAAAAAAATTTCTGTACTCTTTTTTCTTTTTTCATATTTCAATCCTTTTTTACTTGTGATACTAATAAAATAAGAGGCCATGAAATTTTTTTTTCATATTTATTTTAAATAAAATAACTAATTGATTAGTAACTTTAAAAAATTCATCTAGAAATGTATTGTTCTTTTCTTATAAATGTATTGCCCTATCTCTTATTATTTGTGTTTATTTCAAAAACAGAATGTAGACTCGTGCTTGAAGAGACTGCTAAATGAGCTGTGCTGTAGCGCAAATTATTGTAAATTTTATATTACATCGATTGTTTTCTATGTCATCATTTTTATTTTATTATTTGGATAAATAATGTTGAGAAGCAAAGTAATTTCAAATCTTACTGAATTCAAACATCCATTCACACCCTTTTTATGTGAATTTTCAAACACTGTGCATGAATGTCTCCCCACGCTTCTGTGATTGCATGAATATGAATTTATGAACAATTAGATGGCTGCTGGACACCCACCCTTTCTAGGGTCACTGACACCAGTTAGAGTGCCAAGCATTACATTACTGATCTTCCTGTTCATTTTGATAGGAGTTTTGAAATCTTGGACAATAAGCTGAGTGATGGCTAATGGTGATTGAGCCTCTTTAAGTTTATGACCCCTGTCTTCCAGGAAATGCCTTGTTTCTTCCAAAACCTCGATATGGTCACCATAAGGACCAGTCAAGTTCTCGTACTTAACTACATTGGGGATAAGCTGCAGGACAAGAAAACTAAATTCAGTGGCAATTCGTAGTGGCATCATGCATAAAGAGTGCTTTTCTAAGAATAAAAATGTAGTTCAAACCGTGTGATAAATCCTCGGGCTCTGAACTGAATCCAGGGGATCCATTCCCAGGATAAAATGGTTTAGAAAAACTTGAATCACTGATGGAAAGATGTGCAATCCACCGCTGCCTCCAATAACTCCAACCAATCGATCATCCTGCAAGAGGATCATAATTCAGTGAGCAAACTGGTGCCAGAATCCTGACCATCCAAAAACATTGAAGTATTCTGTATGACAAAATAACTATCAAATTGTAGTCATCAGCGTGCGCAGACCACAAGAAATACCTTAGTGACAATGATGGGAGTCATGGAAGACAATGGTTTCTTGTTTGGTCGAATAAAATTTGTTGGGGCTGGAGGGAGTTCTTCAGGGGATACAATAGTAGGTATTGAGAAGTCATCCATCTCATTGTTGAGCACAATACCAGTAGAAGGAGAAAGCACACCAGCTCCAAAGACCCAGTTTACTGTTGTTGTGAATGATACAGCATTTCTATCAGCATCCACAATGCAGAAATGGCTTGTTCCATGATCTCTGACTTGAGCCCACCTGCCCACCATATTTTGTCAGACTTTGCAACTTTTGAAGCATAATAAGCAGAAGTTAAGTGGACATCACCTGTTCATATAGTATTCTGGAGGGAAGGTAGTGTTGTCCAGTATCTTTTCTTGTATTTTCTTAGCGAACGAGGGGGAAAGCATGTCTGATACAGTGCCAGTTATGTTTGCAAAATCAGGGTCGCCCAAGTTCATTCGAACAGCATATGTGTGTTTAAGAGCTTCTATCAGCCGATGAGCACCCAGCTCCCCTTTTGCAGCATCTGAACTTCCATAGCTGTCTAAGATATTCAAAACCTATACAAAGCAAAGAAACCATGAAAAGCAGTTGGTGGACCAAGACAACATAAAGTTTTTTACTCATGAGGATGGTTATACTCATCAAGGGCAGCAATGCCATACTTCATGCAGAACAAGGAAAAATAAAACAGGAGCTAGGAATATACCCACCAGAGAAAGAGAAAGTGTTCCACTTGAAGGAGGAGGCATTCCATATATGGTATATCCCATCGCATTCACAGTGACTGCATCAGTTATTTCCGCCTTGTAATTACTTAAATCTTCCATTGTAAGAATCCCACCAGCTTCTCTCACATCCTTCACTAACTTTTTACCAATGGTTCCATTATAAAAAGCTTGTGGACCTTGTTCTGCCACTACCTCTAAGCTGCGTCCAAGTTCCACGTTATAGCATGTCTCCCCAGTTTTCAACAAATTGCCATTTGGAGCAAATACATTTCTCAACCCAGGATCGTTCATTACCCTATCTGTATGGCTAGCTATGTAATGTCCAAGATAAGGTGACACTTCAAAGCCACTTTTAGCAAGATTTATAGCCGGTTGGAATAAAGTTCTCCATGTTAATCGTCCATGCTGCAGCCAGGCTTCATGAAGGCCAGCTAACTCACCAGGAACTCCAATTGACAAGGCACCTTGGCTTTTAGCTGCGGGATTGTTATGATACATATTCTGTTTGGTTGACGACATTCACATAGTTATGGAAAAATAAGTTACATGCTTGTAGAATTTTTTGTGAAGAAGGAATTACAAGTTTAACTGGGAACAAACTGAAAAGTAAGTGTTGCAAACTTGATTGCATGTATATGCATATGTGTGTGTGTGCGCCCGTGTAATTTTCTCTGCATTAGGCAAGAACTATGATCCATATCTTGAAACCCCGTGTTCATTCTATAGTTCCTATCGATTGGCCCCATTGAGATGCGAGGTTTAACAGCAGCAATAGTTTCACAGAAAGAGTTGAATTCAAACCTGTGAAGCAGCTGAAGGAGCAGTTTCTCTCATGTCAAAAGCCTGTGTCCGAGAAGTTGCAGATGATCGGACGACCATGAAAGCTCCCCCTCCTATGCCACTTGATGATGGATAAACAACACCAAGGCATAAAGAAGTTGCCACTGCAGCATCAACAGCATGCCCACCACGCCTCAGCATTGAAGCTCCGACTTCAGAACAACGGCGATCGTCGGCTGCAACAACTCCCAGCTCGGACTCGATGATATCCTGTTGATTGGTTTGAATTCCCACATTATGTTTCGGAGCCCAGAAGTTTCCGTTGCCTCTGATTAAAAGTCCCAAAACTGGAACACAACAATTTCAATCATTTGGTCGAGTCAGTTAACACGTTAATCAAATTGCCCGTTAAATGGGGTTGTGGCATATCTTTTTCTTATTCTCGCTCCATTTCTAACAGATTTGGTCTTCAATAATCAGAAGCAATCAAGATTTTCCAGTCAGAAATTGAGAAGAGGTAAAAAAATGCAAGAAATCACGAGACTCAAGCTTTTTTCCCCAATTAGTTTATGTCTCTGCAAATTCATGCTCGTGAATTCTGAATCATGCAACCCAAAAGTAAGTAAGAGAAATTTGTAAAACCAGTCATTCCAGCCCGAACAGAGTGAGCAGAAGTAAGGCTCCATGTTTGCAAGCAATAAGATTACCACCCAGAAGTTTTGCACAGAAGTGAATTGTTCGTTTAGATCTCTGGAAGATTTATGACTATTTCAGGGAAAAAAGAAAACAAAAAATCAATAGAATGGGAAAGAAGAACGAACTTGAGAGAGACATAAAAGCAAGAAGGAGCAAGATGATTTTCATGGACTTCTTCTTGTTGCCTACTAAGCCATCGCCTCCGAGCAGAGGAGATTCCATAGTTTGCTTCATGATGGCCTTCCGCTTCGCTGGAGTCAGTGCTCCGATAGAGAGAAAATGAGGATCGTGAGAGGTTGGAAGCCGTGTGCAGGAACTGAGCGAACTCAGCTGTAAGCTTCGCTCAATAGAGTGGTGTGTTCCGTGTGTATCATTCAGAAACCATACCAAATATAACCTGGTCAACGACTCGTGACGATCTCTTCACGCATAGCCGCTTTACCGGTTCTTGAAATTAACTTTCAGATTCTTTTGCGGACTCTGGCAACTGTGGCTTCTGATTTGGCAATGCTTACGACTCTTTTCTCTCTTGTCTCCATCGTTCCCTCTGCAATTTTTCCGTGCTTTAATTTCCTTCCCTTAAAAATACTATTCTACTATTTAGAAATATCGGAACTCGTTAGACAATTCCAAATTAATAGTATCAATAAACGGCTAAAGGCATACCTTGTGACAATGATATAAATTGGTATTATGAATTTAAATCGTAAATTTGTAAGAGTTTTTTTTACTATTAAATAGATATTAATAGTCTATAATAAATAATTAAAATATTAAAAAATGACAATGATTTAAATATATTTTAAATTAAAATAATTGAAATTAAATCCATTAATGTTCAAAATTTACCATATTTGATAAAGAAATTTCTATAAAACTTACATATAAAGTCATTGGGTATGATTAAATAAAAAAAAAAGTTAACACGAATTTAAGGGTAAGTTAACATGATTTTGTAAGTTTGAAACGTAAAAACGGTAAAACTCGATGTATAAACTTGTAAGTTTAACCGAGTTTATAATGGTAATAAGTTTAAGAATGAGTTAACACAGTTTTATAAGTTTGAAATGTAAAAACGGTAAATACGGTGTATAAATTCATAAGTTTAGTTGAGTTTACAACGGTCACAAATTTACCAGTGACTTGACTCAATTTGTTAAATTAGAAACATAAAAACAGTAAATTCGGAGAGTTAACTCACAAGTTTGACCACAATGATAGACACTACAAATTACTCCCTCCTATCTTAAATATCCCTAATTTAATTAGATTAAATAAGTTAATTAAATTAATTAATATAACATGTATTTTTTAAAATACTTTTTATCTTATTAATCTCTTAATAGAACCCGGGACCGGGAGGGGAAATGAATCTACCACTTTAGTAGTGCTTTCTTTTTTTATTATTATTGAAGGAAACATTAATGAAGATAAATTAGAAAAAGATTGACAAATATAAAAATTATATTTTATATTTAGAATTAAGATCAACTTTTCAAATAAATCTTATATTAAGGACCATGGTGAGTCAAGTATCAAATATAAAACATGAAGTAAATTTTTATAATAAATTGAGTACTTAAGTAAGGAAGTGTGGGTGTGTGTAGGTAAATGAGTGTTTGATAGCTTCTGAAACCTCGGTTTTAAAAAAATTTGATGATAAAACTTTTTCACATATTTATTTTCTAAATCGTAAAAATTATTATCTAAAAACTAATCCAAACATATACTAAAAGATAAAATGATAAATTTTACACTCTCACTAGAGCAAAGTTGGTGAATATTTCATTTATTTCAAGTAATTGCAAGTAATATTAGTATATCCACCGTATCGACATAAATACAAAATTTTGGTTAACTTTAATTATTCATAATTCACAAATATAGCTATTATCTTAAATCACATGTATTATATACTTCTCCTAATTTGATACTCCATGTAATTAGATTGAGTATGCTCATGTTTATTGACATTTTCAAAACTTATAGTATAACTTTTTTTATAAATTTTATATTATATATCGATCTCAATGTAGTTTATGTGCATTCATTTTAACGTCAATCAAATGTTTCTTCTTAAAGAATTAAATTCAACTTTGTCTAAGGTGAATTTTTTTAACTAAGGTTGAGTATCCATTTCAAACACTCAACTTCAAAACATGGAAATTAAATGGCTAAAATGATGAAATTTCAAAAATTTAACTGACTTTTTTTTTTTTTAATGTTACTATAAATTTTGAATGTTTATTTCCACATGGGGCACGTCATTGAAATATTTTGTTCTCACACCAAAGTTGGGAGTATGTGCTTTTTGTACAGAACATTTCGTATTTGGCTGGTAAATTGGGCACAATGCAGAATGCAGGAATCTTTAAACGGTCAATGATTTGAGAACAGAGGTCCCAGTTAAGTCACGGAATCTGCCAGACCAGCGTGTATCTTCGAATTTTCAAAAGAAAACGATGGATGGGAAAATTTTAATACACTCCCCTTTGGCCATTTAACATCCAAGAGCCAACAAAAAAAATCCGAAGTATCCTCTTAAATCAAAACAGTTGTTTCAAACCAACAATTGAAACTTATAAAGCATATAAAAGATTTTTTTTTTCCTTAACTTAAGTGAATATACAATCAAGTACATTAATATACTTACCTTATATCTTTAAAAAAGGACCCACCATCATTGATGGGCGATGACTACCATCGAAAGCTCTGCAAAAGAAAATATCCACATAAAGAGTCTGTTTGGGATTAGCGGTGTTTATGGTCAGACTGGACAGGGTGAGACTCTTGTCCATGCCCTACCCAAAAGATTCTTAAGTAAAAATATAGCCTAGTGTCCAGCACTATCCGATAAAAGCCTAATATTTTTTAGCACGGCAATAATGGGTTGGGCAAATCTTCTATGTCGAAGTGGTGATATCATACCACATCCTATATAAAAAAAAGCTTAAATAATCGAAAAATTAAATAACATCCATAATTCTACGCTTTTGAATATTTTAATATAAGTTTACAAATTAAGTCTTAAAATTAAAAAGACAACCATATGTCTTAACAAGGCATCAAAAAATAGTCCATAATCCATTAAATACAAGGCATCAAAAAATAGAAATTAACGCCTTGTAGACATTTCAAACTCCTAGAGGTTACATCAAGGCCCCAAAATATCAAATAGGTTATATAATTTATAAGTTATATATATATATATATATTGACACATATAGGTTATATAATTTATAACCAATATATAATACTATTTTATAGAAAAAATTAAAATTAATAATATATACTACTCTTTTGGCGGGGCTAAATGGGCATACCTTTCCCGATGCCCAACCCTGCCCACAAAAGTACCCCTTTGGGCGGCTTTTCCTTCGGTAGGGCAGGGCAATTTTTTAGTGGGCGAGGGCGGACGTACAAGGTTGTGGACATCATGAACAACCCTCTTTGGGATAACAATAATAAAAAAGGATTTTTTTTAGGTTGGCTTTTCTAGATTGACTTTTTTTTTTTTTAAGAAAGTTAGATTGTAGATGTGATTTGTGTTCGGGATAGCAGGAACAGAAATGACTTTTTTCATATGAGTTCTTATTTAGATGATTATTTGAGATAAAAATGATTCAAAATGACATGAATCTTATTGAATACTATATATATATATATATATATATTAGTTGTATATATTTGTGATAATTGAATATAAAAATTTAAATTTGATAAAAAAAATTACAAAACTTTAAAGTATTTAATTAAACATATTATAATGGATAAATTAGAATGCATATATATATATACATAATAGTATATTGCTATTAGATCATATATCCCTAACATTTTTCTTTAAAAGCTAAAAAAAGTCACTTTTTTTGGAGGAGCCCATCACCTACACAAGCTATCTCAAACGCCTCTTTTTTCTCTCTCGGGCTTTTCTCACTTTTCTTGAACTTTTTTCCCCTCATTTAGCCACGCCTCTAAAGATGGACAGGAGGAGGTTTAATTTGAACCCATTAGAGCATGAACCCTTAAGGTCCAAAGGTAGATAAAAAAAATATTAAAAAAGTCTCAACTCTAAATCCGTTCTCAAAAAAGTCCCTACGAACTTTTAAAATATGTTAGATGCAATTCTTAATATAAATAAATAAATGTTATATATCGATATGAGCCTTGTTAATGGAAGGAGGGGCATTAATTATATTTTCCCCCTTTTTTGCCAGCGCATTGTCAATGATTCATTTTGCTTGATTCAACATCCATTTTATTAATCCTGGTAAAAAAATATATATATATCCATTTTATTAATCCTGGTCAAAAAAATATCCATTTTACTAATAAAAGAAAACAATAACAAGAAATATATCCCTTCCCGCCTTTCGTGGGGGAAATTGTAAATTAAAATGCATGATGCGCCATATTGCAATAACAATAAGGATAATAAAAAGCTTTTAGCCATCAAGATATGGCGAACTCATCGGACTCATCTAGAGTGCTCTCAATAACTGATGCTGATCAACGCAAATTGCCACCAGACCGGCCCCCTGCTGAGGGGCAAGACGACCGGAAAAAGAAGACAAAATGGGAAGAAACACCTCAGGCTATTATGGATGATCGTATGGCGATAGGAAACGAGCAAAATGCCGTGATCGATAAGAAAACAGAGCAAAGTCTTTGAGAAATCTATTAGCCACGAAAATAAGGGAAACAATGAGAGGAAGGACGATGAAGCTCCAAAGTTCCCATCATATCGGGCATCCCTTATGGGTTTCAACGGGATTGCACATAGCAGCAGCATAATGGAAGAGGATGACCTTTTTACAAATGATAGGGAAATATGCTGGAAAGTACCTGAACAATCAGAGGAGATGAAGAAGCTGATGGAAATGTATCCGGTAGCTCCATGCATTGAGGAGGAATATAATGAGTGGTGTGAGCCATGGAATTATGCCCTCATTCTCACCGTTCTGGGGAAAAAATTTAACCTCTATGTCCTAAAAGAGTTCCCGATTAAACAATGGGGGTTCTCAAGTTTTGAACTTATTGATGTGCCAAACAATTATTTTGTTGTCGATTCCGGGATCAACTATGGAGATCTCATTACAAAAAGGTTTTATATGATGGCCCCGGGTTATAAAGGGTCACTGTGTTCTGGTTCAACGATGGACGCCCTACTTCAACCCCTATCAGAACCCATTGGGTCGGGTAGCTACCTGGGTCCGTATCCCAGATGTTCCACTTCATTGCTACAATAAACATTGTATTTCGCGGATTGGAGATAGGATCGGACGCACCCTCAGAGTTGACATGAATACACTGCAAGACTGTCAGGGTTCAACGCCAAAAATCCAAAGAGGAAAATTCGTTAGGATCTGTGTGGAGCTTGACCTTCAGAAAAAATTGGTCCCCAAAGTCATTGCTGCGGGATCCATTTTCAATGTAGAATATGAAGGGCTTACCTTAATATGCTTTGCCTGTGGTAGGTTTGGACATAGACGGGAGAAATGCCCTTACAAGTGTTCCACTTCGATTTCTCATGAGGAGGCAAATCCGTTGAGCAAGCCTCCACAGCAGCCTATTAATAGGCCGACGACGAGTATTCCGGCGGGAAGCACGGAGGAGGAGGCCTTCGGACCCTGGATGATGGTCAATCGACGGGCTAGCCGAACTCAAACGCTCCAACGGGCGGATTACAGGGAACAGCGCCAAGCATCGAGCGTCGACAATAGGGGGACGAGGCCGTACCAACTCGGACAGGGCTCAAGATTTACGGCAATCGAGATCTTGAACGGGAAACTCAACGACGAGGAGCATGCCTTGGCGGATCGGAGAGAGGAAGCTCGAATGGAAAATCCCTCGGATATCTCCTCTGGTCGGCAGAATTTAATGCGAAAAGACAAGCTTTCTGCGGGGAAGATGATGACGCATATGAAGAGAAAAGAGCCAGCTGGCAAGTCGGTGGGTCAAAGGTCTGACTCTGCGCAAAAGCAATTAGCTGTCTATAAACCAAAAGAGGCAAAACCGGTGAAAATAAGCGCTGGACCAAGTATGCCGTTGGATGGAAGTGGGCCGTCGGATGAAACTGGGCCGAAAAACAAGTCACACTCTATGGGCCAACATGACTCTGATAGGGATCTTATTCCCAAAGAAAATCCTTCAATTATTAATGAAGGAAGTCCAATAATGCTCAGTGAGCCAAACACGCAAATGGGCCAAAATAAAAATTCCGGAAAGGCAATAAAGGGCCTCGGTCACACATTGTAATCCATGGAGATATTCTCACTAAGCCTAAACAGGGCCTTCAAGCTCAAACTACAATTACCAACTCATCAAAACAGGAACATAACGTTGGTGGTTCCTCGGTGGCGGCAACACACACTTCTTCACAAATTAATTACCGGCCCCCCGACCACCCTCCCGACCAATGGGACCCCAACGATGACATTGCTACGGAATTTTTGGAGGCCAACGAAATTTATGTGGCTGAAACTCAATTCGAGAAGCAAGGCGAAGGTGAGGTCGGTGACCCCAGGTAAGTGCTCTTTCCACATACTTTTTTACATTCTTTAATGATTATTGCATCTTGGAACTGTAGGGGGGCCGGTAGCCGATCCTTCCATTTAACTGTTAAAGATGTTGTTCATAAGTATTGCATTAACATTCTTTGTCTTATTGAGGCTCGTATTAGCGGTCAAAGGGCCGACAAGGTGTGTCGTAAATTGGGTTTTAGCAATTGGACCCGTGTGGAATCTAGTGGATTTTCTGGTGGTATTTGGGTTCTGTGGAACAGTGATGTTTTTGATATTTCCTATCTTACCTCCACCACCCAGTTGCTTCATTGCCAAGTAAAGGAGAAAAACAGTAATGTTACGAGTCTTTTGACTGTTGTCTATGGGGAAACTAGTACTATTGCGTAACCACCCTTTGGAGCTCTCTTCGTTCTCTTGCTGCCAACTCTAGCTCACCTTGGTTAGTCCTGGGTGACTTCAATATTTTCTTATCCCCTGATGACAAGGCTGGTGGTGCCCCTCCCCGTCTTGGACCGCCATGCGTCATTTCAGAGATTGCATGGATGACACTGGGCTCATTGAAGCAAAGATTCTCGGAGAAAAGTTCACACAGGGAAAAAAGGGCCTAAGGAGAGACTTGACTGGACTTTCACGAATTTCAATTGGATTAATTCCTTTCCCAACTTCACCGTTCGTCATGAGCTAAAATTTAAATCCGATCATAGAATTGTGTTGGTTAACTCCAATCCATCATTACAAAGAGCGTCCTACCGGAAATTCTTCTCTTATCAGGTTGCCTGGACCCTTGAGGATGACTTTAAGGACATCACCACTGAAGCATGGAGGGATAAAGATTGGCTCCAAGGTTTGCAAAACTTCCAACACTCTGCCATGCAATGGAACGATAACCGGATTGGTAACTATAGTAGAAAGAAAAAACAGCTGATTCGTCGCCTTGAAGGTATTGACAGAAGTAGAAGAATGAATCTGCAAACTGGTCTGTTTAAATTGGAGAAAAAGCTTTGGGGTGAATATCATAAACTTGCTGCTCAAGAGGAAATCACATGGTTCCAAAAGTCTAGAAGCAAATGGCTCTAGGGGGAGACAGAATACAAAATTCTTCCATGCCTCTACTATGGTTAAAAGGAAAAAGCAACGCATTGGGGCCATCCGAACGATGCGGGTCAATGGATTGAGGATCATGACGTTGCAAAAAGAATGGCCCATGACTTCTTCTTAGACCTTTACACGCGTGACCCTTCGGTGAAAGATCCTAACGAGTGGTACTCCAATTTCCCTACCCTTGATGCTCGTGAATTACAAATGCTTTCTAGAAAAGTTACCAGACTTGAGATTAAAAATGCAACTTTTGCTATGGGTGCTTTTAAAGCACCAGGTCCTGATAGTCTTCACGCTCACTTTTTTCAAACTCAATGGAATGTTGTTGGCGATAAAATTTGTGAATTTATTGAGCAATGCTTTCATAATCCTTCATTAATGGTCAACATCAATAAGTCCAAGGTCGTTCTTATCCCTAAGATCGATAATCCTACCACTTTAAAGGACTTTCGCCCGATATCCTTGTGTAACGTGAGTTTTAAAATTGTTACTAAGATCTTGGCGAATAGATTCAGAAATGTTATGCCACAGCTGATAAGTCCTGAACAATGCAGCTTTATTGCTGGAAGATCGAGTTGCGACAACATTATCATCGCCCAAGAAATCATCCATTCCATGAGAATGAAGGGCAAGAAGAAAGGATTCGTTGCCATCAAGATAGATATGGAAAAAGCTTTTGATAGACTTGACTGGAGGTTTATAAAGGACACTCTTATGCGGTTACGTCTGGATGATTATCTTATTGATCTCATTATGGCCTGTCTCTCTACTTCATCCTTGTCTATCCTTTGGAATGGTGACGAAAGCCCGAGCTTTACCCCTTCCAGGGGTGTTAGGCAAGGAGATCCCCTGAGCCCGTATATTTTTGTCCTTTGTATGGAGCGCCTGGGCCATTTTATCAAAGCGGAATGTAATGCCCGGCGCTGGAAGCCGTTCAGTTTCAAGAGAGCGAGTCCTAGTATCTCACATCTGTTCTTCGCTGATGATCTTGTTCTTTTTACCGAAGCTTCTCCTAACCAAATGGTAGAGGTCCGCAATGTCATGCAAAGCTTCTGCGACGTCTCAGGGCACAAAATTAACTTAGCTAAATCTCGAATGTTCTGCTCTAGCAATGTAAATTTTAACAGAGCCCTTGAACTAAGTCAACTCCTTGGCATTGGCATCACTCCTGATCTTGGAAAATATCTGGGGGTCCCCATTATTCATAAGAGAATTACAAAAGCCACTTACCACCCCATTGTGCAAAAGGCTCGGAAGAAGCTGTCCATGTGGAAAAGCAAATTCCTTAGTATGGCTGGTAGGTCGGTGTTGATTAAATCAAGTTGTCCTCTTTCCCGATTCGCATGCAATCGACCCTTCTTCCTATCTGCACCATTAATGAGCTTGATAAGATCTCAAGGAAGTTCTTTTGGTCTCAAGATGTGGAAGTAAAGAAGATGCACCTCATCGCTTGGGACAAAATCACTAAAGCTAAGAATCAGGGGGGGCTTGGGTTCAAAAATCTCAGGGATCAGAACAAGGCCTTCATTATGAAGCTCTGCTGGTGTCTCTTAACGAAGAAGCAAACTTTGTGGACCGAATGCCTTTGGTCTAAGTATAATTGTGGTAACTCCTCGGTTCCTATGGTCTCCAAAAAGAGAAATTCATCCTCTGTTTGGAAAGCGATTGTCCAAGTTTGGGATAAATTTATTGCTGGAGTGGGGTAAAAAGTGAACAATGGATTTGGAACTAAATTTTGGCATGATCTTTGGCTTCCTCTTGATCGGCCCCTAATCTCCTTTGCCCATAACCCAACTTTGATTAATGAAGAAGAGACGGTAAGAGATCAGCTTCTGGTGAACGGAAGATGGAATGCTAATAGATGGCGGGGCATCTTACCTCCTCAAATCATAAACTATATCACCAGGAAGTCTCCTCCATCTAATAGCTCCTTTGACTATTTCACTTGGAGAGCAGCAAATGACGGTTGTTTCTCGGTTAAATCCGCTTATCTCTATCTCACGGATCGGGGGATGGCAGGGGCTAATAGCTTTTGGGCCCAAATATGGAAATGGCAGATCCCTGAAAAAGTAAAGATTTTCATGTGGCAGGTTGGCCATGAAAGGCTTATGACAAATTCTCTCAGGGCCAAAAGAGGAATTACAAATGAAGGCTACTGTCCATTCCGCTGTAATACGGAGGAAAGTGTGATTCATGTGATAAGGGACTGTGACAAAGCAAAGAACTTCTGGAAACAACTTTTGCAATCTAATTACTTTGCTCAGTTTTTTGCAGGTAATTTGCAGGCTTGGCTCAGATGGAACTCCAACTCCAACCGCAATCCCGGTAAAGGACAGCTTCAGGATTTCAAATGGTCAAGAATCTTTTCCTTGGGATGCTGGATCCTTTGGACATCGAGATGCAAATTCGTCTTTCAAGGCGAAAAAACGGACTCCAGGGAGATAATTCATACCCTAAACTATCTTATGATGGAAAATTCTGTTAATCAAACTCTAACTCATCAAATTTTCCAAATTCACAGGAATGAGGTAAGGTCTTGGACACCACCACCTGCAAATGCGGTCCGCATTGACGTGGATGGATCTGTACGCCACCAGCATCACGCGGCTTGCGGAGGAGTGATCAGAAATTCTCAGGGCCATTGGTTGATGGGATTTCATAAGTCCCTGGGCCTTCATTCTGTCATTGAAGCAAAGATTCATGCTATTATGTTTGGTTTAAGAATCGGTCTTCAGATGGGCTTCCAGAAAATCATCGTTTACTCTGATTCGCTTGACGCCATCAACATCCTGATGAGGGATTCGGGCAGCGATCATCCCCTCAGAGACATTATAGGGGAGACTAGGGACCTCCTCTTCGAAGGCCGGGACGTGGAGCTCCATTACTCTCCACGAGACACTGTTTCATGCGCGGACTATATGGCTAAGCAAGGCCATGATGATCCTCTTGAGGCTGATGTTACGTTGGTTCAAACAATTCCTGTTGGATGTAGGCATATGATTTTAAGAGACCAATTGGTCGGCCATAGCTAGACCCTCTTTCTAGCTTGATGTATTTTGGGCTGAATCTTCATGATCCAAATCCCATTCCTCTCTTTTCAAGCTCTTGCTTGCACGTATTTCACAAAAAAAAAAAAAATAATAAGGATAATAAAAAGGATGAGCTCAAGGCTAATGGCCAATTATGGGTACGTCAAAAGAAAGTGACAAGGACTTTGTGGACCCTTTTTGCATTTTTCTTTAATCATAACAAATGTTTTAATAAATTATAACTGGTTAAATATAAATTTAATTGATTTTTTTAAGAGAGATTAAATAACCTAAATAAATTATTTAATCATATAATATATTAGTTATCATTAAATTATCTATCAGTTTACAAGTCAAATAAATTAATTTAAAGAAAAAAAGAAAAAATATAAATACTTTTAAATAATTTAATTAGCATCTTTAATATTTTTTAAAAATTCAACTAAGATAATTTTGGATGCGTCGCCCTTCTTGAAGTTGTGTTGGAATAAAAGTCATTTAACTTATTTTCTTCTATGGCAGATGGCTACGTGTTTTTTAATCTAACATAAATTCTGTTGGTAAGTTCACAAAGTTATTAATAGTAGGAGGGTTTGATAGGAAAGTTAATTTTAATTAAGCTTTTGAATTAAGGTGAGAAACTATTTGCTATGGTTTAGACACTTCAAACCAACATTAGTTAGAATTTGGGGAAATGTCACACAAAACCAAAAGCAGACACCCAAACATAACCTATGGATTGAGTAATTGATAATACGTGAAAAATAATACTCCCTCTGATCCTAATTATAAGAGCTATTTACCATCATTGATGGGCGATGACTACCATCGAAAGCTCTGCAAAAGAAAATATCCACATAAAGAGACTATTTGGGATTAGGGGTGTTTATAAGTAGGGCTAGACAGGGTGAGACTCTTGTCCGATGTCCTACCCAAAAGATTACTGGGAAGTAAAATATAGCCCAGTGTCCGGCACTACCCGATAAAAGCCTAATATTTTTGGGCAGGGCAATAATGGGTTGGGCAACCCTTATATGTCGAAGTGCTGATACCCTACCACACCCTATATAAAAAAACAACTTAAGTAACTGAAAAATTAAATAACATCCATAATTCTACGCTTTTGAATATTTTAATATAAGTTTACAAATTAAGTCTTAAAATTAAAAAAGACAACCATATGTCTTAACAAGGCATCAAAAAATAGTCCATAATCCATTAAATATAAGGCATCAAAAAATAGAAATTAACGCCTTGTAGATATCCCAAACTCCTAGAGGTTACATCAAAATATCAAAATATCAAAATTTATAAGTTATATAATTTATAAGTTATATATATATATATATATATTGATACATATAGGTTATATAATTTATAACCAATATATAATACTATTTTATAGAAAAAATTAAAATTAATAATATATACTACTGGGCAGGGCTAAATGGGCATACCCTTCCCGATGCCCAGCCCTACCCGCAAAAGTACCCAGCCCATTTGAGCCCATTTTTCTTTGGGCGGTTTTTTCTTGGGTAGGGCAGGGTAATTTTTTAGTGGGCGCGGGCGGGTGTACGGGGTTGTGGACATCATAAACAGCCATCTTTTTTTTAGGTTGGCTTTTCTAGATTGACTTTTTTTTTTTTTTTTTTTTTAAGAAATTTAGATTGTAGATGTGATTTGTGTTCAGGATAGTAGGGACAGAAATGACTTTTTTCATATGAGTTCTTATTTAGATGATTATTTGAGATAAAAATGACTTAAAATGACATGAATCTTATTGAATACTATATATATATATATATATTAGTTGTATATATTATGATAATTAAATATAAAAATTTAAATTTGATAAAAAAAATTACAAAACTCTAAAGTACTTAATTAAACATATTATAATGGATAAATTAGAATTCATATATATATGCATTATAATAGTATATTGCTATTAGATCATATGTCCCTAACATTTTCTTTAAAAGCTAAAAAAAAAGTCATTTTTTTGGAGAAGCTCATCACCTACACAAACCATCTCAAACGCCTTTTTTTCCTCCGTTGAGTTTTTCTTACTGTTGTTGAACCTTTTTCCTCTCATGCCAAAGCTAAAGATGGACAGGAACCCATTAGAGCATGAACCCTTAAAGTCCTAAGGTAGATAAAAAATATCAAAAAAGTTTCAACCCTAAATCCTAAAAAAAAGTCCCTCTTTTTAAAAAAGATAAATAAAAATAAATAAATGTTATATATCGATATGAGCCTTGTTAATGGAAGGAGGGACATTAATTATATTTTCCCCCTTTTTTGCCAGCGCATTGTCAATGATTCATTTTGCTTGTTCAACATCCATTTTATTAATCCTGGTAAAAAAAAAATCCATTTTATTAATCCTGGTCAAAAAAAATATCCATTTTACTAATAAAAGAAAACAATAACAAGAAATATATCCCTTTCCGCCTTTCGTGGGGGAAATTGTAAATTAAAATGCATGATGCGCCATATTGCAATAACAATAAGGATAATAAAAAGGATAAGCTCAAGGCTAATGGCCAATTATGGGTACGTCAAATGAAAGTGACAAGGACTTTGTGGACCCTTTTTGCATTTTTCTTTAATCATAACAAATGTTTTAATAAATTATAACTGGTTAAATATAAATTTAATTGATTTTTTTAAGAGAGATTAAATAACCTAAATAAATTATTTAATCATATAATATATTAGTTATCATTAAATTATCTATTAGTTTATAAGTCAAATAAATTAATTTAAAGAAAAAATGAAAAAATATAAATACTTTTAAATAATTTAATTAGCATCTTTAATATTTTTTAAAATTCAACTAAGATAATTTTGGATGTGTCGCCCTTCTTGAAGTTGTGTTGGAATAAAAGTCATTAACTTATTTTCTTCTATGGCAGATGGCTACCTGTTTTTTAATCTAACATAAATTCTGTTGGTAAGTTCACAAAGTTATTAATAGTAGGAGGGTTTGATAGGAAAGTTAATTTTAATTAAGCTTTTGAATTAAGGTGAGAAACTATTTGCTATGGTTTAGACACTTCAAACCAACATTAGTTAGAATTTGGGGAAATGTCACACAAAACCAAAAGCAGACACCCAAACATAACCTATGGATTGAGTAATTGATAATACGCGGAAAATAATACTCCCTCCGGTCTAATTATAAGAGCTATTTACCAGAATTTGGAGAGATTAAGGAGGGAAGTTAAATTAGTTAATTATCATTATTTTCCGAAAATACCTCTAATTAAAATTAAAAATTACATCAAGGAGAAAATGAGTTGAATCGATAGTCCAATTTTTCTTACCAGTCCACTAGCCAGCTCGTCATCCACGAAATTGATAGGCCAAGATAGGACAACAGCGTTGCATCTGTTCCAATGGTCTCGTGGTGAGCCTCTTGGTTCTCACAAAGACAAATTCCTATCACAAACCCTAGTTTATTCTTACCCAGGCCAATTTCATAGGGGGGAAAAATTAATCATTTTAGAATTTAGACTGATAGTTAAAAAACATATGTTTTTTTTTTGGTTGCCCATCTGATAGTTAAAAAACATATGTTTTTTTTAAAGGAATATTAAAATTATTTTATTTAAAAATAAAAATAAATAGAATATTTGATAGAATATAAGCATATTGTTAAATTAATTATTGTGGAAGAAGTATTAGTAGGGGTGATATGGGGAAAAAAAAAACAAAAATTGCTCAAAATTATTTTATAAGAAAAAAGTATAATTGAGGTGTATATAACATTAATGAGTTGTAAACATTATTTACTTTATAAAATATATAGGTGTATTATTAAATTATTATTGTCTTTAATTATTATTGAAAAAGTATAAATAGGGGTATTATAGGAAAAAAAAATTGATAAAAGGTAAAACTTACTCTTATAATTGGACCAAAACCAACTCTAAAAAATGCTTTTATAATTAGGACCGGAGGAGTAACTTGGTAACATGCAAAACTTAATCCCCACCAAGATATTACATTTACAAATATCTCAAACATACTTAAAAATAAAATCCTTATACAACCATCCATAATAATATTTACAAAATGAAAATAACTCCTCTTGAGCTTCACCTTCACCTTCTTCTTGTCTCACAACACCAACTTTCTCTTCTTACCTGAACCTCCACTTGTACTTTTATGCAAGTCTGAGATTCACAATTAAATCTCAGGGTAATATATTAATCTTTATGCATAATGTATACAATATATGATAATTAAACACCACAATTCAGACATAGCAATTTATACATTCAACATCAACGCACAACAACAATTAACAGTATATCATACATGTTATGTTAATTGCAAATGGACCTTACAAGTCCAACAACGCAGGACCGAACAAGTCCCTAATTCCACATGCTAGGAAAATTAAGCAAGACCTTACCAGTCCCGAATTCTTATTAGAAAATATATATAAAACACAAGAACCTACAAGTCACAAAGTTCATTTTGCTAGGAAAATTAAACGTGGGACCCTACAAGTCCCGAATTCCTCAACCCGAGGAAAAATAGACGCAGAACCTTACCGGTTCGAGTTCCTCAGCACATAGGAAGACACATGCTATTTGCCAAAAACATAATACCACTGAATATAAACAACCACGTGTACAAGACACGAGTCCACAATCATGGCAATTAACATATAAACATACACATGTCATAGAGAATTAGGGTTATTACCTGACTGCGTAGCAACTCCAACAATGTCCAAATTATTCGTGGTGCTTGCGTGCTCAGGAATTCCTATAATTAACATTTATATAGAGATAAGTCATTATCCAATCTAATCTTAATAACATAATTAAGATTATTTCTTCTCAAGACACACCCCAAAATACTTATCCTTTAAATCCTTATGACTATGGATGTAAATCTATTAGGACTTATTTAATTAAATACTACCACTTATGGAATAGTATTATTTCAGTCATTTAACCTTTCAATTTAGCAAAAGAAATTATCTCTTTACAATTAGGCACAATCCACTACTTATATGGGTATTCTCAAGCTTTTCAGAAATTAACCTTTAACTTCTCCATGAACTTAGAAAAATCATAACTTGAGTTATACAACTCTAAATGGAGTGGTTCCAGTTCCTACTTAGAGCTTGATAAGTCTATTTTCATATATTAATAAGCATAGGGATAATTTATGGCTAAGACATTCCCAAATTACAAAAATATGAGCACTGTCCAGATAACTTTCCATATTTCAATATTTACTTCAAAAATCCATATCTGAAGTTATAGACGTCAAAATTAGGTGGTTCAAAAACCTATAAACTCCTTATTAAGTCTAATTTCTAGGAAAATTAGTTTCAGGAGTTTATCTTTTGCCAATCATTTCCAAATTTCAAAAATGTGAACATTGTCTAGCTAGCTTTCCAGAACTGTGACTTCTTTTCAAAAATCCATAACTCCTTATATACTCATTCAAATTAGGTGGGTGGCCTATCAAATTAAAACTTAAGGAGTTTATAGGAGGTCATTTACTTAGGTTTTTGTCTACTCGAAAATTTTCACTTCATAATTATATCAGAAATTTTCCTGAATCATAATCCAAAACTCTTTTTAAATCTCTTCCAAAATTTTATAAAGAAAATCAACTTCTAACCTACAAACACTACTAGAAAACAGCTGATTAGTGACGGAATTTTTTCCATCGCAAATTTAGGAGTATTTGCAACCAAATTTAAATTTCCTCGCAAAATAGTAATATTTGCGACGGAATTTCCGTCGCTAATTTAATAATTTTAAAAAATAAAAATAATAATTTTAAGACGGAATTGGATTTCCGTCAATAATTTTAAAAAAAATAAATTTACGACGGAATTGGATTTCCGTCGCAAAATTTAATAATTTTAAAAAAATAATTTTGCGATGGATTGGATTTCCATCGCAAAATTTAATAATTTTAAAAAATAATAATAATTTTGTGGATTTTCCCATTGCAAAATTTAATAATTTTTTTTTTAATAAAATAATTTTGCGACGAAACGGATTCCGTCGCAAACACTTAAGCCAAAATTGGGCTTAAATGCTCATCCTCCCCCATATTTTTGCATTTTACTCTCTCTCCACCCTACTCTCTTCGTTCCTCCATCCGGCCATTTGGCCGACCTTCAAACCGCCATGCGGCCTCCTTCCAACCTCCTCCTCCTCCTCCTCTTTCTGTCCTCCTCCTTTTTTTCCAACCCCCTCTCGTCTCACTGCCGGCGTTGACCTCATCCCCTCTCACCGGCGGCCTCTTCTCCTCTCACCTCTAGCCTCCTCTCCATTGGCATCATCTAGTAAGTCTCTACCCTTTTGTTTTAGTTTTTTTGCGTTAGATGTAATTTGTTCCCCCATTAAGAACTCCAATAAGCTTGATAGATGTTGTTATTAATATCTACAATAAGAACTTACTAAACAATATTAGTTAATATCTATTTTATAACCTTGTTGTTATTAATATTAGTTTTTTTTGCAAATCACGTAGGAAACTTTGAAGCACTTGTATGAATTGTGTGTGAGTAGGAAAAAGTATGTATCTTGCATTTTCATATGGATACAATATAAGCCTTTTTCCAAACCCCAACGTGCAGATTTCTGGATCTGGATGTTGTAAAAAATAAATTTTCTTCATTTAATTGCTCTAAATAATTTTTTATATTAAAAAGTAATTGATTACATGTTTATAGATTTTGACACGGTTAAGGGTTGGGACCTTTGTACATTTTAATATTATATAGTTTGCCACCTACAAAATGAAATTCCTAGTGCGTTTTTAATTTGTGGGAAGTGATTAATTTGGATTTTTCTTGATTTTTCTTATAAAAAAATGTAACAGTTATTCTAATTCTTATAAACTCATTATCTTTAATCATTCTATGTAGGTTGATATGTTGATGTCGTAATAGGATTATATTGTTAAATATATACTATTAAATAATAATCTGAGTATTTTATTTTTATTGGTCTGATTATGTTATTAAATAGGTTAAAATGGGAAAAATAAATTGTTCTGTATTTAATTTTAATATATATCATGCTAATTTTTATTAAAAAAATTATATTTTTTATGTAATTTTATATTTTTTTAATTTTTTTAATCGAAATTTGCGACGGAATCCGAATCCATCACAAAGCAAATCCTAATTTGCGACGGAATCCTGGGATTTGCGACGGATTTGGATTCCGTAGCAAATCCCGAAGGATTTGCAAATTTTAGGATTTGTGACAGAAATTTGGATTCCGTTGCAATTGTGACAATGGTTTTTGCGATGGACGAAATCCATCGCAAATGAATTTTGCGACGGAAAACCCTTTTTGCGACGGATTTTTCCTATCGCGAAAACTGACTTTTTTTTGTAGTGAAAAATGATATGCACAAACTGATGCTTTGTTTTTGAACTAAAAAACATAGGTAAGAAAAACCACATGAAGCTCATTTATTGACTCTAAACCTTTATAAATCAGACACTTTGTACATATAACAGACATGTACGACCTTAGAGCTTGATTACAGTTCCAAAGGAGTCCAGAAATCTGTTGAAAACCGACATACATGAAGCAAATTGTCATGAGCTCTCTCTCTCTCTAACTCATGAGTTTTTAACGACCAAGAGCTCTCAAATCTTCAGCAATATCAGAAAAACCAAATGGGAATCAATTAAGAGGACTCACCTAAGTTGGATTCTTGGATTGCATGTGAGTTTTGATGCTTCCTTTCTCTTCCTCCTCCGGTGCTTCTATCATTCTTGGACCTCAAATTATCTCTCGCCTTCTATCTCGTTCTCAGTTCTCGGTGTTCTTTCTTTGCACTGACCGAAGGAATGGAATGGAGTGGAGAGGTGAATAGGTGAGTTATGTGTGTGTAACGAATGAAGAATGAAAGGAGGAGGTATACGTGTGTGTGTGTGTGTGTGACCGCTGGAATGGGAGAAGGAAATTAAATGAAGGATATGGAGGGTTTTGTGTGTGTGTGTGTGTGTCGTATCAGCTGAATGTGTATGTGTTATCATGTCCAGCTGGCCGGGTGGAGAGGAAGCACGTGGAGTGTGTGCATGTAGGACATGTGTGTGCTGATGGGGGGTGTGGTGTCTCACTTTTAACAACAATATCTCTTTTATCCTACAAGATTCTTTTTGCTATTGAGTCACTTCCTAATTAAATTGTAAACATTAATTAGAAAATCAAAATTAATCCTTAATTCCATTTAAAGATTTCTCTTTCTCATTTAATTCCTTTAGGCTATAAAATATTATCTCCAAACTACTTAGGCCAAAAATTATTCCTTAACTATTTATCCTTAGTTCATGGGAAAATATGCCTTAATTCCAAATATCAACTTAAAAATAATTAAGGCCAAATTTTCTATAAATAATTTCATATAATATTTTTAATTCCCAATTTTCAAATTTTGCGATGTCACACTTAGCACTTACTCACAATCCTATATTATGTTTTAAAAGCCTAATATTCATTCTCATCATAATATAAAGGCTTAGTAAGAAAAAGAAAAGAATGTATAGTGACAACAGTGATTCAAGCAAGTAAGAATAAGAAAAACTAATCACTTATTAACTAATTAAATATGGTTTCTAAAATTGATTAAGCATAACAAGTAACACGCAAAATTATATTTTACCTCTTTTACTTTTCTTGTATAAATTGGGATAAACTCCTCAAAATTATATTATAATATTTCATTTGGCGCTAAAATAAACGGTTAGCAATTATCATGTTTTAGTAAACGACATAAATTAGGGGGAGTGAGTTAGCATTGTCATCTTAAGCCATTGAAAAGAAGAGAGGTAGGGGTGAATGATCGATGCAAAAGGGTTGAGTGTAATGATGATGAGATATATAACTTATGATTAAGGTCAATGTCAGAAAAAATTTAGGAAAAGGTTAGGTTGGTAAATTTATAAGTAATTTAGAAAACTATTTGGATGGTAGTAGATATACGTATATGATAGTATATATTAAAGAAATTTAAATAGGCCAGGTCTATAGGCTTATAGGCTAGACCTTAAGAAAATAGGTCTAGTCTATTTATCTAAAAAGGTTTGGGAACATACCTAAGCCTGAAGCTGACATTTTACTAAATAAGATAGACTAGATTTTATGTAGACTAAACCGTAGCCTCCTATTAGAAGTCTGACCTATTTCCACCTTACTATCATTTCATGTAAAGGTTTCTTAGTTTCAAAAAGCCTTTCTTTTTTTCTTTTTCTTTTTTTTTTTCCCATGTGCCCATTGTATTTTTGGCGTATCCCATCCCATTAATTAACAAGAGAACCTATAATTTGAATTCAAGAAACTGATTAAGTTGGTATGACCATTTTGTTGGTTGAAATTGTAAAAAAAAAAAAAAAAAACAATTTTAAAGCTATTTACAAATTTTATGAACTAGACTGGTCTTTCATTGCCCGTGTAAAGGATGTTGATTTTATATTTTTAATGCAAACACTTGCCTGACCTCTGGTAAGAAGAAAAAGGAATTGCATATTGAATTGACTAAAATTCGAACAAGCAAACATTTATTTGTAAATTTCCTTTGCTTTCTCGATAAGCTGGTAGGTGGAAAAGTAGGTGTCATGTTGGAAGAATCAAGATCATGAACGTTAGATGTATAGACTGACAGATAGCATTCATTTGAAGGGAACATGTTTACTCTCTCTCTTTTTTATAAATATAAATATATATATATATATATATATATAAAATATATAATATTAAAATATATAAAGCTCTCCTAAATCTCTAGGTTATGTTTGGATGTCTGCTTATTTGGGGGAAAATTCGAACCAACGTTGATTTGAAGTGTCAAAGCCATAGGGACGCCCAAAAACACACTTACATCAATGGCAAATAATCTCTCACCTTAATTCAAAAGTTTAAAATTAACTTTCCTATTAAACCCTCCTATTATTAATAACTTTGTGAATTTACCAACAGAATTGTTATGTTAGATTAAAAATCACGCAGCCATCGCTGTTGAACAAAGTGCATAATGTAAGGTATAAAGAAGGGCGAAATTGTCTTCTTGCTACTATATAAAAATCTGATGTGATACATTCAAAATTATTACTACTTCTCATTCTAAATGTAAGACTCAGTTCACTTTTTTTTTTAAAAAAAATAAGCAAGCTATTTTTTCTTCAAATTAATTTGTTTAACTTGTAAGTTGATAGATAATTTAATGATAAATAATTTATTTTGGTTCTTTAATTTATTTTTTTTTAAAAAAAAAAAAAAAAAAAAAAAAAAAAAAAAAAAAAAAAAGGCTAACTAAGCCTGATAGTTAACGCTGTAGGTAATAATTGATGAAGGCATTTGTTATGATTAAAGAAAAAAGCAAAAAGGGTCCACAAAGTCCTTGTCACTTTCTTTAGACGTACACATAATTGGCCATTAGCCTTTAGCTTATCCTTTTTATTATCCTTATTGCAATATGGCGCATCGTCCATTTTATTTTAATTTACAATTTTCCCCCACGAAAGGCCGAAGGGGACATATTTCTTATTATTGTTTTCTCTTATTAATAAAATGGATATTGAATCAAGCAAAAATGAATCATTGTCAATGCGCAGGCAAAAAAGGGGAAAATATCATTAACGTCCCTCCTTCCATTGATAAGGCTCTTATCGATATATAACATTTATTTATTTTTATTATTAAGAATTGCACCTAACATATTTAAAAACATACTCCCTCTTTCCAACCCATCCTATTCTATAAGTAACGTTCTCTTATATATGGTTCCTATATATTATAACAAAATTGTGTTTGATTAAAACTTTAATACACTTTGATTAAAATTTTAATACATTTTTTTCTTTTTCATTTTTAATTATTATATGTCTCTCTTCTCTTTCACTCATCATCTTCATAAATAAGGATTTTTTTAAAAAAAAAAAAATACATCTCTTACATTTTACTTTTAAGTTTTAACTAATTTTAACTAACATTTTTTAGATACGTGATTTAGTTAGTTGTTACTTATTTATAGCACTGGAGGGAGTATTTCATTGTAAATTTCTCATACTAACGATAATTTTATTTGTTGATTGTCACCGAAAAAATGCCCCTAATTAAATAACTATTTACCAAAATGCCCCTGTTTCCAAGCTATTTCCCACTTTGCCCCTGTTTAGTCAACTAAATCATGATTTAGTGGACTAAAACGCGAGGTTCCCTCTTTTTTTTACTTCCCCAAGATTTAGTCGACTAAGCACCGTAGCTTAGTCGACTAAATCTCTGGACGAGGGCATTTTTAACTTAAACCCGAGATTTAGTTCTCAAATTGAACCATTGGGATTGCCGATTTCCTCCCATATTCATTTGAGAACTAACCATTTTGTTAGATGCCACCGTCAAGCTCGCCAACACAAAAGCAAATTTCATCCATGGAGGAAGTATGATTTCTTCTTTTGATTCAAGGAGAAAGAAGGCATTGCGGCAACAGGAGTAGGGTTTCTGATAAGGAAGGGCGAGCATTTGATTCAAAAGTGGGAGTTTAATATACAATAAATCTAACATTGCACAACAAAGCAATCCAATATTGTTGTTGAGGCATAATTGTGGAGGTTTCTTACGACTTGTGATATCACTAATATTGTTGGAATTAATATTTGGGAGCAAGCATATTTTGGAAATTAAAATACTCTGAATTATTACTTGTTGCCGGCATGGATTCCTAAAATCATTTTGAAAGATAAATCAGCTATTAGCATTTTGGTTATGTTTTGTTTCTTTCTTTCTTTCTCATCGGGATGATTTTGAAGATCACGCCTACATGTGCACACCAGTTTGCTCCTCCGCAAAGAAAATATTATATTCATTTGGGGTTTTTTGGCATGTTCGCCGCTTACCTAAATCTCGGGGGATTTTTAAAAAAACCCCGTTACGATTTAGTCGACTAAGCAACAATGCTTTAGTCGACTATTAGGGTTTCATTATGACACGAATGGGGGTTTTAAAAAAGCCTCTGTCCGAGATTTAGTCGACTAAGCAAGATTTAGTCGACTAAGCTATTAAACTTAGTCGACTAAATCTCGGGAAATTAAAAAAAAAAAGAGCCCGCGTTTTAGTCGACTAAATCATGATTTAGTCGACTAAACAAAGCGAGTGGGAAATAGTTTGGAAACATGAGCATTTTGGTAAATAGTTATTTAATTAGGGGCATTTTGGGAAAAAAGCCGTTGATTGTCACTTGAAAACTTTTAAAAAAAAAAAAATGAAATTTGGCATCCCAAGAAAAAAATTACTATTACAAGAATTTTTTATTGATAGTGGTTTTGGTTTGGATTGGTGTAGATGTGAAATTGTTACTCCCTCCAGTCCTATTTATAAGTAACTTACTTTCTATTGAGGTTAATCTTTAATATAAACAACTTTTGTTGTGTCTCAAATTTTAAACTACTTTTTTATCCCTATTAAATACATATTTTCATATTAATGAATCACTAATTATCTTTCATTCAATCATTTATTATCCATTCTCCCCATATTTTATACTCATTATCTTTCATTTTTTATGCATTCTATCTCTTATTCTCTTTTCATAAATAATGGCATATTTGGAAAAAACACTACATTTTTAATACATTTATTGTTTTTAACTAATCTTAATCGACAATTTTTTTACGCAATCAAAAAAGGAATTACTTATAAAAAGAACAGAAGAAGTAACATAGAGTAATAAATAACATCACTCAAAAAATAGAGCTTATTGTAAGAGAATAATAAAAGCTTGGAAGCTTTATCTAAAGTCTAAATACGTGGAAGATGCTGAATTGAAGTGATCAATAATGAATTAATTGTTTAATCCATCAAAATCCTCTTCAAATTGACATTAATTATTGATATAACCCATTTCAATTCATTGAACAGTGATGATCATTGAAATGTTGACTTGCGATCAAGATTTATTTATTAGTGCATAGGGAAAGAAAATGATATCTGATTCATTATATCTTAATTTATTTGTGTCCACAGATAATTATGGTACCGCATGATTTTATTTTATTTTTGCTCCCAAAAAAAAAAAAAATCGGCATGATGATATCACCCTTACAGGCGACAAAAAGTTTAGGTATAACTTGTGTTTTCCTTTCCTCTTTTTATGATTTGTGAGAGGCATTGAGAACTTGTTTTTTCCACAACAAATACAAAAATGGGGGCATTGTCTTAAAAAGAGGACGAGTATAAAAAAAAAAATTTCCCAGTCCTGCTATCATCTCTCTTCATTATTCATAAATTACAAAGAAATTTTCTCAAACTGTATACATTGAGCGTGCCCCAATCGTGTACCTACTTACTCTTTTCCAAATTTTCATATCTTCATATACAAGTTTTCCAAATTTTCATATCTTCATATACAAGTTCAACTGAAGTGAAGGAGTTCAAGATCCACTCAAGACTGCCAGAAGACATTAGGGTCAGTGCTATACAATGAGAGATCCTTGACTTCCTGGTTAGCCACATGATAATTAATAAGTCGTGCTTGGATTATTTTAGACAGTGCCAGACCAGAAGGAAGCACCCACCATTCACTTTCGTCCCTGCAAAAAACATAAACACCCCATAATGCTCTCAGATAATGGAGGCTGCAGAATCAGTCAGCTCAATCAACTGGCTCCAATAATTGGGAAGCAAGACAGTGAGTGAAAGTTGCTTACATGCTAAAACTCCAGGACTGAAAGTAGGAATGCTTGTTATCTGAATGGGCTGTATAATAATGAATGAATCCACAGATGAAGGCAACAACCTGTTACAATGGGTGGCCAATTTAACTGTTAAAAAAGGTATCAATCAAAATGTGTAGAAAAACCGAGCAACACATATTCCTTGCAGATACGGGCCATGCCTTCTTCAGCAATACCCTTACTACAATCAATGAGATGAAAGATATGGGGTTAGAAAAACTTACTACATTGACTAAAGATGTAAGATTCCACAAAGCATAAAGGCGAGCAAGACCTGCAGATCTCCTAGGTCCTTGACTAAACAAAGCATTGATTCCAGATGGGAATGGAAATAGTGTGCCAAAAGGAAGGACAAACAAAACTAACAAAAAGTTCGCAAGTGACAATGAGTACATCTGAAGCAATGTGAGCAGAATTAAAATCAAGTCTCCCAAAAGTAGTATAGAGATGAGTAGACCGACAAGATCCTGCAATGACAAGTCATGGAAAGAGAACAATTACTAAGCATTGTCTCCAAGAGAAAGAAGGTCATGATTGAAAATAGCGAGCATTTTACTACCTGATGGCCAACAGGTTTTGTATTAAAGATAATGAAAGAAAAGGGGTAATATATGGTTTTCTTCTCTTTAAAGGTCCTAATGCTCTTCGAATGCAATATTCCTCCAGACATCCTTATAGGCATCGTTAGATGCTTGTCGCCTATCAACTGGTGCTCTGCATCACCATGACTTTGGAGGAAACTACACATAAAGCAACGAAAGTCAACTTGTTTATAATCACTAATCATGAATAAAAGAAATCAAATTTATAATTACCATGATTTCACTTCGACTAAACCTTCCTCATCATGACACTCAGACAATACTGATGTGCATTCACTCTCAGTAGCACGCACCAAAAGTCCAAACTGGCAATATCCAGAAGCTGTGGGCTGAAACCAAGCAAGATCAACACGTATGCCATACATCAGCAAAGTAGGGTTCGCAAATATATTGAGCCAGTTGAGAACATGATCGAAATTCTGTCTTAGATGTCCAAGGCAAACTGAGCGTAGTTGAGCATTGAGTCCAGCCACTAGCCGATACCATGTAGTAGGTGGAACAAACTAGAGGAAGACAAATTTAAGAGTTAATCAACAAGTAATTCTACGGTAACGTTGTTCAATAATTGACATAAAAAGCTGAGTTTCAAGTTACAGAAACCTGACTCATGATGCTAGTGAGCATATTATCACTCTGAATAGAGAGAGGAGCCATGTAACTTCCATCTCCCCCAAACATTATAGACATAGGAAGCCTTTGATGAAGACGAGGACGCAGATCAGGTCTCTTCTCATCCCCACCAAGGAAAAAGTCCATATATGCCAACATCATATCAGATGTTGCGGCTACCTGAAATCCAATAAGGTAACTAACCAGTGATTACCAGTTTACCACGACAATTATTCTGAAAATCACTGATTCTTACTAGTTAAGGTGATATCACGTCAGAAAAAGGATTTCATGTTTAATTACAATGTCAAACCAACCAGTGTTCAGTTAGTTAAAGAGATATTTAATGACAAGAAAAAGTTGTGTTAGGAAATATTCATATTAGGAAATACTCATATGTTAGGAAATATTCATATTAGGAAATACTCATAATTAGTCATGATTAGTCATAATGGGCCTATTAACTCTAAGGCCCCTCTCTTGTGTATATATAGCTATCTTGTGTACATGAATACTTATGAAATTCAGATTATTTGACTCTATATTCTTCATGGTATCAGAGCCTATCAGAATCTGTTCGTTGTTTTGTATTTTTTCCCCTGCCCAGTTCTGGTCCCTGTAGCGACACAGTGAGAGAGAGAGAGAGTGTTAGGGTTCTGTTTTCGCCGGCAATTACACCACACGCGCCCCACCATCGGCATCTACACCCTCCGATCGGCCTATCCCCGGTGGTCCGATCACGTTTCGACGGCGCGTGTGGCTTCACGCGCCACCCCGACGTCCGCCGGAAAATACACGCGCCGGCGCGTGAGGCTCATCTCCGGCGACTTTTGCGACGCGACTTGGCTCTCCTTGATCGACTCGTTGAACCCGGTCCCTTTCCGGTGGTTTTGTGTTCGTCTGAGGTGGTTTGCAGATCTGGGTCTTCCGTTTCAGTCGTTCTTCGGTGGTTCAGTCCATTCTTTCGGTGCAGATCTGTTATTCCGTCATTATCTCCTATTTTTAGGCCCTCTCTTGGTGTTTTCAGGTGCTGGGTCTGTGGTTTCAGACGTAGGTTTGTGTATTTCAGCTGTTGATTTTGGATCCTATCATTTTGTTTGATCCTATCATTTTGTTTGAGTAATAAGATCATTTTGTTTGATCTTATTTGTCACTGGGGTGTTGAGTTTTTGGTCCCTTGTGCACCCTTTTGGCGATTGGAGAATCGTTTGGTCTCTTGTGAGACGTTTGGGGTATTATTTGGTTGCTGTTCTCTCTAGGCTCGTGTTTGGGTGTTGTAATCTGTGGTGAGGCTCTCTGCTTATTATTGGAACTCATAATTGAAAAGTTGCTCTTTGCTGTCAATTGGAAGATCGATGGCTGCATCTACGCCTAGTTCTCCTGTTGCCCTTGTTACAGGTAACATTGCCTCTAGTCTTGCTACTTCTTCCTCGAAGTGGATCATCGATTCTGGTGCTACTGATCATATGACAGTAACCACCATTTGTTTTCCTCGTATGCACCTTATGCTAATCCCTCCAAAATAACAATTGCCAACGGTTCTTATTCTCGTGTTATTGGCTCGCACCGTTGAACCTACTCCGTCTGTTCCTTTATCCAATGTTCTTAATGTCCCCGACCTTACTTTTAATCTTTTGTCTCCTAGCAAGCTCACTCGACAATCAAATTGTTTCATTACTTTATTTCCCGACCATTGTTTGATTCAGATCTTACGACGAAACAAGTTATTGGTAAGGGCTATGAATCTGTGGTCATTACTTCCTTGAAGATCGTACCGTGTTCGGTTGCTTGCTCCGTGGTTCATCCCCTTTTGATATTCATTGTCGTTTAGGTCATGTGTCCTTGTCTTCTTTGAAGAGGGTGTATCCTCAATTCCATAATTTGTCTTCTTTAGAATGTGAGTCATGTCGCTTTGCTAAACATCATCGTGTTTCACTTGGCACCTCGAGTTCATAAACGAGCCGCATCTCCATTTGATTTAGTCCATTCCGACGTTTGGGGTCCATGTCCCGTCGAGTCTAAGCCTGGTTTTAGGTACTTTGTCACTTTTGTTGATGATTTCTCTCGTACCACCCGGCTTTATTTAATGAAAACTCGTTCGAGTTGTTTTCTCACTTTTGTCATTTCTCAGTGCGAAATCAAAACTCGCTTTGGTGTGTCTCAAAACCTTACGGAGTGACAATGCAAAAGAATATTTTTCTCGCCCAATTCCAAACCTATATGCTCCAAAGATGGCATGCTTCATCGGGATTCTCCGTCCCGGATACACCACCAAAATGGTGTTGCGTAAACGTAAGAACCGACACTTATTACAATGTCAAACCAACCAGTGTTTTAAATGAATATTTCCTAACAAGTTGTAAATTATATTATTCTAGGAAAGTTATCAAAGGCCAAAAATACAACAAATTCAGGAGATAAAATATGAAGATGAACCTTGAGCCCCTCATAAAGTGCTCGTGAACGGCAAGAACGCAAGCAAGTATGATCATATTCTGATCGAACAAATTCTCGGAGCTGTTGTAATTTCTTTATCCGACACCTTTGTAGCCATGACCATGCAAGGGGATAAGCAATTATGCAAAGAATGCTGTATATAGACCCTTCCCACCAGTGATAAGTTGCTAAAATATTAATCTCATCCACAAATCTATTAAAAGCATCTTCATATCTGCAAGATAGATAACATAATTAGAATTAAAAGGTCAATTTTAATACGCCTCCGGTCCTAAATACAATGTACATAATCATATATCATATTTAATAGAATGAGTAGCATACACAATATCTTTTACTTGTTCTGGTGGACAATGAGACAGGTGCCAAGGTTCACTGAAAGTATTTGGGCCCAGGAAATATAACCTATGTATATGATTTTGGGACTCCTCAATTCTATTTGTTTCCATGATCTGAAAGGTGACAAGAATATGATGTTAAAAGGTGATCCAAAATGCAACGAGCCGCAAGAGGAGGAATAGTGAATTGCACTAGAAAGAAACTGGTAATGAACCTCATTCAATGATTCCAGGAAAGGAAAGGAATTTATCCGTGTGTCATGTGGAGCAGGATCAAGGACAGGTAAGTCATCCACACCAACATATTTCATCCGTGCAACACTGAGAACTAGAGCTAGCAGGACAGGGAGACCTAAGAGAATAAGACCAAACAACCATGGCCCACCAAAAGTGTATACCACCTCTTCAAATGTTGTATAACAGTTTGGCATGTGATATCTGTCAGATATGCACTTGTATGGACAAGGAATCTCTGTCACACCACCTGTTGAAAAGGTAGGGATCGAATTTTAAGGAAAATAGATTTTACATTTTTCTTCTTTCAGGTGTCAAGAAAGCATTATAAAGAATAATACCTCGAACAGAAACATAAATAGCTCGATCTGGAAGCTCATAAGGTGGGCAGTAATGACAAAGGGCTTTATCAGATCCACTAACATTTTTGTAAGTACCAACAGGACATTCCTACAACACAGTATATATAGTTAGAGTGCAAACAACCAAGTTAGAGCAACTCAGAAATTGGTCTTCTATATCTCAACTAAAGAAATGCAGGTTCTGACAAATCTCATACTGTCACAATGCACAACAGTAATAAATTACAAAGTAGAGCTAGAGTTCAGGGTGTCAAGCAAGCAGACATTTTAATATTATGCTCATAAATGTATTATAAGAAAATGAGATTCAACCTCACAAAAGATACCAAAAAGCCCTTTGGGACACTCTCGTCCACTGATGGTTCCATTTTTTCCAGGAAGACCCCGACCTCCACCAAATCCTCCCCTGAATCAGAAATAAAGACTCAGAATCAGAAATAACCTCAGCAGGTCAGAGGTTACAAACACATGAAACAAAACTGCCTATAGCAGGTTAAAAACCTTAGAGAAAATAATGGGCTGAAAGGAAAGGGTAAAAGAGAAATAGCAGTGTGTTCATGAAGTTTCAGTCTTGAACTTCATCCACTACACAACACATCAGTTACTTTAAAACCCTAATAAATAACGAGAAAATTGATTAAGCTCCATCTTATTTCTCCTACAGTGCAACATATTCAAGCATACATGAGAAGTTCAAGCCACGGATAAGTACTATACTTGGGTCAGTAAGTTCTAGAAAAGAAAGAACAGCTTTAGTTGATTAGCTGTTGAAGGAACCTGTTGGCTTAATAAATGACCATAAGCCATGATGAATAGTATTTAAATTCATATCAGTTCTAGCGTCACGAAACTCCTACCTTGAAGGACAAAACATCTTTATGCAAAATGGGTGATTAAAGCATGCTTATGACATAATCCAGACAGAAAGATCGCAACCATACACCAAGAGAATATATAATAACTTCATACTTTTGTGCTACCACAAATAGACATCCAAAACACAAGTCCTCCTCTTGCCGAATAACTGTAGGCTATACATGTAACCACAAACAAGAATTCTGACAATCTAACAAGTCTTCGAAAAATAGATGCTAAAATAACAAAGGCAACAAATTTAAATAACACATAGCTTTTTCTATATACTAACCCAGCATGAATGGTTCCTTCAACACTTGCTAGAGGGATATACTCGTCTCCAACTAGTATATCAGACCAATGAAAATGAACCCTTCCACCACCTCCACCGCCGCCGCCACTAGGACTACCATGTCCCCCAGCAGTTGAGATCATAGAAGAGTTAGCGAGCACCAATGACCGCACAAACAAAAGAATAGTTCCCCCAGAGCCACCACCCGGACCAATGGTGGAAATTAACCTACTATTGTTGCTTCTAATATCTTCTCTAAAGCTTTCTCCATCAGCTCTAAGGGAACCCTTTAGAATCAAACTTGATAATGAGTGCTCCAAGGAACCCATAACTATAAAAGTCGAGAGAAAAATATATATATATATGAGAACCTCCACTCTCAACCTAAAAATGCTGGGTTCAAAATCTAGTTCAGTGACAACCCATTTAGAATTCAGATCTTACCAATAATGCCACCCCCTGCAGTAGCACCTGCTAGGCTACTATTTCCACTGCCACTGCCAAGTTCACAAGGCAAAGCAGCATCCCCATATGTGGTACCACCCTCAATGAAACTGCCGTTGTAATATCCATCCCCACCATTTCCCCCATATCCTCCACCACCCCCAAGACCATTCCTGTAAAGCCTTCCTCTACCCAGCCCACCAGTACAGCCTGCCAATGGTCCAAATGAGAATCTAATGAGATATTATGAGAAGATTTAAAACTAACAAGTAATGGGTGATATTCTAGAGGCAAAGACAATACCCAGCCCAGATACAGTGATTACTCCAGAATAGTGGACATGGACATTTCTAATCCAGTGAAAGTGCACAACTGAACCATTTATGGTTCCTTCAACAATGACATCTTCAACCCGACAAATCTGTGGCAGCAACCAAAGTCAAACATTAATACGGAGTACAAAGACCAAATCCTTGATACAGATTGATATCAATTTAAAAACTTAATTTTAAACCAAGCTAATGAAATACCTGAAGGGTGAAGGCCAATGTTGAGTTAACATTACAATCTTCAGGCGGATGAAGCAATTCCACAGGGCAATTTGCAAGATCACAGTAAAGTTGAGGTGTCCTGCAATTTCCAAAACTAAACATCAAACTGAACAGAGAGAACTTCATGCTCAAATACAAATCAGTGGATGAACTTACGGAGAATTTTCGTCAGCAGCCTCTAAAGGACCTCTTAGAACAGATCCAGGCCCAACCTTTGTATTTCAAGGATGATATTCATCATATTAGTACAGTAATAAAAACACAGGTGGAAAGCTTAAGGTCAGGATTTCAATTGGAAGAGTTTCAAAATCCCAAGTCACCTAAATATGCAGTGAACAAGGAAACAACAGAAGAGTCATTTATGTCATTCCTTGCATGTGAATATGCTTATATATTATCATCTAATCAACAATTTTGTTGCAACCAGCCTTCTTTGCGTTTAAAATAACTTAAAGGTAAAAACAGTAGATTTTAAGCAATTCAAGCAATGTTTTAAATGTAAATATTCTCAATGTGGTTGGTGAAGAAAAACTATTCGTATGGAAAGTGTTGATGTTAGGGACACACATGGCCCTCTCTTGGTTTACTCCAGAAGGAAAAGGCCACATGTCTAGTTATTATGTTTAGGAGGAGCTATTACCTGTTTACAACGGTTATTCTATCTTATCTGTTGGTAAAGTAGTTATTAGGAACAGTTAAGGGCAGTTATAATGGCTGATCCTCATATATGTGTATTATGTTTTATGAAAGTTATGAATGAAGAATATTACTCAGGAATTCTTCCTCTTGGCTCGAGCACAGATTCTGACTCTAGATTATCTTTTCCATCTTTTCTTAATCTTAAATTCTGCAAGTCCTACCAGTTTATTTGTTAATCCATTCAACAGAAGCTGTATGAAGTTTATTTATCAGATAGAATGGCCTGCTGCAAACTCTTTGTCCCAGTGTTGTCAATGCGCATGAAAGCCCATGTCAAAAGCCCCAGACAAAAACACATACGAGAAGTAAGCAAACAGGCAAGGAAGAACAATCATTACATGATGTCACTAAAAGTTAGGACAATCATCCTCATCCGGGAATTACCGGCCCCATATAATGAAGGAAAAAAGGAGCTCTCTAGTAACAAGAATCAGGAATTTTGGACAGGTCTCTACATATGTAAGGCCTGAGAATGCTTCAATAGAATTCTCTAATTCAAAGGCCTACTTGTAGAGCAGATCTGGGAGATCTCATCTGCCTACCATTTTCAGTAGGGCACCAGCCGTAGCCTATAGTCAATAGATCACACCATAGCCAAAGAGGCCTTGTGATAGCTAGGAATAACTCGGACAGAAGATTTAGGAAGAAGAGAGACGGAGAAGATCAGAGGGGTTAAAGAAGAAGAAGTTGAGAGGAAATGAGAGAGAGAAGAACAGAGAGGAATAAGAATTCTGAATAATACGCAATTCTTATTGACAACAAATCTGATCTACAATAGGAATGGATATCTATTTAAAGGCTTAGCTCATAGCTTATTACCATCTCCTTTTACTAATTCTTATAATCCCTTATCAAACTTTAACCACAGTAATTAATTATAACGGTAACTAACTAACTTTTACAATTTATTATGATTACATATCACCTTGTCCAGAGAATTTTACAGCGATGATCCCCTAAACTACAACAACTTTCCAACCCAGCAGCTGCCATTGACAACAAAACTGGTTTGTCCAAAGCAAATTTTAGATTTTTTTTTTTTTTTTTTTTTTTTTTGTTGGGGGGGGGGGGGGGGGGGGGGGGGGGGCGCTGAATAGAGCTCTTGAAGTCCTGAAAATTCAATCATACCATAAAAAACAAACAAAAGGGATCCAACTCCATCACCTTTCAAAAGTTCTAACAAGAACATGTGCAGAGCAACCACCATACCTTGTTGTAACAAAAGGCAATAGGTAATGACTGTGATAACATTCATGAATTTGTACATATTACATTGACTCCTATTTCAGCAACAGGATCTCTTCACAGCCACTTGTTGCTAATTAGTAACCACTATATTAAGGGGAATTTAGTTTCACAAACAAGATGATACATTGATTTCCTTGGCAAGGCAACGGTTTTGAACATCACTTTGATTTAAAAAGTTTTAATAAGAAACAAAACTTCAATTGTTACAACACTTTCCTGATAACATTAGATCTAGTGATTAATTTTATTATTTTTCAGTAATTTTGTTATCTTGGTAATGTGAAGTAATCAAAACCTAAATCCTTAGAAACATTGTTTGCGAAGATTGTGTTATTTCTCCTCTGTTCTGTTCCTCAATTCTATTCCTACGCACCTCTGTTTAAAGCAACTTCTCAAATATTTTCTCTGCAAAACATGCTAACACATCAAACCTATTGACACGAGCATAATCCATCCATGTCTAAGTTTGTTCTAAACCTATTGAGCCCTAATCAACTTTGTGTGCCACTTTGCAGTATAGGGCACCATATTGTGTGCAAAACTTCCTACCTTAAATCTAAACCACAGTATATTTTTACCCTTAACCTAAAAAGCACAAGCACTGGAGGCGATGCAATAAAATGTGTAGGGACCAAGTGCAATGAGAAGTAGAGTCAAATATGCATCATTTACAATACAATTCCCCTTTTTAAGTATGAGTGGTTCATAGCCCTCCACAAATATCATTTAATTAAGTCCTAGCTTGCTTGAAAATATAGTTTTTTTTTTGGTAGCCAAGTGCCATAAAAACTTGGAATTGCAATTTGAATTTTATATAAGCTTTCCTACAATAACTTTCATCACAGAATATACTGATCTCATCATCCGCTGTTACTTGGGATTTGCATTCAACCAATATGTCAACATGTTTCCATCACCAAAAAAACAAAAACAAACCAAACAAAAAATAAGAAAAAACTAACGTATCAACAAAGAGAAGGATGATAATTTCTAGCATAGCTATTTAAATGGGTTGTAAGAAACAGTTAGCTTAAAAATAGCACAAGATGAGCCTCCAACTTACATTGATACTATAAAACAATGACAAAATCAGATGCTGTGCTTCTATCAGATTCCCAGATCCTGATAAGTTCAAGAAACCTTGTCCGTGAACTCCCAAATTTGCATTAGAATGAATAACAGATGATTCCTGATTCAACATGCAGACAAGTAAATCATTCCATAATGTTGTGCAAACTGGAGTCAGTGATAAATTAAGAGAATCACCTTGAGAACGATTAAATTGCTAGCTTCGAGTAAGGATGTTGCAACTATAGAATCACCAGCTCCATTTATCAGGATCTTGGAATTTAGCATCAAGTGAATTTTGACAGACATACGAAGAGCTCCATATATCTAAATTAAAAGAAGAGAAAAAAATAATTTTTCCAAAGAGATCTAACCAATTTAAAGACAATGAGAGGATAATTTAAACAATAACATGTTTATTAAATACAACTTTAATCAACTTACGCACTGCAATGAATCTAATAAAATTTATTATTGTAGTATTAAAATGAAAAAAGAAATATATTTTTTAGAAAAATTGTTCACTCAACAATGATCGATTTGAGTAGTAAAATATTCAACACCCTTAAGTAAGATCTTGAGTTTAAGCCTTGAAAATAGAAAAAATTACATTGGTTTAGTTTCCTCCTCATTGGAACCTAACCCGACTCAAATCCAGATTAGTTAATACTGCCAAACACAAGATGGTTTGTCACAACAATTGTTCAATTAGAAAAATTAATCATTTTTAAGTATTTTTGTCAAATAGGTACAATGATAGGTTTCAGAGGCAGTCCATGTACATTAATACAATAGAGCAGACAGCTATGGAATAAAACCATTTGTGGAGGAGTAGATGGGAGAGTATTTTACCAAAATATTAAAAATGGTGCCTGTTCAAGCAAGCTCTACCATCAAGATATTAATACAATAGAGCAGACAGCTATGGAATAAAACCATTTGTGGAGGAGTGGATGGGAGAGTATTTTACCAAAATATTAAAAATGATGCCTGTTCAAGCAAGCACTACCATCAAGAGAGTTTAAGTTAAAGGATCAACATCTACAAGTGTGTTTGCTTATGTTCATCATAGATTCTAAAATTCAAATTGTAATAACAGATGGAAGAACAAAACACTTATAATTGCAGTTATTGCTAGCTATAATGGTGACAATGGCCACAACCTCAGGACCTGTTTCATTTCTTTTTTTCAGAACAGTTTTTTATTGACTTTTTGTTTGTGTTCTGAAAAACAAAGTTAAAATTTGTTCGGAAAAACCAGAAAGCCAGAACATTTTTTATTCTCGTTAGCTTTTGTTCTACAAAATTAGAGAAAAGATGAAGAACATTGTATTTTTATTAAAGGCAATTATATATGATTTTCAGAATAACAAATCAAACATTTTTCAAAAATTCCTTGTTTCTAAAACTTGTTTTAGGAAGTTACTCTACAGAACTGTTTTAAGAACATAAAAATAGAGAATAGAATCAAATAAGCCCCAAGTCTCCGAAGGTCATATTGGGTGAATTTTGACAGATCAAAAAGCAGACAAAAGGAATGCAACTCATGGATCATAAGAAATTAATATTGTGAACATATCACCTTATGCTTACTTACTGCCTTCAAAACATATTAACAAGCTTTTCGGGAATTATTATGGCAAATATAATATAGAAATGTTACACACCAGTGAAGATGGGTTAGTGACAACAGCATTGCATAAATGATCCCCCCAACCCCCCAGGGGGGCGGCAAGATTAATTATTTTGGGATGACAGTAAGCAATTCAGAACCAGTAATTTTAGAACGATAGTTTGGAAAGAGTGGATAAATGGTCCCTCCCGGACCCAGAGTAATTATTTTAGAGTCTACATGCCAATTCCCAGTCAAACTGGTTAGAAGCATATGAAAAAGTGACAAACTTCAAATTCCTGTTCATCGGAAGTTACTTTTACTTGCCTTTATCATAGAGTTACTCATTAAAAGCTCTTCTGCCATTAATTCGAACTCTGATGAACTAAAGTGAGCTAGCCCAAAGCTCAAAACAGCACTGGAAGTCAAACGAATTACTCCACCAACCTGTCAGTTAACAGAAACACCTTATAATCAAGCCATCAATCAAGTTTCGGTTGGGATGATATGAAAGTTTTGGTGAGTAACCACAAAACAACTTCCTAATGTATGTCAATTCTTTAAGTTACTTTAATAACTATCTAATTTCAAATTTGCTTTGTCTAATGTCTGCCACTTCCTGGATACCTTTTCACACTGTATAGCATGCATTGTTCTCCAAGAAAATTTTTTAGCATCAATTGGTACAATATTATGCGTTATTAACTCCCATACAACAATTATCAGACATCAATTCTTAATAAATAGTGCATACATAACATCATATATAATTAAAGTGCTCCACTTGACTGAAGGCCAGGCAATTCTGATAGTTTTTCTTTTTTCCTTTTCCAGGTAAACTATGATAGCTTTCTTTATTGCATCAGATATTCACATTTCCTTTTGGAAGATACATTGCCACGTTAATAATTATTCTTCTCTCCTTTTCTCTTATCTCGATAATCTTTCTTCTTTTGTACAAAAATATAATTCATTATTCAATTTTTATAAGGTCAACAGCCTCAGTACTTAAATCACCTGAACACGACTCCAATATAGAGGAACCAATGCCTTAGCCTGATTCTGGACATAAACATTTCTCCAAAGATGCGACTTTGGAAATTCCAGCAGAAGTGTGTCTGTCTGTGTAGACAAGTTATGATTGCAAATAACAAGACTCTGAAGAACAGCATCATAGAATGTCCCTGCAGCACCAGAGTTGCCAGAACATCCAAGACTCCTTCCACCTGCAAACAAAACAGAACAAGCTTTCAGCATTGTGACTATGCTTATTTTTCACACCATAGTTACTTTATCCCCTTGGAGGGCGAGAAAACAGAAATTTTCATAATTAAAGAATAATAAATCTCATGAAAATTGCATATGCAAAAGAAAAACTCCATCTCACCATGAATGAAGAATTTTGTATTGTCATGTCTCCTTAAAGCATCAATTGAAACTCTCCCACCTCCACCACCAGCAAATCCATTACCTCCAGTAGCACTGATCTTGCCAGTTCCAGTCCTGTGCTTAAAGAGGAGATGTTTAGTCGCAAACTCTAATTAAACAAAGCAGTCTGGAATTGCACACGGAACTAGAAGGCCCTTGTATCTCACAAAAGTAGTGCCTTAGAATTTATAATATTTTCATATGAGATCAAACAATATCCCACAAAAGCCAAACGAATAGATACTGTCAGTTTCTGCATATCTAGCCATGAATGTTGACTTCTAAGGTTGTCCCTTCCCTTCCCACCTAGTTTTCCTCTTAGGCGCCTAAGTATATGAAGCATAAAATAGCAAAAGGCAATGCCAGGCATGTGGCTTGTCATGAGTACCCCATCCGGATGGCTTCCTTGAAAGGTCCTGGTTCCCTAACTCCAACGGCTTTGGGGTGTGATTCTCCCAAGACTTGTGATCCTTACAATTCGAACTCAAGTCCTTGGAAGTTGGCTTCAATGAAAGCAACATTGTAATGAGCACAATTCTTTGGGAGATCCACACCCCAAAAGCTAGCTATTAGAGTCAGGAACCCAACACCTTACAAAGCCCTCTTTCAAAGTATTCCCTCCCGATGTGGGGCTCATGACATGGCAGTCTCTATTCAAATTAATCATTTCTTCTCCCATAAGACAAAATTTAACTTTCCAATATTAATTGATGGAAAGGCAAAAACCACAAAAAAAATTTGAATGTTAATTAATTCCTCGGACTTTTACTATTAACTAATGCATCCCATTCCTGAATAAGGATCACCGACCAAATTGGCTAGTAGGGAATGGCTTGAGCAACTACTAGCGAATATTACGATTTTCTTTACATGGGTTTAAGCGAAAAATGAACTGTAATGCCAGCATATGATGAGCTCATGGACTGACGACGAATACTAAAGGCAAGCATACACTCTCAGTTATAGACACCAGTAGGATTACTTAATCATTGACAGATAAGCATGAAAATTAGCATACGATTGTACGGTTGAAATTTTAAGGTTAGATTATAATTACACTGTATGAGCTTTAATGTAAATGCTGCCTCCAGATCCTCCCCCACCCTTGATTCCACCGTCACCTCCATTAGCCAAAAGATCTCCTGAGACTTCAATAGAGCCCGCTATGTTAAGCAAAATTCGACCACCTCCTTCCCCACCATATGCCTCTTCTTCACTAGTAGTCCCGCCTTTACTTCCGTAACTCCATGGCTTGTCCAGTGAGGACCAAGAGTATGCATCGCCGCCCCAAACATCATCAGGAAGCTTTGTATTGTCTGTCACACAACTAGCACCTCTCCCACCATGCCCTCCACCCGAACCTTGAGTTCCTGACGGCGTACCACTAGTCTGTTCAGGGGGTCCACCTGCTAACCCGGTAACATTTATCAATGAACCATTCAGCAAGCTCAGATTTTGGGATTTCACAAAAACCGTCCCAGCAATTATCGTTGCATCGCTATGTAAACTGAACTCTCCGCTAATATTAATCAATATTGAGCAACCCAAAACAGGGCAGCTCAAACTCACGTTAGAAAGTATATGCAAGCTTCCGTTGCCTTCTATATACACATCACTATCGAAAATCAAGCTAGTATTGAGCTCACAAAGGGCATTCAAAGATCCATTTCCCTTAAGGTCCTCTTGGCACGAAAGGGACGGAGGGTGAGGCAGGGACGGAGGTGGAGGAGGAGAGGGCGGAGTATAATCGCTATAAAATGAATCGAAATCCGAGCTGAGAATCGAGAATTTATCGTGTAAACCAACACAGAAACTACAGTATAGTAGGAAAAGGGGAAAGGTGGTTAGAAAGAATGAGTGGAAACCATAAAGAGAGCGGGCCATCAAAAAAAGCCAGAGTACGAATGTGAGTGTCGATCAGAATAAATCGTATGGGGCATAAAGAAAAACTAAAACCTAAATCGCGGAGGGAAAGAAATGGTTCATAGGACAAGTGTTCTGTAAAAACGCAAGTAAAAGATATTCGGAGATGAAGCTTAGTAAGGAGAACAGACTGAATTGAGAAGACTTAACATAAACGAAGAAGGAAAAGAAGAACATGTGGAAGCAGTGGGAAGACGAAAACTCCAGGAAAGTGTATATTGGTATCAGAGGAAGACAGGGCATAATAGCAATGGAACACTGACGGAGAAGATTGGAAGGTGAAAACACGTGCGAATCACAATTTGAGTTTTTATGTTTTTCTAATTAGAAAAATCAATTGTTGATCCGCACCTCGCCACATGTCCTGTTCGCACTTCCCAGTGGCATGAAAAAATGCAAAAACTAAAACCTTATGGGTTGTTCCAGATTTTGGGCTGGAGAACTCTGCCCAAGTATTGTAGTTTTGGACAGAGCCTTTTCTTTCTTGCTTTAGTTTTTGGACTGAGTAAAATCTGCCAAATACCCGTCTGGGAGAAAGAAGATTAGAGTAGAAAAAGAAAGATCTCAAAGTTTTTATGGATTTTGGGTATCTGATAAAAAGTCCGGCCAAGATCTTCCAAAAGAGCTTCATCTTCCTTATTTGAGGGAAGATCTTCCCATCCGAAAATGGAGGGAAAATTTCAATCTTTACAAAAAAGTGTTTTTTTGACAATTTTACCCCGAAATTCAAACTTAATAGGAAAGTTCGAATTTAACGATTTTTTTTTCATGAGTTCGAACTTAATGAGAATATATTTTTAAAAATATATTTTAGCAAACAAAAAAACATTTTTATTTTTTATTTTGAATTAATTTCTTTTGAAGGGTAAAATAGATATTTCCTAATTCTTTACCAACTACCACCTCTTCATTTTCTTCCTACCAAACAACTCAAACCATCTAACTTCTCTCATCTTTCAGATCTTCATTTCTCTTCCTTTCCCTCCTCTAAGTTCTTTTCCCTTCCTACCAATTCTTTGTACCAAACAAGTCCTAAGGGTAATTTATCATCTCCTGTCCACACGTCCTGTTTGCACTTCCCAGTGGCATAAAAAATGCACACACACACACACAAAAAAAAGACAAACAAACAAAAAACAAAAAAACGTCATGGGTTGGTCCAAAGTTTGGGCTTTAGGACTTAGTGGGTTCCGAAATAGAGGACTTATGGGAAAGGCCCGGCCCAAATATTGTTGTTTTGGACTGAGTCCAATCTGCCCAACCAGACTTAGTCTCCGTTTAGATTAATGATAAAAGCTGTTTTCCAATATGATTTATATTGTATATTACAATAGTTTGTCCCAATTTGAGTGAACATACTTCTAGAACACTAACTTAACCAGGCATGTGATTTATCATCTTCACCTTTGATAGGGTGGGAGATAAATTCACAAGAAGAGTGACTTTTTTAGGACCGTTACATTAATTTAATTTTAGTTTGGGACCAAGAACAGTGACTTTTTAGGACCGTTACATTAATTGAAAAAACTTTGTAGCAAAGTGTTCACGTTTATTGTACCGATTATATAATAATTTTCAACCGACTCTTCTAAAATGTAACCCTGAACATGAAATATTATATTGGAAAGAGTAATTATATAATTTTAAATGATTATTAAGAACCAAAGATTATTTACTTAAAAAACCACTTTGTTTACAATTTATAGAATGGCCATGTGAGGTTCATGTAATTCCACTTGGTGTGCGGTACGACTAAGATGCAGTTCACTGAAGAAAGTGAACAAAATATACAAGATGAAATTGGAATTATTATTGTTGAGAGCAAGCTAAGAACTTGAATTGCAATAAGACCGTTATTGGAAGATTTAGCTGAAAGAAACAGCTAAAGTAGGCATGTCCATGGACCAGACTAGACCGGGTTGGAGGTCAACCCGAGGTCTGGTCCAGGAGGGACCTCGGGCTGGACAATCCAGCCCGAGGTCTGGTCTGGTCCAGCTCGGGCCGACCAGACCGGCCTGGGACTACTGGACCACCCAGTGCAGTCCAGACCAGGTTTTTTTTTTTTTTTTAAATGTTAAGAACATGGAAATTTTAAAGAATTGATAAAGAGTGTGTTAAGATAAACAAACCTCGTTGTATTTTCACAACAATACTCAAAGGGCATCTCAATACAAGGATCAAATTGATAACGTTTTCCTTTGACCATGGAATTGAACTGCAAATTAACAAAAAGTTTAACAACTCAGAACAAGAAACAAAATGAAGTCATCATAAATGTGCTTGTTAATTAGAATAGATAATTTCAAGAGGGCATTGAAATTAACAAAAAGTTTAACAACTCAGAACAAGAAACAAAATGAAGTCATCATAAATGTGCTTGTTAATTAGAATAGATAATTTTCAAGAGGGTATTGAAATACTAGAGTAGAAGGGTATGGATGTCGCCAACCTCCTTGTCAAATGCTACAATTGATTGCTGCAAAGCCTCGTTAAGTGAACAGAAATAACTCGATGAAGATTTGCCGCCTTCACACCCAAACGATAACTTGATGGAGGCAACGATGTCACCGGCACAAATAAGTTAGCTAAGTTAAACTAAGGTCTGCAAGTAACAAATAAAGGATTAAATTTGAAATGTTTACCGAGATAACTTCCTTTCCAAAAGTCGGTCCACTGTCCTGGGACAGGCACTGTAAAATTTCCCCCTCCCATCATAGCAGCTCTTTGCTCAAACTCTTTCTGAACAATAGAAGTATTAGATGCAACATTGATTCAGTAAGTTTAAATCAAGGCCTCTTCTACATAGTTGGCAAATAAGGACAAATCATTTTGTATATCACCAGTATTGGTAAAGAAAGAGGTTGAAGACTTTTAAACTACATGATTTGATTGCTAGAGAATTAAAACATTGCTTTTGGGTTTTTAGGTCTAGTGAGACCTACCTGAAATTCAACGCCTGAGAGAGGTCCATATGGAAGTTAAATGAGGATACGTACCTGACCACCTGGGCACATGCAGAAAGAGTAGCAACTACGCTGAGCCACCCCAGAATTAGATAAATCACGAGCATCCTCTTGATGAAAGTAGTTGGCAACTTTGTAATCTGCCACTGGCACTCTACCTCGTCCACTACGAACCTCACAGGCCAATTCAGAATACTGAACATGTATACAAATACATTTGTGTCATAACAGAAAATAGAAAATATATCATGACATTAGAAAGATTTGATAATAGAATCAAATAAGTCTACCACTACTATATCGTGTTCATAATTCATCAAATTAGTCTACCACTACATAGCACGGTTCAAAATGGAAGTTCATCTTAACAATTAGGTTCAACCTTTTCAAAAACACAGTGAAAAGAATGATAACTTACTGCAATGCGCCAAGGTGGTTGATAGGTGTTTTCCTTTGGTCTGAGCTGCCATTATCCCCTAATCTTATTCTTCCAGAACCATCATCTCCAGTCAAGAAGGAGCCTGTTTGAACTTTACCACATCTGCAACAAGCAAGAATCAAACACAAGTCATTGCAATGACTTGAAACCGCTGAAAACTGCTCAATAGAGTTTGATTTATGCATCATTGGGCATCATCAATTTAGTGACGCAACCCGAAATGAGTGAGACCGAATAGAAGAAATCAAAGCGACCATGAAACATAAATTACAAAGAATGCATAAGGAGAAACGAAGGATGGAAAAGAGAAGTCATCGAAGCAAGGCACAAGGGAAAATTGATTTGGGGCTTCTGAGATTTAAACCGAATAGAAGAAAACTTACGGTATGAGGGAGAGTCGGGAGACGGAGGACGACGATGGGGATGCGCCGCTGCGAGACGAACTGAGAGAAGAAGAGAAGATTAACAGGAGCTGGAGTGTCGGATACTGGAGCTGGGAGCTGGAGAAGATTAACGAGAGGGACTGTCGGACTTGGAGACTGGGGTGTCGGATACTGGGGAGCTGGCTAGGTTTTTTGGACATTAATTTTTAACAGATTAAGGCGTTAAGGGTTAAGCACTTAAGCTTAAGCCATTAGGTTAGCTAGCGTTAAGACTTGCAATTTTTTTTAAAAAAATATATATATATTTTCTCGGGCCGAGACCGGTCGGGCAATGGGGTCTTAGCCCCGGCCCGAGGTCTAGTCCAGCTTTCGAGCAAAGTGGTCCTGCAGTGGAAAATATTGTCCAAGACCATTTTTTTTCCAGACGGACCGGGTCGGGTCGGCCCTGCGCTACTGGACCATCGGGTTTTTTGGACATCCCTAAGCTAAAGCAGTGTAGTGTTTCTGTGTTATGACTCATCTCCAAAATATATCAGTTTTAGTGTTTGTCTGGAATAAAGATTTGAGTATTTAAAAATAATTTTTCAATCATAACTTACGATATACAAAGTAAGTGTGTAAGAGAAATTTTGTATCCATTTACTTAAGTAAACACGTTTGAAGGATTCAAACTTAATCTCAAAGAAGTACTTAGTCTTTTAAAGGGGAATACTAAAATCTTAAAATAAAACAACCTGGGTTTCGTGTGGACATATTTTAATAACGAAAATAAATTGATTAAAAGTATTATTTTACAAAGAAATCCAATGCTGGAAAGAAATTAAATATAGGTGTATTCTCTTCTCGAATAGATATACACCTCACTGGGGAAAAATTTCCTAATTGTCCGAGATGCCCCTGCATCATACTGCATGGTGCTCTTCACGGTCCAATTTGACATGTTAATGTTCGGGACTACAAAATATGGACGCGAATTTTGCCCATATTATATTTATTAATTTTACCCCTAACCTAACCTTTTTTCATAAAAGGAGGGAGATACGGGTCAATTTTTTCTTATAATCCTTCATAATCTATAAATCATATCTGTTCAATTAATTTAAAATGTCACAATATTATTTTGATTTTTCTCTCTTTTTCTTAATCAACGATTCAAATGAGCTTATAAGGAATGATAAGAAAAAAAAAAAAAAACCTAATAAGAGGATTTGCTTCCGGGAGATACACGCACAAAAACGCACTGGGCACAAACCCAGGACCCCATCAAATCAAAAGATGACGGGTGGCCTTGCAAATATTTACTTCTTTTACGTCTTAATTACATTCCAAATATCCTCATCTCTGGAATATTAAATGGCTTTTAAGGAGCATTTTATGGTTGATACTCCATTAACTCCACGAGTTGTTATGTTGTATCCGGAATATGAGTTTACTCTATTGTGACTTTAGTTTCGTAAAATACACCCTGATTTTATTGTTTTTCATTTGGAGCATGACCCAATATATGATAAAGAAAACTGAGAAACAAAAATTCTTGAAACTGGATGGACATGATTTTTCACCAGCTCAGCTACAACTAGAATGGAGAAATAGTTGTTGTGAAATTAAAAGAGCAGACACTAACTACTTAAGCACAAACGAGGTCAAACTTATAATCTTTCACTTACAATAAAGTTTCCGAACTACTATATTATAAAGTCATTAGCAGGTATAGTGTACACTAGTTTTTGGGTACTGTTTCACTCTAAAATGAGATACACACACACACACACACACACACATACCTTTTTGTTAGGTCAAAGGTATCCACCGCCAATGGCAATGACTAATTCCCTCGCACAGCAGACTTCCCGAAGAAGCTTTGATTCTGACCACGAGACCCTCTCTATACATACTACTAGGGATCGAAACCATGAGGCCATGACTAGATGCCTAACGAGCCCATCTAAATGTCAACTATACTAGGCCTCATGGTTAACAGAACTCATAAGCCACTCTTTTTTTTTTTTTTGGGCACTCAATATCCTGGGCTTCCCTCTTTTGACTCGAGGACTTCACAGGGCCTAGACTCCTCTAGATAAAGCCAGGTGAGACCCTTTCAGGTGGCAAGCTCTACGTCCAAGTATCTAACGCTGTTGCATTCCCATGTTTGAACTCGAGACTTCTGGTTAAGCTGAAACAACTCTTTTACCAGTTAATCCAAGTACTCGATGGTCGAAGCCACTCTATGATATATCTACGGCCGTTTGGTACGAGGAAGAAGGGGAAGGGAAGATAATCAAATTTTCTTGTGTGGTACACTTTTAGCGTCCAATCTTTATGAGAATTCAAGTTTTCAGGTTCATTAATCTACCTTTAAATGTGGGAAGATAAGATCCGAACAAACTTAGTAGGAACCCTCTATGAACCATAAAGCTTTCAGCCATATTTACCCTTCATAAAACATTTATTTCACTCTTCCCTTGCTTTCTCAAAATCATTTTAAAGTTCTTGAAGCCAACATTTTTCCAACACGGGTTAGTTTCTTAGCTTCATCATAAAAATTTGACCTAACCACATTGTTTATAAATTCTTACGACGTTTGTGGAGAATGAGAAGGGAGCCAAAGTTGTGCCAACAACTTATGGTTTGCCATTGATCATTGGGATGTTGCTCACAGTAACATGGAGAACAAAGAAAGAACACTGTGGCAATTTTGATTTTGATGTCAATGTGCAAGCTCGTTGGAGAAGAAGTTGTGGGTATTTTAGTGAAAGTTTTTGTCATTGATACAATGGTTTTACTCGCTACTTAACAACGAAAGACATAGGAAGCAACCTCATCTAGTTCCCCTATTTCACCATTTAAAAATAGGGGATTTTTTTTGCAGTGAAATAAATGTTTTACCACCAAGCATGTGACAATCAATAGCTGACAAAAGTGCAACCACCCTGATTTTATGTTTTACTAATCGAAAAACAGGGACAAACAAAATTAATGAAAGTTATTTTCTATAAGGCAAAAAAATAGGACTACATTCGAATTTATGTGATAAATACAAATTTGATAAAAGAAAATTTTAGACAAATTCAAATTTGAAAATTCTAGTGTGGTCATGATTAATATTTTTTCTTAATGATATAGGTGAGAGATTTTTTTTAGATTCACTTTGAAGTCAAAACTCGCACACTATCGGTTTAGATATTTTCAGATAATTTAGTTAATTGTTTCATTTTGTTACTGTTGATTATTTCTATAAGGCCATAAGTTGCGAAATATGATAGATTTTATTCAATATCTTAACAAAACACAATCTTTTATTATAATTTATTCTTTATATTTGATTTTTTTAAGCATTTAGTCAATATTATTTATTGCTACAACTTTATTTTCCTTTACTTAAAAAAATAACATTTTTCCTTTCCAATTTTAGTAAATTACTTTTTACGGGTAAAATATGCTCTCAATTCTTTGTTAACTACCACCTTTTTTTTTTGTTCTATCAAACAACTTATTCTCCCTTCAAAATCTTCTCCTTTTTTCTTTTCCTTAAATTCTTTTTCCTTTTCAAATTTTCCTTATACCAAACGACACCTAAAAAGTGAAGTTGAGAGCCATGATTGAGGGTCCGTTTTTTCCCTTAAGGTCATGCCTCTTATTGGGCTTATTTCTGGCTGATTGGTCCTTACTATTTTTTATCTCATCCGCTTTTTACTGGGCTGAACCTTTGATCAGCTTACGAGACCTCGACCCCGCTCTTCACCCACTTGTGTTATTTCCATCAAATGAATTCTCCAAGACTATATATCAAAAAAAAAAAAAAAAAAGGACGAGGTTGCCGTTGTGAAGGTTCTTTGGTAAGCTTATCTCGTAAATCGCACCTATCTCCAAGACTATCCATAAATTTAAATTATATATTTCCTGTTCAGACATCGGGTCACACAAAAATGTTTAGATTAAAGACCCACTATTTTATTCATGCCTCTTATGGGCTCATTTCTGGCTGATTGGCCCTTACCATTTTTATCTCATCCGCTTTTTATTGGCAGAGCCTTTGATCAGCTTACGATACTCTGACCCTGCTCTTCCCCACTTGTGTTATTTTTATGAAAAATGGGTACAGTTAGCTAAGGTATCGGTCCTTACCTCAAAAGGGAGAAGGTTCAGTACCTGTTGGTCGATGTGAGAGCCTCATTAGTAGGCGATCGATAAGTACCTCTATAAGCGTTTTTTAAGTTTGAAGGTATGCCCTGACCTTAGTGGCGTACCAATGTTTACCCCTACCTAAACTTTTTCCTATAAAAAGAAATTATCCAAGACTATCGATAAATTTAAATTAATATATTTCCTGTTCAGACATCCGGAAGCTTGAAACTTTCACTTTCTTATTTTTTGGATTTCAATCTGATATTTAACTCACACAAAAGACCCACTATTTTATTCAAACCTAAAAAAGTACACAATTGAAACTTTGGATAACTATGAACCTTAAAGTATGTACCATTTTAGGGGGTGAAACTCAACAGAGAGTGTACGGTACATGTTTGGTTTAATTAATAAAGAATTGAATAGGCCACTTGTGAACTATGCCCAACATCACCAGCAACCTAAACAAAGAGGCATGCTTGCTTTTGTGGCCTGGTTCCCTCATAATAACAGACCTACCTTACCTGTACTTGCTTCACTTTAATCCAATCAATAATCACCAGTGTCAATGAAAGAAAAGAAGGCAATACCCACCATCACAAATGCTTGAGCTTGATAAAAATTACGACGAACCATTCCTATGCAAAACCAGAGGAACATAACAGAAAAAATAAAATTGTAAAACTAAGCAGGAGAGGTCAAAAACTCGCACCAAAATTCAGCATCCATCTCCACCATTAAAGCATATCCTTTCATAATATCTTTTTCTCTTTATCTCTCATGAGACCATCTAAATCGTTGATTGAAAATATGGAAGAAAAGTTAAACTATTTTTGTGACATTTGAACATATAGAAATTATGAGAAATATTGGGTAGTCGCAATTAATTGATCCCACCTCCATCGAAAAGGTTGATCATATCCCACACTATGTCCAAACCCTGTCCCTATAATTACAGCAATCTATTGCTTCCTATGTTTCCTCCTTAGAGCTCAAGCCTTTATAGCTGGTGGCCACCATTCTCACGAACCCTACTTATTCCCAAGATAGTGCTGATCATGATGTGTTCAAAGTCTCAAACACAACCCACAATCCCTAATGAAGAGGGTAGAATCGTCAAGAGAAGGCCACAATAATAAAAATCTGAAACTGGGCTTCGTGTAAGCTATATATAGCCGTCCTATATGATCCCAAAAACCGAACCATGTTTCTTCCGAACAGGAAATTCCAGTGTGGTCCAAGCCCATAGCCCTCCTCTTCCAAAACCGAGTCACTCAATCTTTTTCCCCAGTTAGGTTTCTCATTATTGTACTGCGCCACCCCATGATTACTACTTCTTTCTCACACTAATACCTACCCTGGGCCCATCTTCCCCATAGCCCACTCACCTTTAAATAAATAAATAAATAATTATTTAACAACCAGTCCTTACTCTACCACGTGGGGCCTACCTAGCTCAAGTCGAATATGGGGAAAAGTTGATGGGTTATTATTAATTGGTATAATGAGCAATCCTCTTGGATAAGGCTCTCATCTTCTTTCGTCCTTTTACAGGTTCTATCTTAAAATACAAGGCAAAAACTATTAAAAAGAGAGGATCCACATGGATCTGGATTTGGTTTAGAGTTGAAGCAATAATATATATATGGAAGCAGTATCCTTTTTTATTTTTAATAATAATAATTATTAAAGCACTATATAATATAATATTGGATCTGCACGAGCAAGTTGCAGAACAGGGCTCCTCTATATATGCGTTGATGATAACCTTCTTGGTTTTGGAGAAGCATGAGGGTCCCATATTTACTTAATTCCTTGCCCTAAAAGTACGTTCCATATTATTCCTAATATTGCTCTCTCTCTCTCTCTCTCTAAAACAATCCCGGTCTGTGAGATTCGCCTCTTAGGAGTGAAGACTGCTGGGAGCTTTTTCCCGAATAGATAAATGGTGCTTAGTCAAATCTTGCTAGCCACGACAAAAATTATCAAAAACTCTTCAGTTCATGAGTACTACTTTGAATGTGATTCCCATTCCGCCTCGAATATTTGAAATTATCACGATTTTGCCTCACCAGATTTCTCCCTACGATGTTGACCAGGAAACACGTCACATCAACTTTTGCCTAATTATACTGTTTACTATTTGTCACCATACCAAACAAAACAAGGTCATGGGCAATAAGTATAGTTTCAAACTAGAGCTGAAATGCCAAGAAGATAAACAGTCATAGCGGTGAAGGGGAAAAAAACTCAATGCATGGTACTTTTAAGTCAAATATTGAAACCGCGGTCACAAATGAACTTATCTTAAAAAAGTTATTTATGATAAAAGTAAATTTTTTTTTTAGTTTCTAACATGATTTTTTTTTTTTTTCAAAAGAAAAATGTTAGGAATAGATGATCTAATAAATAATATACTATTAAATATATATTTGTATGTATTCTAATTTATCCACTAGAATATATTTAATTAAATATTTTAGTCTTTTTAAATTTTTTAATAATAATTTAAATTTTTATCTTCAATTTTCACTATATAAACGACTAATATCTCTATGTAGTATTCAATAAGATTTATGTTATTTTTAGTCATTTTTTATCTCAACTAACTTTTTAAATAATCATCCAAACAAGTGTTCATTTGTATATAAAAAAAAAAAAGTCACCTATCCCACCGTCATTCTAAACACAAATCATATTTATATTCCGAATTTTATCTTATCTTACTTCTACAAAAATCAAATTACAAATAAGTAACTTTCATCAACGTTATCCCAAACATACCAAAGAATACTCAAACACGTTATTCTTCACCAAGAAGTTCATTCACTACAATCTAATTTGCTATATTATGTACAGTGTATTCAGGTTAAAAAAAGTATTGTGTATTAATACTGTATGTATGTATGTATTTGTGAATATACACATACACACATTGCTAGGCACATGTATTCTTCCATTGATATATTTCACCATGTTTTGAGACCCAGCTGTTGGCGTGAATATATATTGATTAAACATAAAATGTGTAGTATACAATACCCCTTTTTGGATATTAAAAAAAGATATTAAGATGACAGATGGAACTCAGACGATAACGAGCCTTTGGAATCAGTTAATTAGTAGGTGGAATAAATATATATGTACCAATAAAGGTTAGGTTTAGCGAAAGGAGTTACTCCTTCATAACATGATGAACCAAAATTTAAATTCTCATTAGATCAGAGATGCTCATATTAGTATCCGAGAGCGCCTTGGCTCTAATAGAAAGATACCTAATGCTTAGCAAAATATATATATGTAGGGGCTATCAGATTTACTTATTTATTTGTGTAGGGGCTATCAGATTTATTTATTTGTGCGTGTTGAGAGGGTGAACGTTCGCGGGCGAAGTCATGGGTTAAATTTTTTTAGTCTGCAAGGACAATAATTGACGAACTCGTATTCATTCTTAAGTCCTTCATTAATAACCTAATATCGCTGTTTTCAACATCCTTTTCATTTTCCTCCACTCCTCAGAAAAAAGATGGCTTCCCTATAGTTTTGATGAACGTGGCTTGTTTTATAGTACACGGATGGTTACATAAAGTTTTTAAATTCCTCAATATTTTGCAAATTACAATCTAAAGATTAATTAGCACGAACATGGTTAAAATTAAAGACAGAGAGAAAAATGAAAAAATAATAAAATTATTTAAGGATTTTACGATAATAGAATTTTTACTTTATTCAAATTATCGTATTTAGGAAAAACATAAACTAGAGATAAAGGGTCAATTACGCTAATTTACAGTTGAAAAGGCCATTTGAATGTGATAAAATAATAGGAGTAATTAGAGGCCGGCGGTGGCATGTTCCACATGGATGCCATATTCGATTCAACGCGAGAAATAATGATCATGTTGAAGTTTGTAATAAATTTCCAAAATCCAGTTCTGGACTCGAGACTGATCGTCGTACGATTAAGAAATAAAATAAACAAAAGGAATCATCAGAACGGACGAGAGATACAGTAGATATCCAAACATTGTTTAACACGTGAGTACCGAACGAAGGAAATTAATTAATTAAATCCGAGGATATAATTAATTACACTGCGAAAAAAAACCCCTCTAATTCGTGGTTCTGATAATCATTTCTGGGAGGGCCACGCAAAAAGGGTGAAGGTGAAGATTAATAACGGAAATCATTTTGGTTTGGTAAGTGGAAAGAGATTGATAAAACGTGGTTATACGGAGTTTGGAAGTGTAATTAACAATGATGATGATGATAACGATGGAATTGGAAGCTAGGAAGTGGAAATATAATTCCATGTTTTTCATTTTCTTATCATTCTCTTACCTCTTTATTCCAATTCTTCGTTGATGACTGAAAGCAGCGTAAATTTACGAATTTATCCACACTGCACTTCTCTTTTTATACCAGAAAAAAAAAAAAAAAAACCCTCCTCCTGTCCTAATTATAGGATAATATTTGGAAGTTAGTTTTAGTCTTAATTATAAGACAACATTCTAATTTTTGTCAATTTCTTCTAAAAATTTCCCTATTTTACTCTCTCAAGTGTGTTTGATTTTTTAGAAGTATATGTATGTAAGTGCATAGACTCTTCCCAACAGTAAAAATTTTAGATATATATACACATGTGTGTGTGTTGTGTACATATATGTGTTATGTATATGTGTGTGTCTACATGTGTATTTGTGTAGATATATGTATACATATATGCATATATAGAAAGACCATTATTTTAATTAGATAATGTGTGGAAAGGAAAATTTTAGATCGAAGAAGTATGTGACAAGAGTTGTTAATTTACTTTTACTTATACCATTTTAAATTTATATAAGAGCATTTTAAAAAACAAGTAAAATTAATTAATTTAAATTTTTTCTTTAATATCCCAAAATCAATTAAATATATCTAATAATTAAGACCGGAAAGACTACTAATCTACGTCAATTTTATCACATAAAATTGGAATCGAATTCATACATATTTGGAAATTAAAGCGTCCTCCATCATGCGCTCAAGCATATTAAATATGCACGCGCACATTATATATTTAAACACCTTTCCAGATCAATACGATTCGTTTTATTAATAATTAATAAAAAGGGTTATCAGCATAATAATTTTCTTGATTCATACTAATAAGCAGTTCTCTGGATCTATATATCAAAAAGCGGTCGACATATTGTAATCATCAAAGTCTCCGTGTTATGCCCTACATCTTGTCAAATGTCAATCATATATATTAGTACGATATTTTTTTATACCAGTCCGGCATTTTTTTCAGAATCATATTACCAAATTAACCAATTTATGAGGAATCAACTCTTTCGCTACTTTTTTAGCACTGGTGACTTTTTTAGCTCTTGAACTCCTGAACTTGATAGTGCTATATTTTTTTTGGGTGAAGGAGTAATTTTGCATACGAAATTTGTTTTGGGGAGCGCTCAGTACTACCAAATTTGAAAAGGAGCAAAAGTAACCACGACGTTACGTTTTGGGAGTCTTGAAAGACTACTGACGACAGATTAGTCAACCGTTAGTTAACCGTCAACTTGGATGGAACGTTGACGTGGTCCGACATATTGACATGGTTGGCGACGTGGAATAAAAAATTTTAAAAAAAAAAAAAAATTCAAATAATTAAAATAATTAAAAAAATTAAAAAAAGGAAAAAATTAAAATAACTTTCAAAAAACTAAAATAATTAGAAAAAAATTTAAAAAAATTCAAAAAATGAGGAAAAAAATTAAAATACCCCACCAGTGGGCCCCACCACCGACCACCCTACCGCCGGCCGTCGGCGGCAATCGGTTGCCCTTTATTATATACTCCCTCCGGTCCTAATTATAAGACAACATTTGAGAGTTTGTTCTGGTCCTAATTATAATACAACGTTCTAATTTTTGTCAATTTCTTCCTACAAGAAGCCTATTGATATAAATGAGGGATTATGTGAAATCAATAAGGTAGTTGACTGAAATCACATAATCCCTCATTTATATCAATAGGCTTCTTTTTAAGAAGAAATTGACAAAAATTAGAACGTTGTATTATAATTAGGACCAAACAAACTCTCAAATGTTGTCTTATAATTAGACCGGAGGGAGTATATAATAAAGGGCAACCGATTGCGCCGACGGCCAGTAGGGTGGTAAAAATGGTCGGGGGCCTATGGCGGGGGTATTTTAATTTTTTCTAATTATTTTGATTTTTTGAAAGTTATTTTAATTATTTTCTATTTTTTTGAAATTTTTTCTATTTTTTTTTTTTAAAAAAAAATCTAATTATTTCCCTAATTTTTTTCTAATTTTTTAATTTTTTTCCTATTTTTTTGAATTTTATTCCATGTCGTCGTCCATGTCGCCGTCCACGTCGTAATCGGTCGTGTCGACCACGTCGCGTCCATCCAAGTTGACGGTCAACTAACTCCAACTAACTCCGGCCGTGGTCTTTGAACGCTCCCAAAACGTAACGTCGTGTGTATTTTGCTCCTTTTCAAACTTGGTTGTGCTTAGCGCTTCCCAAAGCAAACTTTGTGTGTAAAATTGCTCCTTCACCCTATTTTTTTATACCAATCCAGAGATTTTTCAGAATCATATTACCAGATTAACAATTATATGAGGAATCAACTGTTCCAGTTTTAAGGTTTATAACTACTACTTTTATCACATGTGATTGCTCTTGAATTCGAACTTGAGATTGATAATATCTAATGAAATCTTACACCACTAAACAGCAGGCTCTATTTTGTTATTAGTGTTATATTTTGATGTTTGATTTTATTTTAGTTTCAAGCATCTTCTTAATATTCACAGGAAAGATGCGATTCAGTCATTCAGTACAAGGAAACGTTGGCATTGTTTCTTATATATGTTAATGTTTAAGGCTATGTACGAATGTATGATTATGATTATGATGTTTTTCACTAGGTGATTTTTGATGATTTTGCATATCAAAATCAAGCTTGTAGGTGATGTGGACGTTTGCGTTTAAATTAAAAGAAGTGTTCCATAACTATACATATATGATGGAAGTATTAAACATATTAAACAGATATTAATAATATTATATGTGTGTGGTAGTAATTGAAAGACCCAGATTAGTATATATGTAGGCTTTTGCTCAGGCAAAACATCCCTAATAATTAAAGAAAAGAGGGACATTGCCACTTTAAGGTGGGACACATTTCAGATCCTCGTACCATAAAATTTCGCCTACTTCTTTCCTCCTTTCACATAATTCAACATTTGTTTTCTTAGTTCCATATAGTCAACAAACTCCCATCTCCAAACTATTTGGGTACATGCCAACGCCACCTCATCACCCTTCAACCTTCAAGTTTAATCACAACGACAAACACTATTTTTAACATTTAAAAAAAAAATTACCACCACAAAAACTATTGTTAACATTTTCAAAAAAACATTTTATAATTATTAATCTTATGCCATCAGCTATATTTTAAAGGCTTTCAAAATTAAATAATTTCAATTACTTGATCTCATCACTCAACGTGAATAAAGTTCATTAGTCTAACATTCCCCATTTTTAGACCATATTGTATCAACTCTAATTGTATAATTTCTGTAATGATTTATAAATGATCATTTTATCAAAAAAACAAACAAGAAAACGAAACATGAGTTTATAAATTTTTTATCCTAAATCTTAAATGAAATTTGTTACATATATGTAACCTCAGTAACCTAGAAGTGCTTTAAACATTCCTGAACCTTTTGTAATGCAAATAACTCATATATTAATAACTTTGTTCATTTTTTTAATTATCTGCGAAGGGCTTGGGGTTTAAGGGATTTATTTGCATATAACTCAACGTTTATATATATGCATAAAGCCTTTCCTACATTAGTGATTTAATAGTTGAAGGGGGTTTTATTAATTAATTTTTAAATGCCAACGAGACTGTTTGCACACTGCTATGATTAGGGGAAATCATGGGAAGTCTCAATTAGAGAAATAAATATCAGAAAAATCTCATAGCCAAGGTTGTCAAATTCACGAGTTTAAGTAAATTTGTGATAGTCACGTAAACTCGTATTGTGAACTCAAATCGTAAATTCGTAAGAGTTTACTTTTATTATTAAATAGGTATTACTAGTATATAATTAAATAATTAAAATATAAAAATGACAACAATTTGATTTAAATATATTTTAAATCCAAATAATTGAAATTAAATCCATCAACATTAATCATTTACCATGTTTAATAAAGAAATTTCTATAAAATTTCTACATAAAGCCACTGATAATAATCAAATAAAAAAAGTTAACACGGGTTTAAGAATACGTTAACACAGTTTTGTAAGTTAGAAACGTAAAAACGATAAACTCGATGCATAGACTCATGAGTTTAATCAAGTTTACAACTACCACGAGTTTACCGCTAACTCGACTTGTTTTTATAAGCTAGAAGCGTAAAAACGGTAAACTCGGAGAGTCAACTCACGAGTTTGACAACAATACTCATAACTTATCAATGATGGTTCTTTCACTTGTCATTAATAAACTACGTGACTTTATTTTCTGATATATTTTTTTTTGTTGGGATTATTTTCCCTTATCATTTGATTATGGGTCCAGTAAAGTTTTATTTAATCTAGTCAATTTTAAAAATAACTAGTGTAAAATAAATGTATCCTTATACATATTGAAAAATAATACTCATCCAGTCTTTGATAAAAGACATTTTTGCCTATATTTGATTAGACTAAATAAGTTAATTAATATGATATGTATTTTCTAAAATACCCTAATCATATTTATAAATTCTATGTTTATCTCTTTTTTTTTTTTTATTGTTGAGGGAGTATCGCTAAAGATAAATTAATAAAATATAGATAATTATAAATTTTTTTATCTTATATTTAAAATCAAGGTCAACTTTAAATAAGTGTTATATTAAAGATAGTAGGAGTAGTAATAAGTTGTATCGAAAGGGGAAGCGTTGATTCTTGAAACATAGTCAATTGTTTGTGTGATTATGGTATGAGATTGGAGGGAATCTTAGGTGGAAGGGATCGTAGGTGATTATGTTAAGGGTCAATCGCTATCTGAAAGGAAGGGGAGGGTAGATATTGCCGATCCCATTAACGTTGACAGCCACACAATGAGATCAATTGCTTTCTGCTTAGTGCATCACACACTATATTATATATGATCGCCCTCAAAAGTCTACTCTCATCTCTTTAGCCTTGAAACATCCTACTCCTACTTGGTCTCCTTTTGCTTTTACTCACTCTTCCCCGTTATCCATGCGTTACTGCTTTTTAGTCAATGGCCTCATAAACACGTAAATCCGATCATTGTCTAGTCTAATTATAGTCTGTTTTCTTAACATCTTTGTCCATATTTAATCATATTTGAATTTGAATTTGAATTTGTCCGCATTAAAATCACATTTAATCGTAAATTCAAAGAGTAATTACAAAAATATTCAATAGTCTCTCACAGCTAAGATGAGATTTTGTATTTAAGCCAATGTTTCATTAGGGTCAACAACTATTGGTAGAGATTAAATTGTAATCAAACTAATGAATTAAATTTAATGTGAACATTACCTATCATTACATTTAAATCAAATTTCGGATCTTCTACGTGGTTTGCATGGTGTTGTGCTGCCATTCTGAATACAAGTTAAGATTTCTAAATGAGCAAAGTGTGAGGATTAAGACTAGAGCTCTTTTATTCCTTATCACTACGTATACTTTGTTTTGGCCTGACTTGGTACCATAGTTTTTCCTACTATTATCATCTATTAATTACAATATCAGAGAAAACAAGATTTGGCTCAGGATCGCCAATTGTTAATTCTAGGATCTCTTTGAATCTGAAAGTTATCACTTGGTAGGTCTGTATACCGCAAGCCTCAATCCAGTTAAATCTGTAGTGTCTACCAATTACATCTTATCCTCTTTTTTTTTGCTTGTTTGATATTACGTTTGATTCCCAAAAGCACTTATTCAGGTGAATTGAGATAAAAAAATTTCTCATATATTTACCTCGTATATCATAAACCATAATTGAAAAATTACTTTTAAATGCTCTAATTACTATTTTGGGCGAAGGAGCAATTTTGCACACGAAGTTTGCTTCGGGGAGCGCTCGGCACCACCAAGTTTGAAAAGGAGTAAAAAATACACGCGACGTTACGTTTTGGGAAGCGCTAAGACCACGGCCGTTAGTCAACCGATAGTTGACCATCAACTTGATGGAACGAATGTGGATGACATTGCGACATGGACGGCGACGTGGAATAAAAAATTTAAAAAAATAGGAAAAAAATCAAATAATTAAAATAATTAGAAAAAAATTTAAAAAAAATAGAAAATAAATAAATAAATAATTCAAAAATGAGGAAAAAATTAAAATAATTAGAAAAAATTTCAAAAAATGAGGAAAAAATTAAAATACCCCTCCATTGGGCCCCACCACCGACCACCCTACCGCCCGGCGTCGGCGGCAATCGTTGCCCTTTATTATATACTCCCTCCGGTCCTAATTATAATACAACATTTGAGAGTTTGTTTTGGTCCTAATTATAATACAACGTTCTAATTTTTGTAAATTTCTTCCTTCAAGAAGCCTATTGATATAAATGAGGGATTATGTGAAATCAATAAGGTAGTTGACTGAAATCACATAATCCCTCATTTATATCAATAGGCTTCTTTTTTAGAAAGAAATTGACAAAAATTAGAACATCAGTATTATAATTGGACCAAAACAAACTCTCAAACGTTGTCTTATAATTAGGACCGGAGGAGTATATAATAAAGGGCAACCGATGGCCGCCGACGGCCGGCGTAGGGTGGTCGGTGGGGGGCCCATCATGTAGGGTATTTTAATTTTTTCCTCATTTTTTGAATTTTTTTCTAATTATTTAAATTTTTTTCTAATTATTTGAATTTTTTCCTCATTTTTTGAACAGTTTTCTAATTTTTTTTTCCTAATTATTTTAATTATTTGAATTTTTTCCTTTTTTTTTTAATTTTTATTCCACGTCGCCGTCCTCGGTCGGCCGTACCCACGCCGCTCCATCTAAATTGACGGCCAACTAAAATACTACATAAATGAAATTCCCAAAACGTAACGTCGTGTGTATTTTTGCTTTTTCAAACTTGTGGTCTTAACGCCTCCCAAGAAACTTCGTGTGGAAATCGCTCCTTCGCCCTACTATTTAAATAAGACTTGACCAGAAGATTATGCTAATCGTAATGGGTGAACCTTTTTTGTTTTTACTGTCTTTGTCATTTATAGCTTTCCGGATTCCATCCTTGGCTTTGGTTTCAACGTGATAATTGACTCACACTAATGGCCATAAATTCAACCACCATAAATTACGCGAAGTTGTCTGACCAACAAAAAATTACACTGTGTGGGATTATTTGACAGTGACGAAGATATAGAGTGGCCCAACGAAAGGAAAAAGACGACGTGAGTGGAGGAAAATAATTTCCGGACGTTCATCACCAAAAAAGACATTTAGACTGTTGACGGTAGGAACTGTGGCTTAAAAGTTATCTGACTTTAAAAAAAGCTCAGTAGGAAAAAAAGTCAGGTTATAGATAATGATTTGTGTTTGGATTGATGGTGGTAGAAGTGGTGAGGCCCACGTCAAAAAGCTGGGAGTTTTTTTGAAAAAAAAATTTGATTCTGGAGCTTTTTCCTTAATGGGCTTTTTGAGCGTTAAGAGCTTTAAATCCAGTGAACTTAACGCCGAACCCAAACACATCACGTTGAGCTTTTTCTCCAAAGCCCATTAACTCTACCACAAACATTCTAACAATGATTCCAAACAAGCCCACTAACAAAAACATTGTGTTTCATCCCATCTTAAATATAAAAATTAGATAATTAATTAATTTTATTTAAAAATATGTCTCTTTAAAATGCTTCATTTTTTTAAAATTTTAATCAAGGGTGTAATTCATTTCGATTTTGAGAGTATAAATTTATTTGTCAACAACAGTTTATTTGTCAAAGTTGCCTCGGGTCATTTGAATTTGGAATTATCTATATTGACAAAAATTCCAAATGATAATATCACTCTGATTTTATTTATAAGTCCATTTGTAACCAAATCTCACATACCAAAGAAAGGTGTTTAACTCAATAATTATGGGTGGTAAATTTTCAACTTTACCCTCATTTATGATTAAAACTTGGGTGGTAAATTTTACAACTAATATACTTGTAATTTATAATAAAACTGGAGTTTTAAACTGTTAATTCTTTATAAATTTTTTTTTTTATTATAAGATATAATTAATAAAAAAAGCAAGTAAAGGTAAAAAATTATCAATATTACCCCTACTAATTACACTAAACTTAATATTATATTAATTATTACTCTCACCCACTACTCTCATTAATTATAAATATAAATAATTAAATTTTTTAATCAAAGTGGATTTAGAATCAAAGTAGTACGAGCTAAGAGAAAAGGGAAAATCCCCCTTAGGTCTCAAGGAATTAAGATATTATAAAAAGAAATACTTTAAAAAAGTCAAATGTCAAAAAAATCCCAAAAAATATTAATTTAATTGATTTAATTGTTAATTATTAAAAACTCTATCAATCGAATCAACAACCTCTCGAAGCTTTTCTGAAATAAAAATTCTTTGTGAAACTTTTTTAAAATTTTGTTACTCCATTAAGATCTGACGGGATTTTCAAAAAAAAAAAAAAAAAAATGCAGTTGTGAGAGTGAGTCCTCGTGTATCATGTATATGTAAGAAAGCAATAAGGGGGACGGAGCAGGAGGGGCGAAGAGAGTCACGCGAATCTTGAGGGAGAGGGGGAGCCAGGTGGGAGAAGGCCAGGGAGAGAGAGGGAAGGACAAAACAATGGGAGGACACGTGGACGGTAGAGTGATATCCGTACATTTGTCATAATCAGGGAGAGGATCCTCGGGGAACAAGATCTCTTTTATTTTTTTTTAAAGAATATGGTACGGCGTGTTTGCTCTATTTTGTCGGAGACTGCGGCCTCATGGCCTCCTCCCTTAAGGCCATGTGTCCCTGCTCACGTGACCTCTCTCCCCTTCCGCCAAGTCAAACCCACGACTCTCCCCTTTACCATCTTCTTTTTTTAAAAAAATAATAATTCATTCAATATTAAATTTATCGCCCCAATTTCTGTACGAGTTAATTAAAGTATGCTTAAAAAATCGGCGTTGAGAGTTGAGACTAGCCATTCCCTGGTCTAGCTGTTTGATTTGATTTTTTTTTTTTTTTAAATTTTTATTATAAAATATTTATATAATTTAATTAGATTAAAAAATTAGTTAATATAATATATATTTTATAAAACACTCTAACCATATTCCTCTTGTTAATATAATATATAAAAGTTTAAAAAAATAAAAATAATATTTTATATTCAGAATCAATAGCAACTTTTTAAATATATCTTATATTGCTTTTGGTTCTTAATATAAAATATATTTAAAAAGTTGAACTTAACCTTAAATATAAAATTAATTTATATATTATCAATATATTCTTAATTTATCTTTTATTGATGCTTCATCAATAATAATTAATAAGGATATAAAATGAGAAAATAAAAAAGATAATTAAGATGTTTTAGAAATTATATGTTACATTAACTAATTTAAATAAATTTTTTAACTAAATATATCAGAAAGGATATCTAAAAAAAATTAAGTTGAGAGATGGAAATACATGGGAGTATGAGCAAGGGCATGTTTGGAACACATCCTACGATATTTTTACGTTTTATGAGATGAAATAAAATTCGCATTTAGAGGTAAATTCATTGAAATTGAATAATTGATATATATTGAAATGGGGAATAATCGTGTGTGAGAAAAGGGAAGAATGTAGAAGGAGGTAGAAGGGGATGGAGAGGGACAGGTGGCGAGAAGGCAGAGGGGAGAGAAAAGTAGGGGAGTGGAAGGAAAGGAGGGAGAGAGATATTTGGAGGAGGATGGGGGTGTCGTGTGGGGGCCCAGACAAGGGAGAGAGAGAGTGTTTTAATAAGGGAGGGAGTGAAGTAGTTCATTCACATGACATGCGCCCTTCGAGCCATCCTTCTGACGATTCTGTTTGTATTCATTCACTCAGCCATCTTCATTGCCCTCCACGTTTCCTTCTTCCTTATCCATTTATTCTCTTCCCTTTCCTTATGCACCCCCCCTTTTCCCACCATCCCAACCCTCAAAGGTTCATTTCCGGATCTTCCTTTCCTTTTTTTCCCAACTACACCCATGTGCTCGCCTGCATTCCTGTTACTTGAAAAAAAAAAAAAAAAAAAAAGTTAAATAGCACACAACTTTGTATTAAAAAGCTTAGGTGGAACCAACGGGGGTTGGTACAAGTGGTAAGTAACTTGTGTCGCTTAAGCAAGGTCTCGAGTTCGAGCTTTGTGAATGTAGAAAAGCCCTATTGAGAGACTCACCCACCATACCGGTGTGTGCGAACCGGCCTGGGATTCGGATAGTTAGGGCGAAGCTCCTGGATACGGATAAAAGAACAAAAAAAAAAAAAAAAAAAAAAATAATAACTTAAGTGGAGGTAGACAACGGTAACTCGTTAAGATCAAGACATGTGCTTATAGAGTGTTTATAAAGGTATTTATAAGTCGTCCACCGATAAGACCCTCATATTAACTAGCAGGTATCGGATTTCTCCTCCTTTTTGGGGGTAAAGGTCGAAGCTTTAGAAAATTGTGTCACTCTTTATTGACAATTAGTACACAAATTTGTTTTTATAAAATACGTATGTAAGAGAAGTTTTATATCAATTTTACTGTTTAAACCTTTGACCAGTCCTTTTTGTTTTTGACCAAGCAAAGTCCTTCACTGCATTTTAATCTTATTTGAATTCCAGGATGTCTCTATCCTCTTCCTTTAATTTCATCCTGTTATTTTCTCCTCCTTTTATCCCCCTATCCTACTCCCCTCCCGCATTACAACATGGACCACCCCCTAGCAACTTTTGCGCTACCTTCTTTACCTTATTAATTCATACCAGTACAATTATTATCCATGGTTGAGCAAACCACAATGTCCCTTTCATTCACTAGTATTATTCTTCTTCTAAAATATAACAATTTACGTAAACGTTTGAACATTGCAGGTTGTTCTCGATTCCATGCAACTTGTTTCATTATTTTAAATTTGGTTAACTAACAAATTAATCACAGAAGTTTTTGTTAAAGAGTAATGTTCCCTCAAAAATTTTAAAATGTTACAATGTTACCAATTTCAATCAAAAATTAACAGCTAGCATCAATTCTTTGACGATCAACGTTAGTTTTTTAACGGAATTAGACAACATTATTATGTTTTGAAACTTTCGGGGTACATGGAGACAAAAAAACTTACAGGACAATATTACTCATATGCTTATACTTTCAGGACGGATTTACTATTTAATCCTTTTAAATAAAACCCAAATCCGTAATCTAAGAATTGGTTGAGTGCTGGATTTGGTCCAAACTATAATATCCTAATCTATTTTATTTTTCCTAAACTAACTAGTTAAATACTTTAAAGTCTTTCCGAAACAGTTAATTATGGGTAGTTCAAGGCTAGCAAAATAGTAATAATGCAGAGAGAATCGTCCGCAAGATATGACAATACGCCAAATATATCATTTTCACCTAATGTAAGATGCATCTCCCATAAGTGCTTGTCTTTATCCACGCACTTCACTCTGATTCTGACGTCCTAGCTTCGGCCAATCCATCCTCTTTTACTTCCCTCCCTCCCTCCTTGTTTCGTGCTCCTCTAACAACCATACCTCCAAAACCCTAAACTTGTTACCCCAAAAAGATGAGTGTCTTTTCCGTACATTTTTCCTTACAATGGATAAGATTTCTTCAATACGGGCACGTGATAATAAGTATTATTCCCTTCTTCCTTATAAAACTCGTCAATCAGCGGCAAACTAATTTTATATATCACATCAGGTTTTGATGTCTGTTTAGATTAACAGTAGAGGCTGCTTTTCTAACATGATTTATGATACACGTGATAAGTTTATAAGAGAAGTTTTATCTCACTTTGTGTGAACGTGTTTTTTCAAATACCAACTCAAAAGGTGCTTTGTCTGGGTTTATTCGGGTCATCGGTCTCTTCATATAACAGGTGCTGGTGAGTGGAATCGATGAGAACGAGGTAGGAGTTAAAATTGACCCCTTCCATCACTTGTGATCATCATAGTCCAACTAGTATTTTACATCTCAAGTCATGGTCAGACTCGGTCACGAGATATTATATATAGTTATTTAATATCACAGCAATTTGAATTTAATTAAAGGATTAAGTAGTATTTTTGTTCAAGAAGTATACGGTCAGGAACAATTTTATCATAAAGTTTTTTTTTAAGTAATGTTGTCCCAAAAGTCTAAAAACGTAGCAATGTTGCCCCTTTATTAACAACCTTAACGATTAACGTTAGTTAACCGCATTAAATTAAAGAAAAACACTTTTAGGATAAAATTGTTCCTGATTATATACTTCTGAGATAAAATTGCTCCTGATCATATACTTCTGGGACAAAATTGTTACTTAAAAAAAATGACAAAGATGCCACATAGACAATCCATGTCAGCATAATGCGGTCAACTAACGTTTGACCGTTATAACTGTTAACGGAGGGACAACATTGTTACTTTTTTAGACTATCGGGAGCAATATTACTCCAAAAAAATTCCACGGCAAAATTGTTTTCGGCCGTATACTTTCGAGACAAAATTAATACTTAACCTTTAATTAAACCATGCATTCATTTGATTCTTAGTAAAGGTTTTTATATACCTATAACCATCTTAAGGTGTTTTATGCATTCATATGAATTTGAACTCTAGACTACATCCAGTCATAGTTTCTTCCACCCTAAACATCATCTTGCTGGTTAAATTGACAATTAAATTTGAAAAAAAAAAAAAAAAAAAAAAAAAAAAAAAAAAAAAACTAATTTTGTTCTATATGGACTCAATATTTAAAACCCACAGATTGATTCTTTCATCATCCATATATTATTAAGCATATAATAAACAATGTCATGCTTACTTTGAATATTAAAATTCTTGCTACTTCAATTCAAAATACTAATTAACACCAGCAGCCGCTTCCGGGGGCGGACGAAAATAGTAGTTTGATTTTAAATAACATAAATATTATCTGTGTGTGTTGCTTTAATTTAGTGATTCACATCAAGTCATTATTGAGATTCTTGTCCCGGCATGATCTCAACTTATCAGGTCCCACTTTGTGAAAGTTCTGGGGGTGTGATCAATTTCTTTTCATAGATATTTGCCCTTGGTGAGAGTGTTAGAGTAGCTTTAACTTAAAAAAAGTAAGAAGAAAGTAGCAATAATAATAATAATAATAATAAGCCTTTAAGTACAATGTTTAGTAGAGTTTTAAGTAAATCTGGGAATGAGGGCCTGGTCGATCCTACAGACCCAAGTAAAAAAATATCTATTTTTTAAAGCCTAGTTTGAGAGCACTAGGGTCGGTAGGTCTTATAGGGCACGAAAGTAAATATTCCAAATTTTAACTATTTTTCCTTCTTTTTTTAAATAAATATAATTAGTAAATTATAACAATTAAAGTTCTAGTTTATCAAATAAATGTTGTCAACATTAATGTCTACACAACATTTAATGCAATAAACAAACACGGCCACTAATTTATAATCAAAAGTAAACTATTGTCCATAAGTAACTCATATAACGCATAACAAGCTTATCATTAAGCAATATGAGTACATTGACTATCATTTTATCTTCTCATGACTATCATTAATTTCAAAGACATTTGATAGTGCTTCACTTTGAGTAGTAGGCTATGATTCATGTGTAAAAATATCAAGAATATCTTCTCTCACATAATGAATACATTCATAATTTTTATTTGCAACAAATATTAAACCAAACTATAAATTAAAATATAATTATTATGTATTTGTAATTAAATGGATAAATAACTCTATAACAAATACAAAATACATATACATTAATAAATTAAATGTCAAGTAAAGTTAATGAAAAAAAAAATTGTATATATTTAAAGGGCCTAACTCGGCAAACCCTTCATATAAATTAATAAATTAAATGATCAAGTCAATTTAATTAAATAATAATAATAATTAAAGGGCCTAACTGGCAAGCCCTTGGCCTACAGGACCAACTTTATTTAGAAACTCTAGTTTACAAGTCCGGCCCTTTAGAGCTTAATAAGGTCGGCCGATTTTCGGATTTTAAGTCCATTTAGTTTTAAGTCCATTTAGCTTTTTTTTTTTTTAAAAAAAAAAAAAAAAAAATCTCCTAAAGATCAGTTTAGAAAAAAGTTCTATGGGGTACCTTTTAAAAAAAAAAAAACTCTCATCTTTTTGACATGGATCCCGTCACTTTTATCGCCATCAATTCAAACACAAATCATATTTATACCGACTTTTTTTCTACTGGGCTTATGTAAAAATCAGATAGAAAATAAGTCACCGCTAACCAAAACAGGCCCGTTGAAAATATGGCGTGTTTGGGATAGCTTCAAAAGCTCAAATAAGTCGTTTAGAAGCCCAGTAAAAGTAGAAGCTAGATTATTGACTGTTTGGTATAGTTTTAAACCTTGATAGGCTTTAGACCTTAAAGCCACTTTTTTGTGAAACCATATCTCTTTGTTTCAGACCTTGAAGCCACTTCTGTCATCACTATCTCAAACACAAAGTTCATCAAAAAAAAAATCTATCAAGAAAAGTTTATCAAAAACAGAAACCATTTCGACCACCGCTATCCTAAACGGGCCATAATGATTCTATGAGGTCTCTAAACCTCATCTGAATCTTCGTGAGCCCGCTCTCATGCAATTCCACGCTCCGTGTCTATGTCTTCTCATTTAATTTACTCCGCCAAACTCTCCTCTTCATAATACTGCTATTGTGGTGTGGGCCAAAATATAACTGCAACATCGTGATTATTAATTTATTTTCGATATATAAATACATTTATGCTTGCCTCAGATGCTATTTTTGGGGTCTAAAGTGCCATCACATTTTCGTGATGCTTTATTAGTGAAATAAATTAATAGATGATTATCATCAACGCCTTAAAGTCCAAAAAAACCGTCAGATGTTTGATGAACCGTGATAAAAATAATAAGTTGATGATTTTATTAAAATAAAAAATTTATTTTTAAAATGTGTAAATGTGTCAATACAAATATGTGAATATTATACATCAATATTCAATTATAAATTTAAAATAATAAGTTGAGTAGAAGCCATAGTAATGCAAAAGGCCAAAAGTATAGTCTTTTAAAAAACCGCAAGGCATAATCACGACTCATCATAAAACTTTAAAAAATAGAGTTGAGTTAGTGATGTAAAGCTTTGTTAGATAACTTTGGGTTTTGGCCGTTAAGGAGTTTTGTTGAGAGGGGCAACTTAGAACCCTAAACCAGATACTGGATAATATTTTAAAAAACAATATTGCTATCATTTTAACCGTTTATTTTTCTATTGAAGCATATGAATATGGCTCGTTTTTAATATGAATGCTTTTCGTATGTATCTTCTCGTAGCCTTGGGTATAACGAAAATAGATTTTTATGGGTTTGTTGCAGTATAAGTAACTTCGGATCGTATTGATTAGTCCAGGTGGGCATTAACCTGATTTTATTTATTTATTTAATTCAATTTTTTTCTATATAATTTCATATTAATAATATTGAAATTTACATTTTCTCATCGGTTTGATCTAAGGTCTAACTCACTGCCCCTTAACCTTAACCTAGTATTCCAATCAGTTTAATGATTTGGTCCGTTTTTAGTAAACTTGGTTTGTTGAATCTTGAAGGATCCAAACTATTGTAAAAGCACACAAGTGACAATAGAAGATTTGACGCAGTTGATATCAAAAACCGTTTATGATTACTCATGACAGTTTATGCCTCATAAAATGAAGGGTTAAGTAGTAAATCTGTTTTGGAAGTACACATCCAAGAATAATTTTGTCTTGAAAGTTTTTTTTTGGCTTAATGTAACTTCGGAAGTTTAAAAACGTAGTAATATTGTCCTTTTCCGTTAAAAAGTTGACAGTTAATGTTACTTTCTAACGAAAAAGGGTAAAATTATTATGTTTTTAGACTACTAAGGCTATATTGAGCTAATAAAAACTTCTACGACAAAACTGCTGTTGGACGTGTACTTTCGGAACACATTTACTACTTAACCCTAAAATGAAAAAAGATGAACGCCATAGGGGTGTTCATCGGCAGGGCTGAGCAGGGCGAAACCCTTGCTCGATGCCCTGCCCAAAAGATCATTGGGTTGTAAAATGAAGCCCTACAATTCAATAATGGGCTGGGCAGGGCGGCCCTTATCTACCCAAGTGACGATATCCTGCCACATCCTATGTGAAAAAAACAGCTTCAGTCATACTTAATAAACAATATTGTAAAATTTAAATGAAATACATAATTCTTCACATCAGAAGATTCAAATATAAGTCTACAACTTAAGTCTTAAAATTAAAAAGACAATCATATTTCTTAAGTTATATATAATTTTGTAAAAAATATATCATACCATCCTATAAATAAAATAAAAATATATAATACTTTTTTTATTCTATTAAAAAAATATGATAACTACTTGCAGGCCAAATGGGTAGAGTGACATACTATGCCTGATGCCCAGCCCGCAAAAATACCTTGCCCAATTGTGCCCAGCCCAGTTTGAGCTACTTTTCCTTGGGCCGGGCTGAACGATTTTTCAGTGGGTGTGGACGAGCGGACAGAGCGCTGGACATTATGAATACCCTTAATTAGCCAAAGGGATAAAAAAATACTCTTAATCGCCAAAATTACCCAATAAATGAACCGCTCCATGAATCGATACGTCAAATACTCCCTAATCACTTTCTTTGTTTTATTATATAGCAACACTCATCAATACAACTACCAAGAGTTTTACACTTATCAAATGCTCACTCCTATGTATTAATATACCCAAAATGATCGTATCTCATCTACCTACTCTTATCATGCGTTACTTTCAAAGTTCTCAACTCACACAGGTTACAACTCTACGACTTCGAGCCCATCGGTTTTCTTCATATTTGCCCCCACTTCCTGATCAAAACTATGTCCACTTTTTATTTTCTTATTATTAATATTACCGATATTTTACCTTCTTTAATTTTTTTAAAGAAAAAGCTTGTGTTGCGGATCATTCCTTTCCTTCCCCCGCCTTGCCAAGACTGGGGGCGTTGCAGACACAAAGTCCCAGGGAAAAAAGCTCGGTGATTATGCTTCCATCACCATCCAATCAGTTTCTAACACGTGGATCAAGACGTACTGGGCATTTACACCTCATCATGGACGCGCCACGTGGCTTACTAATACGCCCTCTGTTATACTTCTTCTTTGGAGCGCTAGAAGCCTCGCAACATTTTAACCGCAGTGAAATCTATTGGTCGGGATTCAACCATGGTTATGGTTAACCTAACCATGGTTAAACCCACTTTCGTGGCAGTTTATAAACGGCTTAACCATGCCGCCTTTCCTGTAAACATTCACGATTGTCCTCCTCTATGATGCTCGGAGAACCCCATCGCGCAAATCCGACGGTTCACATACCGCCGTGGCCAGTCATCGATGATCCGATGCCAGAGGTGTACTCTCCTTACTCGATGAGTGGCATGTCTAATAACTCCGACGGCAATGCCAGCGGCGGTGATTACTCTCCGTACTATTTGCAAGAAGCACTGACGGCCCTCCAGCGTTATCTTCCCTCAGCCGAAGCCGATATCGACTCCGATTCCGAGGCTCTTGGTCGAGAGTTGGACGCTCCGGTGGATGCTTACTCCTGCGACCATTTCCGCATGTTCGAGTTCAAGGTGAGGAGGTGCGCGCGTGGCCGGTCACATGACTGGACTGAGTGTCCTTATGCTCATCCGGGCGAGAAGGCTCGCCGTAGGGACCCGAGGAAGTATCACTATTCGGGTACTGCATGCCCTGATTTCCGCAAGGGGAATTGTAAAAAGGGAGATGCATGCGAGTTTGCTCATGGTGTGTTTGAGTGTTGGCTTCATCCAGCCCGTTATCGTACACAGCCATGCAAAGACGGCACCGGCTGCCGCCGAAGGGTCTGTTTCTTTGCTCACACGCCGGAGCAACTCAGGGTCCTTCCTCAGCAGAGTCCGAGGAGTGCTAACTCGGTGGACTCCTATGATGGGTCTCCTCTCAGGCAAGCGATTGACTCTTCTTGCGCAAAAGCGCTTCCATTCATGTCGTCTCCAGGTTCTACTTCCCCTCCTGCAACTCCTCCAACTCCTCCGGCAGAATCTCCTCCTATGTCGCCGATGACACAGTCTCTCAACCGCTCTCTGGGTTCGAGCTCCATCAATGAGATGGTGGCTTCTCTGCGTAATTTACAGCTGGGAAAGGTAAAGTCTCTACCCCCTTCTAGAAATGTTCCAATGGGATCTCCCCGTTTTGGATCTCCACGTGGATCGGTGCTCCGTCCTGATTTCTGTAGCCTCCCGTCAACTCCTACTGAGGCGCCGACTCGTTCTGGTGCAAGTTATTTCGATCTCTGGGATCAGATTAGTGAGGAGGAGCCTGCCATGGAGAGGGTGGAATCTGGAAGGGACATAAGGGCGAAGATGTTTGAAAAACTTAGCAAAGAGAACTCTCTGAATCGATCGGGTCCCAGTACATCCGCTGGAGCTCCGGATGTTGGTTGGGTTTCAGAGCTGGTTAAGTGAAGTAGCTGGGTTTCGGGTTGAGTGGCTTTGATTTTTGGTTGTTGTCATCGGCGGTACCATTTTGGGTTGTTATGGCCACCTGCTCTGATTCTTCAGTTATGTGTATAGAATGTGAGGAATCAGGGAGATTAATAGTAATGATTTATTTTGGAAGCAACAAGTCGAAGATGCTATGTAAATAATTAATTTCAGAGGCATGGTTGAAGTTTAGAATCTTTTTTCTGGGTAGTTTGTGGAAAAACCAAGACGACAATGCATCGTTTGGGAGATAAGCTATCTGAAGTTTCTGTATAGGTAGTAGACCAAGGAAAATTACTATGTATTAACTATTGTGTCTTGTCTTCTAATCTCATCGCACTAATGTACAAATTTCTGATATGTAGGATCCAAGCTCATCGCTTTTATCTAAATCATTTGTGTACTGCATATTTTTAATTGCTTGTGAGCTTAGGTTCTATTTTGGTCGCCACTTTTAAGCGTTCCATGGCTCTGTTCGTCGCCATTGAATTTCTAAGCTCACGACATTAGATTCCCTTACGGATAAAGGATTTGTTGGCTGTGATCTAGTGATGGCTATTGCATGTGCCTTTCGTCCTGGGGTTTGTTGGTATACAAACGCGCATTTTGGTAAATTATTGATGGGGATGTCTATGTATTAATGTATTCCTACTACATTTCAGGGAAGAACAAGTAGAAGTTTTATATTTTTGGGAAATTTCTTATTTGTCAATATTTTACCTAGTTGCATAGAAGGAGAGGGAGATGAACCCGAGTCTTTGCAGGACCCAGAATTATGGGTCATGTTGCTTTCGGGTAAGTCATAAGGAAAATTCCACGGGTCTTGATGAGACTCGCACGCTTCTGAGAACTCAGTAAAAATGACTCTTGCAGTCTCTGGTCTTCCCTTGCTCATGCTAAACCCTTTGCCACGGAGAAGAATCATGACTTGTTTGGCGTCTTCCTACTTTTGTCAGACGCGCGAACCATTTTCTCCGCTGATGTCACAGTGTGATCTACTTTGGCATGGCTTTCTTGTTTTTCTTTTTTTTCCCTAACCTTTGTTCAGACTAATTCATATTTGTCCTGCGTACGGTCATGAGGAAGAGCTCCAGTATCATTTTATCTATTCCTACATTTCAAACTGTCATGGGGGAAGAGCTCCTAGTATCATTTTATCTATTCCCACATTTCAAACCGTTAGGGGAGAGCAAGTCCCTCATCATTTACTCCATGGATGTTGATTTCTTGTTGGTTCTTCACTGTTAAGCTTGATGTCCCGTTGGTTGTCACGCCCCTTATTTCTTGCCTTGGATGCTACCAAAACTACTGTATGAGACTGACAAAACCCAAGGAGTAGAAAACGAGTAACAGGGCTTGAAAACAGGATCAAGGGATTTAGTAAAATTTCCCAGTGAGAGTCATTATCATTATCATAGTTTTTATGAACGTGACATTGAAATGGACGCAGTCTTGGTGGTAGGTTGTATAACTAAGATGACACATGTTAGCGGGCAGAGCCAATTACCCTTTCCCCGTGCAAAGGTTAAGAATTATACATCAATGGCTGACTTGGTTCGTTTAGGGTTTAGTTAATTACTGTTGATTACTTGGATCTTGTCTGGCTGAAGGATCTTCTGGAGAAGAAGTCTTCTTAGGGAGTAAGATCTGTGGCCATTTGCTCCTATGAGAAAGGTAATTGAGGCCCAGATGGATGGATGGATTTATGGTTTTTAATGGTTAAAGTCAAATTGGGTTTACGTCAGAGAGAGACTAGACTTGAATGAGAGTTTCCTCACTGTTTCGAGCGAAAGCAATTTTGGGGCCTAAGCTCCAAATATAAATTTCTTTATTTTTTGTTGCTAGTCAATTTCTCTGAACTCAGTGCTAATCTCCATGAGACAATTGTTCCTGTTTACACGCTATAATTTGTGCGTTACCTCCTGAAGTTTGAAATTAATCTTATCAAGACTATTTGCTATCAGTATTACATTCTCAGTTTGACTAATTAATTTCTTTTATTAGTTTATTATTGGTATGATCCCCTAAAAGGTTCGTCGCTTTTAAAATTACTTTATTAACCCGGGTTAGTTAATGTCTTCTGCCGTCCGATTCCTCACCCCCGGTGCTGGGTTTTTGATCATGATTGAAACTTAAGAGATGTCTTTTTTTGTGTCATTTTAGAGGCATTCAGCTCATCTTTGGAAAAGCAGGATAACAGATAATGTTTTGACCTGAAGAAAAGCAGGATAATTAGGTATCACTAAAAAAGCAGGATAATTAAACTAGATTGTGTTATAAAACAGAGAAAAGCTAGAGATTAGAGACTGTAATATCATTATCAAAAACTGTTGCACCCTAAGCCCTAAAACAAAAGGTAGAGCGCGAAAATGGGCCAAAGTCCAGACAACATAATCCTAAACCCAAACAGCACCACAACTACAAACTCTTGTTATTAATTGGGATTGACACAAGTGGTAAGCGGCTCGTGTCCCTTAAGTAAGGTCTCGAGTTTGAGTCTTATAAATACACAAAAGTCTTGTTAGAAAAGCTCCATTAGGCGACTCTCCCACCATAGCCAGATGGGCAACCACTACTGCAGCTATGTAGGTAAGATCCGAATTAGTGAAGGCGAAACTCTAGATACAAACCTAGATACAAACCTTTGCTCTAGATCAAAGGCAAAGAGCTACTTGTATTGTCGTCGCCGTAGGAAAAGCAAAGAATCACGGGTAATTATGCCGGAAACAGGGGATGGAGTTCATAGAACCATGCCGTTAGTCCTATCCCATTTGATCTCCTATCTGCTGCTAAGAGTGGGGAGACACAATCACCAGACAATGTTGGCACATAAACCCAGAAACTCCGACCGACGCCACCAAAACTGTCCCAACCCAAACAACTTATTTGATCCATAATCTGCACCTTACAAATTTGGTTTTATTTGTTATTTTTGAAATCTTCGTATTCATCCATGGCCATATGATTTTTCTTTGGCGTTCCTTTTTGTAGTTTAATGCGCTACGCAAAAGTCTTCATATCACAATCGAGGCACAGAAATACAGAATGGTATAGTTGCAAGCAGTGAAATGGACAAATGAACTTTATTTATTTTACTTATTTTTCCATTGACGATGATCCTTTTAGATTGGGAATTCCTGCACTGTGCTTCTGCCTTTTAGCCTTATAGGTAGTGAAATGGACAGCATATCTTTTTCAAGGCATTAAATATGCAGACCTCTACCAACAAGAATTTAAATCTTAGTTCATTATATTGTAAGGGATTATCCTTGTTTGCTAGATCCAACCCCTCTGTCTTGATTTTGGGTTTGGTAACAATAAGTTAAGTCATCAATAGATGGTCCATTCTAACAGTTTTCAACGTGACAAACAAAATAAAGCTTATGATTAAGAATAAGATTGCCTATCTTTCTTCCTCACCAGCTTGGAGTTCAAAACTTAATTTAAATCAATTCGATCCAATGACTGATCGAGCAGACCAGATCTTAATGGATCGAAAGCGTCACCTAAAATGATGATTAATATTATGGCAACATTTTGAGAAAGATTGGATGATGGCGAACATTTTGATACCTCTTGTAAGTGAAGAATTGAGAAGAGACAGTATAGTAAAAACCAGAAAGTGGAAAGAGGCACATTGATAAATTTGTGAAATATGGGACACCGACAGAATGCACATTACATGCACATAATTATGTGCTTCTTAGGTGCTCATATCTCTAATTAGAGGTATGAGTATATTTTTTTTTTTTTTTTTTTTTTTGTATATTGTATTTATGTAGATTTAAATTATATCTTTAACTTTTTCTCGAGATTTTTTTTTTTGCATCCAATATCTCAAATTAATTAATTTCCATAATACTTGGTGTTACAGACAAATGTAGAACTAAAATTAATTAATTTGAGATCTTGAATAAATAAATATATAAAAAATTAAAAAATATATAAAAAATTAAAAAAATATGTTCATACCTCTAATTAGAGGCATGAACACCTAAAAAACACATAATTATATGCATGGAATGAGAACCCGACAGCGACAAGGGAGGATAGCTCACATTTAATGCTTTGGTTCGTATCCACGAGTTTTTAGTTTTTCTGACAAGTGGCAACTAACCCCTCATCTCACGAGTCACGCTCTCGAGGTGAGTTTTGATCAGGTGTGTGGGGACATTTGGTAAAATCCAAAGGACCGCCCTAAACGTTGCGCAACGCATGCGAGTACTTCGTTCTACTTATGAGTATAAAAAGAAAGAGTTTTAAGTGTGCAATTTCAACCTTTATTTGTGTGTGTGTGTGTGTTTTTTTTTTTTTTTTTAAACCATGGTTTTACCTGATGTTCATTATATTCAAATAAATCAATTACAACAAAACTCAAATTTTCAACTCAAATCTGGATGCACCCACAGATTTTCTTTACATATAATTAATTACTCTCTGTATCTCTTGTTAAAGGCAATGTTATCCAGTATTTTACTAAAAAAACATACTAGTGAATTTCTCATTAATCAAATTTTATCATAACATTTTCATTCACGTTATTTCATGTGGTTAATAGAATACTCCCTCCAATTCTTAATATAAGTTACATTTACTTAATCTGATTAAATTAAGGAATTTAATTAAGTTAATTAATGGCATATATTTTCTAAAAACAGCTTAATAATCTTCCTTAATTCATTCGTATTTTCTTCTCTTTGATTTTTATTGAAAGAGCATTAGTAGGTAAATTAGAAAAAAATTGATAAATATAAAAATTATATATTATATTTAGAATAGAGATAAACTTATCAAATATATTTTATGTTAAGGATGAGGAGGAATATAAACTATGTCCTACTATTTTTGGTGACCGGAGGTAATATTGTTTTTGGAGAAAAATAATATATAGGCCTAAGACAAAATCACGGGACACAATGTCATGGGTTGGGCCATGAAGATAAGATAGGGATGGAATTGACTGAAAACACAAGGTTACAAACTAAGGAACAAGAAGTAGCAGATAGACCTAGACCCCTTGTCTTTGTCTTTAGATTCAATTAGTAAAAATGTCGGATACTCTTATTAAAGAAAAAGGGCTCGATCTAGGGTTGGTCAAGGCGTTGGGGACATCCTAACTCCCAGGTCTTTTTAGAAAGCCAGAAGGTAATAGAAAGCGCCCGACAACATTGGTACTCCATTCGGTCCTAATTATAGAAACTGTTTATTAGAATTTGGAGATATTAAGGAGGGAAGTTAAATTAGTTAATTATATTTATTTTTCTAAAATACCCTAGTTTAATATTGTTTTTTAGGTGTCGGACAAATAAATAAACTCAACAGTGTTTTTTGATTGGTTGGGCATCCCAATTAGAAAGAGATTGGGTCGATGATAATAATAAAAATCTCAAATAGTGTTGAATTTGAAGATATCATGAGATTTTTATTACCATGAATTATATTATACAAAGAAGCACGTTATTGATGAATACTCAAAACAGGGGTGATATAGGAAAAATATAATAAAATTGTTCAAAATTATTTATTAAAAAAAAAAGTATAATTGAGGTGTATGTGACATGAATGAGTTGCAAACATTATTTACTTTATAGAATATATAGGTACATTATTAAATTATTATTGTGTTTAATTATTATTGAGAAAATATCAATAAGGGTATTTTAAAGAGAAATTGACAAAAATTAAAACTTAGTCTATAATTAGGACCAAGACTAACTCCAAAATGTATTCTTATAATTAGGACCGGAGGGAGTATTACCTAAGAGGAAGGGAAACTTTACCCTACCCCTGTATCGTGGGTGATCCTGACCCCTTTCCTAAAATTTTGATATTAAAAAAAAAGTAGCAGATTGCCAGATATAGATGAAAAAGTCTAGGATGAGGTCTACGGAGCTATTTTCTTATAACCTGACAAACTAAAGTTTAAATTATTGTCAGAAAAGTGCCGACTTCTAATACTGTACTCAACAGTATTTCAAACAAAATTATTTCCAATAAAACGATATCTCTGTGCTTAAAGAAAAGGCGTAGAATCATGGATAAATTAGTGACTAAGAGAAAACTGGAAGTGCCACTGACATCATCGCTATGGACAGAGTCACTCCAAAAAGATAAAACTACTTTCTTGTGCTTTAAGATGCCACTGTGATGCCATACGCAATTACATCTTCTATGTAACATATTCCTCACTCTCTGACTCTCTTGTATATATAGAGCTTCTTCTAAATGCCTTGTTCTTGATATTCTTATAGGATGCTCCTATTTCATACCAGTATTTTTCAAAAAAAAAAAAAAAAAAAAAAAAGTTAAATGCTTTTCTTTGATAAGTACCCATATTTAATAATGATAGAATAGTGAGAGATTAGATAAATAGTATAAATTAATGCGATGTTGAAATTTAATATAGTAAGTCAATAAAGATAATATTAAAAATCATTTAAATTTTACAAGAAATTTAACACCTTCCCTGTTTTTATTGAAGCATGTGAATTGATACGAAATTTAACACCTTTGTTTTATATTTTGGTAAACATGAACTCTTGGACTAGACAAATCTTATTCTTAATTTTTAACCTTTCTAATTTTTTTTTTTTTTTTTTTTTTGATAAAAAAAGGCTGGCTAAAAGCCAAATACAACAATAAAACAATTATACAGGGGGATAAATTCCAAACACTCCTTGTCAACTAAAGCCCTTAAAGTTAAAGTCGAAGGACAATCACTAAACGATAATGATCTATTAATACCCCATTTTGCTAGGGTATCAGCAACACCATTCAGCTCCCTTGGGATAAAGCCGATGGAAATCTCCCAGTCTCATTAACCTTTCTTAAATGTTTGGTCCTCCCTTCCCCACACTCTTTTTTGGGCCAACCTTCGATTTTATCTTCTTGACCATGCAGTGATTGCTGATTTTCTTGGGCCTTTAGTCTGTCTCGCTTGCTCTGGGCCTTGATTTGTCCTAATGAAAATGAATGTTTTTAAAAATGAAGCTGCCGCAACCCTTGTCATTGATTTTAGTGGCTAGGAATTTGGAAACTCTTATAACGGAGGAGGTTTAAATCCTGATACTGTTATGGTGTTGGATAAGGCATTCTAGAGCTTGGAAGGAAAGTCCTAGGTAATCCAGGTTAAGGTGGGGCATGTGTACTCTCAATACTAAATTCTCCTGGCTAACCCAAACTAAGGTGGAAACATGTGTACTCAGACGCCCTTGCCTTGGACTATGGGTAGTCTAACCCCTTTCCTAAAATTCCAATATAAAAAAAAAAAAGCTGTCTCGTTATTGTTTCCATTAGGATGATACATGTGCTTACCCAAAAAAGAAAAAGAAAAAATTGAAGCAATAATCTCATTTGAAAGACGATAGTTCATAAATATTTTTTCATTTTGTGTTAATTTAAATGATCTTTTTATATAAAAGGTCGATAATTCACGAATTGATGGGTTGCAAATAAAGGAGGTATTTTTTTTTGAAGATGGCTAAAGCCCGGATACAAGAAAATTACACAGAAAGAGGAATTAATCCCATACACTCTTGATCAACCCAAGATCTAAGATATAAAGGGCAATCACCAAAAATATGAGATCTAGACAATCCCAACTTAGCCATAGCATCAGCAACTCTATTAATTTCCCTTGGGATATGACACAAGGAAACCTCCCAATCTAAAGCCAATAAATCCAGAACCTTAGAAAGTAACAAAGACACCTTACCAGTTCTAGAATCAGACAAACATCGGATAAGATTGCACTCATCAGATTCAAGAATGACTTTTCTAACACCTAAATCCCATGCCAGTCGGCAGTCGCAGTCCTTCATAAACCGCCTAGACCTTTGCATTGTAAGCACTACAAATGCCCAGCATTTTAGAAAAGCCAGCAACCCAGACGCCACAGCTATCACGGAGAACACCACCACAACCGGCCTTTTGTGAGCTAGAAATCATAGCTCCATCTACGTTGAGCTTGAACCAGCCTTGGGGTGGCAGTTGCCACGATCGCAAGGTAGTAGAATCTGCGAAGGCCCAATGACAACGGCAGGGCCAGTGGAAAAAATAGTATGCTTTCTCCAAGAATTCAAAATGACCAAGACAGGGTTCAAAGGCCTCACAAAGCTGGAATCAAACATACTAGCATTCCGTCAAATCCATAATTGCCATATAATAAAACCAAAAATAAGGTCCCAACAGTGCCCAATACGTTTGTAAAATATACCCACCAGATTCAAATCTAACCAGCACTTCAAATCAACAGAGAAGAAACGACCAAAAAGATAAGAAGGAACTAAAGCTTCCCATACCTGCACGGCATAAGGACAGTCCCGTAGGATATGGAGAATATCCTCCACATCAGCCTGACAGCAATAACACCTTGCATCCGATGAGGACCAGGTGCTCCGCCAATGGTTTGTAGGTAATTTATGCAAGAGAACTCTCCACATAAAAACCCGTATTCTCTCCGCTCCTTGCCATTTCCAGATGTGCTTGAAGAGATCACATTTCAGAGAAGAAGGGTTCACTTCAACAAGAGAATACGCACTCTTTATTGAGAATGCACCATCAGAAGTTGCGCCCCACACTAATGAATCCTGACCACTAGTTGAGCTAGGAGGAACAAAAGCATGTAGCCGCTGGATCACCTCATCAACAACTACACCCGACAATTTGTTCCAGTTCCAAATCCCATCAACGATCCAATCAGCAACAGAAGGCCCCACCTCCTCCAAAGACAGAGGCTGACAGCAATGGTCACGGATTCTCAGGCCATTAGACAGCCAAGCATCAGTAAAAAACTTCACCATGGTGCCACCTCGCACTTGCATCTTGGACCCTAAGTCCACTATATGTTCTTGATCTGAAATGAATTTCCATAGTGGTGAATCACCAATAGAAAAAGCCAAGAGAGAGCCTTCATCTCGAAACATATACCTATGCTGAATCACCTCCACCCAAAGACCTTTGTCACCTACCACTAAGTTCCACGCAAGCTTGGCCCCACATGCTTTGTTGAAAGAGGACAATCTTCTAAAGCCAAGCCCCCCAAACTCCTTAGGCCTGGTAATACGATCCCAACTAACCGGATGATAGCTATGGTGGGCCCCATCATTGCCCTGAATAAAATTTCGTTGAAGTTTCTCCACTTCCAAACAAATGCTCCTCGGAATCCTAGCTACTTGCATAGGGTAAAGAGGAATGGCACTAAGAACCGCCTTCGCAAGTGTAATATGCCCAGCTGTAGATAAACACTTCGCCTTCCAAGCTGAAAGTTTAGTATGCACCCTATCAATTATATAACTGAACGTCTCCTTCTTCCTCCTATGCTTGTACAACAGAAAGCCAAGATACCGACCAATCTCCCCCAAAATAGCCATCCGGGAAAGCTCTCTAATAGAGTTCTTTGACTGAGTCGAAACCTTGGGCGAGAAGTAAATAGAGGATTTTTGAACACTCACCTTCCCCCCTGAAGCTCTAGCAAACTGATCCAGGCAATCCAGCATAACTTGCGTCTGAGATACTGAGGCAACTCCAAACAGTAATAGATCATCAACAAACAAAAGATGGGAGATCTTCGGCCCTGTTTGAGATGTACTAATAGGTTTCCAGCGCCGATCATCAACGGCATCAAAAATAACGTGGGAAAGTTTCTCCATACACAGAACAAACAACAAAGGTGAGATGGGATCACCTTGGCGGAGTCCTCTCTTAGGGAAGAAAAACTCTGTTTGGGAGCCGTTCCACAATACATTATACGACACCGTTGAGACACATGCCATTATGAGATTTATGAAATCTACCTCAAACCCAACCTCCACTAACACCTGATTTAAAAAGTCCCATCTGACCCTATCATAGGCTTTTTCCAGGTCTATCTTCATCGCCATTAATCCTCTCTTGCTCCTATTCTTGCTCATAATATGAAGGAGCTCCTGGCCAATTATGATGTTATCATGAATTTTACGGCTTTTGATAAAGCTAACTTGAACAGGTGAAATGAGATCATTCATCACTCCTTTCAATCTTTGAGTAATGACCTTAGACACACATTTATAGTGAACAGAGCAAAGAGAAATTGGCCTAAAGTGAGACACCAACTCTGGAGAATCCCTCTTCGGGATCAAGGAGATAAGAGTCCTATTAGCTGAAGAAAGAGGGATTGAGCCAGCAAAAACACCCTTAACGAAACTACATAAAGCAGGGCCAACTTTTAACTATTTGCTTTTGTAAAAAAGGGGAGGGAACCCATCAACACCGGGAGCTTTGAAACTCCCCATAGAAAACAAAGCTTCACGAATTTCAGCATCAACCGGGGAACAAGCCAGATCCTTTAAATAGTTGACATCGACACTAGGAAACCGAGTCTTGGTAACTAAAGGGGCATGCTTCTTAGAATTGTCATCGAAAATATTCTAAAAATACCTGACAACAAGCTGCTTTAGATCATCCACATTATCTACCCATTCACCGACATCATTCTTGAGGGCTATGATATTGTTCCGACGCCTCCTCATCTTAGTCTTTAAATGGTAATAACGGGTATTGCGGTCCCCTCTTGAAATCCACTCAACCCTGGATTTTTGGTACCATTTAATCTCCTCCAACTTCAGCAACCTCTCCAATTCCTCCTGCAATTCCAGTTCCAAATTGCAAAGAAAAAGAGAGTAAGGGTAGGCAGACGATCTTTGGATACCATCAAGCCTAGCCAGAATAGTATGCATCTTCTTTTCCACCAAACCGAAGACATCCTTATTCCACTCGCAAATATCCTCTTGGAAGTGGAGAAGAGGCTCATTAAGATCCCCTCCTGGATGCCATTTCTCATCTAGGAAAGAATCGCAGGTTTCATGACAAGTCCACATTGCTTCAAACCTAAACGGTCTGACCACTACCCCAGAAGAAACCAAATTCCCCAAACACAACAGAATAGGATTATGATCGGAAAACTTAGTTCGAGGGAGTACCTTTAGATAGCATTGCGACAATTCCTCAAGAAAAGAAGCATTCACAAGCGCTCTGTCCAATCTTTCGAATAGGCGACAATAATTCGGCAAGCGAGGACCCCTCCAAGTAAACTTCGGCCCAACAGATCCCAAATCGGAGAGATTACAATCCTGGACTCTCTCTTGAAAGCGCGAAATCCTGGAGAAGTTAACAGGAGAACCACTTGACCTCTCACTAGATAGAAGAATATCATTTAAATCCCCAATGACGACCCAAGCAGAACCAACTGACAACTAAAGGCTTCTTAATTCCTGCCAAAGCAAACACTTAAGGCTCGGCGTGGGAACAGCGTACACCGCTGTTAAGAGAAATTCAGACGCTCCCGTGGGCGAGCACCTTATGTGAATAAACTGTCGCTCAGTCCGCAACACCACCATACCAACCCGATTAGTCTTCCAAGCCATAATTAAGCCCCTTGATCTTCCTATTCTCGAAACAAAGGCGTAATCATCGAAACCCAGTTGACTTAGGCAGCGGAATCTAGCGTCCTGGTCCGATTTAATCTCGGCCAAAATCAGAATAGAAGGGCTCGCACCCTTGAAACCAGTCTTGATCTGACAGAGGAGATTACTCCCACAAGCCCCACGTGAGTTCCAATAAAAAATTGTATCCATAAAAGCCTGAAACAAAAGACAAAACCTTAGGCCCACAAGACACAAATAATTAAAGCAGATATTGACTCTTAGGAACCACAGAGCCCACAACTGAATCCGCCTCCTCAATATCGTCCTCCATATTCAAGTCGTGGCCCACTCCACTTGGCCCACTCCAAAACCTCCCTTGCAAGCCACCTAATTTCTCAGCATCTCTAGGATCTGGTGGGGCCACAGAAAATTGATCAGCATCCCGATCAATTAATGGTCAGGGGCTGCACGGTTTTCCACACATTGCACCTCTATTATTAAGTATGTTTTATATTAAAGATGGAAGAGTATTAAAATCTCTATTATTGCATTAATTATGGGAGAGTTTTAATCTCTATAGACTATCGAGTGATATTTTACATTGATAGATAAGTAATTTTTTTAATTCACGTGCAAAGCAATGAACAAAGAAAGCATTGTTTGAGCAAAAGAACAATGAAAGAATTGAAACAATGGAAGTAGTTTCTGTACTGATCTGAGTGGAAGTGATTGAAGTTTAGACTGTAACAATATTTTAGGCATTTTTACTGGCCTCCTTTTCTTATTGCCCTTTTTAGTCTGGATGAATGAGAGAGAGACGGAGGAGAATATTAGTTAGTTTTGAATTAAGATATCCCTCACGGCAGGTCTGAGCGTGTTCCTGGTCCCAAAACACCTTGCTCGGTACAAAAGAGCCTGTTTTTCCTGATCATATAACGCTTTGCTTTGTTACAAAGGAGGACAAATTGATTTTGGTACGAATTTGAGAGACTCCTCGTATCTCTTTAAGGCAAATTTGAATTTTTGTTTCTGATAGAGTTTATTGCCATCTCTTTTTAGCTGTTCAAACCCCTGAATATATGGCTCAGCTCTTCTACTTTTTCTGCCCATTTGAGTTCGGAGACAGAATAAAATGAGTGTAAACTAAATGCAAATACATCTTCATTTGATGGCGTAAATAATAGTAAGATTGAAGATAGATTATAAAGAGAGAAGATTCAGGCCATGTCACGGAGAGGATATGATGAAAATTAAAGACACAGAAAGAATCAGAGGGTAACCAATGCTACAGATTGTGAGAGCTTGTATAAGCATTTAGTAAAGCAGACTTGAGAAGGAGAACAAGAGGCTCAAGTCAGAGGAAGACAGGTTTTAAGTCAAGCAAAAACAACGAAACACACATTTAGAGACAAATAAAGAGGTTTCTCTCAACCAGATCTTGATTAAACATAAATCTAGACGAGATGGAATTTTTTTGCAAAAGCCAGAAAAGGAAGTTTAGCAGATAGAATAACAACAAAATATAGGAAGGAATGGAATGAAATCATAGTGCCGTATACAATAGCACCTGTGTCCTTTATATAGCTTTGAATATATTAATCTCTAGAAGGTTACAATCATAACAGAACCTATATCGGTATAAGGCTAAATATACAAACGAATCTTTATGGTCATAACAAATATATACAATGGATTATATTCTAACATTCCCCTTCAAACGAGATAATGTAACCAACAGCCCGAGTTTGTCCCTAAAATACTTAAATTGTTCTTGTGACAGTGGCTTGGTGAAACAATCAGCAAGCTGTCGTGAGGAGGGAATATACCTGATATCAATTAAACCAGAGGATACTAGATCTCTAATAAAATGAATATCAACTTCAATATGCTTACTCTTGGCATGTTGAACAGGATTTGCAGCTAATCACTTGGCACTCATATTATCACACCATATCACAGACAGATTTCTAATCGATAGTCCAATCTTAGATAGTAATGCACTCAGCCATTTAATTTCAGCAAACCCATCAGACAATGCTCTATACTCAGACTCAGTACTAGATCTTGAAATAACTTTTTGTTTTTGTGAAGACTAGGAAACAAGATTATTTCACAAGAACACGCATACAAGCCATAAAACGTCTATCATCTAGATCACAAGCCCAATCAGCATCTGTGTATGAAATTAACTGTGGAGTACTAAAAGGTTTAATATGTAATCCTAGATTATAAGTACACTTAAGATACCTAAAAATCCTCTTAATTTTCTGAAAATGAACTGTTCTTGGTCGAGACAAAAATTGGCTAAGTTTGTTTACTGCAAAAGATATGTCTGGTCTTGAAGTAGTTAGGAATTGTAGAGAACTTATGGCTTGTCTATACTCAGTGGGATTTTTAAGCAATTCACCATCACTAGACGCAATCAGTCTGCTAGCTACCATTGGAGTAGGCACTGGTGCACAATCAGTCATGCCAAATTTGTGCAATAAATCAACAACATACTTAGTCTGATTTAGATATATCCCCAAATTATCCCGATAGAATTCCAAGCCCAAAAAATAGTATAATGACCCTAAGTATTTCAGTGAGAAGGTTTTATTTAATTTTGTCACAAACTCATTCACATAGGTAGTGTTATTTCTAGTAACTAAAATATCATCAACATAGATTAGGATGAAGATGATCAAACCACATTTCTGAAGCATGAACAGGGAGGTATCACTCCTCAGACTCCGAAAACCCCAATTCAACAGAGTAAAGCGTAATTGATCAAACCAAGCTCTCGGAGCTTGTCTTAAGCCGTAAATGGCTTTGATTAACTTACAGACATGTTTTGGTCTTCTTTGATATGTGAATCCATCGGGTTGGGGCATCTACACTTCCTCTTGCAAGAATCTATTGAGAAAGGCGTTGTTCACATCAAGCTGGCGAATTTCCCACTTGTAAGTGACGACAAGAGATAGAATCACGCGTATTGTAGTCAACTTCACCACCAGACTAAAAGTTCACCCAAAATTGATCCCAGGGATTTGTTGGAATCCCTTTGCAACTAGCCATGCTTTATGATTAAGCACCGTCCCATCAGCTCGAAACTTCGTTTTAAATACCCATTTGTTGTCAACGAGTTTTTGAAAAGTGTAGGGCACTAGTGACCAGGTCTGATTGCGTAATAGTGCCTGGATTTCTTCGTGCATCGCGTGTCACCATTCTTGAAGGAAAGAGCTTCATGAACATTCTTTGGTTCAGAACTATCCGATAATGAAGTTGAGGTTGTAGCAAGACCAACGAATGGGTACTTGGGCTTGAGTATCCCATCTTTGGTCCGTGTTACCATTGAGTGATGGTTACTGGGCCCAGCTGGTATTGAATCTTTGACTTGGTGATCTGAACTTCGTGGACTCGGACACTGGGAGACTGAAGCTCGTGGACTTGGACACTGGGATCTAATAGGTTCATTAGTGTCATTGTCCACAGTTCTCGGCAAGGAAGATTCCGATGACTCATCAATCATGCGATTATTAGGTGCGCTCGTCATTGGTACAACACGGCTTGCGGCAATTATGAATGGAATTGAATGAGAAGCCTAAGAAGAAGAACACTTTTATCTTGTTCCACAACACCTAATCTCTATGGAAAACAATTAGGGTAAAAAACAACATGGCGTGAAATAAACATTTTTCTAGACTTACTCAGGCATTTCGATCCTTTCTGTTAAGACGTAGAGCCAAGATACCCATACCTCCAACTATGAAACTGAAATTTGTGATTTTTATAAGGTTTAAGGCAAGGATAACAGGCGCATCCGAATGGTTGAAGGGCGTTGTAATTTGGCTCTGTTTGAAGCAGATGAAATAAAGGTGTATCATTATGTAAAACTGGTGTCGGTAACCAATTTAAGAGAAAAATTGCATGTTGGGAGGTGTCTCCCCAAAACTTCAATGGCATGATGGCATGCGCTAACAATGTTAATCCATTTCGACAATGTGTCGATATTTGCATTCAACTCTTCCATTTTGAGTGGAAGTGTAAGGACATGTGTAACAAATACTTATACTAGAGTCTTGTGCTCAGTCCTATTATCACACTGAATAGCCTTTATTTTAGAATCAAATTCGTTTTCAACAAGAGCCTTAAAAAGATTGAAGGCATGCATAGCGTCACTTTTGTGTTTCAGAAGGTATAACCAAGTGAAACGACTGCAGTGATGAAATAGATATAGTATTGATGTCCACTTGTGGAAATTACAGGAGCAGGACCCTATAGGTTCGTGTGTATTAATTCAAGTGGAGAGGTAGACTTTGACACAAAAATTGAAAATGGAAGTAGTTTAGATTTCCCTAATTGGCAGGCTTCGCATACAAAACCGTCATCAACAATTATTCTTGAAAATTTCTTATTACATTTGCCTAAGATTTGGTTTAAAATCTTGATGCCCCAAGATGTGATGCCATTTCAGAAAATCACGATGTTGCAAACTTTTGTGGTCGTCCTGCTCTGCCTCTGCCATTAGGACTTTAGGATCATCACGCTTTCTTCCCGTCACAGGATACATTCCTCCCTTTGGGGTTCCCTGAAGCAACAGTCGACCTGTCACCGAGTCTTTCACATCACAGATGGTGTTAGTAAAATTTATATAAACAGAATTGTCACTGACCAGTTTATTCACACTCATCAGTTTGTTGGTCGATGAGAGAACATACAGGACATTTTTAAGAAGTGACTGAGACCAATTGCAGGGAAGGGTAGCTGAGCCAATGCCTACTATTGGGTTCTTTGCACAGTACAAGTAGTTTAGTAAGACTTACCAACAGGAGTAATTTCATCAAATTGCTCAAAATCTGGAGTCACGTGGTAGTTGGCTCTGTTGTCCATATACTAGGAAGGATCTGAAACTGAAGAGGAATTAGTATAATAGTTTTCAGGAGGAGAAGAATTAAAGTCAGAGGCTCCCTCTCAATAATAACAAGTGGCCAATGTATGGTTGGGTCGTTGGCAGTGAAAGCAAAATGGGCGACTGCCACGGCGGCCTCCTCCTTGTGACCGTCCTCCTCTGTTTTTGGGATTGCGAGGAGAGTAATTCTTCCAACCATGGCCAGCTCCAGAGTTGTTGTTAGCTTCATGTGTTTTAGCGTAGTTGGCTATCGGCTAAACACTTAGACTAGAAAAATGACTTGGTTGGTTCAGGCGAGATTCAAAAGACAGTAGGGCTCCTTGAGCTTCAACCTAGGAAAGATCAGGTTGGTCAACAAGCTTAACTACGATCGCATTATAGTTCGTGTCAAGGCTGTTCAACGTATGGAGAATCAGATCATCAATCGCAACAGGGGAACCAGCTAGAGCCAGTTCATCAGACAATTTCTTTATCTTGTTTAGGTACTCGTCCATGGGAAGGGAGTTCTTGCGAGTAGTGTGAAGCTCGTTCTTGATAACCATAACTCAAGCTTTGTGGACGCACTTGTCAAATCTCTAGCACCATTCCAGAGATCCTTGGCAGTTTTATAGTGGAGTAACTGGGCACTGATTTCCTGTGTCATCGTGTTGCGTATCCAGCCTACTAGCAATCGATCAACCGAGAACCATTTGAGATACGCTGGGTTCACAGTGTTGCTTGAGTCACCGGAGACAACCTTCATGGAGCTCGGGTGAGGCCATTGATGTGGCCCTCGAGCTGATTGCCTTCAATGAGGGGAAGAATGATAGATTCCCATACCATAAAATTGGTTCGGTCAAGCTTAATAGCTGTGGTTTGACCGGAAGAGTTTAATAGAGAGTAAGATCGAGCAGAGTGGGCGGCGCTGAAGTTAATAGTGGTAGTCTGGTAGACATGGTTGCGCTCTGATACCAAGATAGAATAACAACAGAATATAGGAAGGAATGGAATGAAATCACAGTCCTTTATATAGCCTTGAATATACAATCTTTGGAAGATTACAATCATAACAGGACCTATATCTAGTTGACACGTATAAGGCTAAATATACAAACAAATTTTTACGGTTATAACAAATATACACAAAAAATTATATTCTAACAAGAGCAAAGAGAAGTTAAAGAAGCAACCATTTTCTTTTAACTTACGGATTAACCTTTTTTTTTTTCTAGACAGCCGTATCCTTCTATGAAAGTCAAGTTTGTTCGAGATACTATTAAGTATTAAATGTGAGAACCTTTCCTAATGAAAATTTAAACATTTGTAAGGAATTAAACTATTGGTTTGAGCCAACATGTGGGAGGACCCACTTTTCATTTTATTTTATTTTTAAAAAGAACTTGGTCCAACATTGGGCCCACAGTCAGCTCCCTGCAGCAGCGACAGTACACAGTACAAACTCAAACTTCGCGTGTCTGTATTTACTTTTCCCTCATTCCTTTGCCGGTGAATCATTTTAATTTGTGTTGTGTACGTGTCTCTTCCCAAGTATAGTCACTACATAATTCTGAAAGCCTCGTGTATTATGATTTCTTTTCTGAAACCAAGATCTCGCACTTCATTTTCCTCTTCTCTCATTGTTTTTATTCAACATCAAACCCGAAGAAAAGCTCATTTAATTTGGCCAACCAAAAAGTTTGAGTATTGGGCAGTTGTGACATTTCTTGAGAATGTGAATGTGAAGATCCTTGGGTACTTGCACATGTAGTAGGTGTTCTTCTCTTCCGTCCAGGACGAGGATTGGTAGAAGGGGGAGCCTAAAACAAGTAATCAGGGACAGCACATGATTATGTAAAAGTAATAATCACACAAACAAGTGAAACGTAAACAACGATCATATCGGCTAAAATGGATATTTAGGCAACACTATTAATTGAAGCGAGAGAGGAGTAAAATGGATATTTAGGCAACACTACAACTCTATAAACATTTGTCAAAGACACACATTAATTAAACTATGCGTACACTTGGGTTGGTATTATTCCAATAATGATTAAATCATACCAAAATGATTGAAGGGTATACAATACCAATTATTGATCAGTGAGACCAAACTTTACAACTGAAAATATCAAAACACAATCCCAACACTTCAACTTGACACTACAAGAGAATAATTTCACCAAAGACTTTATTGAAATTAGTTCCATTGTTTTGAACATTTAGTTTCCGGAGTAATAATGAAGAGATTAAATAGGCTTCAAGGACAAGGCAATTAAGAAGGGTGCTATGATGCAATTGCATATTGTTTCAACCCTTCATCCCCAAAGAAAAATAGTTACACAACAATGCCGAGACTAAAGAAAAACATTACCATCTTTGCGGACAAATTCACACGTAACGTTCATAACCTCTTGGTGTTCGTGTATACACGGAGGAAGAGAAGAAAGTAACGTTATGAAGATATTATTATAAAGCGAGATCTTATTCCAATTTGGGATATGATCCAATGTATTTAAAGACAAGAAACAGGAACAACAAATTGATTAAGAAGGATGACATTCAAACATAAGAAGAAGATCTCGCATGAGAATGAAAACCGAGAGGGGTGTGTGTGTGTGTGTGTGTGTGTGTGCCACTCCAACTTGATGATGCATGAGAATGAAAACCAAAATGAGATTCAATGAAGTCGAGACATTAAAACATAAGAAGATCAAGAAGAGCAAGATTATTACAAGACAAGGGGTAATCTGTTTCTATAAGCACTTTGTTTGTAATTTTCTATAGGCACTTGATTAAGGCATACAAAATTCATTTATCTTGCAATGCAAATTCATCTTCATATGCGCATGTTCCAATTATACTAACAACCTAGCTAATAGCAAGCACAAAATCTAGCCTTCATAGAAATATCATTAATATGGGTAAAGAAAGGAGTCTAACATGTATAACTCCTATTAGTTACAAAAAAAAAAAAGACTTTTAACATATTGTCAATAACACTAAGTCACAAGAATTTCATACCTTTGATGAGTTAAAACACACGTACATTCTCTAAACACCCTGTTTTGCCTTGTTCTAAAGCTTCGGACTTAACTCAACACTTACATCGAGCCTGGATTAGACACTTTGAGCTCATTGCAATAAGCTTCTAACTTGTTAAATTCTTCTACAAAGCCCCCATCCATGTGCTTTAAGGAATTAAACTATTGGTTTGAGCCAACATGTGGGAGGACCCACTTTTCATTTTATTTTATTTTTAAAAAGAACTTGGTCCAACATTGGGCCCACAGTCAGTTCCCTGCAGCAGCGACAGTACACAGTACAAACTCAAACTTCGCGTGTCTGTATTTACTTTTCCCCCATTCCTTTGCCGGTGAATCATTTTAATTTGTGTTGTGTACGTGTTTCTTCCCAAGTATAGTCACTACATAATTCTGAAAGCCTCGTGTATTATGATTTCTTTTCTGAAACCAAGATCTCGCACTTCATTTTCCTCTTCTCTCATTGTTTTTATTCAACATCAAACCCGAAGAAAAGCTCATTTAATTTGGCCAACCAAAAAGAAGAAAGAAAATATAAGCTTCAAGACCACGAAAGTAATGAGAAACTGCGCTTTCCCCCCTTAGTTTACTTTCCGTAAAGAAACGGGAATTCTGCGTTATATACGTGCAGCAGAGCATAAGTACTCACGTTCACACGGGTGATGGATGGATGATATATTGGCCGCAACGGCAACAAGAAAAGGAAACTAATTGTACATATGAAATCAATCTGAACTCGTTTGAACTTTGAACGATCTGTGTGTGCTATGTGCATTGACTGGTTCTCTTTCGTTCAGTCGTACCTTTGTTTCTTCCTCAGTAGATATATCATAAAATAAAACAAAAAGTAACAGCCTCTTGGCAGTTATAGTCAGTCAGTCAGACGAAGTCAAGCTTCCTGCTTTCACCCAATTTTCTCTTTATAAAACCACTTGTTTCTAGCTTCTAACCACCATTCTTCTTTTATATATCCCCTTCTCTCTCTCTCTCTCTGGTTGTTACTTTCAGTTCAGTTTCAGTTTCAGTGAGTAGCCATGGGAAGAGCTCCGTGTTGCGACAAAGCTAACGTGAAAAGAGGACCTTGGTCTCCTGAAGAAGATGCCACCCTCAAGAGCTACCTCCAGAAACATGGCACTGGTGGTAGTTGGATTGCTCTCCCCAAAAAAGCTGGTACTATACACTTCACTATATAATTATATCTCTCTTCATAATCCTGTAATGATTCCATCTCTTTCTGAATGAAATACGGATTCTATTGTCTGAAAATATGAGCAATACAAATAGGAGCAACAAGCCTAGAATCCTTCGTCAACGACCATCTCCTGATTAGAAGGCGGTTGTTGATCAAAGATGCAAAAATTACCTACTAGACCATGATCGAGAACGTTTAGCAAGATAATCAGCAAAACAATTGTGTTATCTATAGAGATGGCTAAATACAACATGTCAATCTATGCAAATAAGCAAGAGAGCTTCACCCACAATATCCTATTCCATCTCTTTTGATACTATCTTTTCACTGCTTTTTGAACTTAATTTCAACGGGTAGGTCTTAAGCGTTGTGGGAAGAGCTGTCGTCTGAGATGGCTCAACTATCTTAGGCCTCATATCAGGCTTGGAGGTTTCACTGACGACGAAGACAAAATTATCTGCACTCTGTATGCCAACATCGGAAGCAGGCAAGTCCACACACACACACACACAAAACCATTCTAATAATCAACATTCTTACTTTGCGCTGCAGTTTCTGTTTCTTACTAATTGCGTTTTACTCTTTGAATATGTTCTGTTTTTTTTTTTTTTTTGGGTCATTAGGTGGTCTCTTATAGCTGCTCAATTGCCCGGAAGAACGGACAATGATGTGAAAAACCACTGGAACACAAAATTGAAGAAGAAGTTTTTTGCAGGAAACAGTTGTAATGGGATTGAGACCTTCAGCAACAAGAGCGAGGGCAACAGTTATGTACCGTTCTTAACCTTTTCCCCTCAAACACCTCATCAAGGTGATGACTTTTTGGTTGGTCACAAGGATTCAGACTATTTTGTGCCTTGTGTTCTGGAGATGGAGCAAAATAAAGCTCCATTTTCTGGACCAAAACCTCTGGAATCTCAAGTTTCAGACTTGGGCAACGGCGTGATGAGTGAAAGCTGCAGTGTTATACCATGTTCTATGGAAGTTTCATCTTCTTCTTCTTCTTTAGATTGCTTAGCAGGAAAGAAGGATAATCATGCCAAATGGGTTGGATTTAAGCATGAGGATCATCAATATGATCATGTGTATGATGATCTCTTCATCAGTGGCTTTGCTTCTTATGACCAAAATCTCATCAACGAATGCTTCCCAAACTAATTAATAGCCAGATTAGCACCCAAAAAAAAAAAAAAAATTGGAAGGAAAATGGGGATGCATTTAGTTTAGGTCGCTTTATAAACTGGTTGTTTCCAACATTGAATGTTGATTATTCCAAAGAAAATGGGAAAAAAGAGCCTTGTAACTAGCTAGCGAGTAAGTTTTAGTCATCAGTTCTACTTCTATTTATTCATAATGTTTGAGATATGTTCAAACACTATATATTATTCTTCTGTTTGTGGTAATTATTACTAGTAGTTTGCTTATATAACAGTAGTGTGTGGTACTCTTGCCTTCATGAATGTGGAGGTAGCTATCTAGCTAGTGGGGAAACTTTGCTGGCTAATTCTTTCAAGTCAGTTGTGTTGAAAGTTTCTTTAGGGTTTGAGCGAATTACAAAAAGATGGCCATGTAGAATAACAAATGTACAGCAAAATTCAAACTTGCTTTTTCTTCATGTGAGATGATCCTCCTATTCTACTCAGGTATATCTAGAGTAGGCTCACTTTATATACATTTAAACAGGCCGAAACTAAACAAAATAGAAAAAGAAGCTTGACCGGCAACCTTTGTGTGTTTTTTTTTTACCGCATTAAACTGAATTATTCACTAAAAAACTATTACTTGCTAAATTTCTTTTATATATATATGTATTTATGTGTGCGTGAGAGAGAGAGAGAGAGAGGCACAAAAAATTATAACCGTGTGTATATATATAAGATTCATACCTTTATCTCTTTTTGAATATATTTGCTATATGTGAGCAGTGTCATTTTTAGACAGCTACCTTGATAATGTTTCATAGGGACATCAAACTGTATGTTATACGGGGACAATAATTTTTTGCAACATACATTTACTACCTCATGTTTTTAATATAAGAGATATTGAGAATTAAATTTAGTTTTAAATATAAGACCCCAGTCTATTTTGTTTCCCTAATTTATTTTTTTCTAAGATGGTGCTTCAGGAAAACCAATCTATATTTGTTATAAGTTGAATAACTAACATAATGAACTTTCTTAATCTAACTAAATTATTCAACTAACTCTTATATTAAGTATGTATAGAATGTTAAGGCATGTTTGGAGAAATGCTAATTAAAAACATAGTAGGAGCTCGTTTTCCACGAGAATGACGAGAACTATGTGTCAGCCCATCAACTTTCTCCAGCAAATGAAAGTGTAGGAGGCTTTTTGTATGTTAATTGTTTATTGGAGTAGCTTTTATGTTAAGTTGTCGCCATGTTTGAACAATGGTAATGCATGGGTCTCTATTTTTCACTGTCTGTGAAATCAAATCACTTTGAATCCCTTTACTGCCTGCATGACTATGTTTTGGACGACTTCATCATTAATTTTATTTTAGGGACCATTATTTTTGTAATTATAACATAGCTTTTGTTTCTGTCCGGATTTTGTGTGACACGTAACCTCTTTTGTCTACTTTTGAGTTGTGATATTTCGGCCGTCATCACCATCTTATCCAATCAATAGTTTAAACTGCCGACTAATTAATATTTTTCTACCAAGTTAACATTTTAGGCATGCGAGTACTTTATATATGTGGAAGAAAAATTAAGTACACTTATTTTACCCGAGTTTTTTTTTTCCCAATAATATATGAATTGATGGATCCAAACATATTATGTCATGCACATGCTGATTCAGCATGTTTATGGCCTAAAATTCCCAACACAACATATATTGAGACGATTGTAGAAGCTTAAAAAAAAAAAAAAAAAGAGGTTGAGAAAATAAAAAAATCACAATCAAATTCAAAGAGTTGCACGGTATATTTTATATTGATTTAGCCGTTTTTGAGTGATAGAAGGGAGAAAAAAAAAAAAAAAGAGAATAAAGTAGAAATTGACAATCCCATAGTAGGTAGCAAAGTTAGTTTTGTGGTCTCCTGCTTCTAGACGCTCGTGTATCAAATTTCAAAGACATAGTGCTCTCTAAGGCAGCGCCACTTCCCTAACATAATAACCTTTCAAACATTGTCAAAATCTTATCATGTCAGAGTCAATCTGATTGATAATTTAGATGCACCAAGTCAAACTAATAATCTCCCGGGCAAACATTAACAATTGAATGTAGAGTGAAAACAAAACAAGGTCTTAGGATGCTCCTCCTCTGGTTCAAAATATAAGACCCCACTTTGTATTTCAATTGAAATTAAACTACAAAGTGGGTCTAATATTTAGAACCGGAGGGAGTATTATAATAACTCGATTAAGATTTGTCTTACCACCTAACTAAAGCATTCCCCTGGTTCTTAATGTTAAGTTAGTTAATAAGACACGTGATTTCTAAAATATCCTAATAATCTTCTTTAATTCCCCACACCTCTCTCTTCTTTGATTTTTGTTTATGGAGCATCAATAGGTGTGATTGAGGAATAGACTATTAAATATGGAAAATAGGCCTTACATTTAAAACCAAGATTAAATTTCCAATTAGGTCTTACATTAAGGACTTGAAGAGCAAGCATTTCCAGTAAATCAAATTTCTCCCATGTGGATCACTGGCCCAATCAGTACCTCTGGAGTCAAGGCGTTAGTGAAGTTATGGGTCCCTTTTCTTCTTCAGGAAAAGGACACTTGGATTGGGAAAATTCAACCTGAAATCTCTATAGTCAGAAAACAATGATTGACTAATAGGTGTATTCTAAGGAAATGATGGACTAATTGTCAGATTCCATGAAATGGAATTCATCTTTAAGTATATTTAAGCTGTGTTGAGAAGTTTGTGAAAAGTCATGTAGTTATGACACTTCAATGGCTCTTGAATAAAAAATAGGTGATGGATAAGATTATCTCTGATGTCAAATGGAATTTTATTTTTAAACTAATTATTACTCCAATATCAACAAACAGAAATATTCAGTTATTTACCAACAAGAATGAAGTCCAAAACCTTTTGTGCTGCAGTTTCACCTGCTCAATTTAATCAATCTATTTGTGGTGGATGAATGCTTGATTGAATGATACAACCCATACAGATCTTGCAATTAAAAGTGACACAGTGACTGAGTTCATAATATGAGTGTGATTTGCTCATAGGAATATGGCACTTCAAGGGTTGCTCATAATCCAAAGTTATTCATCTTTATGCTTTCACAAGAATTTGCACACTTGAGCCAAATACATCCGAATGGTTTTAATATATACACTTATATTTCACTATCTTGGAAAAGGATAGGTGATAGATTCATCATCCATGGGATATGTCTCAGACAAATCATGCAACTCCCTATAGATCTGTGGTGGTACTATATATGTTTCACTCTGGCCAGGCACCTCTTTTTCCAAACACTTTTTTAGCTCAGATAACGCACAACTCATTGTAGGTCTATGAATAGAGGCTGAAGCAGTACATGCCATTGCTGCTCCTAAAGCCTTCCAAACAGAACATGCATTGTATTTACCTTGCAGCTTTGGATCTAGAATTTTGCTCAGATTTCCTCTTCGAAGTTCAGGTCTTAACCAGTCAAGTATGTGAACGGATTCCTTTCCCTTTAGTACAGCAGGTTGACCTGTAATTAGCTCCAACAGAACAATTCCATAGCTATAGATATCGCTTTTCTCATTCAGCTTCCTTGATTTGTAGTATCTGAACAAATAAACAACATTTTTTTTCTGGTGACAGTTTATCCATCAGAGAATGAAAATGAGCCCAAATGATGAAGATTGAAGGCTTACTCTGGGTCAAGGTACCCTTTGGTACCCATAACAGCAGGTTCTGAATTTCCTTGATCATTTGTATTCATTGAGGATCCTACATCTCTAGTGTCATTTTTAAACACCTTGGAGAGGCCAAAATCTGCTATCTTAGCTTCCAGATTTTCGCTTAGAAGAATATTGGCCGTCTTCACATCTCTATGTATTATAGGTGGCTTGCATCCATGGTGTAAATACTCCAACCCTACAAGTCAAAGCACATCATTATCATCAAATACTGTATGTACTACAAGGGAACTATAACTATTGGTTTCCTCTAGAGAGAAGATTATATATATAGGAAAATACTTATGTCAAATTCTTTATATCCATTTTGTTAAGTTCTCCCATCATATCCGACCATGTGTCCTATTTTGAATTATTATCATTTAACAATAAACACATAAAAAAAGAGGACATATGGTTATATGTGATTGGAGAACTTGATGTAATGGATGTAAAAAACTTGACGTAAGTATAGTCCATACATATATATATGCTGACCCTGTGCAGCATCAATTGCTATCTGAAGTCTCCTTCCCCAACTTAAGCAACGTGAATTTCTTGCTGCAAGGGTAAACAAGGTATCGCCTCTTCAGTATTTTATGACAAAAAGTTAGAAGCAAAAACAAAGGGCACTGAGTGTACCTGAAAGATAGTTTTTGAGGTTTCCATTTGCCATGTACTCATATATGAGTGCCATTTTGTTTCCATCATCGCAAAAACCAATGAAGGCAACCAAATTTTTGTGATGGACTGTCATCAAGAGCTCAGCCTGCAAGCCAGGATGCATTTCTGTTGGTGGTTCTGTCTAAAGTTAAAAAAACTCTTCCATTTTCTGGAAAGTAAGTTCAAACCAGGATGCTCTTCATAGGAAATTACTGGTTACCTCAGTCTGAAATTCCCTTGGCCCTTGAGATGATGTTGGAGAAAGCATCTTTACTGCAACTTGGTTCCCATCTTTCATCTGACCACGGTACACAGTCCCAAATCCCCCCTTCCCAATGACAATTTTAAAGTTGTTGGTGATGTCCAATACCTCTGCATAACTATATTGCCACTTCTTTGATGCCACACGTGTTCCTTCGATGATGGGGTTCCTTGTTTCCCTGTCTTTGGCTCAAAAGGATACAGAATATGAGACTCTATATGGTTCTAAAGACTCTATTTAGCATAGAAATCACACGTTGGAAGTTATCTTATCAAATAAAGCATTACCTGGTTGCATATTTCTTCTAACTTTCCAGATGATAACGAAAACAATCAGAAGAATTAGAAGTGATAGTATTGTAGCAACTAAGGGAACAAGTACATTTAGCTTCTTCTTGCACTTATCAGAGCCACAAAGATTCTGGGCATCCACACTGAAAATGGTTAAAACAAGGAAGCCACTATCAGGCCACATTCACATATCTTAACTGATTTTGATGACATCTCTTTGAAGTTTTAGATGCTTCATGCTTAACATTCTCACTCTCTCTTTAGTGGGTTATGTTAGTTTCAGGACAAACAAAAGAAAGTACACTTCTCTAGTTCTTTAATAGCAATTAGCGAGACATACCTCAGTTTAAGCAGTCCTGCCCTTGATTTTTTCAGAAGAGCTGCAGGGATAAAACCTGACAGTTGGTTGCCTTTCAAAATCCTACAAATAAATTATCTTTTTCTTCACCCCAAGTGATACAAGGGCTATGTTCATATACCAACAAAACAATAGGACTTACAAAATTTTAAGAGATCTCATTTCTGCCAGAAACTTCGGAATTGACCCAGATAAGCTATTGTTTGATAAATCCCTGAGGTGAAAAAAATTCCTTCTATGATATTATTTACAATGAGAAAAACTTTCTTAAAGTCATGGGCATGATGGTAAGATAATCAAGATCGGTTAAATGTTTACTTACAATGATTCAAGTGATAAGAGGTTGCAGACAGCAGAAGCAATCACCCCACTCAAACTGCTTGAGCTCAGATTCCTATCAAAATAAATTTCTCCTTTCTAAAATTTGAAATCAGAGTTCCCAGGATTGAAGAACATAAATATGTAGGGGACTCACAGAGATACAATTTGTGGAGGATGTGAATTGCTATAATTACAAATTAAGCCTTCCCAAGTGTGGTTCTTTGGCTCACACGGATCACCCACCCAGTTTCTTTGAATTCCATATGCCTCTTTGATATCCATAATAGCATTTACTGTGTTTCTTATTCAAGAATCAGTGGCAGGTCATAAAACACAACATTTGCTTTTGCAACTGAAATTTGAAGCCAAGAAAAAACAAACCATACCATCTTTCTCAAGTGTTGGAAATGCATCCATCATTTTGACTTCAAATATCTCAACTGCGTTAAGGATAGGAGGAACGCTTGAATCTTCAGTTCTATGAAGAGAAATTCGATGTTCATGTCCCATCAAAGGTTTCAAATTTGATACTGCAGCTGCAACTAAGTAGCTTGGGACTAATGGTCCAGACAATAAATGTCCATTACAGGATATTGTGAATTTCCTTAGTTGGTTAATCTCAAGCGTCTTCACTTCAGCAAAATACAAGTAGACATAAAATTTTGAATTTGGATCATTTGGGGTCCAAGAGAATTCCAAAGAAGCACTAGCATTCTTGGGTTGTGCAGCAGTTCTCATAACTTCAAATGGGGTTCTATAGCCATTGTTATTGCCATTTATAGCATGAGAAGTGCTTATAGAATCCCAGGAAGACGAGCCATATGGGTACCAAATTCTGTCATATATGTCATCTTCATATCTACCACTACCATTAATAATTGCTCCAAGGTCCCATCTTTTGAAAAGTAACAACGAAGCTGATGCCCCAAACTCAGTATTATAAATAGAACTATTGACTGGTCTTAGTTCTAAAGCTGAGATAAAAGGAGTTCCCAGTCCTTTGTTCACAAGACAAACATTAGTAACCTCTGATTCTGCCATGCTGATAATTTCCAGTGTAACTTGCTCTGAAACATTTTTGAAACTCACTGAGGACCAGAAATTGACACCAACATAGAGATCAAATTGTGGAAGCTTGTTTTCTCCATCGTAGTTTCCATACAAAAAATAGGCCCTTATCAAATGTAAGCTTCCTCTTCGTCCAGCTCTTAATGTGTAACAATTCCACTTTCCCTTAGGGAAACTTCTGAGATCTGACATTGGTAATGGTAGATTGGGATTGTTTGGATATGAGTATTTTGATGAGATGTTCTTGTTAACCCCTGTTTGTATGTAGGCCCCATCTGTGCTGTACTTTATTTGATCGCTATCATCTGTGTATTCAAAATTCTCTGCACCTCCACAATCAATACTGATGAAGCCTGAAGTTAAAGCAAATTAGCCACAGAAAAACGAGGTTCTAGATTGTTTGGAATGAATACAAAAAAACTTGAGTATGACATAAACAAGTGCAAGGACTGGGGACAACCCATTGAGTAAAATATAGCATGTGATAGATCCATAAGGAACAGTGGCAGAACAAAAGGCAATATGAAACTTATAATGCAGGACTATAACTATCACAGGGAAGGCTAACCTGTTTGTCGCTGTCCAAGAACTGGAACCATAAGAACAAGATGATGAAGCATCATCAGCAAGGAGACGAATCTGATCGACATTGTCATGTCTGAACCAAAAAGGAGCCTTGTCTGGTTTACGAAGATTTCATATGTTATCAAGTGCCATAATTATGCAAAGTTAAATAAAATAAAACCAGAGGGATAGGGACTTCTTAGTCTTTAGTTGTCAAGTTGGATGCCTTGGTAGTTATGGCAGCCCCCCAGACCCAGAAAAAAAAAGTGTATGTATAGTGAGATCATTTATCTATGTTGAAAGTGGATAGCAGAATGTTCATAGATGAGAAGGATTTACTTTAATTACCACAAAAAGATAGAAAATGGTGAAATCAGCAAAGCTGGAGAATAGGTAAAAGGGGAGTCAGTTTGCACTGATTGGCGCAGGATCACCTACTTGGTGATTCTGCATTTTGATTAGCACATAAATAGTTATATTAATTGACAATTAACTATATTAAAAAAGAAGCAAACTTGGACAAGTTATCCTAAGGATGTTAACCAACCAATAAGCTAAGATGTCAGTAGGTCTTATTCAGCTATACAGCTTTTATATATTATTTGGCTTGATCAAACATGAAAGAGTTACCTTAGTTTTTAGAATGGTCAAGCCAAGCCAAGCCAAACCAAACCCATTCAATATTTACTAATAATTCTCTTCTCCAAGCAACAAATGAGTGGTTGGGTTTTGTTGAAGTATCTATGGGCGATGCCATGACCTCTACCATTCTTCTTCTTATTGTCTTATTCTTATGCTTTTGTGTTCATTATTCGTTAATCTTTGTAATCATGTGACTAGGTCCTAATAAGGTTATAATCACTACAATGTCAGGTTCCATTCTGATTAATCATGCGCCACAAATCGTTTTTCTTCTCCAATTTTTTATCTGCAAGTTTAAATTATGAATATAAATACAAGTTTTTATAAACTGGTCAGTAGATTGTCTAGACCAGTTTGAAATTAGAATTAATGCAAGTTGGAAGTATAGAGTACTCCATATATATATATATATATTTGACCTTTTTTTTCACCAAAATATATAGTGACTTTTTACTCGAAGGGATTAATGACTAATAACCTAAATCTAAATTATCAAATACTAATATTCTTTGCCATAGTTGTCATTTTCTCGTGATCATGCATAAAACATATTAGTACTAGAATTTAAGGAAGCTTTAAAGTAGATTTAGGTAGAAATTATATTTGTATTTGTTGACTGCGGAGTTGATGCTAAGTATCAGTCAAACCGGTCACTATAAATTTTTCCTTGACGCCTTCAGGATTTCAGAACAAAACACAAGCAAGTCAAAAGTCAAGAATGTTGTTAAGATTTTCAAACTAGACGCAAATAATAAGGTCTGTAGCCATTTGAGGAGTAAAATGAAGGGAAAATCCTTTAGGACCCAAATTATCAAAAAAAGTCAAAGAAAAAGTCACATGTCAAAAAAGGCCTCAAGACCTTTTCTAGTATTATTCCAAAAACATTACCAACTATATTAGTAGAACATTAACAACTAAATCAAGATCCGTTAATAATTATAGTAGTACACGTTAATAATTAACGTTTTATGAAATAATATCAAAAAAGATTCTTAGGGCTTTTTTGACATGTGATTTTTTTTTTTGACAATTTTTTTGACCATCTGGGCCGAGGTGGATTTTCCCTAAAATGAATAGTCTTCATATGATGTGATGTAATAAGGCAAACAGTAAATATATGAATGAAAAACACTAAATTATTATTAATTCATATAAAATATGTAGAGGCTATATATCAATTTCAGTAATCGGAATGCTACACAAGATGATTAAGATTTAGAGACTATACTTGATGAAGATCTACTATAATTTGCGAAAACATCAATATAAAATTTATATATTTAGTTTGAAAAAACTTATTTATTTAAATTTATATTCAATCAAATGATAAACAGATGTCAACGTGTGCTTTGATATATTTATTTGATGTGATTTTGCGTTATACAAGGTGGAAATGTGAAAGAAGTTATATATCAACATAAAAAAGAGAAGAAGAAGCGATCACATTTCAAGTACGAAAGTTGAGTTTGAATTTTTAGTAATTAGAAAAAGATGTTTCCTTTGATTTGATAAAAGATACATTAAATATATAAATAGGTAAAGGATTTCTCCGGGAGATAAGTTATTTTCAATGACCCTAAAAAACTACATAGTTTTGGATCAATGAAGGGTGTTTACGTAATTTTGTATCCTCCATGGCTTCATTAATTCACCTAAAATTACAAATACACCCTTCATTAATTCAAAATAATATAGTTTTAGGGTCACGGATAACCCATCTCTTATAACTGGAGAAATACTTTTTATATATTATTTCTTTCCTTTATCAAGGTGTCTCTTTTTTCTACTGTTTCTTTTTTCTCACTTTCTCTATTTTCTCCCCTGAACATTGAAAAAAGTTTTCAATTCCCCGGGTCTGATATTTAGAGTATTTGATATTTATTGTGTTGTAGTATTGAGTATTGACCAACCCTCTTTTTCCCGCCAAACAGAAATTGGCTGCTACGGCCAGGAAGCCCGCGGTTCCGGAATCTTCCTTCTATTCTTACTCTAGACATTCCACCTCCACCGCCGATTGTTGGTTTCCTGCTCGCCGAACAGTCGCAATGGTGACTTCATTTCTCCCTAAATCGGAATTTTACTTGTTATTTTCGTTACCGGATAACCTAGTCTTTAATCATCACCATCTCTAGCTTTGTTCGCCTCTCGGACTGATCTTCTCATTTACTAGTAGTTTCTTTCTTTAGTCGGAGTTGATATCACATATGTGAAATAATTGGGAATTAGGTTGGTTTAAGAGTTGAATCTGAAGCGTCCTCTCATTTGGTTCCTTTTCTTTTTCATCGTTGAGTATAATGGGAGTTGGCAAAACTTCCGAATTAACTACCAAAAGAATTAGTATATCGAATTCCTAACTGTTGCCCTGCATTATCATTAGATTGTTTTATGATTGTAATCTTGGCTCTCTCCATGTTTGAGAAAATGACGCTTTCTTCTGGCAAGGTGTTTTTGTTTTTTCGATGACTGATCGGTTGTTTGTCAATTTGTTTGTCTTGCAATGGATTGGTGCGTTTTTGCTCACGGTGCAGTCGAAGAAAAGAGGTCTTTCATTGGAGGAGAAGCGTGAGAAGATGCTCCAAATCTTTTACGAGTCACAAGACTTCTTCCTGGTTAGTTTCCCGTGTAACTTTCTAGTTACTAGCCTCATTTCATCCACTACTGTATTTTTTTGTCAACAAATGAGTAATTATATATATTGGTTCTTTTTAGCTTAAGGAGCTTGAGAAGTCAGGTCCCAAGAAAGGTGTCATCACTCAGTCCGTGAAGGATGTCATCCAAAGTTTAGTGGACGATGACCTTGTTTCAAAAGATAAGATAGGAACTTCTGTAAGTTAGCATCTACAAATAGAGACTGAATAAAATATTTTTCATTTTTGTGCTCACCCACTTCACCCAGTCCTTTGTTTTATTATGGTTTGGGTCATCAGATGCTTGCCCCACCCACAACAGTTGACAAATGGAAATTGTAAATTGTCTTTGGAATTCGGATAGATTACTTTGACATGATTGATCTCATATTTTGGTTGTCAGGTATACTTTTGGAGTCTTCCCAGCTGTGCTGGAAATCAGGTGAAGCTCTGCTGACAAAGTGACATTCTACTGTTTTACGATTTTTGGTTGATAATTGGTTACTACTTTCCAGATTATTTGGCTTAACTTGATTACAACATTAATGAAATTTTGTTTAGCTTAGGAATGTTTACCACAAACTTGAATCTGAACTAAAAAGCAACAAGAAGCGGTATGTAGAACTTGCTAATCAATGTGAGGCGCTAAAGAAAGGACGAGAGGAATCTGTGAGTTATGATTCATCAACCCTTACTTGAGCATCATTTGCATTTTGCTAAACTACTAGAGTATTAATCTTATCTTCACCAGGACGAACGGGAGGAGGCCTTAGCAGATCTAAAAGCCATTGAGCTGAAGCATAATGAGTTGAAGGTTGATTTGCAGTTTAGTTGTTCACAATGCATTGAGTATGATCATAATTTAAAGAAATCCATGACCACAATCAACTAATATTTAATGATTTCAGGAAGAGTTAGGAAAATATGCAGACAATGATCCGGCTGTTGTTGAAGCAATGAGTTAGGAATCGGTCATTTGGTGCTTTATTTGTAAAAGTTTAGTAGTTAATCCTTATAATATGTGATGGTTTTCATGTCGTATTACTGATAATTTAATATCAATATTTGCAGAGGAAGCAATTGAAGTTGCCCATGCAACATCGAACAGATGGACAGGTTCTGCTTAATATGTTTTCCTTTTCCTTTTTTCCTTTTCTCCAGTGAACTGGGTTCACTAGGGGAGGATGTCTGGTTTTATGAAATGTCACACTGCATTGTGCTGCATAGAACCTCTAAATCATTTTTTTAAAAAAAATGTGTGCAGACAACATTTTCACCCTGAAGCAATGGTGTTCAAACAACTTCCCCCAGGCCAAGGAGCAGCTTGAAAACGTGTATAAGGAGGTCAGTTTTTTATGCCTCTTTATGTAGAGCTCAATGCTCAAACCCTCCGTTAAGTTGTTACTCTTTGACCCTACGCAATAGATTTCTTTTGGTTTTCATAGTCATTTGAATGCGATTGAGATCGATATCCTGATGCATAACGTAGATAGAACACAGCCGAACCTTGAGGCCTGTTAGGTTGTTTATCTGTGCTTCTGTTTCTTATGTCTCCTTGTGTCTTTCAAGTTTCACCTTAAAATCTCAATGCAGATTGGGATAACAGATGATTTGGACTATTTGGAGTTAGCACCTCTTCCCCTCAGGGTCAGGGCTGTTGGTAATTCGGAACTTTGAGCCCAGATGAAGGCCCCTTATTGCTCGTGTCTCAGTTACTGATCTTCATAAAGTAAAGCTGTTTATTATCATTTTCTATGGCATCTTCAAACAAAGAACAGTTGCATGTTATTTTCTTTTCCCCACTTCCCGAACTTGGTTAAAGTCTAAAGGATAGTATAATCAGCTCCAAAAAAAATTATGCTTACCTAATGATATTTACTATGCTGTTTTTGTTCACTTTTTCTGCGGAGGCCACTTTCAAAGAGGCTTATCTACTTCCTACTTGGAGGATGCGGGCTTTTTTTTTTTTTTTTTTTTTCTCACGCTCCTTTTCTATTATTCAGAGGAAAAACTACATGTCCTAAGAGGCTGAGTTTTACATGTTTGAGTAGGGTTTTAAATGTTTGAACAAAAAATAAGTAGGGTTTTAAATCCAATAGTGGCCAGAAACTTATTGTTCTATATTCGTTCGATCCCCTGGTTATGAAAATGAGCTAATGTACGTATACAATTGCAAAAGCAAAAGTGCCCTGCCTTCGCAAAGTCGGAGAGCTGAATTTTGTTCTTACCGATAGATTTCTGTCGTAATATTATGCTATTAACGAATTAAACAATACTCGTATTTATCTTCTGCCTCATTTGTAGTGCACCTTCATCTTTTGTTACATTTTGGCTACCGTCACGAGACTAGGTTTTTGTACGAGCAGCTCACCGCTCAGATCTTGTTATCACTTATAAGGATCTATTAAAATGTACCAAGGAATTCAGATAAAATTACTTGGTGTTATCAACACTTTAATTATCATTAATAATGTTCAATTAGATGAGATTGTTTAATTAGTTATGAACAAAACAAAAGATATTTAGAAAAAAATTACTCCCTCTTGTTTCTTGTCTCTGACATAAGTTATACTTCTTCCGGTCCTAATTATAAGACCGGATTAACTTTTTTTTTTTTTCCAGAAATTCATGAAGCTAAAGAAATTACTTAATTATATCATATCTCCTCTGGTCCTTATAAGGCATCAACTAATAATTCTCATAAACCAATAAAAACAGTTAAAGTCAATTAAGTTATCCTAAAATTTAAGTAACTTTCGATATTACTCTTACTAATTGCACTAAACTCAATATTATTACTTTCATCCACTACCCTTATTAATTATGGGCATACATAGAAAAAAATAATTAATGCGCTTTAGAAACAGTCAAGTGCCTTATAAAAAGAACCAAATACAACTGTTAGTTGATGCCTTATAATAAGGACCAAAGGGGAATATGTTATGTATCTTTAGATTATATATTAGTTTATTAGTCAAACTAATTAGTTTGGAGAAAAAATAAAATTAAAATACTTTTAAGTAATTTAATTATCTTCTTTAATTTTTCTAAAAAAAAGTCAACTTAGTTTTATAATTAGAATTAGAAGGAGTATTTATTTAATTTGATTAGATTAAAGAAGTTAGTTAAGATGACATATATTTTCTAAAATACTCTAATTAACTTCCCAAATTCCTTATTTCCCTTTCTTCATTAATATGTAGAGAGAGTATCAATAAAGACAAATTAAGAAAAGATTGACTAATATGAAAAATGTCTTGAACTTAGAATAAGATCAATTTCCTAAATATGTCATATATTAAATATGGGAGAGTAATATTTTGGACAAGAAACTATAAGGAATTGCGTTGTGATATAGATAACAAAGGGAAGAAGTAATTATAGAACATGTCCCTTGCTTGTGAATTGGTTTTCTGACTTGGCCACATGACAGTTGGTGAACATGCAGGCAACCAATACTTTGTCGCTACTAATTGTTTCTTCCATATGACTTGTCATTCTTGTTGCTTTGGTGCCCATAAAGAATTCTGAATGAGGCTCATTGTTCGGCAAACGATGTCAACATCACAAGAAGTTTTTGACAATATATGTCATTACACATCGTTGCCTCTTTTTTTTTTTTTTTTCTTTAATTATAAACTTGACAAAATAAAGAACCTAACCCACTAATAATATGTCATCATGAAGAGGTGGAGGTTGATCACATAGGCAAAAGCTTTCATCAATTGAGTGTTCCTAGCTCGCTGATGAGCATATAAGTTCAATTCCCTATACAGAAAATGGAGAGTAAGAAGCCAGTCTCTATGAAAAAACATTCTTCCAGGGATGATTCACATGGCACCCTCTTGTTACCAAGGTTATAGCTTCTGGAACATAGAGTCAAACCCTGTATGAGTCCTATAAAATCTCAGCAATTGTGTAAGGAACTGAGCTTGTTTGCATAACTAAACAGAGTAGCCCACTCGATCCTCTTCACAATACCAACCTTTCACTGTCCCATATGATTACTAATTTGAGGTTCAAACCAGATTCCCAGCCTTTCATGGCCCCATTACCTCCGTCATAGCTATCAATAACACCTTCTCTCCCAGTTATGACATCAACAGGAGGAATATTCAACTCATACTAATTCTCAAACAAAAAAACAAGTGTTTTACACCCTCTTTAAACCTGTTCCAGACATCACACATTCCCCTCCAGCTAAGACAAGAAACTTGTTTCCTCACAACTGCTGGATATCTACGTGGCTTGCCCTCAAAACCTGAACCTGTACCTCGTGCTTTTTTTTTTTTAATAAGATGAAAGTTCGGGCCAGTGAATTGGTTCCCAAGGGTTTATCAGGACTAGGGCACATATCTAAACTCAAAAAATGCTTACTAACATATCACTTAACATCTCTCGCGATCGTTCCCCCATTTCCCTTTTCCCCTTTTCTTTTTTTCCCATTTCCCTGCCCTAGTTCTCTGACCTCTCTCGCGATCGTTCCCCCATTTCTCTGCCCTCTCTCGCAATCGTCTCCAATTCTCCGTGCAGCCACGCTCTCTCGCCCTCTCCGTCACTCAACCGTCAAACGGCCCTCCTCGGTGGTTTCTTATACGATGTCTTTTCCACCACTTATCACATCTTCCTGATAAGTGCAGTAATTGAGTTCCTGGTATGCAACTCACACCTTAATTCATTCGCACCTCCTTTCTTATCTTATCTTATATATAACTCTCCATGTGACTTCCTCTTTCCTCTCAAACCTCTTTCGCACGCACAATTAATCTGCTTAGCTTTTTATTGCGTATGACTCAGATTGTATCTTCTAGCTGTCATGATTTTCCACTTATTGTTAGCTGGTTAGGTTCATATTAATAGAGATGTTAGGGGACACAGACGGGAAAATCCAAGGATTTGGGAGTTTTTCAATTTCTCGGAAATCTGGCATTGCCAACTTATTTTTCAAAAAAATTGGAAGGATGTGGTGAACATGGGAGGAACATTAAAATTGTTTGTTTTTGGAATAAGGTATCATGAGCAGCACATCGTTTTTCTGCTTGCAAGGGCATGATTTAGGAACCAATGTCCAGTTGGTCCAACAGATTGAGGCTCTAGGTCCTTTAAGCAACAATTAGGGTTCAAATCTTGAATTGTGAATGGGGCTATATTAGCATAAGAAGGTCGCCCCCTTTGTTCAAGTAGATAATTTACTATATATAGTAAATTACTCAACTGAACTTGGAAGTATTGTAATCCTTTTTTTTGTGAAGCTCATCCGATTCAAATTATGTCAGGATTAGAAACCTTGATGTATTTTTCAAGTAATCTAACTAGTTGAAATAGGAAGAATTACAATGCACTAATCACCAAGTAAAACTTTCCTTAAAAAAAATTAATTGTGCACCCACAAACATAAAATCCTGGGTCCGCCACTGACTTAACAATGTCTCAAATCCGATCCGCAGCAAGATTTAAACTTTTAACTTCATAAATAATGAGCCAACTTCTTATTATTGGATTAATATTTGTTAGTCTATATTTAGATCCTTTCATTATACAAAAATATAAAAACAATGGACATTGATAATGTATAGTGTTATGCAATAGAGAAAAACATAACTAGCTTCCTGTTCGATATAATAATTTCTTTATTTGCAATGCTTGAATGTCCACTTTAACTTAAACAATATAGGTTTATTTTTAAAAACTTGATTAAACTTCCATTGATATAAGGGTTAAGGTCGATTTCTCCTTGAAAGTTGTCAAAAAATCATAATTTTGTTTTGGAAGTTTTTTTAGCAACATTGCTTTGAAAGTTTTCAAATTGTAGTAATTTCACCCTAGCGTTATCTAGGTCAAGTTTGACCATTAATTAAATATGCTGAGTTAACAAGTTCACTTGTCATCCACTTCTTTTTTGTTAATGTGCAAATTTGTCATGAAAGTTTTTACTCAAAAGCAAATTTCTCTAGAAATTTTTTGGTTCAATATTTTTTTGGAAGTTTCCAAATTGTAGCAATGTTACTATGAATATTATAAATGTTAAATTTGATTGTTACTTGACCAAATATACTTAAGCTAGCACCGTGAATGAGATTGGAAAAAAAAAAAAACCTATAGATGTAGAAGGAACTCACATTCCCTAGAGAGAGATGAAGAAAAAGATTCAATTATCTGATTCAAGACACACTGAACAAGATTACCAAGAATAAGGCCATTGGTAACCTTTCATTGATGTACCCCTACGATGTCGAGATAAACAATTACCTTTTTTATTTTCTCTTCATCGCACAAAATGCTTTTGCCTCTTCAACTTTCTTCAATCATTCAAATATGATGCATTTTTTTTTTTTTAAAAAATCCTTATTTATAAATTGATCTAACTTGGAAGTAAATGAAGTGAATAACATATGATAAGCATATCAAACCAACTAACGGGTAAACTTAATTTGGATAGCAACTGAGGTGAAATCGTTATAATATGAAAACTTTCGGGACAACGTAGCTCATGAGTGAAAACTTTCGATACAATATTGCACCTAAACCCAAAATAAAAATGATATGGATATCATGTGAATCATTAATTTATCATATTTGGTTAAAACTTAACTTAGATAATAACTGGAACAAAATTGTTATAATTTGAAAAATTCCGAGGCAACTTTGCTATAAAAAAAAATTGAGATAAAATTGAGATTTTTTAAGGACCTTAACCCTTGATAAAACATAATGAAATTTATTTATTCCCTCCCTCTCACCTAACGCATGTTTTTTTTTTATATGACAACTAACCCATGTTTTTTACTATGTATCAAATGGAATTTGGAATAAGATGTTAAACTTAAATATAAGTCATACATTTCACAAGTTATGGCGGATATTATTTACTATAAATTTGATGATGGGATATATAATTGAACTAATCTGTGTCGTGGATGAGTTGTAATCTGTGGCCCCACGGCATGCAGTCCTAGCCAACGGTCGCCGTCCAAGGTGAGGTAACGGCTGAATCATGACTCGATATTTGAGAAGTTGAGAAAGGATTTAAAATTTCAGAGTTCAACAAGAATCTATATAATATTATTCATATATATTGGAGCACTCAAATTTAGTATTCGAATTTCAAATGTTGAACCGAACCCGTTGTCCATATCTTTGTGGACCAACCCTCCTTCTGTACCACAGCGCGAAATTGCCTGGACCGTGTAACACGGCCACAATCTCATCTCTACAACTGTCATCAATCAATTCTTACTCATGGGCCCTACCCTCTTTGCATGTTACTTCTCCTTTTCTTGTTTCTCTCCTTTCTTAGATGCCAGCCAGAGTGTCTTCTTCCTTCAAAGATTCTTCTCTCTATGCATAAAAACCTTCGCCCTCCTTCCCTTCCAATTGCAACTTTGCTTATTTATATTTCCTCTCTCTCTCCCAATACAACCCATTCTTGTTCTCAGCTGCTCTCAAACGCAGAACAAAACAGAGTGTGAGAGCTTGATAGCAAATATCAATGGAGGTTCTTGCATTTAGACTTCAATATTTCTTGATGGCCATTTTCGCTCTTGCTCTGCTTTTGGTGGTACCAACCATTAATGCTCAGAGCCCTGCCCCTGCACCACCTCCCACCAGTGATGGTACTTTTTAATTGATGCCTCTCATCTGTAATATTTCTTATGTGTCTTTGATTCTTTCATGGGGGTTGCTTTAATGGTCTGATAAGGTTTGTTTTGAATGGTGTTCGCCTGACAGGGATGGCAATTGATCAAGGGATCGCCTACGGGTTAATGCTGGTGGCTCTGCTTCTTACTTACATCATTCATTAAGCCTTTTGGAAACAATGGAAGGCCTGAGTTTGCGAATTTGTATATTGATTGTGGTCTATTTTTGGTTCTATTTTCTGTTCATATGTTGAAGTTATGATCTTTTTTAATGAAATTCTTTGATTTCATGCGTTTTTTTTACCTCTCTGTCCAATTTGCTTGCCCCTGTCGCTATTTATTTTGACAGACTCTAGAATCCCATTCTCTTTGAAGTTTTGTCTTTTTGAATGAAAATGATGCACTATATTCACTGAGGTAATAATTGGTTGAGAGTAGGTTTGCATACCTGGAAAGGAGGAAAAACAAACCTCATCGTCTTTTTTTTGGGGGTTTCACTTCGCCCAATGGCCAAGGGCAAAGAAGGAATGACGTTTTTTCTGCAACGTGGTAACCGGTATTCCAGAGTTGATGACGAACACAAATCTTGCAAAATAAATAAAAAGTAACTGATATTTGCTTTAAGCAAACGCAATTCACATTCCAAAGTGAAAACAGGAGTTTTCTCCTTGCTGCTTGTAACTGTGTGAGGGTGTCCGTTGAATGCCAATTGCGCAGTTTCTAGAGAAAACGCCCATCTGACTTCCAAGATTCAAATGTTCAACTCATTTCATGGCAATTTGAGTTCATATATATATATATATATATGGATTTTGGGGTTCAGCTCTATAAGGGGAAGTTTTGAGTGAACTGGCAACGGAAGACACAGTGTTCTATGGGTTGGTAGGGTTATTCAATATATTCCAAACATCCCTGATAATAAACCTAAATTGACAGATAAATACGGGTCATCTCTTTAAAATCAATGATCCTTCAAAAGCAAAAAATCCGCTGGTATCACATTTAAGACTTATTCAACGTCATTGCATGGTTGTGGTGGGTGATTCTATTGGAGTTGTCTGAGCAGAAAAAAAGAAAAAGAAAAAATTATTGGAGTTGAAGCAGCACGAGGATCCGTTTCCACAGCAGCCTTTTTATATCCGGGACCCAAGATAACTTCGTCATCACTCTTAAGCTAGAATCCATTAAAACTAAAGTCAGTTTGAAAGGGGGCTTACTTTTTTCTATTAAACTTTTTTTAGTATAATTTGTGTTTGGGATAGCGGTAGTAAAAATGATTTTTTTTTTTTTTTTTTATGGGCACTTGTTTAACATAGCTTTTAAAAAGATAGTTGAGATGAAAAAAACATGAATTATATATATATATAAAAGGGGTTTAAACTTTCCATCTTATGAGAAGAAGAAAATTTCTAAATTATTATATATAATAAAATTATTATATATATGTGGGTCCCATCATTTCATGTGTGTGTAGGAATCTTCTTCTTCTCATGCAACTTGGGAAGTTTAAACCCCTATATATATAAAATATAATATAAAATGTGATAATTTAAAATAAAAAAAATAAATTTACGGGAGGGTGGATGTATCGGGATCCAAATGATCGTGTTGTGTCTTTGAGCCGGGGCTAGAAGACCTCGAGTCTGACACCAACAAAGTCATTTGGGACCTTGATCTATCCTATCTAACTGATTGATACCTAGAAAGTCTAATAAACCGAAAATTAGTATCTTTGAACGATTCTGTGAAACACATACATTGATGGAGAGATGCTCAATCCAAAGGACATCAGAGCTTATCCGGGACTTACCTCTTGCCCACGCTCAAGGACACTTTAGGATTCAAGCATCTTCCTAATCAAGGCATACAATACTGACACATTCAGTATCCTGATTTTCAGTACTCTTTCACATTGGATCGTGATCTTGATTCTGTTCTGATGCACAGGGTCCTCATGAAGAGGCAAGTGCAGAGCATACGTAGAATTTAAGGGGCAGATAATACTAACATACTAAGAATTGGGGCTTTCAGAAACAGGAAGAGGGTTTAGAAGGTGGTCATAAACAAAACACACTGGAAATTTTTATTGATGTTCCGATCTGCCTACAACTGGGCTTGAAGTCTGCTTTTATAGAGAAGCAGAGACATTACAAGACAAACTGAAGGAGAAAAACGTGCTACTAAAAGTGGCGGATGAAAATTAAAGACGACGGACAATAGGACACTATAGTACAGACATCTGACAGACAATAGGACACTATAGTACAAACATCTTTTAATAAAGCATATCACGCCTGAAAAGTAATACACACATGACTTAAAACCGGAAACTTGTAGGAAACTGGTTGCCGACAGTGCCGACACTAGCTATGGAGACCACCCTTTACAGATCGGCTCGTGACTGGGAGAGAGATTATTGTTGTCACTGTCACTGTCGTAGTAGTTGTTCTAGATATAACTGAGTGGATCAAAATTATTGTAAGATGGATTTGGGCCTGTCGGGTCATTATCTGGGGTTTGTGCTTGTGGCTGAGTGCAGTGGGCTGGAAAATAAGATGAGCCTGGAGGTGAAAGAGATAACTGCGTGAAATGATCTTCACAATCATCTTCGTAAGGGTCTTGAGAGTCCTGGAGAATTTTTCCCTGTGAGTCAAGGGGAAGTTCTGCTACTTATGAGGAAGAGGCATAGTAAGATGACACATAATGAGGTTCTGGTTGGTACAATTCATCATATGCGTATGCCTTGTCTTCACTGGGTACAGGGCCGAGAATAATACAGTCTTTGGAAACATATTTGTTGTAGTTGGCAAGGATGAGACTAAGTTCTTTCCATTGTGCTGGGTCTGGTTGAACCCAATCAAGAGATTCAGGCCAAAGTAATGCATTGGTCTTCGCTTCTACACCGTCCTGGCTTCGTGCATGATAAGACCTGCTAAGAAAAAACACACAAGAAAATCTTTTTTGTTTTGATTTTTGAAAAAACCAAATATTATTTTTTTCTATGACATTATACAGAGATCCTCTCAAAAAATGAAGAGGGGCAAAGAGAGTGAGAATTTTGACAAGAGCAGAATTCTTATTGTGGCTGTTGCAGATGTAATGATAGACAGATAAGGGAGCAATGGCAATGGAACTGGTATGGAGAATGATCATTGACCAGACATACCATAAGAGTTCATCAGGTATAGGACCTTGGATGAACGGGACAGTAGTGTATGGACAGATAGAGCTGAAATGCTGGACCTTAGGGATGAGATCGGTTTTATTGAAAAGAAGATGGAGCCAAGAGTAAAGGTGCTCATTGGTATATTTCTGGAAATATGTGAAAGAGTGGAGGTCTAAATTAGGAGGAAGGACAGTTGCTTTGGTGCAATAAGGCATGGTGATAGGAAGTTGGTTATCTGAGAGGGTAAGGATGTAGAGAATTTGTGGGTGAGGAGGAGGAGTCTTTTGTGGTCTGGAAAGGAAGTCTGCAAGGATATTTTGTGGTCCTTTGAGGTGTTTAACTGAGAATTTATAGCGTGAGAACCAGTCTTTCCACCGAAGTAACTGGGCATCTAGCAATAACTTCTTCTTTGGATCAAGCATCTTTGGAAAAGATGTGTTGTCCATTTCCACCTTGAAGTGGTAGGGGCTCAGATGAAAGCTAAACTTTTCAATTCCTCGCTTGATAGCAAGGATTTCTTTATAGGTTGCATGATAATGCTTTTCTGAGTCCTTGAATTGGCCACTTGTATGCCCACAGTAGTCTCGTACCTCGTTAACTTCTTCGAGAAGTATTGCACCCCAATAATCTTCACTAGCATCAGTCTGTAAGATCCGCTGTCCTTGGTCTGGGATTTTTAGCGGTGGAGGATTTTGAGCAATCCTTTTAAGGGTAATTACTGCATTTGTCTGCACCTGTGACCATGGTGGTGGATTCTTTTTTAATATTTTGTACAATTGTGTCGGTATGATGGGACAATTGAGGGATAAAGTCTCTCAAAAAATTAACAATCCCAAGAAATTGTTGAACTTGTTTGTAGAAGAGATTATCATAAGGAAATTTTAGTAAATCCTGAGCAATATGTGGACCTGGACTGTATTTTCCGTCTTTAAAGTGCATCCCAAGAAAGTCAACTTATGTAATTCCAACGTCACTCTTTTTAGAAGAAAGCATGATGCCATGTTGGGCTACAATCTGGTAAAATTGGGCTAGAAGTAATTGGTGTTCTGTTTCAGTCGCTGAGAACAGTAGGATATCATCAATATAGATGAGAGCATTATTGATGATGGGCTCGAATATTTTAATCATGGCCTTTTGGAACAGTGAAGGGGCCACTTTGAGGCCAAAGGGCATTATGGTCCATTGATATTGAGCATTGGGTATACAAAATGCTGTCTTGGGCCGATCTTGTGGTTGGATTCCAAGCCGCAAAATCCCGCTTTAAGATCAAATTTTGAAGAAGACATGGGCCGAGCCTTTCAACCGGGCGAATGTAGCCGTAGGCTTAGGAAGAGGAAATTTATTATCGGAGAAAATGATTAAGGGGCTTATAATCGATGACAAGCCTATTCTTTCCTCTTTTGATCTCAGATCTTTTTTCAACATAAAATGCTTGACAAACCCATTCAGATTTTGTTGGCTCAATGAGACCTTGTTTAAGTAGTGCAACACATTCTTCTCGAGCTAGTTTCAAATCATCTGGATTCATTCCTGAATGGGAAGCTTTCGCAGGATTAATATCCTTATTCCTCTTAAAAGGAACGTTGATAAAGAAATCTTCATTTTTCCACAATGGAGAAGGATGTGGGAATTGGTCATGACTGTTAGCGCAATATTGTAGCAACTGGTCTTTTATATCTGAATATTGTGGCGGAGCATTCTGTAACTCGTAGAGAGAGGGAATCTCTGTCCAAGGGCTGAAATTGGATTTCCACCTGATTCCTTTGGGGAGTATGGTTAAATTTTTGGTATGATAAAAAGCATCAAAACCAAGAAGTATGTCTTTTCCTGGGAGTTCACTTCCTAGTACCTTAATTTTTAAGGTACATCCTGGGAAGAACTTAATGCTGATCTTTCTCTTAGTAATCAGATCAATCTTGAATATCCTTCCATCAGCGGTAAAAAAGTACTGGTTATGAGGTATCCATTCTTCAAGGGGAAGAATGTGTGGCTTCATCACTGTGTGAGATGAACCTGTATCAAAGAAAGTTATTGCAGTAATGGGCTTTGAATATTTTTCTGGTAGGACTTGGACTTGAATGTTTGGTAATGGAGTCTTAGGTTGATCTCAGGATTAGAATTCAACGAGCCAAGACATCCAATGGATGGAGTTTGGGGAGAAACTTGCTGGACAAGATTGATAGTACCTGGGGAGTAATCCTCTTCTTCTGAGTGATAATCTTCTCCAAATTCAGAAAAGGATGAGTCTGTTGATTCTTCATAAGAAGGAATGACATATTGCGTTTCATCATTCTATTCATCATGTTCCTCAAGATAGTCTTCAATATTTACTGTGTTGTCTGAAATCATCAAGATCTTCGGAGTTTTTGCATCATCTTGACATCACCTTTTGTCTTTTTTGGACAATTTTTTGCAAAATGTCCTGGCTTTCTGCAAATAAAACACCTGGAGCCTTTGGAGAAAGGTTTTCTAGATTTGAAAAATCTAGGTTTCTTTCTGAATCTCAATCGCCTTGATTTTCTATAAGGTTTCTGGAACGGTTGAGAATAACGACGATAATGGGATTTCTTCTTGGAAGGACAATAACAATCCTTCTAGTCTTTGCATTTGATCTTGAGATAAGGCTTCTTGCATGCAGGCTTGAACTTATGGGCTTTCTTTTGCATATCCCTAAAAAACTTATGTTGCTCACAGAGTTTATCAAGCGCATTAAGAGCAAGCTGGTACAATTCTCCTATGGAGATATCAGTCATATCTCTTTGGAGAGCATTGATGCTCCTGTTGAGTTCTGCTTGAAGTTCATCAGGAAGGGAGGCAATAAAAGTATGCCGTAGGTTTACATCATTACCACCATTTAACATGTGATATTTCTCCATCATTCTATGGTAGTGAGTTTGGAGATCTTTCCTTCTTAAAGAACAACACTTCATCTCAAAGAATTCTTGTTTATCTCTCTTCCGAATGATATTATGATCACCAAGAAATTCTTTATGAATAACACCAAGGAGAAGGGCAGGGTCTTCTACTTGGACTGCTTGAAGCTTTTGGTATGGAGAGAGATTTTGAAACCATGCTCTGAGAGTACCAGTGAATCTTGAAACAAACTCCTGTAATGCTTGCCTGAGAGGAATTTGATTTGCAGTGATCTGTAAATCTATCCAGGCACTGAATTCTTCAAGGCGAAATCTCCATTTATCATAAGGAGTGTTGTCAAAGGTAAACCATGGACAATTGGTAGGTTTATAATCATGGTTTTGTCCTTGAGGTCCATCTTCAGGGTGTTCGACAAATGATTCATCAAATTCTTCTTCTTCACCTGGTCTCACCATAGCAATTCTTGAGATATCAGCTATTTTAGCTTCAGAGCTAGCATCAGAATTAGTTTCATAGAAACTATCTGACTGTGATTCTTCTGAACTGGATGAGTCCTGTAGAGGGGAAAATTGGTTTGGACTTTGTAGGATTCCTATGTGAGGAGGATTAATGGCTGGTGTAGTGTGTGTGGAAGTTTGTGATGAGGGCGTGGTTGCGGTAACAATGAATAGGTAGATGGTTGAGTGGGCTGAGAATGATTCACCGCTGGGGATGAACTAGGAGGTGGTTCACTGATATGAATTCCTTTGGAACCTGAATAAGAACCTGGTTCACGGGTGTTGAAAGGGGTGAAATATGGTGATCTCGGTCTGGGGTAGGTAAAACAAGGTTTAGGCTGAGACTTATTTTATGGAGATAATTTTTGTGGTGACAACTGAGCAAACAATGGATAATTAAATTTAAACTGTTTGCTATAATCTGCCTCTTCTGGGTAGGCTGTAGGGGAAGAAGGGAACAAGGGTGCTAGAATGGTTGAAAATGAAGGATAGGGTTCGTATATAGCCTGAGACTGCTTTTTGGCTATATCCAATTCAATTCTTTTTAAATCTTGCTGAATAGCCTGAAGCTCAATTTCTTTTTGCTTGAACTGGGAACCCATGTATCCTCTTTCGATAAATGCCTGAAGTTCTGCATCCAGTTTGGTAGCTTGTCAAGTTCGATGAAGATAAAGATTCTTAACCTCTTCGATATCGATCTATCTGATAGGCTATCCCTTCTGTTTTGGTTGTCAGAGAGTCAAGCTTGGAATCAATCCTTAGCAAGGTATGATTTTGGCAAACAACATTCTGAGTCTGCCAATTCAAGACCTCTTCAGTTTGTGAAGACTGGAAATTTCCTTGAGCATCAACTGTGCTAGGATTGGCATATGGTTTGGATAAAATCTTGTTGGCTTGGTCAATTCTTCTTTCAAGGGGAGGAAATTCCTTTTCATAGGGATTGAGCATGGCAATACAGGAAATAGGTTGAGGAGTAGCTTGAATCGGAGTTGCAACAAAAGGTTCTGGTGAAGTGTCAGGGACAAAATTTGGAAAATATCTTTTAACAAGGTCATGATGACCTGTTTCTATCATCAATTCAATAAGGGACATGTCTTTTGAGGATTTTGCTGGAGGAGGAGGTGGTTGCCAACAACGTGTAGAATGCCGAACAGAGACTGACTATGCAGAGCCGTAATCATCATCATCATCAAACTTCTTGTTCTCGTGAGATCTACAAGGAGATCTAGAAGAGGACTTGTTTTTTAGGACCTGTTTGTGAGCATACTTACAAGGATATAATCCTTGTTCATCATCAGAATCTTCCCACCATTCAGGGGTGTCACATTCACAGTTAGGATCACACATGCCTGATCCTAGAACATCCCATAAAAAATGACCATTAATATGTGAAACATAGCAAGGCTTGGCATCTTGATTAACCCAAGCAATTGGAGGGTCTTTTCTGGAAGGTATGTAGGTAGGTGTAAGAGACAAAAGTCTTCCACGGGGATGAGGATTTGATGGTTCAGAGGTACTGGGTCTAGTGAAAGTGGTTTTTGATCCAAGGTCTTCAATCTTCGGTGGAGTAGAGGTGTGAACATCCGGTTGCTTTTCATGGAAGAGCTTTTCATAATTGCTGATCCATTCCATGGGCATGATTTGGGCAAGTTCATTCTTTGGGATTTGCCGGGGAATCTAGATAATGGATGTTTCGTCTGCTCTATCATAGATAGCAACAAGAGCGTCTGTAGTTGAGTTGGGGAGTTGAAGGTCATAAGCATGATTCTACAGACGATAGACAATCTGGTGGTGAAGTGTAGCCATAATGGCTTGAGAGTCTTGTTCAGCTCCTGTGATCTGGATCTGAACTTTTAGTCTCCTAGGGAGAGTCCTGTCATCAAGACTGACATTGTAATCTGGCTAGATGGTTAGAATAACAATGCCATTGCTAAGAGTAGTAAGAAGCGCACCAATAAGAGCATGTGAATAGTTCTTATAGGTGGTATCTAAAAGAGCTACTTTAGTAGTAACATGAAGTCCTTTTCTGCCATGGAGAGTAAGAGCTAAACGAACAGCTCCAAAATGAAGATGGGTGTATCCTTCTGATTTCCATTTTTCAATGAAATCTGGGGAAATCTCAATTGTGGAGTATTGTTCTTGGAGAGTTGCTGGAAGAGTACATTGTTCAAGCCTGGTAGACTGAACAACTTCTTTGACCTCTGGTCTTCTTGTTTTGATTATCGATTTGATAGAACTGGTGAATGAGTTGCTTCTATGGTAGTAGCTGTATGGGCTGAGTAGTGGTAGATCAGTGGATCCAACAAGACGATCAGGATGATGGGTAACTTCAATAAGATTTTCTATTTTACTGGCAAGAGTTCTCTTCATAGAAGGGGACAAGGATCTGGGGATAAAAGGAGAAATAAGAGTTGTAGAAGGATCTGAGGTAGATGATCTGGGTGCTTCACTCATGTTTAGGAGATGTTTCTTACTCACCTTTGTCCTAAGTATCCTAATATTATCTGCAAATGCGTTCAGGCTCTGATACCATATGGGAGGGTGGATGTATCAGGATCCAAATGACTGTGTTGTGTCTTTGAGCCAGGGGCTAGAAGACCTCAGATACAGACACCAACAAAGGCATTGGGACCTTGATCTATCCTATCTAACTGACTGGATACCCAGAAAGTCTAATAAACTGAAAATTAGTATATTGAACAGTTACCAAGAAATACATACATTGATGGAGAGATGCTCAATCCAGTGGACAGTCCGAGCTTATCCGGGACTTACCTCTTGCCCACGCTCAAGGACACTTTAGGATTCAAGCATCTTCCTAATCAAGACATACAATACCGCGTGATTCGGTATCCCGATTTTCGATTATCTCTCAAAATAGTAAAATTATCTATTTTTGAAATATAAAAGAAATATAAATTTACTAAATAAATATAACATCCAATAACCCAACATCCATCTTCTCACACGAAAGACTTGTAAGTAAAATAAATCCATTAAAGTGTTCACCCTTCTTCGTCCCCAGATGCTAAAATTGTTCTTTTTCGTTTTTTATTTATTCTCTGATTTTTTTTGTGTTGTGAATCAAGGCTGGGATTTTTCGGCATGCCAGGGACTCTGTTGCTGCGGCGGGGGCCGCCACTTCCAACCGGGAGGAGAGGGAGGGGGATGAAGGGAGTGGCGGCGGCGGCCAACTTCGGCCACACTAAATCCACAGATCAGACGATATTGATTTTTGGAGAAGGCGACGACTACTATTTGGGGGGGGTTTGAATGGTCCTTTTGTTCGGACAATTTTTGTGATGGGATCAGAAGTGACTTCACAAAAAAAAGTAGTTTTAGATCTTAAAACCCATCAAATAATGAAGCTATCCGAAACACCCAATTATCAAGCTTCCACTTTCATTGTACTTATTTTAACTTCTAAAACTATGCCAAACAGACTCTAAGTGGGGGAAAAATAATCTCCCCTTGGACCCCACATGAGATATTTCTAATAAAATGAACTGTGAATCAAATCTTAGCATTAATTTATTAATTCTATAATTTTTTGGCTAAAGTATACATTTAGTCCCTTATGTTTGCCTATGGTATCATTTTAGTCCCTTAAGTTTGTAAAGTCGCGTTTGGTCCCTTAATGTTAACATCAAGTTAGTTTGACTTAAAGGAAAATATTGACTTCAACAATTTTAAGCGATCTTTGTATAATTAAATGCTAGTCATGCATCCTCATATGTTAGTATTTTAATAAATTAATATTTTAAATCATATTAATTGAAAAATATTTAATTTTCACGAACTATTTTATAGTTTTTCACAAATCTGTAAAGATTAAATACTTTTTTTGTCGAAAAGATTAAATATTTTTCAATTATAGGATTTAAAATATTAATTTATTGAAATAATAACATATAAAGATGCTTTGGTCAACATTTAATTACACAAATCATCGCTTTTAAAATTGTTAAGTCGATTTTCCGTTAAGTTAGACTAACGGTGTTAATATTCAGGATCAAATGCACTTTACAAACTTAAGACTAAAATGATACCGAGACAAACATAAAGGGACTAAATGTATACTTTAGCCTAATTTTTTTTAACAAACTTTATTTGAGATTTTACAATTTCAAAGTTCTTTTTCTATTATTCTCTCTTCAATTCAAGGTTCATAATCATCTAATACATTTGGATCATGATTTACGTTTTAAATATAATTATTATACACTAAAGGATATCTATGATGACAACATTTAAATAAGTCAAGAAACATCTATTAAAATTCTTTTATCAATAAAATTTAATCCAACCAATCAATAAATTGTTGGTTAGGATTGCAACTAGTCTCACCCCATGACAAGAATACAATGACCCAGAGCATTAGGGTAGCTTTAAGTTTAAAAAGTCAGGAAAAAAAAAATAGCAATAGAAAAAAAGCTTTGCTTTAAATGAAGTGTTTGGGTAAAGCTTTAAGTCCACTGAGTTTTTTTTTTTTTTTTTTTTTTTTTTTTTAAAAAAAAAAAGCTCTTAAAAGTCAATTTAGAAAAAACTTCATGAGGTAAGCTTGACGTTTTTGCGTGCCACGCTTTTCTACCACCATCAATCTATTTGATTTCTGCAAAAGTTAGATAGAAAATAAATTACCACTCCCACCACTATCCCAAACAGACCCAATTTCAAATAGCGAGAAGTGTAATTATTAGGAGAGGTGAAAGAGACAAAAACCCTTTACATTCTCAGCCAAATGGAGGAAAACCTTAGTCACATCGAAAGAAAAATTTGACCTGACCTAAATTTATAACTTGCTAGTAAAAAGCGTAGAAACAAAAATAACCACGACAATCCCAATCAAGCACTTGAAAGGCAAAGCCATGAAAAAGAATTGAACAAAGGTAGAAACCGACATTCTTTTAGAACAACCACCTAGAAGATTTGCTAATATCCAATGGGAAAAAACAACTGCAACCATATAAGGGAAAGTAAATTACCAGTCATGATCTGTACAACTGATTAGTAAATATTCCTTTAATCCTAAATATAAGATATAGTTTATAGTATAATATGAATTACAAACTATATCCTATATTTAAGATCGAGATAGTACTTTTAACTTCCGGTCCACCAGATATGTGCTTCTATACTCCCATTCCCATTGGGAAACAAACGAAGTCGCTCGCTCACTAAATATTTCTTTTATTCATTGAAGACTGGTTCAAGGATATAAGCTGTTCAGTGCCAAGACTAATATTCATTTCATCCAGAATAAACACCAAAATACATGATCAAGTAAATGCATTCCATCAATGACTAGAAATGAAAAAAAGTTTAAAATTTACCAATAGACATTAGACACATCACACAAGAATAAATAAGAAAAAACAACTCGTTCGAGTGAATGGATGCAAGATGAACTTTTCTGTTCAATCTTTGACACCGTTATATACACCAGCTGGTTTGTTCAATAAATCACATGGGAAAAGGAGACCGAGAAATGCAGAATTCTCCATATCAGTGGCTCCAATTCTTGATCAAACCCACACGCTCCAATTCTTGATCAAACCCACACGTGATAAGACAGAGCCTGCAAAATTCCGGCAGAAATATCAATTACAGTGAGAACTAACAACATAAAATAACATTCCCGCATTTTCCTTGATAAATCAATCCAAGGAACTGAGTTCAAATTACAATACAAAATGATGCATGCAGCCATGCACACACCATCCAATTGTCAGTCCAAAAAGAAAGCCACCCAATTTCAATTAACAACAGTAATTAATTAAAATAAATGCATAAATATTTGTATTAAATAGCATTACAGATGAAAAGGACCTGCTTAAAGTGCCATCTCAGCTTGCAAAGCAGCCAATTCATCTTCCTCAGCAGTGCGCTTCTGAGGAGCAGGGCGAGCAGGTTGCCTCCCAGCTGGGACCTGCACTGGTGCTGCAGGAGCTGTAGTTGCAGGTTGAAGAAGCTGTTCCTCCAACTCAGCACCCTCCAATTCTTCAAGTTCTGCTTCTAATTCATCCTGAAGAGCGAAAAGAGTGAAAGAAAATGAGAATGATCTGCAGATATATTTCAAACAGTGTAGATGTGGCGTTTTTCAATTTTAAAGAGATATGCGGATATCCCTTAATGCTCAATACATGGCTGCCAACTCCTTTAAAAAAGTTCGCCTAGAAGAGTCTCATCTATGTCTCGTCCGAACACAAATAAAATTAAAATGATTAAGAAATGACCTCATCAAAATCTGCAGCTGCACCTATTGGAGTTGACAATGCTTCCTGAATCTGTTTCATGTTCTCAGTCTGTTCATTGATCTCATCCATGGTCTTGTCAACGTCATCAATATTCCTGTAAAATAATATAACAAGACAAACAATTCACAATCAGCATTCCGTTAATAAAGATAAGCCAGAATATGAAAATAGTACAAGTGATCTAATAAGAAAAACAAAACTTATTCCTACTCCTAATTATAAGACCTAATTGACTTTATTTGGAGAAATTAAGGAAGCTAAATAAGTTATTTAATCATTTTATATCTTGTGTATCCTTAAATTATATATTAGTTTATTAGTTAAACTAATTAGTTTGAAGAAAAAAATAAAAATACTCTAAAGTAATTTAATTAGCTTCCTTAATTTTTCCAAAAAAAACAACTAGGTCTTATAATTAGGACCGAAGGGAGTATAATTTATCAAAAAATTTCATATTTAAAAGAAACCAGAGTAAGTGAAAAAAGATATGAACATCACTAGAACAAATTATTTATTATTTAATATTTTATAATATGCCACATACGTTGCCTTTTGCATAGCCTTCATAGCAGAAGCTCCAGTTCTCAATGCATCCACTGTTTCTGTGGTGGCCTTAGCACCTTCCAACATTATCATCTGTAACAGAAATCATCATATGATGCAAAGGAAGTTCAATAAACTCAAACCCTCTCTGTATTGTCAAGGAATAAAAAAAGTTGCATTCACACCTGGTCATGAATACGCAATTGGAAATTACCGAGCTGCTCTACTTGCTGTTCATATAACCTCTTTCTCTTCAAACATTGTATAGCCGCTGCATGAAGGAGAAATTCAAAAGCAATGTTACAAGCTTTAACTGAGTACCCAAATCTAATAACAATGATCCCCTAAAGATTAGGTAACCATATGTCAAGCATATACATACCCCGACACACCCTACAAAAATGAAACACAAACTTCTCACCCCCACATAATTGTATATTTCACAGATATACTGATGCAGGATAAGAAGACGGTTCTACAATCTACACCAGCACAAAGATCCATGAGTTTTGCAAAATACCTCTTTTATTTTTTGGCCCTTGTAAACTCTTTAGCCTTTTCAACCTCTGCAGCAGCCTTTTTAATAAGTACTTTCTCCTTTTTCTCTAACATTTCAAGTGTCTACAAATGTACGATTCAAAGAAGAAAACAATCATATGGTATCATACATAAGGAAAACTAAAGCTCGACATAAAGGAGAAAAATAAACTGTCATTACATAATGGAATGAATAGATGCATAAAAATACCATGTTCATAAAACATGAGAAATGGAACCATGGAAAAACAATTTCGAACATATTCTCAAATTACTCTGCATATCATGCACCACTAACAGCCGGCCACTGTTGCTAAGACTCAGATAAAACACAAGAACATTCTAATGATGGATTCCAAATTAATTCAATCATCACTCCGGCTATGATCAATAAATGGCCACAAGACAAGTAGAGCACCACCAATATAAAACTGACAAACGTGGGATTTCCTGCTCTCCCCTAGCCATATTCTAAACGATGAAAAGTAATTTCTGAAATCTGTGCAAGAATAAAATAAAAGGTTTGGTTGGGATGTGATGTGATGTGATGATATGCATAATTTAGTGTACTTTTAACAATTAGGAATTCCCTGGGACAAGGGAATCGCCCGTTCAAGTCCTTCAGAACTTAAGGACAGAAGGCGGTTAAGAGGGAAATACAATTACCGGATAAATTACATAGAGAGTAACGCGAATTCCAATATAAACGAAGATAATGATCAAACGAACACAAAGCACCGAAAATAATAATCGCCGACGAAAAAAATAATAATAATGATTTTTACACAAGAGAAAGATCCAGAGGCAGATTTTTATCAGAAATCAAATACTACTAACCTCATTTAACTTATCCAAAGTCGTTAAAGCATTGGCTTCCTGTTTAGGTTTACCAAAAATTCGGGTAAACATGGTTGATTATGAGAAAGTTAAAACACGATACCCTTCTGCAACGCAAATAATCAAGAAATCGATGAGATAAATAAAGAGCTCAATTGTTAAATCGATGGTACAGAGAATCACAGAAATCATATTGAAATCAAAATTATGAAATCGCAAAACGTAAAAGTGAACGAACCTGATCGAGAATCGGATTGCGCAGATAGATTTAGAGGGGATAGTATACAGGGATTGGGGGTTGACAAAAAGGGTAACCGATCTGCGATGAAAGTGAAAGAAGGAGTGACCGGGGGTTGGGAACTTGGGGTCTGGTTAAGTTTCCAATCGTTTGCAAGGGGCATGGAGATTAAAAAAACAGGGACGTCGACGACGAGCTTGCCTCAACGCGTCGCGCGTTTTCTTAATGAAGAAATAAGGCTTTTTTTTTTTAACCTGAATAATGAAGATAATAAGTTGAGACACCAATTAATATTTGATCTTTTTTTATAACTCACTTATTTATTTTTAAAGAGGGTTAAATGTTCTTTTTATGTTTATATAGAATTAATAAGATATTGGATGAGAGCATTAATCAATATGATATTAGAGTACAATTAATAGATATAATATTAAAAATTATTTAAATTTTAGGATAAATTTAATGAATTTAACGGTTGTTATTGATTTATGAGAGTTGTTAATTGATGTCTTATATTAATTCATACTAGTGGTATTTTTTTGAAAATTCTGACAAGAAAAATAAATTTTATGAAATCTAAACATATTATTTGATAACTTGGAAAAATATCGCATATGATATGAGTATATAAATAAAGTTGTCTTAATTTAGGAAAATGAACATTTTTGGGGTCTTAAACGTAATCATAAACAAGCACAGAGTATTTCTTAAAGCAATGTGACACAATATTATTTTAGAGTGAAACTTTTTTTAATGTAATCGATAATAATTAAGATTTTTAACCTTTTAATAATATATAAAATCTTAACAATTAAATATAAATTATAAAAAATTCATTTGTGAAGAATTTAGCATTTCTATATTTATTCAAAATTTATGATTAATCCGTAGGATAGAATTCCCAAAATGAATATTTTATTTCTAAAATAAGAAATTCAGAATTTTTCTATCTATTTTTTTATCCGATTTTTTTTCATATGTAGTATAATTTTTTTGTTTTGATAGGAATATCATCCCACATAATACGTGTTGGTTGGTTGGAACTCAATCATATATATGGATAGGATTCTCTTGGGCAAACAAAATAGGATTCTTATATATTTTATATTTTATGTTAATATCAATTTTATTAAAAATTATTTAGAGAAAATAGCATTTAAACTCCTTTTAATATTGCGAATCATAACCTAGGCCTGAACCCCTGCTTGCCAATTAAATAAATTGTTTGATAGAAGGAACTTTCTAGTTTGAAAACTTTTTCAATAATTAAGTTTCAAAATTTTATTTTTAAAAAATTAAATTAAAAACGATATCTAAAACTTAAACATTATATGATATATGCCAATAAAGTATAACTAATTTGGTTTTGATTATGTGAATTGGGAGACTAACTAATAATCAAGATTTGAATTCTTGTTAAGCACTTAGGTGGGAAAAATACCAGCCCCTGCCTTCATGGTCCCTCAGTCCCTTGACAAGTGTGCTTATATAACCAATTGCCTTTTTTTTTTTTTAATGAACTGAGAGTATCCCAAAATCACTTTGGAGTCAGGTTTAATCTTTGTCAGTTTGATAGCTTTAAGGTTAAAGTTCTTCTTATAAGTGCGCTTCCTGAATTTAAACTTTTATTTTCCTTCTTATGAAGTAAAACTGCTTACCATATCAACTAACAAACGCTAAATAAGTAAGGGCAGAAAAAATTAGAGGAAAGGCCTCGTTAGTTTCCATGTGAATTCAAAAAGAAAAAAAGCACGCACGCGTTGATGAGTGGGTACTGTAGGAGAGGGAGTGTGTAGTGGTACAAATAGGTTATTCAATTAAACAAGTTTCCCCACGGAAGTTTGAAAAATGATGAGACATAATTTATAAATATTATAATTTGGTATAAACTTTTATAAGTAACACAACCTCTATAAATTGCATATTATGCGTCAATACTCAATATATACATATACTGAAATAAGGTTTAGAAGGATGGGAGGTGAATTTCTATAAGTCAAAATTATATTATACTATTATAGTAATATAGGTTGGAATTTTTTTCCCCCAAAGTAAGTCAAATGTATTCTATTACGAATCTGTACTACGGCCCAATGCCGGGATGGCCCAACTAAAGATTACAGGTCACCTATAATATAGGGAGATCCTATATTATAGTGAGATTCTATCGGGTAACAACATAGGAGTATCCAGCTGATATCTGCACGATACTCGCACCTAGGATCTTGCAAGAATGAGATATCCTACCTACGGTAACCTTTATAAATACAGAGGCCAATTACTAAGGTGCACATGTTCTAACTCATAACTACTTTACATTCTACCACACTGTGCACACACATCACCCCCTATATTTCGTGCACAGTGATTCCAAGCTCCTCTGAGTATCTTCTCCTTAGATATTCAAACTGAGCCCATTGATCCAAGATAAAAGTACCAGCTCTTGGCTGGACATCTGTGTTCTACACCAGAATATTGGCGCTGACCGTGGGGACGTTAAATTACGATTCCTGTGACTACCGATGGCTAATACTTGAAGCAACAGTCGGAATCTTCAGCCTAATCAACCACAGGCTGATGCAGGTCAACATCACGATCAAAATCCACCACGTTATGAGGATACTCCTGAAGGCAACGTTTCAGACACGGCGTCTTCCCCTCCCATTATCGACAAAACGCATGGCGCGGTAACGAAGGAGACCACGGTTCCGAGCTCAGATATCCACATCTTGCAGAGGACGTAGGAGTCGATGATTAAGAGGTTCGAGAACAAGGAAAAGCGGGATAACCTTCAGCGCACTAAGATCTTCGAGTGATACAGCAGATGATGGACGACCGATTCAAAAAGTTCGAAAAAGTGTTCCAGAGAGGAGGATGTGAAGGCTCGCGTGAACAAAGAGAAAAGACGACGGTCAACTCTAGTAGTCTGTTCGACTGTGGAGAACCGAGCCCATTACGGCGTGAGATGCCGGGAGATGACCAATCAGGGAACGGGTTCGAGACAACATCGACCATCAAGCTCGGCCTTGAAGAAGCTACGCTTGGGACGAATCGTGGAATACGAAGTCCGAGATGCGGGGAGACCACCTCGATCTCGAGGATCCCCCAGAGAGTATAAGATGAAGTAACTGACCGGCCTCGACGCAAGCCCGTTCCCGGAAGAAACCGCCATTGCACCCTACCTGAAGAATTTTGATTTGGCCCATCTTCCGAAGTATGATGGGACCCAGGATCCGCGCAGTCACCTCGAAACATTCGAGCCGCTCATGTGAACAAAGGGCCGGTCATCAATGGCTTTTTGCGGCAACACCGATCGGGCCGGCATAAGTGGCTCCATTCCCTGCCAAATAATTTGGTGTGCAACTTTGAAGACCTCAAACGAAAGTTCGAGTTAAACTTCGCAACTAGTAAAAAACAGCCGAAGTCTCAGTTCACGTTGATTTGAATAAAGCAGAAAAAGGCAGAGACATTGCAAAAGTATCTGGACCGGTTCAAGGAGGTGGCTCTGCAAGTACGTTCGCTCCCGGAGGAGGTTCATGTGCACTGCCTTGTCGATGGCCTGGATCCATCATCGCGTTTGACTAAGAGTGTATGTAAAAACCGAGTCTACACTCTAACCGAGTTCTATACTCGAGCGAAGCAGTATCTGGACGTGGAACAAATGGAGATAGCTAATACTATTGATCCCGAGAAACGGAGGAATATGTTGCCGGATGAGAAAGATCCTGCCAACAAACGAAGAGAAGATTCTCGTAAGCGCAACCGAAACAGCCGACCTCGAGGGGAAAGGACCGAAGGAAAAATGAAGTACGACATCTACACCCTTCTGAACGTGTCTCGTGCGCAGCTTTGGAAGGAGGTGGCTCAGACAGATGAGGAGGATCGGGAAGCCGAGGTCTCTCCAAAACCGACCCACTACAGACCAATCCAAATTCTGCGCGTTTCATGACGGACCAGGACATACAACGGAGTAGTGTTATGAACTCCGTGATGCCATAGAGAGGTTCATAAGAGAGGGAAAGTTGCGCCAATACGTGATCAAAACTCAAGGGAGGAAAAATGGCAAACGCAACAAGGTGGCTGAAGTAGTAGTCCGATCACGGACCTAAGGAAAGAGGAGAAAAGACGAAAGTCAAACTCCAAGGACGAGTTCCCAGATGCCGAATTCCACTGCAGCGGAGTCAGCGGAGGATTCGGTGGCGGAGGAGACACTGCAAGCCAACGTAAGAAGTACCTGAGAGAAATCCTTTCAGTTAGAGACCTCCCAAAGTTCAAGGCCGACCCAACAAAACCAGTACCACCACTGTTAGTCTTCATGAGGGAGGAGTTGAATGATGTAGTACCAGGACATTAGGATGGATTGATTATCACAGGAACCTGGTAAATTGCCAGGTCAAAAGGATTTTCGTGGATGCTGGGAGCTCGGCCGACATCATTAGCTGGGACGCTTATAAAAGGATGCATATGGACGTCGAGGATCTGAAGCCTTGCAAAACGACCCTCATAGGGTTCAACAGAGAACGTTCACTTCCCAAAGGCTACATCGACCTCCAATTGACGTTAGGGACTAAAGAGGCATTTAAATCAGAACGTGTAATATTCATAGTCGTCGATTTTCCTTCCCCCTATAATGTTATATTGGGTAGACTGACCATTCACAATTGGGACATGTTAGTGTCCACAAAGCATCAGAAACTCAAGATAGTTAGCAATAAGAACCAAGTAGTAGTGGTGTCCGGGGACCAGAAAGAGTCTCGGCAGTGTTATTTCGAGGCTGTCCGAGTTGGGGAAGGAGGACCCTCATCTCCACCTCGGCTCAAGAGAGGAGAAATTTTGACCGACGCCAAATGGACAGGAAGCCCCGACAACCGGTAAACATGGTAGAGCTCGACCTTCGGGATAAGCCTGAGGTCCCACGCCCAGAGCCAGAAGGAGAGTTAGAGGAGTTGGTCCTAGGAAAGGATTCTTCAAAGACCACCAAAATTGGTGGAGCAATGAGTCTTGATCCGAAAATCCGATTGATTGAATTCCTCAAGCAGAACCAAGATGTTTTAGCATGGACGTCTTCCGAGATACCGAGAATCGACCCACGTTTCTGTTGTCACAAACTGGCCGTTCGGCTAGGGTCAACGCCGATCCGCATCGCAAGAAGAGAAACATCACGATCCGACGGACAAAGGCTCTGGAGAATCATGTCGCAGAGCTCTTGGCGACAGGGTTCATCAGAGAAATATAGTACACCACTTGGCTTTCTAATGTGGTTATGGTTTTAAAGCCAAATGGCAAATGGAGGGTGTACACGGATTACACCAACTTAAACAAAGCCTGCCCAAAAGATCCCTACCCAATGCCGAATATTGATCAGTTGGTCGACAACTCGACCATCTTTCATGTACTATCTTTCATGGACACTTACTCCGGCTACAATCAAATAGCCATGCATTTGACGACCAAGAGAAGACCGCCTTCATGATCGACAAGGCCAATTACTGCTACAACATTATGCCTTTCGGATTAAAGAACGCTAGGGCCACTTATCAGCGAATGATGAACAGAGTCTTTGAAGACCAGATCGGGCGAAACATAGAAGTCTATATTGACGACATGATTGTGAAGTCAAGAGACCCAGGAAATCATATCCGAGACCTAGAGCAAACTTTTAAGAAATTGAGAAAGCACCGGATCAGGTTAAACCCGGCCAAATGCGTGTTTGGAGTTCCAGCCGGGAAGTTCCTAGGTTTTATGTTGACAAACCGCGAAATGGAGGCAAATCCTGATAAGTGCAAGGTAGTGTTAGATATGCAATCCCCGAGGACCAAGAAAGAAGTTTAGCAGTTAACAGGCCGACTTGCAACCCTTACTCGGTTCCTGCCAAGATCGGCCGAGAATGCACTCCCTTTCTTCAGGCTGTTAAAAAAGGAAACTCAAGGAGGCTGGAATACGGATTGCGAGGCGGCATTTGAGAAAATCAAGCAGTGTTTGGCAACCCCTCCAATACTAGCAAAGCCGGAGCCTGGAGAGCCTTTAATCCTATACCTGTCAGTAGGAGAAGAGGCGGTAAGCGCGGCCCTTGTGAGGGAAACCGAGGCCGGTCAAGCATCGATTTACTTCGTGAGTAAGGCGTTGTAGAACTCAGAACTCCGGTATCAAAAGCTCGAAAAAGTGGCGTTCGCCCTGCTAACAACAGCAATAAGACTTCAGTCATATTTTCAAGGACATCGGATAATCGTCTGAACCAGCCAACCAATTCGGCAAGTGTTGCACAAACCAAATCTCGCCGGAAGAATGACTAGCTGGGTGATCGAATTGTCCGAGTTTGACATCATCTTCGAAGCCCGACACACCATCAAATCACAAGCATTGGCGGACTTCGTCAGGGAGCTCACCCCGGCAGATACGACCGACGTCCATCACGGTCAAGCGTGGAAGGTATATGTAGATGGCTCCTCCAATGCCAAAGGAAGTGGAGTAGGGATCATAGTTGAAAGCCCGGAGGGCGTGGTCGTAAAACATTCCCTTCAATTGAAGTTCCCGACTTCAAACAACCAAGCCGAGTACGAAGCCCTCCTCGCCGGATGCTCCAAGCCAAAGTGAATGGAGTTCAGAAGGTCAAGGTTTTCACCGACTTAAACCTCGTGGCCGCACAGATTGAGGGCACGTATCAAACGAAAGGCCCACTCTTGGCTAAGTATCTCAACAAAGCTAAGGAAATCATGACGGATTCCAAGGGGTGATTGTCACCCATATTCCAAGGGAAGAAAACACTAGGGCGGATATCCTCTCCAAATTGACAAGTACGAACAGTACGAGTAATCATAGAATCGTGATCCAAAAAACCCGGCCGAGCCGAGCAGTATCATGACCATCTCGGCGACAGACGGAGGAAGCCGATTGAAGATTACTTAGAAAGAGGCATCATTCCAACCGATTCGACCGAGGCTAAGAAGTTGATCCGAGAGGCCGCCATCTACACCACGGTCGATGATCAGCTATATCGAAAAGGACTTCACTCTCTAATGATGTGATACTTGGGCACATCGGAAGCCAAATATGTATTGGCCGAGATACACGAAGGCATCAACGGCCACCACATGGGGGGCAAGGCCCTTGCCAGAAAAGCTCTGCGTGCGGGTTACTACTAGCCGACCTTGATGGCCGACGCCAAGGAAGCCGTCAAGAGATGCGATAGTTGCCAAAAACACGCCAAAATTATTTGGCCTCTGCCAACAGAATTGAAAGGCATCTCGGCTCCTTGGCCCTTCTACAAATAGGGGATGGACATCCTCGGACCATTCAAGCTAGCCCCCAAACAATTCAAGTGGCTCATCGTCGCGGTGGATTACTTCACTAAGTGGATTGAAGTTGAGCCCTTGACGACGATAACCTCGGCATGCATAAGAAGGTTTTTTTGGCACAACATTGTCTCTCGTTTTGGAATACCAGCCGAGGTGGTAACAGACAACGTGATGCAGTTTATGGACCAGAGATTCCAGACCATGATGTCAGACCTAGATATCAAGCAGCACTTCGCCTCGGTCGAGCATCCGCAATCCAACGGCCAAGCCGAGGCAGCTAACAAGATCGTCCTAGATGGCTTACGGAAACGGATGCAAGACGCGGAGTCTAATTGGGTCGAAGCAACTTCACAATGTTTTGTGGGGCTAAAGGACAAGTATGCATACTTCAACCCAAGAAACCCCTTTCCGGTTAACCTATGGGTGCGAAGCAATGATCCCGGTGGAGATAGGACAGCCGTCATGTAGGAAAATCAAAACCCGCTAAGAGGGAGAGGCATCAAATGATGATGCGTTGAGAATGGAGTTGGACCTGATCGACGAGTCCGAGTCGCGACACTGAGTTAGCCGCTCGCCGAGAGTTAGCCACCAACCAGCTCTCCTAACAAATGAAGTATAACCGGAAGGTTCGACCCCGCTCCTTTAACTGGGGTAACCTCGTACTACAACGAGCGGATATCGATAATAAGAACGCCAGAGATGGCAAGCTGGGAAGGCCCCTACCGGGTTAAAGAGAAATTGGATGGCAGAGCCTATATACTCGAAACCCTGGCAAGGAAGCCGGTGAAGAGAACCTGGAACGCCGACAAACTCAAAATCTACCATAGCTAGATGTCGGCCCAGAGTTCATGATAGCGCCAGATACACCCTGTTTGGAGATCGGTTATTTCTTAATTTCAGTATTTAGATTACAGAATTTATGTTTTTAAGATTTCATTGAACTATTTATTAGCTCCTTGGAGTAGTTTATTTTAATGAAGGATTCCTCAGTGGAGATTCGCAAATGTGCACTATTGATCACTTAAGCATTACACCGAGGTCTCTAAACCTGGTCACAAATACAATACATCTAGATGATTTAACACTAGGGCTAACCAGCCCAGGTCTAGAGCTAGGCGAAATTGCCATTTACTGGCCTTCACGGAATTGACGCGTCAACGCTCGCCCCGATTTAAGCATTTGAATTGTCATTCCGACCCTAATCAGGTCAAAATGTTTAAGCTTTGCGTTTCAACACCTCGGCTAAACATGTGGCAATTTGCCTTTATCTTGGTTACGATCCTGGCCAACGGCTCCGGAACACAGTAGCACGGTTAAAGTAAACACCCTACGCGGTTTAAATTAATACCCGTTGAGGTTAAAACAGACAACCCTACTATAGATTCCCAGACTTAACATCTGGTAGAATACATAGATCTGCATTCATTACGGTCGACAAATTTTTAACAATGCTTAGAATCATAACACGATACGGAAATTGATTGATAAATTAAGTTATAAGCTGTCATCAAAATCTACAATTCAAAGTTAAAAGGGCACAGACGCCCCAAGGGAAAAGTTAAACAAAACTAAGAACTTCGGCCCCTAGCTCGGGAGAGCAGCATCGTCAAAAGGTACCACCTCGTTGGACTGAGTAGCCTCGGGAGCTCCTTGCCCGGCCTCAGTATTTTGACCCTTCTCACCTCCATGCCCCTCATCATCGCCATGCTCTTCTAGTTCTTCGTCTTCAGCAGAGGAGGACCCATCATCGGGCGTCGGAGCAGGCAAAAACAGGATACCGTCCTTCACATAGGCTCGCTAGTCATACCTGGCAAGGTTCAAAGTTACGGTCGGGTTCAAATGCTTGATCTGTGCCAAGGCCATGTCGAAGCAGTCAGAGGTCGTCTTCTTCAATGAGTTGGTTGTGTCCAAATGGGCTTCTTGCTCCGCAACAAGAGCGTCTTTGGTCGAGCCCAGCTCAGAGGCCAGATCGTCGCGCTGCTTCTGCAGTGCCTTCACAGCATCCAGGCTTTGACCAAGAGCCTCCTGTAGACGGATGCACTCGGAGGTCGTCTTCTCCAACGCCTCTTTAACGAGCAGAATCTCCTCGGTCACTTTCCCCGAAGTGGTATTGGCAACGTCTTGCTCCCCTTCCAGGATCTTCATCCTGGCCTCGGCCTCTTCCAGTGCCTTCTTCCTTGCCTCGACCTCTTCCTGGTCCCGCTTCAGATGACGAATCTCGTCCTCAGCCAGAACATATTTTCCCTTCAAATGGAGCAGCGCCTGGTGTAACCCAATAGATTTACATAGGAATTTCTGAGCATCATGCACCAGTGTCTCATGTATGCCCGATAGAGGTAGGCCATCCATGAATTGGCGAGGAGGGAAAAAGGCGACATCGAGCTCTTCTGTCACCCCCTTTTCCCACGCGAGTCCACGTGGAAGTTTCTGAACCGGGGGAGGGACAACGAAAGTCAGAGGTGGAGGAGGAGGAGGATCCACGGATCCAGATGGAGTAGAAGGAGCTGCCACGGGCATGGACGTCGTAGTTTCTTTCTCTTTCTAGCTAAGTACGAGAACCCCTGGTGACGACCTAGTGGGGGCAGAGTAAGTAGAACCCTTTGTATCTGAGGCTTTTGTTTTCTTGGCCCTTGATGAACCAGAAGCCGCCTTTGTTTTATCTACCTCAGCATCCGAGGCAGCACGTTTCCGACTCGCCCTACTCGGTGTGGGCACAGTCGGGTTAACACGAGACAAGTAACTGGGAAGTTCCGACATGTCTCGAGCTGCAAAAACAAAGCAGAAGAGTTAAAATTCACGTTGTTATATAAGAAGCATGAACAAACCAAAGCAGCATAAAACATGCATAAGGCAGAAGAATCAATAAACATGGGAACCATACAATCCGAAGGCACCGGCTTGGACCCAGCCCCGGTAATAAAAAAGGTCGCGCTTTGGACCCCGTACTTCTTCACGAACGAGCCAACCGATCTATGGAGGGAACCGTCTCCGGCAGAAGATCATCAGACGTGACCTGGTATGATGAAGAGGTTAAGTTATAGTGATTTTCGTTCCAGTATTGGAGAAACCTCCACTCCACATCCTTGGCCTCGGCCCTTTTCAAAAACCAGGGCTGCTATCCAGACTTAGCAGCGACTTTAAAGAAAGCCGTCTTGAAATGCTGAAATGAGTCTGAGAACGCAGACATCAGTTTTCTATCTGGATCTGCGCGGAGGGAAACCAACCCCTTCAATTTCTCATCCTCTTTGGATGACCAGGAAGTAAAGGGACAAAAATAGTAAAAGAATAAGGTCGTGGTGCAAGGAATGGGCTTTGGGAAGGAAGCACATAGGCGCTCAAAGGCTAAGCCCATCCATTAGGGTGATGCTGTGAAGGTGCAAGACGCAAGTAGATCAAGGCCGAGATCTGGAACTCGGTGAAAGGGAAACGGACTCCGACCCGGGTTAAACAATCTCGATAAAAAAAGAAGTTGGTGTGCCTTTCTACACGAGTAGAGCATATAGGCTCATCCTCATCCGGAGGACAACAGAGCACCCATCCATGTCAGGAGGCGAAGACGAGCAATGTCGGCCTCAGACATCAGCGACCGAGTCTTCAAAACTTCATGGGCTACCCACTTATACTACTTACAGAGTGCCTCAGGAGGACTAGAAGAGTTTGACTCCCCGGCTTTGGACTGTATGCTGTGGGGAGAGGATTTCGAGACCATTTACCTATAAACAAAATAAAAAAGGCTAAGGTCAGCAAGAGTGGAAATACTTGACTGAAGCATAGTAGCATGCGGAAAAACAAGCGGACTCGGATGACAAAGACTGCCAAAAGTAGGATTAGAAGAAAGCCGATAACGGCAAGAACCTAGGATGGAGGAAGCCTAGGAATCTTCGCCGTGTGCAATATGATAGGAGCTTTCAGCAAGACAATCCTTGCAGGGGTCGAGGTACCCTTCAGGATGAGCGTCCGAACTCACACGTGGGGGAGCCTCATAAAAACTAAGAGGCTGAGCTGAGAAGGCATCGGCCTCGGCATAAACGCTGGAACTAGGCCCAGCACGTGTCGGCAGAGCGTTCGAAGTGGCACGTGACCTAGCACTAACAGGCGTCGAACTCGAAACCCTAGCAACAGCGGATCGGGACCCTGTTGTGCTCTGTTGACCGGACCCACCCCGTAGCACGGCGCCGACCTCTCCTCCTCCGAAAGTTCAGTACCAAGAATCCAATAGGAAGCACAGGGGAAACGGGCACGCAAGGCTTCCTCTTCCTCAGGAGTTAATGGTTGGTTTAAAGGGGGTAAGCGATTACTCCTATCCATCACCAAAGAACCAAAACCTATAGAGGCACAAAAGGGTGTGTGAAGAGGGAGAAATAAGGGGAAGGTTGAATAAGAGGTATTTCGGGGTTCAAAGGTGTAACAGAAAAGGGACTTGATCTTAGGAGCTAACCCAGAAACTACGAAGGAGGAATACCCAGAAAATCACGGAAACGGGAACTAAGCGATAAAATAAATGAAAACCACCAATTCACACCAGGAAAGCAATAGGAGATGGGCATATACCTGGAGTAATGAAGGATGAAAGAGCAACAAGTCTGTAAATAGCGCCGGAACTGATGACCGTAGAAGAATGGCGAAAATAGCAGAGAGCAGAGAAACCAGAGAATGATAGCAGAAGCAGCAAAGTGAAGAAAATGGAGGGAAATATGAATCCTATAGGCATACACATCAGTCGTGCGTGGCCGAAACGTCGAGGACAGGAGAGTCTTCTCACCCAGACCAAGGAAGTGGCGTACTGCGCGTAAAGGGAGCATTAATTGCGCACGAAGATCGGTGCGTGGATAGGCGCGGCGGTTGCAGGCTCTCGCCAATACTGAGTTGTCAGGTGGCAGAGGGTAATGATAGCGAATGCGGGAAGTCCTCCACGCCAAAAAACCCAAAGCCCGTGGTGACCAGATCGGATAGCCGGGACCACCTCGACTAGCAAAATACATATCGGCCGCGGACGAACATGTTCCAAGAAAGTCGCCTCGGACGCGCAAGGCCAGAGACATTACCTTAGATCCTAAAGGCTCCGCCTTGGACTCTCGTATGGTAACAAAGCTCGGCAATAAAGCCGATCAAAGGCAAAATGCATCTCTGCGGCTCGAAGCGACTATCGAGTAAGGGGGCAACATTTGGGACTGCACCGTACTACGGCCCAATGCTGAGATGGCCCAACTAAAGATTACAGGTCACCTATAATATAAGGAGATCCTATAATATAGGGAGATTCTATCATGCAACAACATAGGAGTATCCAGCTGATATCTGCACGATACTCGCACCTAGGATCACGCAAGAACGAGATATCCTACCCACGGTAACCTCTATAAATACAAAGGCCAATTACTAAGGTGCACACGTTCTAACTCATAACTACTTTACATTCTGCCACACTGTGCACACACACCACCCCCTATATTTCGTGCACAATGATCCCAAGCTCCTCTGAGTATCTTCTCCGTAGATATTCAGACTGAGCCCATTGATCCAAGATAAAAGCACCAGCCCTTGGCTGGACATCTGTGTTCTACACCAGAACATATTCCAAAGAAAATAATAATTAGTACTAGTACATGATAATTAGGGGTAAAAATTAAAAAACCAAGCCTATAGGAGAGGATGTGCTTATAAATTAGACAAGAATATTTCTTTTCTTCTCCCCGCAAATCCACCATAATATCATCGAGCCCTTGTTCCTAAAAGATAATACTAGAATAAAAAAACATTGGATTAAGGAGTTTAAATGAGGTGTGGCCATAGCAAAACCTAATAATATATCAAAAAACAAATGCATCTTAAACCATGGGATTGATGGGATTGTGATCGATCAATCATTTTATATTTTGGGGTTATCATTTGTCATATCACTTGACATAAGGTTATGTCAAGTCACCCTAAAACTACGTTTTGAGGTTAAAGAAATTAATGAACTCTCAAAATGATGTAGTTTAGGGGTTTGAAATTAATGAAGGATCTTTTGGTAAAATTCATATAATAAATACAAAAATAAAAATACAAAAACACCCCTCATTAATTCCCTTAACTTTTAAAACGACGTAGTTTTAGGTTGACTTGACATAATCTTATGTCAAGTGACATGAAAAACGATAAATCCTTATATTTTTTTATATATATAATGAATATGGCCCAATTGGACGTCTTGCTTATTTGCAAGGCACATGCACCCACTGATAGAAAGCTACCCCTGTCTGGAAAAGAAAAGTTAAATCTAAATTCTTTAAACGTTATATAATTGGGAAAAAGACAACGTAGAGCTCGAATGGTTCATTGAAAATTGGAGGAAGGAACAACAAAATTCAATTTTTTAATTGGCTATGCACGTTTGGTTGGCCATTTCCGTTGGAAAAGATTTTCCCACCTAAACCTACTTTCTTTCTATATAGACGAAAATCGGTTCCCACAAAAAAAAAAAAAAAAAAGCTAAAGAAAATGAGATCTTCCACCGATACTCCCCAACTAGGTTTTAATTTCTCTCTCTTTGTTCTGGTTTTCGCTCGCAGTCGATTAGATCGATGGAGAAGGTGGAGGAATAGAGGGTGGAAGGTGATGATGGAGAGGAAAGTAGTGGTTTCTTCTCTTGTCTCCCTCCTCGATCTCCCTCTCTTTGTTCTCGGCTTTTCTCAGTGCCAAGTCGCTATAGATACAAGTTCAAGGTTGACCGTTGCTTGAAAAGTCACAACTATTGTTAAGTATATATTGAATAGGTAGAAATTGAATATACAGTAAACAGAATAGCATAACAAGAATCTGTATTATTGAAATAGCACATACAGAGAGTATACAATAAGTCTGTATAATATGAAAAAGCTATAAACGAACTCACAAGACTGCCGAATATGTTAATGAACTATGCAGAAATCCAGACCCAACGTACGTTGTTTCCTTAGGACAATATTGCCCCCTCAATACAGATGCCGAAGGATTTTGAGCAATTGCCTCCTAGGATAGAGCAGATTATTCGTCTTCAGAAAGGTAGCTCTCTCAATCTGAAGCCCAAGCGAATCCAACGAGTCTGCTTTCGGAATGCACAGAATGTTTTATATATGCAGTATGCAGAAAAATCAGATACAATTCTGTGACTAGGGCACCCTATTTGTAGACAACGAAAAAACTTGATCAAATGGACTTGTCTATTGCAACGAACTGGTGCGTTGTGCAAACAGTCGCATCAGAACGAAACGAACAGAAGTGACCCGCGTCTCTTGCAGGTGAATGCGACGCACCAAAAAGGAGCGAACGATCCCAACAGATCACAATACTTAGCCACTGGTTGAAAAATCTCGGAAGGCCAAAAACGTAATTATCAAAAGTTGGGGTCAAATTGGAAATTCAAAAAATTATTTAATAAAAAATTATTTCTTATTTCACACAGTGCGAACCAAGCCGGACGAGCGGTGACGCGCGTGTGTGTGGTGGACCAAGAGTCACCTAAGTCTTCACGCCTCCGCAAAAGTGGGTTGGCCCAAGAGCTTATTTAGTAGGAGCAAAGTTGAGACTTATATACCCTCCAACTTCTCTCCAACTAATCAATGTGGGACTTCTATCCAAACACATATTCCTTCTTCCTCATTCTTTTCATCCTTCTTATTCATAACCTATAGGATTTTATCCTAAATTCTAACAATAACCACAACTGGATTGGCTATCGCTTTACTTTTCTCGGTGGGAAGGGAAGAGAAAAGTGAAGGCAAAAAGATTATGTTCTACGCATTAATGGAGGAGCATTAGGGAAAGGGGTGTTTTAGATTAAAGAATGGGAAAACATATTTTGGGTCTTTTCTTTTTTATCCTCTTAGATATATTTTTTTTTTAATAATCAAGGAAAAAATTGTCATTCACCTCATGTTCACCGTAACAAACAACTCAACATATTTTCTTTATTAGTGCATAGGAGGAAACCATTGGTTTGAAATTTTAAACGTCAATTGGTATTTTCTATATTTTTCATCATAAAATTTCCATAAAAAAAATGAACGGAATGTTAGAGTTAAATTTGTCAAAAAAAACATGGTTACCAAACCAGACTGGATCAATCCGAAAACCAACAACCCAAGCTCAACACAACCAACTTGTTGGGTTACCTGGTTGTTTTTTTGAAATAAAATAAAATAAAACATTTTTATGGGTTAATTGTAGACGGCAAGTTGCTGGGTTATTGGTCGTTTTTTTCAAAAATAAAATAAAATGTTTTTATGGGTTAATTTTGGACAACAATTTCAGTTGAAATTAATAATAAATTTTGTATCAATGACTATTGACTATTAATTTAATGATTAAAGAATTGTAGGTAGAAATATTTCATTATCATTTAGCTATTTTGATAATTTCCTAAGAAGAATATTTAATAATTATTGATTATTGTGTATTGGATTGTGAGGGTGACACTATGATGTCAGTAAATCAGATAAATTGTAAAGAATGTTGACAAGTCTACGATCATTTTGTTAGTAATTCAAGATTTTGAATGTTATGCCACTATAATGAAAATTTAAATTATTTTCTAATTTTATATTTCTCACCGGTATGACACCCACTAACCCTTAGTCTCCGTTTGTTACGGAGAAGATTTAAGGAGGGAAAAGAATTTAGAAGAGGGAAATGAATGAAAAAGAAGATTAAGAGGGAACTATAAAAAATTGAATTGTTTGGTAGATATAGAAAATGGGATGGAAGATGATAATTTAAAAAAATTAAAATATAAAACTTGAAATTCCCAAAATACTCTTTACATCAAAAAGAAAGAAAGAAAAAAAAAAATCCCTCCTTCTTCATCCCACGGCCCCCAACCGCAGAAAAACAAAACAAAAAAAGTCGATCCAAAGCGAGTTCCAAATCGACCGGTGGTGGTCGTCCGCGAACGAAGAGAGCTAAAGGTGAGAGGAAGAAGGTGAAGTCGGAGACGGTGAGAAAAGAGGAAAAAGAGAGGGACCTAATGGAAATTTGCTCACAATCTACCCTGAAAATTTCATCTTTCATCCGATATGTGAGGGAAGATTCCTTAATCTTCCCATGGATAAAGGAAGATGGTGCCTCACCTAAGATTTAATTCTCAGAACAAACACTCAAAACCAAGGGAAGGTTGGAATCTTCCTTTCCCTTCTCCATTCTTCTTCCTAACAAACATGGTCTTAATAAACCTTACAACAAAGTTTTTTCAATTATTTTTCAATTATATTTGTTAAGCAGGATAAATACATAAAACTCAATCAGTAATTTTAATTAGGAAAATTACTCTTTGGATTGTTTAGCAGTGAGAGATCTACTGGACAGTCGACATTTTATTTTCCTTTAAATGATTTTTCAGATAAAAAATCGTTTTTGACAAATTAGTAGTTACTAAATTAATTGTTTTAGAATAATTAAATCAGGACGGTCCGCCGGCTTAGAAAGGAGGATATCAGGTAACCAATAGGCATTTCATGGTTACTAAACGTTATCGAATAAAAGGGAAAATAAGCAAAGCTACTAGTCTATCTCACAGGCATGTCTACATTAACTAACATAAAATCACCCAGAACATGACGAGAGATTCAAATTCATCGTTTAATAAACAACCTAAGCTAATAAAAAGTTTTAACAGAAATCCAAGCCATCCTTAAACCCTTTGATTACTTCTCCGAAGAGTTTGGTCCTCGCTTTTTCCCGAAGCCGACAACTGCAATTGCAAAATACAAAGACCATATTGGGATCCAACAACTAAAAAACAGGTCCTAATCTTCCACTAATTTCAATACCAAAATGAAAAACACAGCGCATTAACCAAGGTATGCAAGTTTTGAATCTATAAGCCTTAAAAGCAATATCAAGTTTTGAACATACCAGCAGTGACAAAACGTCTGTTATACTGCATTCGCTTGTGCGCACGCCCTCTGGGCTTCTTCTTTTTGTCTTGTTTGGCCACTTTTGGTGTTTGGCCTCGAACTTTACCGGCACGAGCCAACGATCCGTGCACTTTACCTGCAATTCAAGAAATCAATGCAATTAGCGAGGTCGAACAAGGAAGAGGGCACAGAACTTCAGTCTCGAGGGAATCATAGGACGGATTGAAACTCACCCATGGTGGATCACCGATTTCGCAACACAGATTTCGCAACACAGGGACACGCCGAGCTTGAGTTGCAGATGCGGAAGGAACGGACGACCAACTGCTTCGGTTAGGGTTAGGGCTAAAATATATAGGATTGCGATATTTTGGGATTTCTTATTATGGGCTTGGTAATTTCTTGGGATTAATTTTGGGTCACTTTAAGATCGGGACCTCGCGAAAAACCACACACTGGAGGCCCTGAAATAGACCCAGTGCTGATACAGAAAGGGTCTGTTAGGGAAAGCTGTACTCATGTTTAAAAATCCATCAAATAGTAAAATTAGCCTAACAGAAGAAAAAAATTTAATCTGTATGGGTTGGGATAGCTTTAAGGGTTTATGGGTTTCTTAAAAAAAGTCATTTTTCAGCTTTTGATGTAACTTTTTTTAGCTTTAAGAGGAAAATATTAGGAAAAAGGTAATTCAATAAGAAATTCACTATTAAATATATATTTGTATGTATTCTAATTTATCCACTAGAATATATTTAATTAAGTACTTTAGAGTTTTTTAAATTTTTTTTATCAAATTTAAATTTAAATGTTTATCTTCAATTATCACAATATATACAATTAATATATATATATATATATATATTATTTAATAATATTCATATCATTTTCATCTATTTTCTATTTAACCGACTTTTCAAACGTTATTCCAAACAAGAGATTACCTGGAAAAATGTCAGTTAAATTCACATCGTTATCTCAAACATAAATCACATCTACAATCCGACTTTCATCATATCTTTTGTTTACAAAAACTCATCCGAAATAAGTCATTTCTATAACTCTTTATCTCAAACGAGCACAAATATGGCCACTATAGTAAAGATTTACAAGATGAACTAAAAGAATAAAAAATGAAATACTTAATTTACCAAAAATAAAAAATAAAGGGAAAATTGGCCAAAAATACCTTATTGACAAATTAATTGGCCAATGGTACCTGAAACTTAGGTTAAGTGTAAATAATGTTTGATGGTAAAAAGTCAAAATTTCCCTTAAGATTAATAAATGAAAAAACAAAAGCTACATTAAATCCTCTTATCTCTCTCCCTTCGACTCAACCTCTCATACCCTCCTTTGACCTCTCTCTATTCGAGAGCGGATTGTCTTAGAAACAATATTCTCCTCTTCCCTCAGTATCTTGTAATTCTAGCCTTTCATACCATCTAAGTGCCTATAAAGCTACAAGTCATGGGGGAAAAATATTGTTAAAAAAAAATTACATCCCAACCATCTATTCCATTTTAATGCTGGCCGTCCATACACTTAAAATGCTGACTAGATTCCTGCTCACGAAAATCATCACTAACGGTGAAAACTTCCCACAATCACCATTTTCCTGAAAAACCAAGAACGTGGACAGTGGCTACAATTGAGACGGACATGGACAGTGGCTCGAACTGAAAAATCAGTTGTCGGCTTAGTTTTGTTGTCAGAAGCAGTTCTGTCGTCACTAAGGGAGGAGGACAACGACGGTGTAGTTGGCGGAAATGGGCAGCCTCTGGAAAGCTCAGGCAGTAAAGGCGGTGTTTCTGGGATGGGAAAGACATTGATGAACAGGGTATTGAAATGCTCTGTCTAATTTGCTGTTTGCTATAAATTTGTAATTGTTATTTAATGCTTCAACCATGCGATTCACATTTGCCCAGTAAGGAAAAAAAAGGCAAGATGTTTTATTTGACCAGAAAAGAATGTAAGAGTTTCAAATAACTTCACTTCATTTGACTAGAGAAGTAGTGTTTTATTTTTTAATTTCCCATTTGACTAGTAAGAAAAAATATTTTGTAATTTCTCATTTTCTATTTTTCATGTTACGCACCTACGACATTGCAAGTACTACCTCAAGTTCGGTCATTTATTGGTATGATATTGGTGAGTTTTGTTTATCTAAAATTAATTTGACAATGTGATTTGTTCTATTAATGTGTATGTTAAAGTTTTTTCATGTTAATAATATGCTTACTTTTGTCTTTGTGTTTTATAGGCTCCTTTAGATTGTCTAACACCACAATTGGAAGCATTCTAACAAGAAATTTTGTTGTCAAGGTACCCACACACAAAAAAAAGAGCAATGCACGCAAGTTAAAGGGAAAATGTCACTTCTATTTAAATTAATGTGTATACATCAAGATACCCCTCGTCCTTGGATTCAACTGGCGTGGAGATCGGTCTTCCTCACCTTAAGGGAGGGGGTTCGGTCCCTGCATTGGTCAAGGCGCGGGGAGGCATCCTAGAGGTCTAGGAAGTAGTGGTAACGCCGGGTAGAGGTGGAGGCATATGTACTTCCGCGCATCCCCGTGGACTTGGGCTCCAAGTGCCCGTCCTTGGACCGTGTGTGAGTCTAACCCCTTTCCTAAAATTTTCATATAAAAAAAAATGTGTATACATCAAGATACCAAATACAAATGTCATTTGCTAATACACCCTTTACTATATCAAATTTGTTATATTACAACTTTTATGACTATATACTAATATCTATATTGCTCTTGCTTCTTCTTCTTAGGTGAAGGACAAACGTCTATAACAACTTCATCAATATCACATCAGTTCGTAGTAGGTGAATCAACAATGTTTAATCAGCATGAAGGATTTGGCAAAGAACACCTGCAATAACAATTCAAATTCAATCAATTTAGTCATTCAATCATCATTCTGTTTTAGACAATGTATGACATCATTTTGTTTTGGCAGCATCATGTTGAAACTTGTTTTAGTAGCAGCAAGTATATAAGCAATGTAAATGCAATCAGCAACTTGGTTTTTGGCAGCAACAATTTAGTGTAAATGCAATGTATCAGCATTTAGAGTTGATAAATGATTTTAATGTAAATGCAATGTATCAACATTTACATATCAGATTTTAATGTAAACTAAATCATAAGATGCTCAGTTGGACTTGTACAACTAGTGAAGATGTGGTGGAATTAAATGATTCGAGAATGGAACAATGGCTCTAAACTAAACACCAAAAAAAACCAAAGGAACAATGGCTCTAAGCTAAACACCCCAAGAATACCAAAGGAACAGGGGCTCTAAAATAGACACCCAAAAAAACCAAAGGCATAGTGTCTCTAAACTAAACACCCAAAAAAACCAAAGGCACAGTGGCTCTAAACTAAACACCCAAAAACACCAAAGGCACAGTAGCTCTAACCTAAACACCCAAAAATACCAATGGAACAATCATATTGCATAAATTTAATGGATTTTCACAATTAAGAAAATACGCATATTCACAATCTGTCCCCAAGTTGTAATGGATTTTTAGCCTCAACCGATAACAATCATATTGCATACATTTAAGGGGAATTATGGGGCACAATAAAAAGGATGAAATCAATCCTATCATATGTCTCCAGATTTTATATCTTACATCCATTGCATCCAAGGAATTGTAATTGATCAGTTTCACCTCCTTCCATAGCAAAATCGAATGTTCCAACGGTTAATCCCAGACTAAACCTTACCCAATTCTCTTTGAGTTGAATCTGCAAGGAATGACCAATGGAGTTAGAGCGCGGGAATAATATGGCCAATCGAACCCCCATCGACTTCGCCCTAGGTGTGCGGATCTGGTTCGCTGTCTGATTTAGGCTCAAACTCGAATTCTCTGGCGCCGGACCTCAACACTCTTTTCATCTTGAAGCCTCGTAGCTTGCTACGCTTCACTTCAAAGAAACATCACAGCGCCCAACGCGAAAGAGATGAACAGGCAGAGCAAATGAAGAGCGAATATTGCTTTTGAGAAAATCCGCTTCCCTCTCTGAAACCTCCATCAGCCCACAGCCTCCGTCACCCTTAGCCTTCATTGTCGGCGACCTCTCCCTCCTTGATTTAATTTGTTGCGCGCACATCCTCCTGCCAACCTTGCCATTGTATGCCGCCATTGCACAGATCTAGCTAAAAATTGTATTCAGATCTTCTGCTTCTCCATCTATTTTTTTCTACAAATTTGAGTTTGTTTGAGATGGTTTGATTTTAATTTTTCTTTAAACTAACTTCTTTCCAATTTGATCGTTGTCCTGTTGATACTGGGTTGGATTTTTGCCAGCAGTGAATTTTTTCTAATGGTCAAAAACTTTACGAGGGAGGTGGATTTGATTTGGCTGATAGTTAATTTTGTTGTTGTTTGTTCATCTTCCTTTTCCTTTTCGCTCGTTACTTTTTGGTTTCTTTCATATTGGTTCTTTTCTAAGAAAAGTTAGTTTACTGTGAGTCCATGAGCATAGAGAGTCCCCGAGAGAGTTCAAATTATGGGTGAATCTTTAAGTCTTAGACTGTGGAATATACAAGAAACTCTCTCTCCCCCCTTTTCCCAAACACCTCGATCACATTCTATCTCCCCTCTTATTCCTGATTTGCAAATGACCATCCACTTATTGTCAATAAGCACTTACGATTTGCAAATTCCACAGATGATGTGCTTATTTACAAATGATCTTCCATTCCACTAAGGGTGATTTAGTTTTTTTAACCCTTCCACTTATTGACCATAAAAAACCTATGCTTGAGGCAGGGATTTAGTTTTCCCAAAAATGAAGTACACAAAAGAAAGTTAAAGATAAACACACTTGAAAAAAAAAAATCGAAAGCGTTTCAACACCAGCGGCTCTAGCATACCATGGGGCATTTTTTTATCCACTTAAAAGAAAAAAAAAAATCTTTTCTCGTCAAGACTCTTAATTGCGTTTTGTAATAATGTAATTTATGGAACTTGCATCTCTTCAGTAGAATTAAAAATCTCTAGATGCCTCAACTTATTCCCTAAAAATTTTCCAATTCTGATTAAGATTATGGTGCATAAATATTTTCTCTGATGCAGTTGCTTAAAATATTCAGGTTGTAATGTTGTCGTTAGTATATTAAAAATGGATCAATTTCACCAAAATTTAATAGCCCTCAAACTGTATCAAGCTTGTAACCCTCTCCAAATCTCTCTTCGTCCCTCAACCAGCCGGCAGCCTTTGCCTCAGCCCCTCTGCAACCCACCCTTCAAAATCGCAGAAGGAACCATGTTATTCAAGTCAAGTCCCCGATTGAATAACGAAGCATACACACATTGCACCAAATTATGGACTCTCTCCTCGACAATTACTACCATACCACTGTGTTCTTGTTAACCACTCCCACTATCACCACACTTCTCTTCCATTGCAGTCCACGGCGGATCCAAAAATTTTAATGACAAGGGCCGGAAATAAAAAATACTACTACCTCTGGTTCTAAATATAAAACATAATTTGTAGTACAATTTACACTATAAATTATGTCTTATACTCCCTCCGGTCCTAATTATAAGAGTTATTTATCAGAATTTGGAAAGATTAAGGAGGAAAGTTAAATTATTTAATTATAATTATTTTCCGAAAATACCCCTAATTAAAATTGAAAATTACATAAGGGGATGGGAAATAATTATTTTGCTATAATCCCACTGGTTAATAAGTGGGACCCGCTGACTCATTGATGGGTTGGCAAAACGTTAACCCAAACGTGCTATAATCCCACTGGTTAATAAGTGAGACCCGCTGACCCAACCCATATCATTTTGCTGTTAATCGAAACTGCAGTGCTTTGCTGAATTATTTTGTTGGCTCGATATTTTGTAAGTTGTCATTATTTGCCGTTCTCTGCTCTTTAAATGCTATATAAGAAAAAAAGTATAATTGAGGTGTATATAATATTAATGAGTTGTAAATATTATTTACTTTATAAAATATATATGTGTATTATTAAATTATTATTGTCTTTAATTATTATTGAGAAAGTATAAATAGGGGTATTATACGAAAAAATTGACAAAATTTAAAACTTGCTCTTATAATTAGGACCAAAACTAACTCCAAAAAGTGCTATTATAATTAGGATCGGAGGAAGTATTTAGTATTGGAGAAGTATATCATAAATAAAAGTACTTAAAATATAATACAAACCTAATATATAAAAAATTGAAAGGAATCTATTACAAAAATTAAGACCACTTCAATTGACTCTATGTGTTTTTATATTGTTAAACTCATATATAATTGAATCCTTGCTAAAACTATAAAAAAAAACAAATAATAATGTATGTAATAAAAAAATAATCAAGAAAATGGTTTTTCATTCTATTCTAAGAACCGCTCTTAACTATCGTCATAGTAAAGAAAGATCTTTCATTAGTTGTTGTAAACCTAATAGTGATTACAAGTCTAAATACTTTATCAATAAGATAGTAAATGATTAACATTCCAGTTATGTATTAAGAAAATTATGCCCGAAATAGGAAGAGATTATCTAATGAAAATGATGTTGTAATTACTGTGGTAACTTTTCTGGCAATTATGTTGATTGCCGATGGGTGTTATAAAATTAATAGAAGATTGTTCCAAATCAGATAGTGAGGCACGTCTAGGCAAAACCAGAGAAAAAAACTGAAAGCATGATCATCAACATATCCAATACTCAAATAATAGCGTTTGGAAACATTTCAAAACCTGGGTTTTGCATAAGTCGAAGTAAGTATGTGAGAGGTTTTTATCTCATTTGTATAAAAAGTAGGTTTTGGAGTGTTTCCAAACATTACCGAGCCTCAATGTACCTGGAGCAGGTCTAACAGATTGGATTGCTGATTTTTAATTTGATAGAAAAATCCTCAACATCTTATATATATAATTTTTTTGGGGGGACCCCTGATCCGCCCTTGATTGCAGCGACATCACTCCCACAATGTGCCAGCCTTGTGTCGCTGCCACATCCATGGACATAACAAGCCGCTGCTTCAACCAAATTTCTGGTCCCATGTGTGTATGCTTCGTTACTCATTTGGGGACTTGAACCTGATGGTCCTTGTTGCCAATTTGAAGAGTGGGTTGAAAGGCAAAGGTCACCGGCGGGTCGAGGAGGGGCTACAAGCTTTAATGGACTTAGTTCATGATGTTAAATTTGGATGAAATTGACCCATTTTTAATATATTGGACAATATTGAAACAAAAAAATAAAATAAAAAAGCATTTGGACCTCGGACAAGTGCCCTTAATTTGGGATAATTCTGCCTCCCATGCCGGAATATGAGAACCTTCAAACATACCTTGATTTTAGCAATAACAGTGCTAGAGTCGGAACTCAACAGAGTTATGTATTTATGTAATTAAAAGAATAGCGTGTCCGCTCAATCTGAAGAAATAGTAATCAGAAAGTTATTATACTTTATAATAGGAACTGGACGCAGTATTTTTTTATTTTTTATTTTATTTTGAAGAACTTGATGGTGATTAATGGGAATGATTTGTTCATTATTTTCTCATAAAATAAACTCATGATCGTGAGCATAGTTCTCAAAAACGTGTTTTTATGTTTTATTATTGGTAACCCGCGTTCCGTGTGAGAAAAAACGCAGATGCAATGAAATCGTTAAAATCGTTGATTTTAAACGCAAAATCGCAAAATCGAACCGTTTTTTGAAAAAGCGAAAAACAAAAAGGGGCTAGGTTAGGTATCGTGTATTCGTGTTGTGTCGGAGACTTGGAGTCCCTCGTTCGGCCGTTCGCTCCCACAGATCTCTGCCGCTCTCGTCTCTCATTCGATCGCGACGGGCCAGCCGATTCGCCACGATTGGAGTATTGGACTGTCCTTTCCTATTTACTTCTCCTCTGGCCTTTGCTCAACTCTGCCTTATCTCTTGTTTTTCCCAGCAGCGACGGACGCTTTTCGGAGAAAGGCTCACGAAATTCACTGATTCTTATGTAAAGCGAAGCCGATTTTTTCCTTTGCTCTGCTTCACTAAAATTTTCCGGTTCCAACAAAGGCTTCATTCTAGTAGGGTTTAAGTAATAAAATATCTGGGTACCGGAGCCTCCCCATCTGAGTCCATCAACCCCGTTTTTCAAAAGCACCGTGACTCAGAGAAGACGACACCAATGGCAGACCCTTCAGCGCCACCTACGGACCAGTTGGCCGCGACCACCCTCAATGACGCCTCATCATCTCATGTTTTAAAAGCCGAATTCTCCGATCGCTTCACGATTAGATCCGTCATTTCCCGACCGGACGGCGGGTCCAGTCTCGCGGGCCAGAAGGTGAGGGTTGGCGGTTGGGTTAAGACCGGCAGGAAAGCCGATAAGGACGCTTTCGCGTTCCTGGAGCTTAATGACGGATCGTGCCCCGGGAACCTGCAGGTGATAGTGGAGGCCTCTTTGGGTGACCTGCATTGTGGTCGATGGTGAACTCAAGCTGCCTCCTGCTGGTGCAAAGCAGAAGGTGGAACTTCGGGCTCAGAAGGTTCTCCATGTTGGTCCTGTGGATCCTGCGAAGTACCCGTTACCCAAAATGAGGCTTACCCTTGAGTTTTTGCGAGATTATGTTCACCTTCGTCCTAGGACTAACACGGTAATTGTTATTCTCTTGCACGCCATCCTGTGTATATTCTACTATTGCCAACATTTTTATCAGATGCCTGGATATGCCATTGCCTAAATATCGAGTGATCTCATCCTATTATGTGCGCGCGCGCGTGTATTATATTTCCCATCAAATTGGTACATGCATTCCAAAGTAACATTTAAATCTAAATAATTTAGCATATAAAGTATTTTTCATATGTTTACAAATTCATATGGAATGGGTGGGATATAGTCAACCAAACATCATAAATCTCTATTGCAGATAGCCAATACTAGAAAAGAAAAATCAAATTTTGATTTTTGACTATTTGTTGTCAAATCAGTCAGTTTTTGGCCAGATGCATTTCTGGGTCAACCAGATTGAAATCATGGCTGTTATGCCCAATTGGGATGATATTATAAAAATTGGCTATATTTGCATATTGGGGACTTCTTACTTTGTGTGTATGTTACAGTGAAGGTTGGTTATTGAATGCCATGTGCTTTCTTTTATTACATTTTCATGTCTATGTGAACATGCGGTCATGAGTCCCTAATGGTTCATCTTTTCAGTATTTCACTTATTATTAGCATTTATTAATTGGTTGTGATTCCAGATATCTGCCATTGCTCGAATTCGTAATGCTCTGGCCTATGCAACACACACTTTCTTTCAAAAGCATGGATTTCTTTATGCGCACACACTCATTATCACAACCAGTGATTGTGAAGGGGCAGGTGAAATGTTTCAAGTTACAACTTTGTTTAGCGAAGCAGAGAAACTGGAGAAGGAATTGCTGGAAAATCCTCCTCCATCAGAAGCTGATATTGAAGCTGCTAGAGCTCTTGTTAAGGAGAAAGGGGATGTTGTTTCCCAATTGAAATCTTCTAAAGCAAGTAAGCAGGAAATTAGTGCTTCTGTGGATGAACTCAAAAAGGCAAAGGAGAGTCTCTCAAAACTGGAAGAGAGATCCAAACTTCGACCTGGTATTCCTCAAAAAGATGGGAAGACTGACTATACCCGAGATTTCTTTGCCTGTCAAGCATTTTTGACTGTTTCAGGCCAACTTCAAGTTGAGTCCTTTGCATGTTCTCTCAGTAGTGTGTATACCTTTGGGCCAACTTTCCGTGCAGAACATTCCCACTCTACAAGGCACTTGGCTGAATTTTGGATGGTGGAACCTGAATTTGCATTTGCTGATTTGGAGGTACATGAATTTCAATTCAGCATCTGTATTTTCGTAGTTATCAAGAGTAACAAATGACGTGAGTTATGGAATTGACTGCTATTGTTGTTCTTTCTCAAGATTTAGTCATCTTATACATTTCTTGTTGCTGTAGTTGTTATTTTGCTGGCATACTTTGCTGAGTGACAATTCATATTTCAATTTTGGGTCTTCTGAACTTGTGAATTTCCTAATGCAATGTCAAACAGTCCTCTGCTCCCTGCTGATTGCAGTTCTGCATTTTTTTGTTGCATAATAATATTAATGTTCATGTGTTTCTGTTGCACTTTAGGATAACATGAACTGTGCAGAGGCATATGTGAAATTTATGTGTCAGTGGTTACTTGATAACTGCATTGACAATATGGAGTTTATGGCGGATAAGTTTGATAAGGGGTGCATTGACCGCCTGAAAATGGTTGCTTCCACGCCATTTGTACGTCTTTCGTATACTGAAGCAGTGGAAATACTGGAGGAGGCTGTAAAGAATGGTAAGAAGTTTGATAACGAAGTAAAATGGGGGATTGACTTGGCATCTGAGCATGAAAGGTATTTTAAGTTTATTTTTACCTTTTGGTTTTCTACTTCTTGATTTGAGGTAAATGATATATTAGAGGCATGATGTTCTGTAGGTATTTAACAGAGGTAAAGGTTCAGAAGCCTGTCATTGTATATAACTATCCAAAAGAAATCAAAGCATTCTACCAAAGTATTCTGCTAATGTGAATTTAATTGCAACTGGCCATTGGTGTTTGTGATATCAAGATAATAATACACAAATAATTTCAGGTTGGAGAGTTGGTTGGTGGAAGCCAAAGGGAAGGGCGTTATGATGTCATCCAGAAGAGGTATGAGAAACACTGCTATTGCCTTTTCTTTCCTTTTGCTTTTGGTCGAGGGTTTTGACAGTCCTTACATAAATGAAGATATTCTACCAGTATGTGCCTGATTAGATGACTTCATTATTTCACATTTTTGGTATTGCAGAATAAAGGAGATGGGTCTGCCTCTGGAGCCATATGAGTGGTACCTTGACCTGAGACGGTATGGGACTGTGAAGCATTCAGGCTTTGGTCTTGGCTTTGAACGGATGATTCTTTTTGCTACAGGCTTAGATAATATCCGAGATGTGATTCCCTTCCCTCGTTATCCGGGCAGAGCAGATATCTGATCTGTCAGATTATGTTGCAGAAGTAGCTGTATTGAAAGCAGAAATTTAATTTGAAAATTGACATGGAAATTAGTGGGGAGGTAACTTAGCTCATAATTTCACGCGAGTTGGCATGCTAGGTTGCTCTTTCTTATTCCAACAACACCCTTATGAAGGAAAACTTTGTTTAATCGATTCTTATTTCCACATTTCTTGTGCATTTTATACATCATTACAAGGGTAGTTGTTGAATTTGTAATCATCTTGGTATGACCAATATAGTGTTAAGCTTTTACCCCAAGTATTGGTGTAATTGTTGAAGAAACGCCCTGCTTGTTACCCACCTTATTTATTTTCCTTTAATTGAGCAAGTGGATGATGGCTGGGTTAACTTGAAACCCAGCTCCAATTAATTACTTTTAATCTAAAACTAGACATACGCTTTTATACGTTGGAATGAGTTTTGTTGCTTGATTTGTAGATAGCATGGTTTTTGTGATCTTTTTATTAATTAAAGACACTCCTTCACACGGCCTATTGTGTACTGTTTTAAAGAATAAAATAATATACTCCCTCTGTGGTTTGAGAGGTGGTTTGACAGTTGATCTTTATATATTTTTCATACATATCAACCTTCCTAGAATTTACTTATGATGTTTCTTCAACAATAATTGAAGAGAATAAGGAATTAAGGAAGATAACTAGGGTATTTTGGGATATATATACTCAATTTAAGACCTAATTGATTTTTTTAGAGATTAAAGAAATTAAATAAGTTATTTAATCATATTATTTGTTGAGTATTATTAGATTATATATCAATTTTTATAAGTAAGACAAATTAGTTTGGAGGAAAAAAATAATACTTTAAAATAATTTAATTAGCTTTCTTAATTTCTCAAAAAAAAAAAAAAACAATTGAATCTTATATGTAGGATAAAAAGTAGTATCATATTAATTAATTTAACTAACTTCCTTAATTTAATTAAATCAAATATATTATATTAAGAATAAGAGGGATTACTCCCCATCTTAAATATGCCCACTAGATCTCCAATCACCTGCTTTAGATTGCTAGCATTAATATTTAAGATGGGGAGCCACGAAGTTAAAAGTACAGGGAGTCGAGGATGAACTTCAAAACTCTCTAATTAATTTATAGGACCTGTTTAAGAATTAAGGTAAATTTTAGGGACTGCAATTTAATTTTTCTTTTTTATTTTGGGCTAAGAATCATGACATCACCGAAATGACAGTGGCGAAGTCTTCCACATTTTGCCGGAGATCAGTTCCGTTCAATATAAAATTCTCAAGAGACAACTTTCAAGACAAGGGTGGCTGGATTGGCATTCGCAACTCGCAAGTCAGGTTGGATTCAGGGATGAAGAAGCTCGCAAGAAATTGGCGCAATTCTCAACAAGACAAGCTCTCTCTCCCTACGCACGACGATCCTACTTTAGACGACTCTCGTCCCATGGATACACAAGGTCTCTCTCAAATCTAATTTTTCTCCAATGTAATTTAACTTCCATGTTTTTATTTTTTTTAATTGAATCTGCATTCCGATAGTGGTGAAATGATTAAAAAGATCATATTACAATTAGTTATCTTTTCACTGGTTATATATGGTTATTGGGGCTCGATTATTTCGGGAGCTTTATGAGCGAATTCACTCGCTGCTCTTCAAAGATTAAAGGATATCTTTTCCCCCAGAGTTCACGGGAAGATTTGCTTCCTTATAAGAATTTGTGTTGCGTGATTAAACTTGGCCATTAAAATCTGCTGTTTTATCTATGATTATGTTACAGAACAAGAAGAGTTGGTTCGGTCGTTGGAAAGGAGTCACGCTCAGCAGAGTCGCTTATGGAGGGTATGGTTTTGGATTAATTCCTGTCTATCATGCTGTCTTTTGTTCATTCCTGTCTTTGAAAAGCTGATACATCTTGATTGAAGTTTGATTTTAAGCTCACCTAAAAGATTTCATTTTCATGTAGACGGTGTTTGCGGCTCTTCTCTGCTGTTACATTCTCTTTCTTTTGTACTCGATCTTTCAGCAGGCTTCATCACCATGGGAACTGGTATGTCTCTTCCAGTCGCTTTTGGACATCTGAAACTCAGAATTCACGCTTTTGTGCAATTTCTTATGGTAACATCAGAGTGTGAATCTATAGTGTTGTAGTATTCTTTCCTTTTCATCTGTTGAACTATTATCTCTTTTAAATGCCTTCTGTATTTTGATGGAAACAACTGGCAGCATTCTGCCTTGCTATGCGTCTAGAAGACAAGTGTTTATGTAAACACTCTGGCCAATATGAATAACTTTTGTTGCTTGTTCTTATTCTTCTAACTTCTTAGGATCGAAGTATCCTTCTAGCTAATGAAGGATCCGATGAAATTGATACATGAGGTTATTTGTTGGATTATTTCAACAGTTTCCTTTGATGATTATTGAATATTTCATTATCATTCGTTGTCCTTTGGTAAACAGAAATACCATGCTTACTTCATGGAGGAGCTTTACCCTTGGATGAGTATAACAGCAGGTTCATTTCTCCTTGTATCTAGAGCATTATTCATTTAAGTGACTCATTTATTACAAGCAGTATCATGATCAATTATTTTGGTTTTCTCTATGTAATGATCCATGCATAGTCCGTGTATTCAATTTCTGTTGCATTCCTTGGCCATTTGTACTGATTTATAATTGAGCGTGGGATGTGATGTACCATGCTCTTAAAGGCGGCTTAGGCTTACTTGTGTAAATTTTACTGATCCTCAAACTTTTACAGATTGGGTTGCTGTTCTAGCCTGCTCATTTGCTATCAAGGGGATTCTCCATGAGTCAATGCATCACAGGCGATGGATCTGGTACTCATGGTTTACTGGCCTTGTTCTGGCAATTTTCTGGTTATATTACATGTTCAGGTAGATTCTCAGATAAACATCGCGCACTGCATATTTATTTCCTTTTTTTTTTGGGTGCACATATTTATCTCCTTTTTAAGGCATGCATGATATCTATATTAATATTGACCATTTCTGGTAGATTGCCAAAGTTCCGGTGGGATGTAATCTGGCTGCCGTTTGGTCCTCTTGGGTATATGTCATGACACTATCTGCTTGTGTGTTTTACATCATTATATGCATTGACTAAGCACATATATAAATTGCTTGGGTTCTATACTTCTATACTGCAGTGGAGCAGCAATCTGTCTCTATGTGGATCATTTACTTGCTGAATCATCAGAAGAGGTGAAAAAGCTCCGAGGATACATGTATGCCTACAAAGCAAGCTAGAATTCCTCTTCTGTCCATTTGATCAAAAGTATGGGATTTGAGAAACAGTTTGGAATTTAAATAACATTATGAAGGACTGAAGGTCATCCAATGGATCATATGGACTGAGCCTACTTGCGTTGTCAGCCATCGGATGGAACCAAGACAAGTTCTTGTATTGATTTTCTGACTCCTCCATTTTTGGTTTCCCCTTCCCGGGTAGGACAAAAGAATCATTGAATGAAGATAGGAACGGTTACCCGATAGAGGACCAATTTATTTATTGGAGTTACTATTTGCTTCTCCTTCCCAGGGAAATTTGCGACTTTGGAGAGAGGCCAAGAGAGCATTGCTTCAGTGAGCTAGTAACAATCCGGACACTATCTGAAAATGTTTTATTTTGTGCCAAGAGAAATACCATCTATGTCTTGTCTTTTGTTTGCAAGGCTGGTGTCCTAATGCATTCTTCATTATCATTATAGCTGTTCCTAGTCTCCATAAAATTATTTTCGTGACACAATTAACCATGCTTGAATGCATTAGCCCCTTGATAGAATCTATCAAAACTGCGTTGTTCATAACCTGTGAATGACATAACTTCTTGTACGAAATTGGGAGAACCTTGCTGAGCGGATGCGTTATAGGACTGCTCTTGTTGGTCAGATTTAGCTGGCTTGTATTTTCATTTTCTTGGAATATTAATTACAGAGATGAAGCAGACGAGTAAATTCATTGTTCAATCTAGCTAACTGCTGGTATGATAGATTTTGGAAAATCAAATTGTCGGGGAAAATGGAAAGGAAAAGCTTGTGAGAGAAGTCATATTGTGGCACATAAAAATTCCTTTATAAATTCAGAAATGCAGCCTCCACATTTACGTCTCATTTTTGTTGACTAACATTATTGACTTGATGTCCAAGAGATTTTTTTATCCTTATAACTGGGCTTAGCTAGCCCTGTTAAGTCTGTGTTGCTTCCTTTCTTTGTTTCTTTTTGATGATCTTATGAACATGAGAATAACCTATTTTGAACTTGGGTAATCGCCTGAAATAGATTCTCACAGATTTGTCCCTTCTATTATTCAGGGAATCTTGATAAACAAGTAAACTTGGGTCATTTAATATCAGGGAATATTTAATGAAAATGCATTGGTTCGGTTTGTCATGGATTAGTGTTAAACAGTTTCCAAAACAGTTTGCATTCGAAGCAAGCATTATTTCGGATTTACGTGAGGGGAAGAAGGAAACAAAAAAATAGCAATCGAAGATAGCCCTTAAAGTTTGGTTACCTATTTTCTCTGAATAACAGGTATTTTGACTCAAGCTTGCAACTTTTTTTATTAGTGTGGTGACAGGAAAGAAAACAAACTAATCAAACAGCACGCATCATTGTGAAAGGACTGGAATCTACTTTCAAAATCATTCAAGAGTTTTAATTAAACTGCCTGACGATAACACCTGAAAACCACATAAGTCGTCTCAACGAAAAGAAAATTGGAAAAATTGCATTAACTATCACAACAAACAAATATCCAAACTGAAGATTAAGTAAATGTCTAATGTTCAAATACTACCACTTGTTTTAACGTTCGAACAAAAAGTTTAATGAATCAATCCTCATCTTCAATAACCTTGGTGCCCAACCCTTTGAGCTCTTCTCGGGTGGTATCAACTACAGTGACCAGGGAATAAAGCTCTTCCTTTGCATCCTCATCATCGTTCCTCTTCCGAGCAATACGCACCCTAATTCTCAGTGGGACACTTCGAATTCCCCGGCTCCAGACGTACTTGTTCAACTTCACATCTACTCTCACATCATTTGTCCCCATAGCTTTCTGGGCAAACTTCCTTATCTCCTTTATTGCTTTAGGAGCTTTCTTCTTAAATGTGCTGTTTAAGATAACGATAGAGCACAGAATGAGTTAGGAATTTTTCACGAGTAATTGGATATACAAACATTATTTATGTCAAGCGGCTTCTCATTGTCCATGCCATTTGATGGCAAAACTTCCAAATTGCACAAAAACACTGACATTTTGGTTAAATTAATCCATCAATATCACCAACGGCCTCCCTTCGATAATTGACAATCACAAACCGCAGCACAATTAGTTGAAAAAACAGATTCCTTGTACAATCGCTAATTCAAGTAAATTAAAGAGCCAAACATAGCCCACAATGTAAGAAAACATGCATGAGCATCAGAAGGCAAACCAGTCACAATGGGACTGAACAAAGAGCTAAAACCAAAGCTTTTCCAAGGATAAATCAACATTTTGCCTCAATGTCGATGTAAGATAATATTTTCTGATATTTTTGTCATTGCCATAAGAAGCAGATGAGTTCCTAATTCTTAGGATTTAAATTAACTTGTAGCCAATCTAAGACAGCTTCGTTGGAACTAGAATAGTTTAACCAAAGACACAATCACGTAAGCTTGCGAATGCCAACAATGAAGAGGAGGAGCAAGGAACTCTAGTTATCTGAATACAAGCCACATAAACATTCTCTAAAAGCTATTTAAATAGCTACTGATAACACGCAACAAGCAACCGAAACCGCCAATGAGCAGCAAAAGGCAAATAAAGAGAATAAGAGGAATTGGAAATAATTACCAGCCATGCAAGCGCTTGTGGAGATTGATGGTGTACTCTCGGGTAACCACCTCCTCCTTCCTGCCCTTCGCCTTCTCCACCATTGTACCCTTCTCAAGGACCTATTACCTGTAAGGTCATTCACAAGTTACAACTATGTTTGCCCAAGAAACTTACGAGAAAAAAAGGGGAAATTCATGAAATCAGATTAAACTTCTATGAGATTTGTTTTATCCAAGATTCAGATACGTAAACTTGATTAAAATAAATTCATAGATGCTAAACAACAATATCCCATATTTCCAGAAATACCAACAGCGAAAAGAAACAAAACAGAGAGAGGAAGACCTCCGGAAGGCTTTCGACCGTCAGGCGGGATCTACCAAGGATGAGGCGGGGACGGGAAAAGCGTTCAAATAGAAACTCATAAACCCTAATAGCCCGCTAGCATAACCGGGCCGCCGGTCATGTTTATCTGGGCCGATGAGATATATGGGCCTTTTAATTTGTTTATTTCGTACCCGCCTAAAAACTACATTTGTGCAAAAAAAAAAAAAAAAAAAAGGTATATACCATTAGACAGTTGATTTATTTTTTTTTATTTTTTTCATCAGATGAATTTATAAAATTATTAAAAATATTTGATTATTTTTATTGATATTTATTTGACATTCTATTTCTTGTCTAAACTATTGATTAAATGGAGATAAACTAAAAAAATTTGTAGAGATATCAAAAGAAAAGAGTATAAAGATATTTTTGAAACGAAAAAGTACGACTTGGAGAGATTTGGAAAAAGAATTAGCGGATGATACAAAAAGAGGTAGGAATTTTGACCTTAAAATTGAAAGAATCCAACACAAATAAAATTGAAAGAATCCAACACAACTAAATGCAGTTTCTATGTGAATGGAAGTAAACTTTTTTTTTTTTTTTTGATAAGAATGGAAGTAAACTTAAGCAGATTATATATGGCCCACATAGATAGTTTCCTTTCTTCTTTTTTTGATGGGTTAAGGTGCATTTTTTGCCCTTAAAGTATGCGTCAGGAGCAATTTTGCCCCCGAAGTTTTGGCATAAAGAATTTTGCCCCGAAGTTTCAAAGCAGACAATTTGCCCCTCGTTAAAAACCCTAACGGTCAACTAACGGTCCAACATTAGGATTTTTAACGGAGGGGGCAACATTGCTCCGTTTTGAAACTTCGCAACATTGCTCCCAAAAAAAATAGCAATTTTGCCCCGAAGTTTCAAAGCAGACAATGTTGCCCCTCCGTTAAAAACCCTAACGGTCAACTAACGGTCAACATTAGGGTTTTTAACACAGGGGCAACATTGCTCCGTTTTAAAACTTCAGGGGCAACATTGCTCCCAAAAAAAGTAGCAGTTTTGCCCCGAAGTTTCAAAACGGAGCAATGTTGCCTCTCCGTTAAAAACCCTAACTAACCAACGTTTTTTTAACGAAACTTTATAGGAAACTTTATGGGTAACATTGCTACGCCAAAAATTTTAGGAGCGAAATTGCTCCTGAGCGCATACTTTAAGGGCAAAAATGCACCTTAACCCTTTTTTGATAAGCCACATAAATAGTTTCTAATCAACGTGAATCATGGGTCTAGTGCATCCGTTCTTCGCTGCCCATCTTTAGGAGGAACAAATAATTTGGAGGCAAGTTGAAACGAAGTAATAATTCATAATAAGTACTTCCTTCGGTCCTAATTAAACCACAATATTTGAGAGTTGGTTTTGATCCTAATTATATGGCACAATTTTAATTTTTGTCAATTTCTTCCTAAAATACCCTTATTTTATTCTCTCAAGTGTGTTTGGCTTTTGGTAAATATATGTATGTGGATGCGTAAACTTTTCGCATCAATAAAACTTTTAAATTGTTGGATTTTAATTTATTTATTGATCAGCTGACATTAATTTACCAATACACGTGCACACAAACGCGCACGCGCGCGCATACACACAGATATATAGATATGTGTGTGTGTCTAAATATGTGTTTGTGTATATGGAGACACACACACACGCACATACATCATGTATTTGTGTACATACATACATATATACATACATACATACATACTGCATATGTGTGTGTGTGCACACATAAATGTATATATAGCAAGACAATTATTTTAATCAAAAAGCATGTGGAAAGGAAAATTCTAGGTCAAAGAGGTATGTGACAGTTGATTTACTTTTATTTATATCATTTTAAATTTATATAAGGATATTTTAAGAAAATAAATACAATTAATTAATTTAACCCTTCTCTTTAGTTTCTCCAAAATCGATTAGATATGTCTATAATTATGACCGGAGGGAATACAATATTTTGGTATACCTTACAACGTTCTTAATAAAAAGTCACAAAGCTATATTTTGTTATTGAATGAGTAATTACGCTGCATTTGGGGAAAAAAAAGAGTGTAAAAAACTGATATCTTTTTAAAATTTAATATAGCGACTTATAAATTTTTTTGGTTAAGATGTAAATTTATCCCAAAAGTTTTTGTTGAAGAACAATGTTACCTCAAAAGTTTTTTTTTTTTTTTTTTTTCCAGATTTAATGTTGCACGATAGTGTTAAAATGAAAAAATATTATCATTTACCTTTAAAAAGATATTTTTAACAACATAGGTCAAAATTGCTATATATTAAAACTTCCATGACAAAGTTTGAATAGCGTGAAAACTACACCGAAAAAAGACTCGACTATTTTTTTCAATTAAGAAAACAATCTGTCTAAAATATATTGTGCTCAAACTTTTTTTTTTCCTCAAGTAAATTATGAGTCTGTGGCGTATAAATTAAATCTTGAACAATTTCAGAAGAAAAAAAGGAAAAAAAAAAAAAAAGTCCCATGCATTTAGACCAAGACCCAAAGAGGCGATCACAAGAGCAGGGGTTTCCATGTATTCCTCTATCATATTACAAACTTTTATATCTTCCATTCCCAATGTTAGACAGAAAAAGAGCCAGAAAGAAGTCCGATCCATCAACAGTCACCCTAAGAACCATATTTTTCAGCTCGAATTTCTTTTCCCTGAATCGTATCTACCAGAATTGCTTTTCTTAACAACAATGACTATCCACATTGACCACTATTACTTGGATGCCCCTCCCACTCATAGCTAAGAGGTTAAACAAAGTCTGCAATAGAATCGACTTCTACAATATTTAATATGCGCGTTTGCGGTTTGTCAGGAATCGAAGAATCACCTTTATGTTGTTTTCAATAACCTCAAAAAAATTTGTTGCTCTGTTGCGTAAGGCCTACGATTTCAGGGTAGTCCGAGAATATCTCCACAAACTAAGTGACACAACTGCTAGGCCAGCAATTCCAGCTAAAATCTGCTACAAAATTAAGAACTCGTAGTCACGATGCATGCTAATTACAATTTCTAAATCTGGAATCCCACCACTAAAAAAAAGAGCAAACGAGGCCTACAGATAACTGACCTTCGCATCTCTGGTATAGCTAGTTTGAGTAGATCCCAATGCTGATTTCAGTAATTTGAAAGGAGATGTTTTGGGCCTTAGAATCACAACAGTATACTGTTTTTTGCAGGGAAAAGGCAGGATTCTTTGTAGTGCCAACTGTGCAGTTGATGGTGTTAGAGATGCTCTAACTTTGGACCGCCCTTCATCTTGAATCTGCAAGAGGGATGGTTACAAATTTAATTGCTTTTCATCTTTATTTTAAATCGAGTAACAAAACCATGACCTATGCTGCCCCCATTATTTGCTATACAACTAAGTTACGCACAGAATCCTTAATGTGTGGAAATCAGCAACTGCAAGTTTCCATGAACTTATTAGTGAAGATTATAGCAAGGAAAACGTCGATGATGATTTGTTAATCTAACAGTTATTATCATGTTGTGACAGGAAAAGGGAGCAAGATGCCAGACTACGCTTGAATATTCCAGATCTCATCATATGATGATTAAAGTGCGGTTTGTTGGGTTTTGAAAATTAAGCATTTTCTTTGAAAAAAGACATTGAAATGAAACACCAAACCAATAGTTCTATCCTGGCCATAAAGCAACGGCTATAAAACAAAAACCTTTTATGTAAAGGAAACTCATAATGCAAATAGGGTAGATGGTAGATCCATGTATTTGGAAATCACAAGCAACAAAACAGAGCAGCAACGGCCAACCTCAAAAGACTTGCCAACATCACCAGAATAAATTCTTGACTGATAGCTGCGTAAAATCCTGTCCAGCCAGTAGTAATTTTCCTGAAAAAGCATATACAACAAAGAAACAGATGTTAGGTGGGTGATTACATTCCAGTCTCTTTCACCCACAAATCTTAAAAAAGGAACTTTTGACTTTTAACATGGTGGAGATGGTGGGTGTAAGAAATCTATTTGTCTTTTTGTATATATTATTTTGTACTGGAAGCTGAAAAAAGTCAATGAAGCTTATAACAAAAAGTTGTAGGCATAATTAACCTGCAGTCCATTCTCATGGGCTCTTTGCTCAATTTCAAGGATGGTTGAAACATCTTGATCAGAAGGTCCTTCTTCTTGGAGACACAATATTTCGTTCAAGGCAAGATCTACCTGTTTACAGTATGACAAAATATAGTGATCTTCTCTGTCTACAATGAAACTTCATTAATTCTATAACTACAGAAGACTTGCCAGCTTTGAAGATATCCCTGGATCACAGGAGAAATTTATGCTAATGTCACCACGAACATCACCTGTTCTTGAGGGTTTATTACCACCCAGGAATATTGAAACACCAACGGAGTAAATCTAGTAGACAAATTAAATTATAAACTTTAGCATTCCACATTAGACAACTGAAGGAAGATGCTGCAACTGATAGCACCATATACCTGCCCAAGCTCAAAACGAAGAACCTGTGTCATTTTTGTTTCAAGAAGCTTGCTCAAGAATCCTACAAAGTGAATCTCTTCTACCTGACATATCATTCCCCACAATCCACAAAGGAGTAAAATTGGTGGTATATATAATATAAACTATAAATAGTTCAGATAATTGCACTAGCACAGGCAGAGAAAGTGAGTATAAAGAAAAAGACCAAACACCATGGTTCCATTCTTCAGCTCCACGGGAAAACATAGCTGTACCAAACATTGCGCTTCTACCATGGGGCTCCGAACCACTTCTCTACGAGCAGAAAGTATGTTTTAATCAGCAAAATGCATTACTTAATCTTTAAAATGCCATAAGAAGGTGATAGAGAAATGACAGTATCAAATCTCTTTCAAAGAAATATGTAACAGAACACTTCTGTTTTCTTTTGAACCTAGAAAAAAACTCACGAAACTAGTGAATTTACAAAACTTTTCTTGTATATGCAAAACTGCACGACCATTATTGCAACACACACTAGTGTCTGAGATGCATTGATGTATTGTATATACAAAACAGCACAACCATTATTATGACACACTTGTGTCTGAGATGCATTGATGTACCTAGATATATTTGTTGGGAAAGTGAAAGGCAATCCTTTCAGGTCATCACGGTTAAAGTGCATGATAGGTTCAGAAGGATTTGGAATTCCACCCTGCATGTAGCATCGTTGAAACCAATTTATATCTAATCAAATCAATGTTATTAGGCTTTTGGTAGATGGATTCAACTCACCAGGTATTGCAATATTAATGGCACTGCAACAGAAGGAACAATATTTCCAACAATCACAACTGTAAAGGTTGATGGATCTTTGAAGCAATTGCTGAAATATTCACAGGCTTTAAGTGGATCAACCTTTTGCAGATCACTTTTTCTTATAGGCTGCAAAACAAAAAATTTACTCAGAAGTCAAGAACGGTGAAGTCAGTCGATAAATTTGGATGAAATCACAAAATAGTTGCACATACTCTGAAAAAATAAGAGTTCCCATAGTTAAGCTCCTTCACACGGTTTGTAAAAGCAGTATATGGATCCCTATCCTGAGCACGGACTGCTTCTTCAGCCATCTGCATAACTATTTTGACATCCTCTTCCCCTGGTGTTAAATTTGTAGTAAACAACTGATAGACAAGCTGGCCAAATAAACAAAACAATGAGGAAGCGTGCAGAAAGATAATTACAATCATATGACAAATTGTATGGATTAGCATCAATAAAACAGGAGCAGAATACTTTTATAGAGTTGCAATCACATCAAGAGCCCATTATCTGTGTTATATTCCAGTTAGAGGGCATACATCATGATGCTAAGGATATCTCAATATTTGAAGTTCAAACTGATTTTACACTCTTTCTGTAATTATCATAGGTTATATGACTAAATCATATCATGCTTTCACTTGGTAATGAACAGCTAACCCTTAGCTGTTATCAAACAAGTGAAATAATTTTGCAATAAATTTAAATATACCTGCAGAGCAGTTTCAAGGTCTGAAGGTGAACAGTCACCAGAAAACGTTCTCATATATGCTCCAATTTTTGTCCCAACTTCAGCTCTCTTGCCCGCAAGCATGTCCATCAGTACAGATGGTCTATAACCAAATACTCCAATTTCCCCAGCAATGGTTGGTCCCATTGAACAAGAGAAATACTCACTTTCTGGAAGTTCAGACAAGCCCCCGTATGAAAACCCCGTGAAGATAACCTGTTGAGACAAAGCTTAGATTGAGACTGATGTATACACTAATTCATGATCAGTGCCAATAATTATTATATTTGTATCAGCACTAAAATTGAAACACCAAAAGTAGTGAAACTGAGTATTTGCTGAAGCCTAACAATAATTGCATGAGGGTGTTAGAAACAATATCCATCTGGTAATAAAAAAGAATTTCAAATCTGAACCCCACTAGCAGCAAATGCAGCTGACTGAGAATATGAAAGTGGCTCCAATGTCCCTGACACTATTGTCAGCCTGAAAAATAACTTCCAAAACAATGCAGAGGACAGCACATAACTTCTCAAGGTAAGAAGCATTTACTGAAAATGACTATCGGCTTCCTCTATGCACAGCACATAACAAATAGCCAAAACACTTAAGAAGGGAGGAAGACCACATCTCTATCTTGAAATAGCAAACAATTATTGCAGAACATATCAAACTCATTATACTGATGTCAAGTTCACATTCTAATAACAAATACTAATTAACTAGACATCTCCATAATGTGCAGATATGAAAAGCTAATTCTTTGTTTTCTAGTCCACCAAGGTCAAACTAAAAAAGGGGGGGGAGCCTCTAAATATTTGGATTAAGATCTAGCCAACTTTAGAATATGAATTTTGGATTTCCTCACTCCTGGACGTAACAAAATTCCATATGTTTTCTAGTCCACCAAGGTTAAACTAAAATAAATAAATAAATAAAAGTAGCCTCTAAATATTTGGAATAAGATCTAGCCAACTTTAGAATATAAATTTTGGATTTCCTCATTCCGGACGTAACAAAATTCCATATTTCCAATAGTAGTGGCAAACCAGCCATCTAGTTTGAAAGTTCAAGCAACAGCTTCATAATTTATTTTTGACAATACTGTAACAAAAATTCCATCCTTACTGGTGATAATTATACATCTTCAAAACACACTGAAAAGCCTAAAACATCTCTATTCCTTCCAGGTCACCCTTTGATCCAGTTATGCTCCTAAGCGATTCACCTAGCCACTCCTTATTAGAGCATATAAATGACTTCCTCATGCCCTCACCTGGTGGAAATCTTGTGCACTAAGCCACTCTTTTTTTAAATGATTTCATCACTTTTACCTTTCAACATACATCCTCACTTCACTATCTCTATGTTCTTGAAATAACCAAACTTAATTTTCTCAAGGGATCATGTCACATAGTTTGATAAAGTTCCACTTTAATTGTCAATACTATAATAAAATTGAAACAACAAAGTTCCACATGCTTTATGATGAACACCTCGATACAATCTCTGTTTGAAAAACACATAAAAACTTCAATAAGCAGTGCCTGCAAGAATTAGAACCTGGTCATCGAGGAAGTCTGTGCCCTTATAGCAGACTCGAATGCCATTTGACAAAACTAGTTCAGTAGCTCCAATATTCGGATATTCAATTTGATGTACAATACTCCTAATAAAACGGGAAATAAATTGGTAACCAAAAAATACTGTAGTTAAGATGAGAAATTTAAATCCAATGATAAAGAATACAGCAAGAATATGATAACGCTTGGAAGTTTAAAACTATCCAACTTAACCTGAAGAAAAAAATGGTCTGGTTAAAACAGATTGATAATCAATTCACATAAGTGGTAACGTTTGAAAATCCAGTAAAGAGGAAAACTTGATAGCATAACATTTTAATGCTAATAAAAATAAAACGGTCTTCTGTTAGTCAATAAAACTAAGAATAAAATCATGTATGAAAACAAGAGACTAGACTGCATAACCATTACATGGACATGTTAATACATGAACTTCACTTAACTGAATTATGTTTTTGGGGGTCTAGGATTGGACATTGAAGAAGAATCAACAAATTATAACATATAAAAAGAAAGAGGCTTCATCTCACCCCATATCTGGCTTTGTAGTGACTATTTCTTCTGGAATATGTTCATCATCCCATGGAGAGATTCTACCCTCTTCCTCAAGAAGATTGACTTTCTTCACAACATTTTTCAGATCATCAGCTACAGCAAATGCTTGGGGCTCAATGGTCTTAATGACACAACTACATGATGTCCTTAACTTCTCTGAATATTTCGAGACCTCTAATGCCGATATTTCTAAGGAAACAGAAAACTTGTATCAACTCGACTATAAAGCCAGTCAGAATATATTTGACTACAAGCACATGACTTATTAACTCACGAGGTAGAAGAGTCTTTTGGAGTTGAGCCTCGTACTCAATCCCAACAATAGGTTCATTGTGAAGAAAATGCTGCAAAAGTAAAGAATTATTCACTGAAGTCAATCACAGTTTATTGGTCAATATCCATCAATCGTATGAAATATAGAATATCAACTTACTTGTAAATATTCATCTCTTAAATTGGTTGATTGAATTTGATCTCGCTCCAAATAAGCAGATTCAATCTCTGATATGAGTAGTGCACGAACTATAGATATTTCACGCTCAGAAAAGCCATGACGTCGTACCCTCACAACCTATTAGATAATTGTTATAAATCATAAAACAATTATAGGAAAAAAAGAATAGAAATGGAGATAGTAAAAAAGCTGCAGCTCAAATTTAGCTAGATTAAAAGCACCTCTGTTAGCATTGACTCTAGCGCGTCAACTGTTCCTTTTTCTTTACATGATGAAGTCATTATATAAGCCTTTAGAGGGCGAACTAAAACATCAGCAGCAGCTGAGCATGAGAAATAGGGTGGATCTTTTCTACGAGATATTTTAAAGAATCTCTGATTTAAAGCATACAGGAACATGGATTCTGCAAGTAAATTTCTGTAGTCTTTTACTGTCTTCAGCACATCTGCTGGCATCTTATAGCTAATCATCACTGCAGACTGTCATTGGTCAAATCCAGATTATTGTGTCATCTTCCATGCAGAGTAATTCACTAAAAATTGCCCTGGAAACTTGCAAAAAAGAATTCCACATTACTTACTTACCCCAGAGGCTTCAGATTCAACAAAACATGAAAACCGTGGCTCCTCATGTGATGGAACCAAAAATGTTGGAATACGTGGAGGATCAGGCGCTGGAATTTTCTGACCAAAATGAGTCTTTATTAACTCAACTACACCCTGAAATAGAGAAAGGAGAGCAGTCAAAAATCTAAGTAACATTACATCTAGATCTCCATTATGAACACAAAAGGATAAAGTACAATATAACCTGTGTATCAGAGAAATCTCCAACAGCTATCACTGCCATATTGCTTAAATGGTACCATTTCTCGTAAAAGTGCTTCACCGTTTCAGGAGAAACTGTCCGGATTACTTTCTCTAACCCTATTGGTAACCTTTCAGCATACTGCAACCAATTAAGCTTTCTATGAAATGACATGAAATTGATGGCAAGTCATATTGTTCATGGCTTTTTTATTAGATATAAAGATTTTCTACACATACCAATTAAACAATGTGACCTACTATAAATTTATTAGATATATAGATTTTTTACAATCACCACTTATCTAAAAAATCATTTCAGCAATGGAAATGCTTCCTTTGATCTCATAAAATTGACAAAGGCTTGTCTTGAAATAGATGTGCCTGCTCAAATTGAGAAAGAAAAGGCTACTAATTCCAACAAACAAATATGTCTAAAAATAAAAGAAATTAAGTGTAAGATGTTTAAGAACAATAGCCATATCTAAAAAGATTATGCCCACGTAGTAGTAACTAATAAATTATTGATACATGTAAGGTAATTGTAAAATTGCTTGTATCTGATGCAATTACCTTTGAACCTTCCATCAACAAGCTCCAATGTGCCTCCTGCAGCCTTCCTGTTGCATTCCTGTTGCCCCTGTATTCTTCCATCACTGCTCCTCTTTCTTTCTCCAAGTCATCTTTTGAAACGCGGATCTGAAAAGAACAAGCGAGTCATATAACCAATAAAGAACCAACTCCTTCCAGCATTATTGAATTCTGTCTCGTCAATACCTCTGAACTGAATTCTGCCAAAACTGAAATGGCTTGAGACAATAGTTCAGGCTTGTCAACTGGAACAAACAGCTCATACACTGTGTCATCAGAAGATGTCACAGCATTTTGACAAGCACCAAACTCTGCCCCAATACTTTCAAGAAATTTAACAATGTCATGATTTGTATATCTCTTTGTGGCACTGAATGCAAGATGCTCAACAATGTGAGCAACACCACGTTCATCTTCTTCTTCCAGAACTGATCTGCCATGAATAAGGTATATCCACTAACTTACAATCAAAGTACATAAAAAATTTGTAAAGTTTGTTCAGTACTTCAAATGGCTAAATAATGCACCATGGAGATTATTAATTAAACAGAAAAATTCACATGTTATAAGAACTCAAAAGTTATCTGTTATAAAAAAAACAAGAATATAACATCAAATTCAATGTTCAATAAATTCATAAGTAGCAGTGAGGTTTTAAATGGTGAAGAATAAAAAACTTAAGGGGCTGATTTTCGATTTTGAAAGTCCAAGTGGTACATACAGACGTATAAAAGTTGAAGTGTATATTTGTTTTGACCAATTGTTGAATTCTTTAGTGAGATATGTTTAAAAGACTATATTTATTGATTATGACTTTTACAGTTAGCATCCCTCCCCTCTCAAGTCACAAGCAAGAATCATCCATGAATGATATAAAATAATAATCAGTTAAATTTTCATAACTTCATAGTTTGGAGGATTTTCAAACTCGCACATGATCGAATAAAGCAAATGCTTTCCATCATGACCAGTACGCGAATATAATCCATTTTCTTTATTGCAATATCATAGATACTCTTCACTGATCATTCCTATGTCCATCCACATTCATCGAGATATTAAAAGAAATATTGTTCAATCCCCAACCAGATTGCACAGGACCTCCCGGTTTTCCTGAAATTCAAAGATTTTCGAGTTCGCCACGCTAAGCTATGGCGTTGGATCCCAGAGCTTATGTTGCCACACATAAATATATTTTTTAAATCCCCAAACAGCAAAACAATCCAGGATTTCTAGGGTGGATCAAATAGCCGCCAAAAGAATTATTAAATATGAGTAATTAGCATTGGATAAACGAAATAGATAGAGGGAAAAATGAACTTACCCAGCTTTGACAGCAAGTGCCAGAGCAGCTCTCATTCGAGGCTTGGAATTGCATCGAACATAGTAGTGTAGTCCATTATCAAGTCTGCCATAGTCCACGCCAACAGGTTGCTGTGCAAGAACCTGGTCCAGGTCCACATTTACCAGCTTCAGCGACCGAAATCCTTGCTTCTTCGAGATCGGCCTCGTCTCTGCCGGAAGTAAATCCATTCGTCCCGGCCCGAAGAAACACCTACTTGGTCGCTAATTAACACCCCACGCCTGCTTTTTGTTTCCGTGCCTTCTTTCTTTTTCTTATTTATTTTCTTTGCTTTTTTTCCAGCTGAAACTTTCAGCAGCGTGTCATGTCAGCTAGATGTTATAACGTCACATATTTTGGTGGTCGGAATTCGGATTCTTTCACAAGTTTTTTTTTTTTTTTAAAGCGTTCGTATTCCTTGTGTTTGGTTAAATGAGAGGAGACGGGGAGGATATGTTTTCTTGTTTGGTTTGAAGGGAGAGAGAAATAGAGAGAAATTTTTTCTCATCTTTACTAAATAGTCCATGAAAAAATTTTAATATTCCAAAAATACACTCTTAATAAAAAACTTCATTAATAAAAATTTAGTCAATATCCTCTTTATGATTCATCCTCTCCCCTCATTCGTGGGGTTTAAAAAGAGAGGAGGAGATAGTAATAACTAATTGACACTTTTACCTTTACATGTTACTTTATACTTTTATAATTATAATTATACGTTGTTTATATTAATTTACACTTTGATTTAAATTAAATTATTACTTTAATATTATAATATGTGTATAAAAAAGATATTTTTATCAATAGCTAATATAATAAATATTTTAAAAATGCTAAATTAATATGTATATAAAAACTTATATAATTATATTTTTAATCTCTTATTGATATGATAATATAATTTCAAAAATCAAATTGATATACTACTTCCAGTCTTAATTATAAAACCATGTTGATTTTTTTTTTTTTTTTTTGGAGAGATTAATAAAGTTAAATAAATTACTTAATCATATCACATATTGTGTATCCTTATATTACATATTAGTTTATTAGTCAAACTAATTAGTTTGGAGAAAAATAAAAATAAAACTACTTTAAAGTAATTTAATTAGCTTCCTTAATTTCTTCAAAAAAAATCAACTTGGTCTTATAATTAAGAACAAAGGGAGTATTATTTTTTAGGTGACATTAGTAAAATTGTTCAGTTTTTTTTTTTAATCTTTTTCCCTAAATTCTAAACACACAAAATCCTATTTTGAGTATATATGGGTGTGCCAATAATAGTTTATACCTAGAAATTGACACACACACACACAAGCCCCTGTTGTGTCAAATTCACATTAAAAAAAATGAAATAGTTTTGGAGGGAATTCTTCAAAGAAAAAAATGGATTATGGGAGTGTGTGACTTGAACTAGGCATAGAAATAGGCTAGATCAGGCTTTGGCTAAACAAGTCCGAGCTTGTAATGGGGGGCAGAAGGCCCGTGCTTGAGCTGGGTTCACGAGCATTTAAAAGGCCTTATATTATAGGTATTAAGTCTTTAAAAAAGCCTTATATTGTAGGCATTAGAAGCCATAAATAGGTTTTATATACTTTGAGTCTATCAAAACCTACATAAATATAACTTGAAATTATAATATAAGAATGAAAAACAATAAATATTATGTTATTTATATTATATAAATATATTTATATTTATTTAATGGTAAACAAACCGGGCCTAATGGCTTACAAGCCAAGCCTTAACAAAATAAATCTAGCCTATTTATATATTTAGGCCTTTAAATGGGCTTTGGCCTAGCCTTTTTAACAAACAGGTCAGGTTATAGGCACCTCATAAGGGCCTGACTTATTTACACCTATAACTTGAATTATTGATTGGGCAACGCAAATATATGACCTCATCTTATCAGCCACATTTGAATTCACAATGAAATGTGTCTTTATTCCAACCACCGCACAAATCTCTTATAGAGGATAGATGATAGGCTAGTTCGCTTAAAGAGAATCTTTTCTATGATCAGACTCCATCATGTCTAGCATGAATAGGCTTCGTAAGATCCAGTAAAATAAGTGATGTGGTATAATTCGGATTGTATCTTATATTTCACTTAACTTAATAGTATGGAAATGCAATCATTTCCTCAGCATTGACTTGATTTATGATACAATTGAAGTGAAACAAGTAGATCTAAAGAAGAATAGGGGCTAGATTATATTAGTAACAAAGGGTTAAGATGCAAAAATACACATGTGTTTTACTTTGAGGAGTCCCCAACATTAAGTGTTTTTTTAGAGGGAAAAATACTCATAAACTTTCAAAATCAGAGAAAAATTTTATCTCTGTTAAAAGAGTGTAGCTGCCATTAGCCTCCAGTTTTTTGATAGAACCAGAGAAGTAGGATGACTTGGAAGTTGAAAAAAAAAAAATAAACGCATGTGATATAGGATGGTCAAAGAGAATTAGAGAGAGAGAGATTTCACCAAAAAAAAAAAAGAAGTAGAGAAAGAGAGAGAATATGAGGATGGGGGAAGAAAATAGTGTTAAAGGAGTCCGTCCTAAAAAGGAGGATAAAGGCAACGATGGCAATGAATGACGACCTTCTTCAAACTTTATTTACATTTTGGGTAAAAAGGGTCTCTCATGTTATAAGCAAACCCCCAAACTTACTTTGCTTCGATCATTCGAACAAGCCACTTGATCTTTCTGTCCCCTAACTCGTTCCATCTCAATCAAATCATATCAACAAGAAAAAATGTTGTGGCAGTCTTACGTTGATGAACATTTGACGTGCAACATCGACGGCCAAGGCCAGTACCTCGCCCTCACCGCCGCCGCCATTGGCCTCGACGGCTCTGTCTGGGCTCCGAGCCCTTCCTTCCCTCAGGTTCTTCTTCCCTTTCCTTCTTCCTTTCTACATTCTCATAATCCCAATGTTTTCTCGTTTATCACAATGCAGTAGTCTTCTCTTTTGGATTTTTGTTCCTAAATTGGTGTTGATCTGTGGCTTCGTTTGATCTATTGGTGACTCCTTATTTGTTTTTTCATAGAAGCAGAGGGTTTCTTCTAAGTCATCCTGGAGGCTAACGGAAGTTACATTGTTTTAACAAAGATGGTATTTTTGCTCTAATTTTGAAAGATTATGGGTATTTTTGCACCTAAAAAAACTTGGTGTTAAACGCTCCTCAGGGTAAAACACACATACATTTTTGCACCTTAACCCAAGTAAAAATAAAAAGTCTTGAGATTTTGGGGATAAAGGCCTGCCGCAATGTCTGAGATGACCCAAAAGCACTATCAACTTTGTAAACCTACTTGGTATTGAGCATTTACTTAACTTATAAGAACAAAGATAAGAACATAAGAACATAATTTCTTGCAGAGGATAGTTGTAACTCTGGAAAAGAGATTCTGCTATATTTTTTTGTACGGAAAATCTTTATGTTCATATATGTTATGCATGTATGACATATAAACTTTTTAGATAGATACATTTGATTCGATCTCTTGAAGAGAATCTATTCTATGATCAGACTCCATCATGGAACAGTTTAAGATCCAGTAAAATAAGTAATGTGGTATAATTTAGATTTTGAAGATATCTTTCGATTAGAAAAACCTTTTTTAAGTATGATTTTTTATTATAAACAATTTCATCGTCCTTTAAAATGATCGATTTGAAAATGCTGTAAGAAATGGAATTTCACAATTCTTTTTTCAAACATCTCAAAGTGATGGTGTAATACCCCATATTTTATTATTGATTATTAATAATAATGTAATACCCCATATTATTATTATTGGTTATTAATAATAATAATGATGATGATAATAATAATAATAGATTAGAATAATAATAATAATAAAATAATAGTAATAATAATATAGTAATAATAAAAATATAGAAACTTTATAATGTTTGTATTGTTAATTTATTAATTGGGAATAATTAAAGGGCCCAACCCATAGCTAAAACCCTAGATTTTAATTATAAACTTAGGTCTGAGTAGTCAAAACCTAGAAACGCTTGATACTTTTCTTCTCCGTTGTTTTTTTCTTCTCAAATCCTCTTTACGTACTTCAAATTAAAATTAGGTCATCACATCAAATCCCCATGAAAATTTTATATCTTGGTCAATCTAGTCTTAAGTTTTATGTAAATTTTGATGGATAATTCTAATCCCCATTGAGTCTTAGGTTAGTTTTATGTATTTTGATGGGTATTCTAATCCATGAGTCTTAAGGTTAATTTTATATCTTGATAGGTAATTTTAAGGTGATTCTAATCCCATAGTCTTATTTCATATGAATCTTGATAGGTAAGCCCAAGTAAGTAATGTGGTATAATTTAGATTTTGAAGATATCTTTTATAGAAACGATTAGAAAAATTTATGATTTTTTATTATAAACAATTTCATTGTCCTTTAAAATGATCGATTTGAAAATGCACCTATGGTAAGAAATGGAATTTCACAATATTCTTTTTTGTGTGAGTTACAAACATCTCAAAATTATGGAAAAGAAAGAATATCTTTTACAAAGTAATTGTATATTTCAATCAAAAAAACGCACTGCGTAATTGTGTTCAATTCATCAAGAAAGGACGCACGAGCATATTACATAGTTTAAGCATGCATATTACATTTACGTATCCATCTAGTTAAACATATATTTATTATTTATATTATTTGTTTATGTTTATTTTTTATATTCCTTTTTTTTACAATTCTAAACTTTAATTATTAAATTAAATTCATTTTTTATTTGAATTTTATAATTTCTAGAATTTCAAAATCTCACATTTCTGTTAGAATTAGAATAGAAATCGATTTTTTTTTTTTTTAAACACCCTTTATCAGTTATTGGTTAGATTATTTATTATATAGAGTATTCCACAATATATTGATAATACATGCAATCAAACCAAAACTAAGAACCTAAAAACAAGTCATCTTGAGGAGAGTCGAAGGACCATCCTCGCGTAACAACTGAATTGCTCCATGTGGTGGTTTAGTGAAAACGCTCGGATCATTAATTCACCACCCAATAATGTTGCAGCGTTACTCCATTTGGAGGTTTAATGAAAACTCAATATCAAAAAATAATATGAAGAGTAATTAGTTTGCTATTGATGCATATGCGTGTGATGAATGAGAAGAAGCTGCTTGTGACATGCGCTAAAATTGACCTGAGTTTTATTTTTCAATGAAAGTATTCAAAGGAATTTTACAAATTTGATGGGGATAAATTAGTCAAGATTTTTGGCTTGCCTCAAAAAAGCCCCCAATTTGGAGGGAATCAAAATAAGGGGAGAGAGAAGCAATTTTTTGCTCCCCTCCCCTTTAAAATTTTAAACCTAATTAGGCCCGTTTGGTACAGGGAAAAATTTGAGGAGTGAAAAGAACTTAGAGGAAAGAAAGGAAGGGAAGGGAAGATTTTAAAAGATGAGGGAAGATGGCTTAAGAGAAGATAAGTTGTTTGTTAGAAAGAAAATAAAGGGGTAGTATTTGGTAAAAAATCAAGAAATATCTATTTTACCCTCAAAAGTAATTAACTCAAAATATATAAAAAAACAGAAAAATAATTTTTTTGCTCAAATATATTTTTAAAAATATGCTCTTGTCAAATTCAAACTTGTGTAAAAAAAAAAAAAAAATCTGCCAAATTCGAACTTATCCACCAAAGTCGAACTTTCTCGCCAAGTTTAAATTTGAGGGTAAATTTGTCAAAAAAAATGTGAATAGTGATGTGAGAATTTAAGATTCCACTAATTTTGATGGAATGTGATCTCTCCACATATGAGGGAAGATTGGTGGGCGCAGGAAAGAGTCTTGAAACAAGTGAAAAATGAAAAGAAGCGTGAGAGAGAAGGGGGAATGTTTTCTCAGGAAAATCTCTCATTTTCTCAATATCACCCATGGGCAATTTGGCCAGGACGTGATAAAAATTTCCCTTCCCCTTCCTTCAAATTAGACACACTCTAAAGCCGTGTTTGGTTTGAGGGAGTGTATATCACTTTGTTTGGTTTGTTAGCGGGAAGGGAAAATATCATTTGTTCAGTTTAAAAGTCCTGTTTGGTTTAAGGGGATCGGAGGGGGGAGGATGGAGGGATTTTAGCCCCTCCCCTCATTTGGCTGATGATAATTTTTAGGAGGGGAGGGGAAATTTTTTAAAATTTTCCCCTCTCTCCCTTAAAAAACGTCACCCCCCCAAATCGGACGGATTTGGAGGGGTTATTAAAATGGGCGTATCAGTGGACTAAGATGCCTTTAGAACTTTTCTATTATTCCTAAAATACCCTTATGCCCCTTTTTGAGCTGATGCAGCTGGGAACCTATTCATCCTATTCGATCGAAGTTGGAGACGACGACCAAGGTGGAGACGATCGAAGTCGAAGACCACGAAGCTCGCATCCGAGGACACATTGTAATGTTATTTTCGATTTTTCCTTCTTCAGGATTGGTCCTATGGATACTGAAATAAATCAGAGGAAGACTGTTAATTGAAGAAAGTGAATGAGACCCCTCAAATTGCTCGGCCAAAAAGAGGTAAAACATACCGTATGGTGTTTTTGCAATACAGAAATTGGCGAGCAGAGGTTTAATATCTTGAGAGAAAAGAGAGTTGTCAGATATGAATATCTGGTGTTGAATAGGAACTCTTTTGCCCAGACGATGGAGAATTTATTTGCTCTTTTGTTTTTACTCAAAGATGGAAGGGCCGAAATAAAAGTGAATGAGAATGGAAGGCACCTAGTTTGTAAGTGAGTTCAAAAATCTTACACTAATCACACTCTCCACTGTCTATTTATTTATCTCTCAAATGATATTATCTATAACTTCTATTCTTGCTCTTGCTTTATGCCAGAGCTAAGAAACGCTCCTTCTGCAAACAGATTTTTCTGAAAAAAAATTTCCCTGTGAAGCTATTAAAATCTCTTTTATCACGTGGGTAGAGTTGTCAATGTGAAAATTTTTTCCCTCCCCTCCTTTCCTAAACCAAACAAAGTAACATTAAAATCTCTCTCATCCGCTTTCTTCTGATCAGTCCAAACAATGTAATATTAAAGTCCCTCCTATCGCTTCCTCTCCATTAAAATCCCCCTCCCCCTCCCCTCCGTCGAACCAAACAGGACCCCAAGGCCTCGTTTGTTACAAAAAAGTTTGGAGGAGGAAAGGAATGAAAAGGAAAGGAAAGGAAGATTTGAAAGATGAGGGAAGATGGTTTGAATTGTTTGGTAGGAAGAAAATGAAGAGGTGATAGTTGGTAAGGAATTAGGAAATGTCTATTTTACCCTCAAAAGAAATTAATTCAAAATAAAAAAAGAAAAATATTTTTTTTGCTAAAATATATTTTTTAAAAATATATTCTTGTTAAGTTTGAACTCGTGAAAAAAAAAAAAATCGCCAAATTCAAACTTCCCGCCAATATTTGACCTTTCCCGCCAAGTTCGAACTTCCCGCCAAATTTGAATTCGGGGGTAAATGCATCAAAAAGACACTTTCCTGGGAAAATTATAGCTTTTCTTCCATTTTCGGATGGAAAGCATCTTCCCTCAAATAAGGGAAGATTGGACCTCACTGGAAGATGCTGACTAGACTTTCTTTGTACCAAACACCCCAAATCCATGGGAAGATTGAGATCTTCCCTTTCCCTCCCCATACTTTCTTTGTAACAAACGGGTCCTAAGAGAGGAGGAGGAGGGTGATAATAACTAATTGATCATTTTACCTATGTTACTTTATGCAAATTGTTTAAATTAATTTACACTTAAATTTAAATTAAATCATGGGAAAATTATAATGAAGGACCGAGAAGAAAAAATATTTATGGAGAAAGACCATAAAAATTGTAATAATTTAAAAGGACCAAATATAAAATTAAAAGTATTGAAATGTCCCTAACAAAATATTTTTCATTCCCTCCAACATTCTCTTCCACCTTCTATTTTTAAAACTAATACAAAATTCTAAGTTTCATTAAATTAAAAAAAATAGTTTTCTCAATTTTCATTTTTCACAACTTGAATATATATTTATGAAAAAAAAGTACTCATTCTTCAATTTGTAAAAATTATATTTTTTAAAAAAAATAAAAATTTAATTATATAATTTTAATAAAGGCCAAGGTCTTTTATAATTTGTCATATATGTTAAGCCAAGAAAATTTGTATGATTTATTTTTGTTTTAGAAGCAATTTATGTGGGTTAAGAAATTCATGTAATGTTAATAAAAACTAAAAAAAAAAAAAATCTAATTAACCTATTATATCTTTAAAAAATATGAAATAAGTTTAATTTTATTTTTATTAAAAGAGCTTAATTGATATCAACGTTGATAATATAAATTGGATAACTTGATGATATAAATTGTTAAAAAATAAAAATTTAAAAAATGTGAGTTTAACCATTGTTAATTAAATAATATATTAAAAATAAAAAATATATATGATCATATCGTGATAGGCCATTTTAATTTTACATATTTTTTAATTATGAATACAAGAGATAATACAGGAGGTTTGATTAGAGCGATTTAGTAATTTTAAATTTATATTATGATGTTCAGTCCTTCTAAGTAATTTCAATTTTTATGGTCTTTTATAATAAATATTATTTTCTCTAGGTCATTGTTCGTTCAAAAACAGACTTGTTGGACTTGACTAGGAGCCAAGCCTGGGCCTACGTACCACCGTGAAGGGATCAAAGTCCACGTAGTTCGAACACACACAAGGGGGTGGGGTGTGTGCTCTGTGTGACTGTATGTAAATAGTCTAGGGTTAGAACGTAGAACCTGTCGTTTGATTATCTTGTCTCTGTATTTATAGAGGTCACCGTGATGGTGATTATGGTCGGGCATGATCCCCATGATGACTTGGTGGGGGCGCAAGTAACGCAATGTAGTGTGGGTGCGCCCACGATGCTATTAATCCGATCACGGGTCTTCTTATATCATAGGCGTACGGTTATGGTGGATATGCCCTCCATTGGGCTCTCGTGGCATTGGGCCTTAGTATCGGTCCGTAACAGTTGTCCCCCAGCTCGGTAGGTTAGGCCTCTGAGCTGCCGAGATGTATTTTGCCCCCAGTCGGCTTTATTGACCGAGCTTTGCTTTGTCGTGGGCCTTACATTGATGAGTTGACTTACGTTGGTCCCGGGCCGTCAAGGTGGCTTACTTTGAAGATCCGAGTCTTGTCTCAAAGATCCCGAGTAGTGCCGAGGTGGTTCGTATGCATTTGAATCCCGGTGTTGATCTCGGTTATCAAAGTCGTCTTCTCCAAAGATCCGAGGTAATGTCTCAAAGATCCGGGGTAATGTCTCCAGGATCCGAGATAATGCCGAGGCGATTTGCCTGACTTTGAGGTTGGAATCTTTCTTCAGGTTATCCGGGCTAGACTGTGTGAATCTTACCCTCTTGCCTATCTACCGCGCATTGTCGGATTATGTCATATTGACCCGATTCTACCGATGTGTTTTGCTCAAAGATCCAAGGTAATGTCTCAAGGATCCGAGGTAATATCAAGGAGTTTGCTCGACTTCAAGATCGGGGTCTTTCGTATCCGAGGTGTTCCAGCTTGATTTGCTTTTGTCCGAGTCTTGACTAATTCGAATATTTTGGTATTCTGCTACCGACTTTCTTGTTTAGGCTATAGGTTTTTTCCCAAGGCGGGATCCATTTGCCTTTCCCTCGTTCTTTGTTTTCGCTTGCCTCGGCCTCGGATATTTGAAAATTCAAATAACCCGTGCGGGCTTCCGTTAGTTCTTCTTATACCATTGACAATTGTATAGTAGTTGCCCCCCCAGCCTGGCAGTCAAGAGCTCTGGGCTGCCGGGGTGCATTAACTATTGAACCTGGATCTCATGTCCGAGGTTGATCTTCATTCCCTCCAGCGAGGTGGTTCCCTCAGATGATGCCACTCCTCCGAGTGCGCTCGTCTGCAGGACGCTCTTGCTAAAAGCCTGGATGCTGTGAAGGCATTGCAGAAGAAGCGCGCCGAGGTGGCCTCGACTAAAGACGCTTTGGTTGCGGAGCAGCAAGCCCATTTGGACACCACGGACTCGTTGAAGGAGACAGCTCGTGATTGCTTCAAGATGGCTTTAGAGCCGAGATCAAGTATTTGAACCCGACCGTGTCTTTGAAACTTGCCGGGTATGACTACCGGGCTTATGTGAAGGACGGTGTTCTCGGTTCCGCCACCTCCGACGCCCGATGATGGATCCTTGTCTTTTGAAGACGAAGAGCTGGAGGAGCACGAGGCGGGGAGGGTCAACATACTGAGGCTGGGCCGGGAGCTTCCGAGACGGCTCAGTTCGACGAGGTGGTGCCCTTTGACGATGCTGTTCCCCCGAGCTAGGGGCCGGAGTCCTTAGTTTCGCTTTGCTTTTTATTGAGGCGTCTGTGCCTGCTTAACTTTGAATATTCCCGGTGTCTGTGCCGGTTATATGTACTTTTTGACGACAACTTATGATTTAGTTTTATCAATTAATTGTCGTATGGTGTTAGAATTCTAAGCATTGTTAGAAATTCGTCGGCGCAAAGGGTGCCGAGCTATGCATTCTACCAGATTTTAAGTGGGAATGGATGGCGGGGGTTGTCGGTTTAAACACAGAGGGTGTTAACCTAACCGCGCTACCGTGTTCCGGAGCCGTTGGCCGGGATGGTAACCGAGATAAGGATGAATTGTCACATGTTTAAACGAGGTGTACGTAACGCAAAACTTAAACATTTTGACCTGATCAGGGCCGGAATGACAATTCGAATGCTTAAATCGGGGCGAGCGTTGACGCGTCAATTTCGCGAAGGCCAATAAATGGCAATTTCGCCGAGCTCTAGACCTGGGCTGATTAGCCCTGGTGTTAAATCATCTAGATGTGTTGTATTTATGACCGAGTTTAAAGACCTCGGTGTAATGCTTAAGCGATCAATAGTGCGTGTTTGCGAATCTCCACTGAGGAATCCTTCATCCGGGGTCCGTCTAAGGAGCGCGCGCGGAGTCAATAGTGTAATTTTCAGTCAATCCGGGGTCCAACTAAGGAGCAGGAGTTGACTGGATAATTGTCAGTTTATCCGGGGTCCAATTAAGGAGTGCGAGCGGAGTCAACCGCATGATTTGCACGAGCCGGATTTTAACTAGAATACAATGTAACCGGCTCCACCTTCTTTTTCTTCTTGTAGAACTTTACGCGGAGCCCTTTTAAATTTGTATTAATGTGTAATCCATCCTTGGGTGTCGTTTCTGAATTTGTTTTTCCATGATGGGTGTCGTAACCCGAAGATTCAATTATGGGTGTCGTAACCCTTTTTTAGTATTTCCACGGAACCTGGATTTAAACTATATTAAGTGTAATCGAGGCCCGCCTTCAAAAATCCACAGGGATCCCGGTTTTTAACCGATTTTAACCGGGTCCATTCAAGAATTTATGCGGATCCCGAACGTTAACCGGAACATTAACCAGTTCGATTAACCGAGTCCGACTTCAAAACTTCACACGGAGCCGGGATTTCAACCAAATTCGGTGTAACCGGGTCCGCCTTTTTTCCTTTTTGGAGGTGAGTTGAACACTATTTATCTTTAATGTGGCCAACTGACGCCCCTTGATGATAAGATTTTTCCAACAACAATCAAATACTACCCATTAGTGATTTGAAAGTGTGTATTCTGCCGATCAACATATGTTCGTGGAAATGGTGAAGCAATTTCCGAAAAGTGTGAAAACCATAGTTTTCTAGTGATGGCAATTTTTGTAATTTCAAGGGGGTAATGTGATCCCATCACACAAATCCACTTGAGAAGCATTAACCAAGATGATTGATGGAAATATTTTGCACATCACGAAGGTGTGGCATTTCCCTAATTTGACCAAAATGGGAAGCAAATATTTTATAATAAAATAAAGAAAGTTAAAGAAGGGGACCGTTGCTTATCTCACGCTCAACAAATCTGTAGCAACACTGCAATATTCCTGCAAGTTTTAAGCCTCCAAAATTGAGATTTGCAAGCCATGTCGCAAATGAGTGCAAGTGCTTCAAGTTTCAAGGATATTACTGAGGACATGATCAAAAATATTGAAATAAATATCAAGTGCACAGGATCGGCTATAAGCCATCCCTTGTATTTGATTAAAAGGGTATATATAATAACTCCAACCCTTCCCAACGTATCAGCCAAGTCATGCAAGAATATTCCTTCCATATTGTGATCAACATGAAAATGACCAAGCGCTTGAGACTTTTTTGCATCATCCGTTAATGCATTGAAGCTAGCGCCAATTTAGCAAGATCCACTGATGCTTAGTGAGTATTTGGTACCTCAAGGCACACCAACTCATAATTTTTCAGGAGCTTGTTTAAAGAAGCTGACACAATTTCTCCAAACTAGACAAGAGTGCTTGCATCATGAAACTCAAAAGATTAGTCAAGCATACTGTAGAAACAACAATTACACCGAATTCCTTCATACAATTTGCACGACAACAACCTTAAAAACTCCATCTCCAATGGACGCAAAAAGGTTTTTTGCATAGTTTCAAGATGAACTGCTGGGAACTTTTGCATAAACTGCTGATCAATCACAAGGCATACCTGGTAACTTTAGGTGCTTCCTTCCACTAATATTTAGAGATTTTCATTGAATTGGTATGATAGAATCAACAATCGTGGAGCCACAAACCATCAAAATTCTGCAGTAATTTTGTTCTATTCTGTAGCATCATGCATCAAGATGAACCTTGAAGTAAACATCCCAAGTGGAATTATTGGCTATAAGCCTGTGACCATTGGACGAGAAGCATCCCAAGAGAACCCAATTTGACGCAGAGAATTCTTGCAATGATGATACACTACGTAAAGAGTCATTTTCAAGTGCTTAAGGAGCTCTAAACTTGCAACTTGCTGATTTAGAAAACCATTAGAAGGGTCAATAAATTCCGCCTTACAGCTTTCCAGAACAATCTACCTTCTGTTCAAGAGAATGATTTGGTGTAGAATACCAAAACCATCGAAAGCACAACAGTTATCGCTTGGGTAATCCAGAGAATGACTTGGTGTAGAATACCCAATCTTAGAATAATATAAAAATATTGCAATTTGAAGAAAAGAGAACTTCTATAACGAGCCATCAATAATTCTATTCGAAAAGAAGTAACTTAGCTTTGCCTCTTGCCGCCTTATCACGTGTACAGGAACATTGAATATTTGACTTTGAGGCATTTAAGCCTGGAAGGAAAAATTCCCAAATCATTTGACTGTCAGGAAAGTTCCATGCTCTCAATGTCGGCGGCTACAATCTCGGCATCTCGATCGTAAAGAGGATTCTTCCACTGCATATAGACCGGATTTGATCCCGGCCAACAATTTCCTGAAGTACCAACGGTGACTGACCCTTCAGCAGGTAACAGATTATTCTGCATTGCCTCACTCGTCGATTCAAGGAACCTCGATCTTGGTTTCTTCGTCCTCAAGCTCCAGTTTCCTCTTTCTGTGATGAATTTGCTGATGATGGTTGACGATGCCCTGAGTGCGCGCTAACGACATTCGCGCCTCGGCCCTCTTATATCCGGGGAAGAGAAATACACCAGCCGAGAATATATCTCGGCATGCACTCCTCCGAAATCCATATCTAGGCGTCCAAGCACCTCGGCATACTCAGGTGTCTCGGCATCTTTTATGATCACGCTCCTGATTAAACCCCGCTCTGATTGCTTCCATCGTGACAAACTCCTGGCTTTGGATTCTGGGGCACCTCGGCGAAGAATGGGTTCTTTCGTTCATTGAAGGGACAGCTTCTGAGCCGAACGCTATGGTTGGCTGATTTGAGTTGACCTCGGCCACTCCAACCTTGCAGTGAAAGTATCATGGAACTTCTTTTCTGTATCTCGGCACCCGGGGATCCCGAACCCCGACAATTGATCCCGGTTCGGGTATATGGCATATCGGCATCTCAAGATAAAGTGTATACCTCGGCCTTCATCCTTCTCCGAAGTCCACCCCTCGGTATCTCAGCAACTCAGGACGGCAATCTCGGCTCCGATGCTCTCTGGCACGGCAAATCATATTCCAGCCGAGACTGCTGGAAAGATCTATTCATCAACGAAGTCGGTCAATCCCCAACAATAAAAAACTTGATCAAAAAGTCGAGACTCCAATCAGAAAAATTAAGTTTTGAAACCGGATGAGTTTCTTGGACTCAAGAGACGGCGGAGTCGAAATCTTCGCTTTGCGGATGATGGGGATGTGCCAGTACCATGCGTGAGAATAACTCGTTCAGAGTTCGTACGCTGGGGAATGCGGGATCTTGTATATGGCAGATCCGTTTGATGCATGTAAAGGAACATGAACGCTTTAATCCCCCAAACGGGAAATTTTTACGTTAACATTCAAACTCCATGGTTGTTCGTTTGGCAGTTGATAATTGGAATTATTGACCATCTATGGTCGCGGGAATCATAGTTTACGGTTCCCCACGGACGGCGCCAATGTTCTGTTCTGAAAACAGGACTTGTTGGACTTGACTAGGAGCCAAGCCTAGGGCTTACGTACCCTGTGAAGGGATCAAAGTCCACGTAGTTCGAACACACACAGGGGTGGGGTGTGTGCTTTCTGTGATGTATGTAAATAGTCTAGGGTTAGAACGTAGAATCATCGTCGATTATCTTGTCTCGTATTTATAGAGGTCACCGTGATGGTGATCATGGTCGGCATGATCCCCATGATGACTTGGTGGGGAGCGCACGTAACGCAAATGGTGTGGGTGCGCCCACGATGCTATTAATCCGGATCACCGGTCTTCCTATATCATAGGCATACGGTTATGGTGGATATGTCCTCCATTGGGCTCTCGTGGCATTGGGCCTTAGTATCGGTCCGTAACAGTCATTTATTTTAATTTCCCCTTAAATCATTACATTAATATTATAATATGTGTATAATTAAATTAACAAATCTTATTTTAAAAAATGAAATCTTGTTCTCTTCCATATCATACCAGATTTAATATATATATATATATATATAAATATATATTAACTAACAAAATAATACAGTTGAAAAAATCCAATAGCATGGATCTACCATCTAGGGGAGCAATAGGTGGGTTGGGGCGTCCACGCCTAAACCCATAATTACCATTTAACTTTGAATGGGTATGGGTTAGCCCATACCCGTCTTAACCCATTCTAACCCATGTTGAATGGGTTAATATATAAATGGGGGGTGGGGGTTTTGGGTAACCCATTTACATTTGACAAGTTTATTTTTTTGGAAAAAAATATATATAAGTATTAAGTATTCACCCAAATTTATCATTCTAAATTCTAAAATATGAATCTTCAAAACTCAATAATCATAATTCACACAAAAGAATCTAAATTTAGACAAGTGCTATCATAACATAATTTTGATTTCAAACTCTAAGTGGGGGAATGGTTAAATGAGGAAATGGGGAATGAGTATTTCATGACAATATGGCATATTATTGTCCAAATGTCCATGTAGTTAATAAAATATATATATATATAACTAAATGGGCGGGTTTGGGTAGTCCGAAGGTGTCTTATAGCCCGCCGTTTAAGTCTTTAAATAAATGGGTTTTAACCCAACCCGTTATGAAGAACTTTTTGGGCGTTCAAAATGGCGAATCGATGGATTATGGGCGGGCTCACCAGGTTGTAGGTTCCATGCTCAGCCCTACTACCATCTACTTAACCCAATGAAATATAAATCTGGAAGGAAATAAACCATGTGGCAAGATTCAAGTCAATAGAAGAATGCCGGCAAGATGTGACAACAGTCGAGCAGAAAAAGAGATTCCGCGACCAACAAGGACAACGGACGGCCACCATTCCTCTTCCATTCGTCGCGCCCCAGAACCATCAGCTTCGTCTCCTACGACTCTTCTCTTCTTCCCCCACAATCACTATTCCCCTTCTCTCTGCAAAAAAAGAAAAAGAAAAAGAAAAAAAGAAAACGATAAATCAGGAATAGTTGCTGACTTGCTGCAACGGAAGGGGGAGAGGTACAACTCCAGCAACAAATGGCAAGAATAACAAACAGGCGCCATTCGACGTCCCTTCCAGAAACCTTCGACTTCTTCGCCTCTCCTCTTCTTCCACCACTACCACTGTTCCCTTCTCTCTCTCCCCATCTCCTCCTTCAACTCCATCACCACCTCGTCGTCGGTGACTTCTTCAAGCTAATCAAAAGAGTCGCTGCTGCCTCCTTATCGTTCTCACCAGTAGTCTATCGGGAGGGCAAGAAAGAAAGAAAAAGTACATGCATTAAACAGCCCAAAACATAAGGGCTAGGGCTTCACTTTAGAATAGCCCAATATTTTAAGCTCTATTCAGATACCGAAAATACCCCTCCAACAAAACCCTTGTTTACTGGCTGGTTGATCTTCGAATCGCCATCGCGCTGGACTATGGACTGTATTCTTGGCTAGCCGGAACACGAGAGAAAAGATTAGGGATGGGGAGGAGAATTTTGAATGACGCACTGAGAACTATGGTGAATGCAGAGAGGAGGGGGAAAGCTACCGTTGAGTTGAAGCCCATCTCCACTGTCATATCCTCCTTTCTCAGGATCATGAAAGTCCGGGGTAAAGTTTCAATGATATACTAAGGGTTCGATTTAAGGAGCCAGATTCTATTATTAGTGCAATCATTTTTTTAACGAAAAATAATTAATGAAATGTTTCCTATGAGTGTCTTGTAATTAACCTTGAAATTATTTAGTAAAGGAATAGAAATCGTGTTTCTTGTTCATTTCTTTGTATACTTAAGCACAGTTGAAGTATAGGGTCGTTTGAGATACTTTTACTGTCTATGTTTGGTTTCAAAGTTCAATTGTGAGGGGTTTTGCATGGCTATAGGAGTTTGGTCTTGGAGACGGTTGAACTGATAATCTGTTGCAGCGTCTTCTACTTTATATTTTCTTGGAGATTAAAGACCTTTGAGTTTCTAAGTTAGAACTTTTAAGATTAAAGCGTCTTCTATTCACCTTATGATTTTCACTATAAAAAATTAGTTATTTGTGATAGGTTATATCAAGGATTTTGAAGTCTATGATCCTCATAGAGTGGGGAGGATAACAGTTCAACTTCAAGGCAGGATTAATGATTGCAGAGCCCTTACATACCGACAAGATATCAAGGCAGTAGACATTGAAAAATATAGATTGAAAACTCTCCCAACACATCAGGTTGGTAGAAGCTCCCCATTTTATTTATAACGTTTAGTGTTCTGAGTAGTTGTTTAAATTGATGGATCCTTCAGTATGAAGAATGGAGTTTGTCTGAGAGGCTCTTTAGTCTTTACTTTTCCTTGTGAACTGAAAGAAAAGCAAAAGGATCATAATGATATTGTCCTTCTCTGTGTGCAGTGGGGTTATGTTGTGATTACAACCCCTGAAGGCGTTTTGGATCATGAGGAGGCCATGGAGCGGAACGCAGGTGGTCAAGTTCTTGGTTACTTTCACTAGAACTAACCATTTCGATGTTATTTTGGCCTGAGGTATAATTGGTTTTGGCTGATGAATATTGAACGAAACGGTTGGTGAAATGTTTGGCCATCATCATCCAATCTGATTTTGTTGTCTTATTGCCTGTTCTTGCTTTGCCCTGTATGAATTTTGTAACAGTTCTCAGTTCATGCTTGATGAGTGGGATGTATATTAGAATCTTTCTCATGCTGTCCTCTCCAGCGGATGGTTTTTTCTCTATCCTGATGGAATGAAAGTATAAAACTGAACTGTTTCTTCACAAGCTATGATTGATTATATTGTGAAGGAAATTCTGCTTCTGTCAAGAATGAACTGGACAATAAGAGAGCTCTACATCTTAGTCATCAAATATAGTGTTGCATTATGTAGTCCAAAACTCATGGATCAATAAAGGCTGATTATCAGGATCAGCTCGATATCGCTTGAAATGTACCGATCATGTGCTGTACTGTACATTTGTGCACAAATTTTTTTTTTTGGCTAGGCACAAACCAGTTGGAAGCAATCTTGTTTGAAGCAATGTTAGGTATTAAACGTGGGAATCTCTTTCAGTAGAGATTCAAACTTTGTTCGCTGAGAAATTATTCTTGCATATACGCTCCCTAACTCTGGGTTCTTGGAAATATGACGTTGATTCAACACTCTGGCCTCGGCTTGGCTTTGTAGATGAAATGTTACACTTACTAGCTTGGGGTCAACTAGCTTTTCGGGCTCGTTAACTTGTGTTTTGGGCTTGCAAGTAGTGACCCAAACAGGCGTAATAACATGTTGCTGTCAAAAATGAAAGTCCAACAGAGAGTCATAAATTGCAATAAAAAGAAACCTGGTACTCCCACAATAACTTCAAGGAAAAAAAATATAATGGTATATATTGAGTAGACCGTAAAAATAGAAATTTAAGGTGTTAATATTGCTTGAGGACATATGTGTTGGTTATCGGAGTTTTGATGATAACAAGACTTAATTAATTAAAAGAAATTATGTTTTTGAATCAGTAAATATTAATTATATTAAGATTATAATTACTCGAGTAAGTTGTTTTAATTACTCAAGTAATCCCTATCTAATGAAGTTGTTGAGAGTTCACAAAATGAAAAATATCGTTTGGACAATCAAGTAGAAAATTACTCGAGTATTTCTTGATGTTACTCGAAATAATGTCGACTTCAAAGATAAGTTTAGAGTTTGCCAGATATAGCTACTCGAGCAAGTTTAATTAATTACTCAAGTAATATCAATAATGGAACAATCCATTTTAACTTATACAAAATTACTCAAGTAACAAATAGTGTTACTCAAGTAATTTTGGTTCAAAACGCTATTGTTCCGAGAAGCTATTCGAAATTACTCAAGTAACAAAATGTTACTCAAGTAATATTTGTATATTACTTAAGTAACAAAATTGTTACTCAAGTAATTTTGAATCAGACGCCGTGTTCTAAGAGTAAAGAAATACTACTCAAGTAATATATAGATTTTGCTCAAGTAACGAAATTGTTACTCAAGTAATGTTGATTCCAGTCGCTCTTATTTTAAGAGATATTTGACATTACTTTTGAACTTTACTCAAGTAATATCTATATACCTGGCAAGTAATTTCATTATACGCTACAAAGGCTTCTATTTTTGAATACCTTCGATATTACTCAAGTAACAAATGTTGTTACTTATGTAATATATTTCTAGTGGGATTTTATTTTGAAAATATGCGATATTACTCAAGTAATTTAGAATGCTACTCGAGTAAGTATTCTTCAGAATTCCAGAACACTTCACTAAATCATTAATCTCAATTCTAATCATTATGGGTCATTATCTATTTATTCTTAATCTCACTCAAATTCATTTCCATTATCTCTAATCACTTTTTTGAGTGGATTTCAATTGATTAACCTTGTTTAAATTGAGATTAGCTAAAAAGCGTCTGACGTGTCTGTAGCATTTAATACTCGCCGTAAACAAAGTTTACAAATGGATTAAATGCTCGAGCAAACGAATACATTTCCTCGAAGCGTACTTATTCCAAAAATTATTCTGAGTCAACTTCTGCACAAGTATAATCAACGACGAACGCATTTAATGAAGCAACGGTCGATTATACTCAACGGGTTTCATCTGTGCCTAACGGAAGTTCAAAGAGACACAACAACTATATTCAAAGCTTCACAACGGCATTAATGGATGATTGCCTATATGCTCACCACATTCAATTCTGCCAACTACCCAACTATCGAAACTCTGTGCATTCATTTCGACCAATTGCTATTTACTGTTTCATTAACTTTTCTTAATATCTTCAGGTATTTTCTTGTACTTCAACGTTTATCATTTATCTACTCAGTGAGGAGTTTAAACACTTATTTGATTACTTGTTTAGTTGTTAAATCTTAAGTTTGTGGAACCTTAAGTGTGGGTGTACAATTACAGCTTATAAGGGGGAGTGAGTCTTAGTGTGATAGGATCATCTCGAGTACAAAGTGTGTATTGTAACCGTGATTGTGGATTAGTAAAATACCCAAAGTGTTTGAGAACTGGACGTAGGTCGAGGAGGTAGACCGAACCAATATAAATTCTGTATTCATTTTCTCTATCTTAGTCTCTGTATTTACTGTTCGTCTTTACTTTCGGAAAAAGATTTTTGAAATCTCATATTCATCCCCCTCTAGGTGATATTCTCTTGTTTTAAATTAGTTTTCACAGTCTAAACCATATGTGTTTTACAGTCTAAATCATATAAAACTCTTATTTATTCAAGAATATATATCATATTTTCAAACATAAAACAAAAGTGCTAAATCTGTCTAGTCATTTCGATTAAAATAAAAGTATTACTATTATTTATATATTGCAACAAGTATCAAATATTTATTTAAATAATGCATAAAATGGTAAATTTTATAAAGTAAACAAATTATAAAATCATTTTCTATGAAAATGTTATAAAAAAAAATTAAAGAATGTATTCGAATAATAATTATTTATATTTAATAAATTAATTTTTTTTATTGTCCCCTTTTAATAAAATTTTAGAATAGACTAGTTATAGATATTTATGTAATTTAATATTGTTGCTATAATTTCAATTATTTTTAATTTATTTTTTCTAAAGAAAAGTTTGTTATATTTCAGAAAAGAAATGGTGCACGTTTAACAAATGTTTTTTCCTGAAATGTAACAAAAATTTCTTGAAAAATGGTGCTTGTCAGTTGTTACTTCTAGAGCCCCCATTTGAATTAGCTTTTGGAGAATAATTTCTATAGAAAAAGTGGTAAAAGTGTTTTTTCAAAATAGATTATGTAACAAAATTTTGATAATATTTGAATATTGTTATCGAAATAGCTTTTTCATGCTCAAATTACCACAAAGGACATTAGCTTTTGTGATAATTGCATATGAAGATAAGATTTTATTTTAAATATTTTTAACATTAAATTTTAAAATAAATACCAAAAGTTAAATAAATTTGTCTACAAAATTAAAATTATAACATTAGTCAATGATGTAACATGATAAAAAATAGCTCAAACATATATGCATTAACAAATTGTACATACTAAAATCATTTACAGATAATTATCTAAAATAATACTATTATATTTTAGATTGAAATAAGAAGACATAGTTGATTTTTTTTTTTAAAAGATCAAGAAAGCTAAATAAGTTACTGAATCATATGATATGTTTGTATCTTTAAATTATATATCAATTTATTAGTAAAATTAATTAGTTTGGGGAAAAAATTAAAATATAAATACTCTAAAGTAATTTAATTATTTTTCTTAATATCCTCAAAAATTTCAATTTTATGTTATATTTAAGACTGGAGGAATAATAAATTTTAACAAAGTTATTTTTCTAATAGAGACCGTGATTCCTGGTAAAAAAAAAAAAAAAAAAAAAACCCACACAAGAGGGGAGAAAATAGCAATAGGATTCGGGGGGGAAAAGAAAAGGAAACAATGGCAAGAAGAAAAAGGAGAGGAAAAAGTTGGTGGGGCCTATATGAAAAGGTCAGAATTTTTAGCTTCTCCCCAAACCTGTGTTTAGGTTTTTTTCCCCCACCCAAACCATGGTTTTTCCTAAAAGATTGTTTTTTTTTCTTTTGGATATAAAGGAGAGGGCTAGGAGCCCAAGATACAAGCAAAAAGTATTAGATAGAAGGAGAAATAAATGTTAAAACTCTCTCGATTAACATAAGACCTCAAACAATAAGGATATTCATATAAAAAAGCAGAAACAGAAATATCAGTCTTAACTAATGCATCAGCTATTCTATTAGAATCACGATCGATTACAATCAAATTAACTTGCCAATCACGACCCAAGAACTTCCTGATTTCCATTAATAGCAGGCTTCTAGTGATGAAAGTAGTATCAAGAATCAGCTGAATTACTTCCCTAGCATCAGATTCGAGGACCAACCTCTTTAATCCCAGATCCCATGCTAATTGTAAGGCTTCAAAAATAGCTCACTGCTCAACCATATAACGTTGCAATAGCCTAATTTCTTGGTAAAACCCGCCATCCATGTACCAGTACTATTTCTAAAAATTCCCCCACAATCCACCAAGTTAGATTCCACAACCACAGCTCCATCTACATTAATCTTTACTTTTAACAAGTTTGACAGATGGTGAAAAGGCTAGCACAGTCTCGGATTGGGCAGTTGATGGTTGTTGGGATTATACTCGCCTAGCCTCCGTGGTGACAAATGAGGTTATTCGCAGGTTATTGGCTACTCCTCCGCCACTGTCTACAGCAGGTGATGACTTCATGATTTGGAATGGAAATGCTAGTGGAGTTTTTACAGTTAAATCGGCCTATTTCCTTATTGAACGCCCAAATCCTCAGGCTGCTCATTCGTGTTATAAGCTTATATGGAAGTGGAAAGGAGCTGAGAGGATCCAAGTTTTTATGTGGCTTGCTTTTCAGAATAAGCTTCCGACGAATGAATGGCGGAGTTTTTGGTCCTCTACCTCAGCGGTATGTACTTTGTGTAATTCCCAGGCTGAAACTTTACTGCATATTTTGCGGGACTGTATTTACGCAAGGGATATGTGGCTGTCTCTGGTTCATCCTCAGTTTTTTCAGAGTTTTTTTGCTGCTCAGCTACGGGATTGGTTTTAGCTTAACCTGAAAAAAAATATTGGCCAATCAGCGGGTGTTAGTTGGGATCTGGTATTTGGTGTGGGCGTGTGGTTGCTATGGAATTGGAGGAATAAGTCGGTGTTTGCAGAAGAATTTAGCAGACCTTGTAATCCTGCTTCTTACCTCTTGAATACTGTCCACTTATATGTTTTCAATGAGGTGCAGGTGGTTGGTACTATGAGCGAGTCCAGCAGCCTCCTTGCTTGGCAGCCCCCAAGACTTGGTTGGACCAAGCTTAATGTGGATGGATCAGCTTCCTTATCTCATAATCGGGCAAGCTGTGGTGGTGTGTTGAGAGACTCATCGGGTAACTAGATTGCAGGCTTCTCTTCCGACCTTGGCTGCTGCAGTCCATATGAGGCTGAGGAATGGGCCCTTCTTAAAGGGCTGGAGTTGGCGTGGAGATTGGGCCTTCGTAGAGTCATTGCTGAGTCTGATTCCAGAATTTTAGTCGATCAGTTATTGGATTCTGGGGAGTCTTCCCGCTCAGTTTGGTTGCCTACAGGATTATGGAGTTCAAGAGGCGCCCATGGGAGCTCCAATTTGCTCATGTATCAAGGTCTCAAAACAGAGTTGCTGATAGGTTAGCTAGAGGTTCTGAGTTGTATTCTGATTTCATGGAACATTGTCCTGTTGCACTAAGGACTTTGGTTCTTCAAGATTGTATGGGATTAAATTCCCCTTCTGTTTCTTAATTAATTAAAGGCTATGCCTCCTCTTTATCAAAAAAAAAAAAAAAAAAAAAGTTTGTCAAACACACACTTAGATGATGTTTCACTTAACTCAACAACAAGGTCAAGTCCTTGAAAGTCAAACTAGGTTGCCAAGGAAAAAGCCCGCAATCCACGATAATAATTATTTTTTCCTTGTTAAACATATGTATCCTCTTAATAGGCAATTTTATTTGACGCATTGTCAAATACTAAATGTAGATATCTTTTCTATAAAGATTTAAACCTTAATTTACTATGTTATAAGAGAATAGCACATTCTGCTAGACTTAACGTTAACAACAGTCATTGTTTTAAAAGTTCTTCTAAATGATACTTTTTGGGCCAAGTATTTATTCTCTGCATTGAAATGAGAGGCATACTAGTATGTTTACCCCTATTAAAATACGTTGAAATGTTGACTTAAACGGAGGAGAATCATCCTTTCAAGTACATTTCGAAGAAAGGAGGAATGTTCTTGACAGTGACGCACAAGAAAAACGTTAAATCTATAATTTCGCTCGTAGAGAAATCATATGCATATAACATTTCCTGGCTTCGGCCAAAAAAATTAAATTCTGATGACGCAAGGGCGTTCGCAGGAAAGTTATTTTGCAACACTAAGGATCTATTTGGTACAAAGAATTGGTTGAGAAAGAGTTTTACCCATTTGGTAGAAAGAAGATTAGATAAGGAAAGGGAAGATCTCAAAGTTCCCATGGATTTTGGGTGTTTGGTAGACAAAAAGTTGGTCAAGATCTTCCAAAAGTCTTTTTTTCCTTATTTGAGGGAAGATGCTTTCCATCCAAAATGAAGGAAAAGCTACAATCTTCCCAGGAAAGTGTTTTTTTTTTTTGGATGATTTACCCTTAAAATTCAAATTTAGCGGAAGTTTGAATTTGGCGGGAAAGTTCGAATTTGGCGATTTTTTTTTTTTTTTTTTTTTTTTAACTTAACAAGAATATATTTTTTAAAATATATTTTAGCAAAAAAAATATTTTTCTTTTTTATTTTGAATTAATTTTTTTTTAGGGTAAAATAGACATTTCTTTACTTTACTACCACCTTTTCATTTTCTTCCTACCAAACAACTGCCCATCTTCTATCATCTTTCAAATCTTCTTTTCCCTCCTTTAAGTTCCTTTCCCTCCCCACCAATTCTTTGTACCAAACGGGTATAGAGGAGGGAAAGGAAGGGAAAGGAAGATTTGAAAGATGAGGAAGATGATTTGAGTTGTTTAATAGGAAGAAAATGAAGAGGTAAGTTGGTAAAAAATTGGGAAATTTTTATTTTACCCTCAAAAGAAATTAATTCAAAATAAAAAATAAAAATATTTTTTTGCTAAAATATATTTTTGTTAAGTTTGAACTCGTGAAAAAAAAAATCGCCAAATTCGAACTTTCCAAAGCCAAGTTTGAATTTCATGGGTAAAAATCATGTCAAAAAAACACTTCCCTGGAAGATTGCGGTCTTCCCTTTATTTTCGGATGGAAAAGCATCTTCCTCAAATAAGGGAAGATGAACACTCACCTAAGATCTTGACGACTTTTCCGTCTACAAAACACCCAAAATCTATGGCAACTTTGGGATCTTCCCTTTCCTTCTCTAATCTTCTTTTCTACCAAACGGTCCTAATAAGTCGGGATGAACAAGGGTCCGGTTTCTCTCACATGTAGCCCCCTCCCCATCCCTCCCAGGCGCATCTGGTAGTTGAAATCTGATCCAACGGTCCAGATAAAAAAAAAAAAAAAAAATTTGTTGTTTTTGTCTTTTTCGAAAAAGACAAAAAACAAAATTTCGTTTTTTTAAATCTGGATGGATCACGATTTGGATGGCCCATCTGACTGTAAGAGATGGGCAGAAAAAATGAAAGGGAGAGGATCCGGTTCATGAACAAAGGGAGAATTTTATTGAGGGACCGTAGGATGGAATTAATTTTGGTCAAAAATCAAAACATTCTAAAATTTCATTTCAAGACTAATGACCAAAACAAAAATAAATTTTGATAGGTAAAAAGACAAGTGTCTCATGCTTTATTTTTTTATTCAAAAAGATTTGATTGTTGCCATAGCTGCTGGCGAAAATCCATAACATATGATTGTTTTGTGCTAAGTGCTAACCAATTTTTAGAGTCCATGTGTGACCCTAAATGCCAACGCTAACCAATTTATATAAATCCGATAAACCTTGTCCGTCGGATGATGTATTGAAAATGAATTACAAGCTCAGCAGTACCATTTTTTTCCTTTTCTGAAAAAATTCAATATTACCATGACTTACGATATGTGGGTTATTTCTTTATGTGAGTTTTTTCTTTATTTCTTCAAATTAGACGGCCGTTTGCACCAAACTTTTTATTTTATTTTATTGTACTTTGATCTTCTCTATTTTCAACCCTGCTCCTTATTATTATTATTATAATTACCCAACTAATGCCTCTATTGCATTTTTTCCTATATATATGGTAAGCTATTATAAAAATTTGAACGGATAGATATTGCACGAAATAAATAAGGCATGGAGGTTTTTATTTAGCATATCTTTGAAACATTTTTATATTAAAAAATAATGTCTTGTATCAACAACAAAAAAATATTATACGGTAAATATGATCAAGGCAAATATTAAACACAAAATGATCTTATTTTGTCTCCGGCGCCAATTATCCGATTTGCCACCAAACATGGGAAGGTTATTGATAATCCCAGAGATTGGAATGAAAATTTGAAGTCAGAGAAGGCGCCTGCAGATGCCGAGGCCATCGCCAACTGAAGCAAGCGCAAGTTCTAAGTTCAGGCCTGTTGTATATAAGGAACATTTGAAGAAGGAAAAGAAAGGAAGGGAACTGAATAGAAACGGCCGAAGGGAAAATTAAGAGAAAACTTAAAAAGTTGTTCTATTTACTAGACATGGAAATTAAGATGGAATATGATAATTTAAAAAAAAATAAAAATAAAATATAAGATTTGAAATGTCCAAGATACCTTTACATAAAAGAACCTCCCCGACTCCCTCCTTCTTCATCCCTACGTTTGATCGACAGCCAAAAAGGGGGAAAAAACTTCGATCCAGGAAATAATCGTGGGTTCTGACCGGTGGTGGTGGTCTGGTGTTGGAGATCGTGGGTTCCGACGGTTTTCCCTCTCTCGCTACTCTCAATGTCGTGGCTACTTCGGAGATGGTGAAGGAGGAAGTCTTCGCCGGGGACGAAGAGAGTTGAAGGCGAGAGGAAGAGAGTCGAAGGTAAAGTCGGTGAGAAATCAAGAAGAAGATAAAGGGATCTAATGAGAATTTTGTAGGAAGGAAGATAAGATCCCACCAATATATGAGGGATCCTATCTTCGCTTAAACAGGGGAACTTGAGCATTCGCCGGAAGTTGAGATGACGGATCTTCTGTGTAGCAAACATCAAATGTCATGAGAGCTTTAGAAGCTTCCCTCCCCTTCTCTAATTTTCTATGTAACAAACGCATCTTTAGTACTCATTTCTAGAACCCTCATAAGTTAGAAATGTAGTCATAGCATTCTAAAGACACATAGATAGGCCCAACTACTGTATAAATGAAGGTATACGTGAGATCTTCTTTATTAAAAGAAATTAAAGCTATTTACCAAAAAAAGAAAAGAAAAATAATTTAAAGCTATTTATCAAAAAAAAAAAAATTAAAGCTGTGAAAAAAATGGAACCAAATTGGTTATCATCGTATAACTTTTCTTTGGCCAACTATTATCATATAACTATATACACACACACTCTCTCTCTCTCTCTCACACAACTAATGCAAGATAAAAAGCTAGAGAAAAGATATAAATAAAATTATAAAACAAATACAAATTGAGACCACTAAGGCTAAACACTAAAATGTAGTAGCGAGTTCTCTATTTAGAAAAACCATTCGAGTTCTAATGCTATTTGTTGAGTATTGAGAAAGCATCATGAAGGTGCTAATCCACGCTTCCACACAATCTTATCATAATGAGATTATGTTACCACTCGTCAAGGAAACATTTAGGCTTATATTTGGATGGAGCAAAAAAAAAAAAAAAAAAAAAAAGGAAAAATAGGGAGAAATACTATGAAAAAAAATAACTTCTAAAAATAATTTTAAAAAATTACTATTTTTTTAGGGTTTTTCTTCCTAATATTTTCTCCTAATTCTCTCTCCATCCAATTATAGAGTTAGACTTACATATGCCACTTGAGCCAAGCAATATCATGCTTTTCTTTTTCATCACTAACACACATTTCAAAATTTGATATAACTTGTTATGCCTTACAAGAATATCACATGGATATTATGATTCAAGCAACCATCATCTTCACAACTCACAAGGGTATGAGGCACATCTCTCGTCATCATTTTCATTTTTAATTTTATTCCAATAAAAGTGTTACTATCCCAACCAAGTAGTGCAAGATTCCTAAATGTCTATCTTGAACAAGCTAGATAAGGAAAAATTAATCTCTTGTATTAGTTCTCATAATTTTAACAATTTTATAATTTTCTCCAGAACCTTTTATTATATACTTATATAGGATTTTATTTTATAAAGAATAAGACTAAATTATAAAATATTTAAAATTATAGAGATTGAATTATATCAAGTAAAAACTATTAAGACTAAGTTACAACTGATTTCCAAACGTTTTGAGTCAAGAAGCTAAGTATAACACATTTGCAACTTTTGCCTTCATTCTTTCTAACCCAATACACACGTTTGGGGGTGGCATGCACTTGGACTTGCCCGGGTAAGATTCAACAATTGTAAATTTAATCTTATATAATAAATTAATTTTTTTTCCAAAAAAATTTGAAAATTAATAATGGCATGGATATCGCTTAACAAATTATATAATCACCTTTTTATATTAATTTATTTCTATAAAAAAAATACATGCATGAATGCAATTCATGAATTTTGCATATTTACAATTATTTGATGTTTTTAATTTTTAGTCGGAAACAATTAAATGAGTAAGATTATGAGAGCTCTTTAGGCAAGCCTCACAACTTTAAAAATACTTTCATAATTTATTCAACTTAAATAAATAATGAACGATTTTTTTTTAAAGACTAAAAATGCACTTTTAGTCCTTTAAGTTTACATGAGGTATATATTTTGGTTCCTTAACTTCATAAAGTATACTTTTGGTCCTAAAATTCTAACACCGTTAATTTTGCTAACGGAAAATGCAAACTCAAATGACAACAACAGTAAATTTAAGTGACGATTTTGTAATTAAATACTATTAGGCTTAAATTTAAAATATAGCTAAATTAAAAAATATATAAATTTGTGTAATTAAATTCCATTAGTCATTATTTAAGTTTGTTGCATCAGCATTTTCCGTTAGTAATGTTAATGGTGTTAGAATTTTAAAACCAAGAAAGATCTTTTTACCGAAGTTAAGGACCAAAAGATATCGCTTATATATAACTTAAAGGACTAAAAATATACTTTAACCTTTTTAAAAAATAAGGATATAAAATATCCCGGTTGATGCTTCTGTTTAATGGACATGGGACGTCCTCTTATCATGTTTGCTAGCAAACAAGTTTATTTGGCCCCAGTTCTTTTTAATTTTCCACGAAGTATTTTTGTCTTTATGGTTGAAGATTCAATGATTGGGGAACAAAACCGCCCATTTTTGATGTATTACTGTTTCTTATTTTTGAAATGTAAAACTAGTACAAGATATTTATTACAAGAGATTCATCGTAAACTTGATCTGATGCAGAGTGAGTGATTGGCCCAGACAAACAATCCTACTTTCAGTGATAATCCCAGGAGATTGCTAAGAAATTCAAACGATGCGCCTGCAGATGCTGAGGCCATCACCGACGGAAGCAAACGCAAGTTCCAGACGAGAATCTCCTGCGATCGCTTTGTTGAACACAAGTGCCTGCTTTCTCCATTTTCTTTTTTGCTCCGGAACTTCCACTTCTGGCATCCCCACACTTCCACCCCAAAGCGTGTTATCGTACGCGATTATCCCTCCGATCCTCACCAATTTTATCAGCCTCTCATGGTAATTCCAGTAGTTCTCTTTGTCTGCATCCACGAACGCGAAATCAAAGCTTCCTTCGTTTGCAGGCTGCACCATCCATCGAATTCATTCGATTATTCCACATCCAGTTCTATTTTTCTCTTCCGTGTAACTAAATTGAAAATTACGCAAAACAGAGCAGAGTATGTGCTTACATCTTCTAAGAGTTTGTCCAGAATTGGCAGGGCTTGGGATTCCACGAAATCAATCTTGTGTTCCACGCCGGCCCTTTTGATGAACGGAAGCCCGATTTCAAAAGGATTTCTGGCCGGATCCAACGCTAAAATCTGCAATCAATCAATTTTCAGGGACAAGAAAGAACAGATATTACATAATAATGGACTCGAAATAAGATAAGCGGACGGGACCTTTCCATCATCAGGAATGTTGAGCGCAGTGAGAAGAAGGGAGTATCCTGTGAACACTCCGACTTCAATCGTCTTTTTCGCGTTCAGGAGCTTCAAGAGCAAGGCTATGAGCTGACCCGCATCAGGTGAAGTGGCCATAAAGTGCCTGAAAATAGGGTTTAAATTCGATGAAATTGAAGTGAAGAAATGAAGGATTTGAAAGAAGAAGGAGAAGAAGTTACTCAGGGTGGTTGACGTTGGCATTCCTCAGCTCTCGGAGAGGCTCCGGCTCGCGTGGGAAAACGCTGGTCTCCAAAATATACTGTGGTACAACATATAACAATCATGAAGTGATGAAGGAAGAAATGAATAAGTTGAAAATATAATGAAATGTGTGAAGCGAATGAAAAATGGAGAAGAAGTAACTGAAGAAACCTTCAATAATCCCTCACTCCTCAGTATTGGTTGATTGGGGATGTTGACATGGACTGGTTTGCCTCCGTTCTCCATGGTGCTGCAAGGTGTAAGCTACATACGCACATCATCGTTTTATAAGGGAGATTCTGGAATTATAACACTATTTTATTTCAAATTATGATATAAAGAGCTGAGATTCCGAAATTATGGTAAATGATATTATTTATATGAATACTTATTATTTTGTTATTATTAGTATTATAAATTCACCTATATAGCCGGTTGTCAAATTCATGAGCTTAAATAAACTTGAGATAACAATCTAAACTCAAATCTTAAACTCATAAAATTTATTTTTATTAATAAATAGGTGTTAAAAGTATACAATTAAATCAAAAAAAAAAGGCAATGATTGTATTTAAATATGTTTTTCATATGAATAATTGAAATCAAATTCATCAATGTTCCTAATTTATCATACTGGATAAGAATTTTTTTTTTTATAAAGCTCATATATAAAACTATTAAATATGATCAAATCGGAAAAATTAGTAAGACATTAAAACTTAGTTAACACGAATTTATAAGATGGAAACGTAAAAACGATAAACCTGGATATGTGAACTCATGTATTTAACTGAGTTTACAAGTAACATAAGTTTAAAGGTAAGTTAACATGATTTTGTTAATTAAAAATATAAAAATGGTAAACTCAAACCGTCAACTTACGAGTTAAATAACAATATCTATAAATACTTGTAGAATTTTGTAACCCTAATTGTAAATTAAAAGCTGACAATTTGCATATGGACAAGGGTAAGTTTTACTTGTAATTGTTAAAATGTGTATGCGTATTTGTAAAAGAAAAGAATGAAGGACACTTTGGTCATTGATCGTCAAAATAAAATTCCACTTTGGTCTTTTAGTACTAATTTCAAAATATTTTAGGATTTAAATTAAATAACGGGTTAATATTATTATTAATCCTTATAAGTTGTTTAAATTTTAGTTTTTGTTTTTATAGTTTCAAATTATTGGTTTTAGTCTACATAATTTTATAAGGGTTTATCTAAGGGTAACAACTGGTCCTTGTAATTTTATCAAGTATTTTAGTTTTAGTCCTGATACTTAAATTTAGATTAAGTCTTTAAGAAGCTACGAAGATCAAAACTAACCATTTGAAAGAACATAAAACAAAACTAATACTGTCATTAAACTATAAATATTAACCCTTAAATAAAATCAAATCTATGAAGGTGTTGTTTGAGGTTCACATTAGGTGTTTTTCCTTAGGTGCTTTTTATGTATTTCCCATCTAATTAGAGGGATATGGGAATTTTTATTTTTTTATATATTTTATTTATTTAGATTAAATTATATGTTATGTCTTGAATTTTTTTGTACCCGTATCTCAAATTAACTAATTTACAAGTCTTGTATTTAAAAATATTTTTCCTATAACACCAATATCCTGAAAAATTAATTAATTTAAGATACTAGGTAGAAAAATTCAGGAAACAACATATAATTTAATTTATATGTGTGTGTATTTTCTCTTTCCTAATATAAAAAGTAAAAAAAAAAAATTCTAAATCATCCGGATCTTATCTAAACAGTCAAAATGAAAATAATTCTCCTACCCCTTCTTAAAAAGTAAGAAGGATAGGTAGGGAAACTATTACAGTAGGCTTACATAACGTGAATCCGATGGGTTTGTGAACTTTAAACTTTTCAACCTCTCTCTTAGTCTTTTCAAACCACTTTTACCTTTTTCTTTCTTCCACGAAGAATTTACCTTGCAAGAGTATCCTACGTAAGCCTATTTTCTTTTACCTCCACCAACTCTCATCAACGGCTCGATATGTGTATTTTTCTACAAGACTCCACATTCCAAACTTGTGGGTAGATCTTCCCTATTTTTCAAGATCCTCAATTTTTCTCTTGATTACTTTTTATTGTCCGTACTGAAAATTTTATCCCCTCCATCCTACATTATCTTTTCATCTAGATGGTGGTTATTGCATTAAATATGAAATTGCAAATGTTATTATATTTATAATTTAACTTAGTATTTTATATGTAAAGGCTTATGAAATACTTCCTCCCCGGTCCTAATTATAAGACCTAGTTAACTTTTTTAGAGAGATTAAAAAAACTAATTAAATTACTTTAGAGTTTTTTTTTTTAAATTAATTAGTTTAGCTAATAAACTACTCCTCAGTCCTAATTATAGGAACGCTTTTTGTAGTGCAATTTACACTACAAAAGTGTTCTTATAATTAGGACCGGAGGTAGTAATATATAATCCAAGAATACACAACATATGAAATGATTAAGTATCTTATTTAGCTTCCTTAATCTCTCTAAAAAAGTCAACCAGGTCTTATAATTAAACCGGAGGTAGCATGAGATTTTCTTGTATTTCATGCCAGTTACCATTATATATATATATATATATATATATCATATATCATATTTTTCTTTCTTCCTCCATAACTCACCGAACTTCTAGCAACTAGCTATGTAAATATACGTACCACTCTGATCTTATTTATTAGTCCATTTTGACCAAAAATTGTAGTCCTATTTATTAGGGGCGAGCATGGGCAAAGCGAGGCCGGGTAGGCGATGGGCTCTCGGCGATGCCCAAACCCAAAAGAATGAACTGGCCGCATTTTGTAGCCCGATGCCTGCTGCCCGCCCGATAAGAGCCCTAATCATTTTTGGTCAAGGCGAGGTATGCTTCCCTACCCAAATAGTGAGCCGTGCTCTACTCCATGAAGATTCTTGTTCATACTTTACACAATTTCAAAGTTTTAGAGATATCTGAAGTATAATATAATATATTTAGACATAATAATATAATATATTTTAAATAAAATAGTATATATAGAATAATATTTATTTAATTTTCCGGGCAAGGCCAAATGGGCAGGGCAAGACCCCCTGCCCAATGTCCAGCCCTGCCCGGTTATTGGCCTAGCCCAAAACTGCCAAAATGTCTTTCGGGCCACCTTTCTAGGGCTAGGCAAGGCAATTTTTTACTGGGCTTGGGCAGGCGTACAGGGCACCTGGGCACCATGCTCACCCCTACTATATATAAGTCCAGTTTTATGTAATAAATGCGATTGTGACAATTTTACCTATATTAATTGTACTCGTGATGATAGAGAGAGAAGAAACAGTTAAAAAGTAGCCAATCATAAATGAGGGCAAAGTTGAAAATTCACCCCATAATCATTGAGTTAACTAACTCTCTTTGATATATGAGATTTGGTTAAAATAGACTTATAATTAGGACTAGAGTGATATATTACATTCCATTAATAAAAAAAAAAAGACTCCACACATCTTGTGCCTTCCTCTCTCTTTGCCCAGAACTTGTTTCCCTCATTGCCAAAGGACAAGCAGGGAAAGCTCTCCCGAATCTACCCGTCCGATCTAATTTTTTTGTAATTTTTAAATAAAAAATCATTTTTTTAAAAAATGGCAGTTCAAAAGTTATTTTTTTTTTATTTTAGACTCTCTACTCATGAAAATAATTTTTTAAAAAATAAAAAAATTAAATCTGAACCGTCCAAATCTCATATAGAAAATCAAATTAACTTGGGGGTTCTTGAATACAGTTCTTGTGACCTGTCAAGCAAAGTAGAACACCCTCAACAGGGATGCCTTTTTGTCCTTCTTTGTTATTCTTCCATCAAGGACCTTTTCTTTTTTCTTTTTAAATAAATACGGGCAAGCCGGAGCTTGAAAGATAGTGTGGGAGTAGACCACAAGGGTCTAGCCCATAATACATCAAAATGACAGCAAACTAATGGCAACACGCCATCTGGTCTTCCAATACCATATCAAGGCAACATCTAGGGATTGTCGGGGTCAACACTACATCTGCATGTTCGGGAGCATCATGACCTTGCTTGGCCATACAGTCAACACACGCTATGTTCTTCCTTGGAGTATAATGGAGTTCTACTATCCAATCTCGGAAAAGAAGATCCCTAATCTCACCAATGATGTCTCTTAGTGGATGATCGGTGCAGCAATCCCTCATAAGCATGTTGATTGCATCAAGAGAATCAGAGTATAGGATTATTCTTTGCAAGCCCATCTGGTGACACACTTTAAGCCCAGTTAAGATGGCATATAGCTCAGCTTCAATAATAGTCTTGATCCCAAGAGACTTGTGAAACCCCATCAACCAGTGGCCTTCAGAAGTTCTGATCACTCCTCCATAAGCTGCTTGGTGTTGAGGGCGCACAGAACCGTCAACGTCAATGCGAACCATGTTCATAGGGGGCGGTGTCCAAGACTCTTCCACAAACCTGTCAAGATGAAAGATTTGGTGAGATAAAGTTTGTTTAGTGGAGTTTTCCATGAGGAGGTAGGTACACAGGTGGATCATCTCCCTGGTGTCTGTGCTTTCGCCTTGAAATACATATTTGCATCTAGCGTTCCAAAGGATCCAGCATCCCAGACTGAAGACCCTCTGCCAGGAGAAATTTTGGAATTTCCCTTTCCCAGGATAGTGATCAATGTTCCAGTTGAGCCAGGTGTGCAAATTACCTGCAAAAAATTGAGCAAAATAGTTAGGCATTAAAATTTGTTTCCACATGTTTTTAGCTCGCTCACAGTCCCTGATTATATGGAGGACACTTTCCTCACTGTTACATTGGAAAGGGCAGAGGTTATCATTCGTGAGCCCAGTTCTGGCTCTGAGGGAGTTAATGATCAGCCTGTCATGACCAATTTGCCACATAAGAAATTTTACTTTCTCAGGGATCTGCCATTTCCACATGAGGGCCCAAAATCTATTGGTATTAGCATTACCCCAATCAGAGAGGTAGCGATACGCGGATTTGACTGAAAAATATCCATCCTTCGCCGGCCTCCAAGTAAAACAGTCAGGGGAACTATTAGAAGGAGGATGCATCCTGGAGATGGTGTTTATGATTGCAGGAGGAAGGATACCAACCCATCTGTTAATGTCCCAGCTTCCATCCGTTAAAAGCTGATCACGAACCGTCTCATCTTCATTGACCATGGTTGGATCCGGAGTGTAGGCTATTAGTGGGCGCTCCAGGGGAAGCCAAAGCTCTTGCCAGAATTTGGTACTTGCTCCGTTATTAACCCTCCTTCCAACCCCAGTAAGAAAAGTGTCCCAAACCTCCACAATAGCTTTCCAGGTTGAAGAGGAATTTCTCTTTCTGGATACGAGGCACAAGAGTATCGCCACAATTATATTTAGACCAAAGGCATTGAACCCACAAAGCCTGCTTCTTCCCCAGGAGGCTCCAACAAAGTTTCATGATGAAGGCTCTATTTTGGCGCCGAAGACTCTTAAACCCAAGGCCACCTTGTTTCTTAGCTTGAGTAATTTTGTCCCAGGTGATAAGATGCATTTTCTTCCCATCTTCTTCTTGAGACCAAACAAATTTCCTCGAGATTTTATCCAATTCATTAATAGCACAGATAGGAAGAAGAGTTGACTGCATACAATAGTCAACGGGGTGGATAACACGTTTTAATCAAAGCATCAATCGACTCCCGCAATAGTCAAAAACTTACTCTTCCACATGGACGGCTTCTTTCGAGCTTTTTGCACGATGGGATAATAAGTGGCTTTCGTGATTCTGTTATGAATGATCGGCACACCCAAATATTTCCCAAGGTCGGAAGTAATCCCGATTCCAAGCAATTGGCTTAACTAAGAGCTTTATTGAAGTTGACATTTTTGGAGCAAAACATTTGGGATTTTGTAAGATTAATTCTGTGGCCAGAGACTTCGCATAAGCTTTGCATACCTTACGAACTTCGATCATTTGGCTAGAGCAGGCTTCAAGAAAGAGGATAAGGTCATTAGCAAAGAAAAGGTGAGATATATGCGGTCCCCTTCTTTTGAAAGAAAACGGTTTCCGTGATGTCTACCACACTCGACTTTAATAAGATGACTCAATCGTTCCATGCAAAGGATGAAGATGTAAGGGCTTAGAGGGTCTCCTTGTCTCACACCTTTAGAAGGAGTAAAGCTTCGACTTTCATCCCCGTTCCAAAGGATGGACGTGGATGAAGTGGAGATACAAGCCATAATAAGGTCAACAAGATTGCCTTCCAACCTTAGGTGAATAAGAGTGTTTTGAATGAAACCCTAGTCGAGTCTATCAAAAGCTTTCTCCATGTCAATCTTGATGGCAACAAATCCTTTTTTCCTGCCCTTCATTCTCATAGAATGAATAATTTCCTGGGCAATAAGAATATTGTCGCAATTGGATCTGTTAGCAATAAAACTGCATTGTTCAGGGCTTATAAGGTGAGGCATAACTTCTCGGAACCTACTAGCCAATATCTTAGTGATAATCTTGAAGCTAACATTACACAAGGATATTGGGCGAAAATCCTTTAGCGTTGAAGGGTTGTCGACCTTAGGAATGAGAACAACCTTGGATTTATTAATACATGCCATATTAAAAGGGTGTTTGAAACATTCCTCGATAAAATCGCATATCTTGTCACCCATAACATCCCATTGGGTCTGAAAAAAATGAGCCTGGATCCTGTCTGGGCCAGGGGCTTTAGAAGCACCCATAGCAAAAGTTGCATCCTTTATCTCAAGTCTGGTAACCGGTCGAGATAGAGCACACAACTGGCGAGCATCCATGCTAGGAAAGTTGGAACACCACCCATCAGGGTCCTTAACAGACACATCCCGAGTATACAGATTAAGGAAGAAATCATGGGCCATTGTTTTCATAGTATTATGGTCATCAATCCATTCTCCCGCTTCATTTTGGATGGCTCCAATCCTCTACTTCTTCCTTTTGATTAAGGTAGAGGCATGAAAAATCTAGTATTTCCTCTCCCTCCCGAAGCCACTTACTTCTGGATTTTCGGAACCAGTAGATCTCCTCTTGGGTTGCAACTTTGTGATAATCCTCCCATAATTTCTTTTCCGGCCCTGAATAGCCCAGTTTGCAAATTCATCCGTCTACTTCTATCAATTCCTTCTAGGCGACGACGAATCAACCGGTTCTTCTTTTTGGTGAAGTTTCTAACCCGATTTCATTCCACCCCAAGAGAAACTCGAAAACTATGCAATCCTTGAAGCCAATTTTTCTCTCTCCAGCTTCTTTGTAATTTCCTTGAAATCATTTTCAAGGGACCAAGCATCCGATAAGAAAAGGGTTTCGGGAGCCACGCCCGGGCGATTGAGGATTGGAATTCACCACCACAATCCTATGATCAAACTTGAATTTAAGCTCGTAGCGGGCACTATAGTTGGGAAAGCAATTCAGCCAATTGAGGTTGGTAAAAACCCAATCTATCCTTTCTTTCATACCATGCCCTTCCCAAGTAAATTTCTCGCCTTGAGTCCTTGCTTCAATCAGGCCGGTATCGTCAATGCACTCTCTGAATTGTCGCATCGAGGCCCAAGAGGAGTCGGCCCCACCGAGTTTATCGCCGGGGGATAAGTAAGCATTGAAGTCACCCAAAACTAACCAAGGAAGATTGGATTGAGTAGCGAGAATGCGGAGAGAGTTCCATAAACTGATTCGACCGATTAAATTAGTTTGCCATAAACCACAGTCACAAGACTAATAATATTACTAACATGATCCTTGACTTGACAGTGAAGTAACTGAGTGGTGGAGGTAATATAGGTAATGTCAAAAGCATCGATGTTCCACCATAACCAAATGCCTCCAGAGAAACCAGTTGATTCAATACGAATCCAATGGCTAAAACCAAGCTTACGACAAACTTTATCAGCTCTTGCACCGCTAATACGAGGCTCCAAAAGACAAAGAATGTTAATGCAATATTTTTTGACAATATCTTTAATAGTTAAAGGGAAGGCCCGGCTACCGGCTCCCCTACAGTTCCAAGAGGCTATAAACATTAAATATATGTAAAATAAAACAAGAAAGGCATAGGGATACTTACCTGGGGCACTCGGCCACATCTTCATGACGCTGCACCAATTGCATTCCAGCCATAGCCAGATCATTGGCTTCCATAAATTCTGGTGCAATGTCTTCATTAGGGTCCTACTGATCAGGGGGCTACTGCATAAAAGAGTTAGAACAACATAGCTCAATAAGATTCTCAGTCAGAGTTTTATTCCCTTGTTGAACTGTGTTGAGTATGCTTCCATGGACTAAGTTGTGAGTGTGGTGGCCTTTAGCATTTTTCTTCCCAGTAATTTTTTTATTTTCCATATGTGAGACCATGTCCCGAGTTAGCAATAATAATCTCTTTATGTGCTTGATCCAAAGGCGCTTTTGCAAATCATTGCCAAAAGAAGTGGTTTCTAATTCATTTTAGATTGTTTAGCCCCATATTATTTGAAGAATTGGGTTCTATTCCATTATTATTGGTGGGCCGGCCCATTTAAAGAGGCCACGACGAGTGAGCTTTTAACCAGGTCCATTTGTGGTGCTTCACGATCCAAAGGTTTCTAGCTCAATTGGAGCGTTGGGCTTACTTCCTTCCTTGGTGATACACGGCCCACCTAATGAGTTAATGGAGGCTATAACCTTTAGCCTGTATAGAGATTTGGTTTTAGGGTTTGAATCAGTCTTTTGACCCGATTTGAGCTCCAGTTCCTTCCTTTTTTCGTGCGCCTTCACCCTCACCGAGGACAGTATGTCCTTCTTGATCTCATTCTGCTTGATAAATTGCTTCTCCGGACTGGAACCGGCTTGATTGTCGACTCTCTTAGAAGAGTAGATCACCAACGCGTCCTTGGGTGTCAGATTTTCTTCATCATCGAGGTCTTCAATTGCCGAAAATCGCGAGCTCTGGCCAAGGTGGGTGTCCTTCGTAATCCTAGCTCCGGGTCTCAAGGGTTTTTGTTGGGTTTCCCTGGATTCTGACCGTTGCATCGTCCTGGCACGGTTAGCCCTGCGATTCACCAGCATCCAAGGTCCGAATGAGTCGTCCGTACTCGTTGCCTGAGTATTAGCCGACGGCCTGATTATGGGTTGCTGCGGTGGTTGGTGCGGCGGACTTGGCTCCTCCTGAGGATTCGAATCTAGGCTCTTATAAGGGCATTTGTCCCATCGATGGCCAAACCGCCCACAAGTAAAGCAAATGAGGGAGAGCCCCTCATACTCAACATTAAAAATTGAACCAGCTGTGATAACTTTCGGTATTAGTTTCTTTTGGAGATCAAGCTCAACACATATTCTAACAAATTTCCCTCGCTGGATTTTTGGTGTTTCAGCCTAAAAATCATGGAGAGTATTCATGTCAACTTTCAAAGTGCGTTCGATTCTGTCACCTAACCGAGAGATACAATGCTTATTATAGCAGTGCATTGGGACATCAGGGATACGGACCCAAGTCGCTACTCTACCTAGAGGATTCTGGTAAGGGTTGAAATATGGCGTCCATCTCTGAATTAACACGCAATGCTGTCTGATCACCCATGGCCCCTCATAAAGAACTTTCCTGTAGTGTGATCTCCACAGTTCTTTGTCTTGAAATCTGACCACAAAATAGTTATTAGGGATGTCAATAAGTTCAAAGGTCGAGAACCCCCAGAGTTTTGTCAAAAGATCTTTTAGCACATATAGATTGAATTTATTGCCCAAAGACATGAGGATTAGGCATAATTCCATGGTTCGCACCACTCGTTATACTCCTCTTCTGAACATGGTACCACTGGGTAAATTTCCATAAGCCTTTTCATTTCTTCTGATTCTTGAGGAATTTTCCAGCGAATTTCCTTGTCATCAGCAAAGAGATCTTCTTCCTCCATTATGTGATTGCTGTGGGCTACCCCGTTGAATCCCAATAATGAAGCACGATAGGATGAGAATTTTGGATGGCTTTCTTCTTTCTTGTCATCTACTTTCTTGCTCAAGATTGATTCTTTATCAGAAGATTGCTCTGTTTCTTTGTCTGTCATAGTGTCATCCATGATGGCCTGAGGAATTTCTTCTATTTTCTTTTTCTTTTTCCGGTCATCTTGACCTTCAGCAGGCGGCCGATCAGGCGGAAGTTTGCGTTGTCCAGAGTCAGAGATTGGGAGAGCTTCCGACGGGTCCATTCGTGGATGAGAGAATCTGCTTTTTTAAGGACCTTTTCTTTTGCTTACCAATACATACATATTAATAAACACACATATATAATGTCCATATTTAAATGTGTTGTATTTGTATAATGATTTTTATTACTAATAAATATAGAATTTTTATATACAATTTGATTAGTGGTAACGAATAAGTATGTATTTAAATAATATTAATTTCTAAAAAGGTAGATTTAGACTCTAGAGTAATAAGGGATGATAAAAAGCTTCTATAAGTAAGATAAAAAGTTGGCAATTTATGAAGGGACCTAAATCTTTTTCAAACAAAAAACATCATGGTTTGGGTGTGGACAGTCTACCTGCTTCAACTTTGAATGATGGCTGCTGGTGATGACAACCTTCTATATATTTAAAATGTTTAATTATACAAAATTTTATGTACTTCAAATTAGTTGCATTTGACTCCATGATTTTTTTATGTTTAAATTTAATCAACCCACACTTTATTTCTTTTATTATGGATCTATCAGTGTTAGCTTACCGTTATTTTTTAATGAAAATTGTCATGCCAAATCAATAAGAGATATTGTTTACGATCATTATTAAGGGTTTGTTTGGTAGGAGTGAAATGGTGAGAAAGGGAGGGGAGGGAAAAATTTTATGAATCGGATTTAAAAAAATTGAAGAAGTGAAGTTATAAAATTTTAATAAAGATAAGATGTGAAATAAAATTGTCGAGAAAAATTAATTAAAAATTTTAACCTCACTTTTCTATTTCTTTTTTTAAAAAAAAATCCAAGTCCCGTAAATTTTCTCTCCCCTTCGAATCCCTCATATCAAACCGCCTTTAATAACATAAGATTTAGCTTGTACAATTCGGAATACAAACTTAATCTTATACTAAATATGGGAGGTGGTACATGAGTAACATGACATCCTATGTAGAGCTTGGAAATCGCTACCGAGCTGTCAAGTCGACCCTTTTAAGCACTAACCCTTCAACTACTGGGTTTGTAAATTGAAGTTTCTAAATGAAGTTGGCCCTACAAGGCTAGCCCATGTCGGTAAGGGCCGACACATTAGGACTTTAAATATATATATATATATATATATATAAACTTGACTTGACTATTTAATTTACTAATTTATATGTATTTTTTTGCTTGTTATAGAGTTATTTATCCATTTAATTACAAATACATAATAATTATACTTTAATTTTATGATTTGGTTTAATATTTGTTGCAAATAAAGATCATAGATGTATTCATGATGTGAAAGAAGATATTCTTCATATTTTTACCCATGAAGTAGAGCCTACTACTCGAAGTGAAGCATAATTAAATATCTTTGAAATTGATGATAGTAGCGAAAAGATAAAAATGATAGTCATCGTATTCATGCTGCTTAGTGATAATTAAACTTGTTATGCTGTGTGAGTTACTTGTGGACAATAATTTACTCTTGATTACGAATTAGTGACTGCATTTGTTTATCGCATTAAGTGTGTTGTGTAGACATTAATGTTGGCAACATTTATTTGATAAATTAGAACTTCAATTGTTGTAATTTACTAATTATTTTTCTTTGGAAAAACGGAGAAAAAATAGTTAAAATTTGGAAGTAACTTACAGGGCCGGCCCCAGCCACATTGCTTTCTTGTGGGTTTTGAAAAAAGATATTTTTTTTACCCTGAGTCTTGTTAGGCCCTGGCCTTTTAAGGGCCAAGCCGGCTTTGATTCCCAACTCTAATCCTATATAAGTTAATAATTTTTTAAAACCCCCAAAACCTTAAGCTAATTATATAGAAGGCTAATTTTAAATTTTAAAATGCCAATGATAGACTGATAGTCTAAAATTTAGGGGGTTTGGTTAAATTATTAACCTGCATATATAAGATATCATGCGTCCAATATTAATTCCGTATGACAATTTTCGCAGAGTTACACATCCCAGCTTATTGTGTAATAAAATATGCAAAATATTTTCAACTAAAATAAAATTATTCTAGTCTTAACTCTCCAAAAAATTATAGGTTGAAACTTCAAATTTATATATAAACTAGGATTCAATATAGGTTCTCATATCTACGGTGAGGTCTGTGTGATCCAAATACAATTTCATTTCAATATTACAAACTTAAAATTTTCAATAATGGATGATTTTTAAATAAAATATCATTTTTTTAAAAACCAAAAAAATAATATATTATATTTTTTGAGTGAATATAGGATATTATATTTATTTTAGATTATACACACATTAAACAATATATTTTTTTTTCAAAAAATAAAAATAGAAAAAAAAAATTAAATCTATATCATCTAAGTAGACTTAAATGCCCATCAAGGCTAAAATTAACGGTGTTAGAATTATAAGACTAAAAGTATATTTAGCATCTATTTGAGCATACCATGTGTGGATTGAGTTTGCGTCTTTAAGCATTTTTTACATAAACACAAATATATTTAGAATCTATTTAAAAATACCTTCATCATACCATTAAGTGTGTGGATTGATTGATTGTAAGTTGTTCCAACTTAACAAGTAGTCTCTTATTTGAATCCTGTGTATGCAACCGTAGTAATGGCTCGAAGGTAGTGAAATTCTCCCCCTACTGTGGACCTACATTTTTACAAATCAAACTATTCAATTACTAATAGCACTAGATACCAATCAATTAATAAAAAATACTTTCATGAGTTGATAATAGTATTGTGGGATAAATTATTCAACTCACAATACCTCACCTTCGTTGAAATTGTAAGAGTCGTGGATCATACGTCATATGATATGTGCCCAGTGCCCTAATTCAGTGCGGTTTTATTGGATTATGATGGGACAAGGATTATGTTTGGGGGTCAAAATTACTCGTATTTAATAATCAACAACTTCTTACGCCGTTGAAATTCATATTAACAACTAGGAAATGTCTTTGAATAATACACACACTTATGCAAAAGTTATTGGATATTTCATAACGTGGGGGTAATTGTTGAACATTTGGCATTTTTGCCTTTGATAAGTAATAATGTTTAACGAATTCTTGATGTGACTTGCATGTGGTTTGACTTTGAGGCTAAAGATCAAATGATATACTAGTATTGTAATCACCACGCTTTTGACCATTCTTTGGATTGGAACAGACAGACGATGATACACTGTTATTATAATCACCAAGCTTTTGACAACTCTTTGGATTGGAACAGAAAGACAATGATATACTAGTAAAATCACCACGCTTTTGACAACTCCTTGATTGGAACCGAAAGGCAAAATAAACAATACTTCACCCCCCTACTATATCCTTTATTATCCAAGACTTCCTGACCATTGTACTTATCAGTCGTAAATCTAGATGTCTGTCAAAGCCAAAGTAATTATTATTATTATTATTATTTCACTCTATTATAATCTTTTTTTCTATATATAATTTCAAAATTCTTAATGGAGTTTTATCATCTATAAAAGTTTTAATTTGACCCCCTCCTTATTATGTATATTCTTAATGTAAGAGTCAGTTGATTTTATTTAAAGAGGTTAACAAAGTAAGAAGTTACTTAATCAAAATATATGGTGTGTATTATTAGGTTATATATCAGTTTATAAGTTAAACAAATTAATTTTTTTAAAACATGATAAATATAGGTACTTTAATGTAACTTATTTCACTACAAAAAAGCCTACTTTCAGCAGTAACTTTCAATGGCAGCAATAAGAGTTGCTTATGAAAACTATACATTTCATCGGTGACTTTTGAAGGTATAACTATTAATAGTGACAAGAATTGTTACCGTGGAACGATATCATTTTCAGCAGCGACAATAATTGTCATCGTTGAAAGATGTACTCTTCTAAGGCGACAATTTTTATCGCGGCCGAAAGTGCAATTTTTAGCAACGACTTTCTTTTGTTGCCAAATAAAGTGTACTTTCAGCAGTGAGTTTTTGATGTGATAATATTTTTTTATTGTATAAAAGTGATAATATTTGACTAAACATATCGTCATACAAAAATTTATCACTTTTTGATCTGAATTAATTTATCATTTTTGAGTGTTAATTGTTAAGTATGATTTTCTGATCCATGAAATTTGTATTTCTTTTATTTTTTTTGATATATCATGATAAGTTAAATTAATATTTCGTTTTTTATTGAGTTATCGGTGTTCTACTTTTCCTGTTTAAGAAGTTTCCTAATTAGTCTTTAATTTTTTTTTTGACTTGTGTTAAGATATATGATTAGATTGGATTAGTGTGATTAGGCATAATCATAGGAGCTGATTTAGGATATAGAATTATCACATTTAATTCCCTTCAATACTCCTCTTGTATACATTTTGTACAAATCCTTCTCTAACACAAGTTATTCATAGGGATAATCTCATATAAAGCTACGTAAAACAAAATAAAAAAATTCTAAATCGGGTTGGTAAATTCAACAAATCATTAATTAAGTCATCAACCCAATTTAAGATTTTAAAATTCTTGTAAAATGACTTTAATGCCCCTTTTCTCTTTTCTATCAACCTTTCTTCTCTCCCTCTTAAAAGAGTATTATTACTTTATGACTTTATATAAAAGGGTAATCAAGAATAATTCAAGTATGACATGCCATAATAATATCATTAATATCAATTAAATATATTTTAATTGAAAGTCAATTAATTGTATTAATGATTAAAAAAAATGCGAGTTTTTTTTTTTTTTTAAAAAAAGTTGTTATTTTTATCGGGTGAGATAAAAGAAATAAATGAATAAATAAATAGCATATCTCATGCCAACTTCACCCTTTATAAAATTGAATTGAAATAAAAGTTATTTTTACCAATATTAACCTAAATCAATAATTTTCCTTAACACATAAATGTGAGTTTTCAAATAGTAATTTGGTTAATATTTCAATTTCAATTTTTTAATTTTTTAATATAAATCAGTAATATTATTTATCTTTTTAAAAAGGGGCGTTTAAATTTCGTATACTTCTATGGATATTTCAGAAAAAAAGATGTAAAATGAACTTAAAATTTCATAAAACGGTTTACATCAATATAAAAATTTCCAAAAAAAAAAAAAAAAAAAAACCTATATATGTGTGTGAAAAATATAGAAAAATTCATACTTAATTAATATATTTACCAAAATATGTCTTTTTTATACTGACATATATTATAAGTTTTCTTGAAAAATGAACTCTTTGCTGAAAATATTGTAGGTTTTTATTCTTATGATGATATACTTAATATATTCTGTTGTATTAAAATTAATTTTGATATATACATGGAAAATATAAGTTAGGGAGTAATAAAACTCATTAATGAGGAGAGAGGAGAGGGTATTAAAGTTATTTTACCCATATTTTAAAATCCTAAATTGGATTAATGACAACTCAATTAAAGATTTATTGAATTTACCAACCCGATCTAGAATTTTTCTATTTTAAATAGCTTTATATGAGATTCTCCGTCATTCATATTATATTTCTCATTATGCTTACTACATAAAATTAGTCTTTAAATTTAAATATTATAAAATAAAAAATAAAAAAAATTATTTTTATAAAAATTTGAATATATTATTTAGTATGTGAGAAATCATGTTTCTTTTAAAATATTCACTTATTCTCTCGTAGAGGTAAAACTTATCTTCCCTCCAAAAATTTCGCAACCTCCCTCCTAGACATGCTATTGTGGATGAGGAGGAAAGGGAGCATGTCACTAATAAGTTTTATAAGGGTTAAGTAGCAATTTTACCCAATCAAACAAAAGATCAAACACATCATCCTCCATTGCATGCATTTCCCAATCAAACAATAATCACTCACCCGAGAATTTGTCCGAAAAAGTGTTTCGAACAAATCAAACAAAAAAATAAGATTGAATTTATCCAAATAGAAGATCAAACAGGTACGTTGCAGGCAGTTCAAACGAATTTTTTCAAACAATAATCACTCGCCTGCAGAATTATCTACGTGAAAGATTAACGAACCTCTGGTGCATTGTAAGCAGAGATGATTGAGAGAATAAAGCTTACAAAAAGTGTCAAATACAATTAATTAGGGTTGTTAATGGAGGGGCAACTTTGTTACGTTTTTATACTTCTAGGGCAACATTGAGACCAAAAAAAAAAATTCCAGGGCAAAATTTCTCCTGGGCGTGTACTTCCGGGGGCAAAACTGCTAGTTAACCCAATAGAAAGTGAGAAAGATGTCATGTAGACAATCCACGTCAGCATAATGGGGTCAACTAATGTTTGACCGTTAGAGCTCTTAATGGAGGGGCATCATTGCTACATTTTTAGACTTCCAAGGCAACATTGCTTCAAAAAAACTTCTAGGGCAAAATTACTCATGGGCATGTACTTCCGGGACAAAATTGTTACTTAACTCTTTTTATAAAAATTTGAATATATTACTCCCTCCGGTCCTAATTATAGGACAAAGTTTGTAATGCAATCTACACCATAAACTTTATCGTATACTTAGAACCGAAAATAGAATTTAATATGTGAGAAATCATGATTCTTCCATTCTCTCTATTATAGAGGTAAAACTTATTCTCCCTCCAAAAATTTCGCAGCTTCCCTCTTAATTCGGCTAGACATGCCATCGTGGATGAGGAGGAAAGGGAGCACGTTGCTAATATACCTCTGTCACAAATCAACCCATTAATACAACATTAACTACATCTAATCATGAGTACTTTCACTTGGAGGTTCCGGACTATGAGATGCAGGACCAATCAGTCTCTCTTTCTCTGTTCATTTTGAACGAGATTGAACCAGGAAGCCCACTTCGTTTGGTTTTTGTAGCTCATCATCCAGCTGAATGTTTAGTGCTCTATGAGGTACACCCACTCAGGGTGTGGCGGGTTGTCTCTCAATAGGGTTAGGTTTTTCTCATTTTTCATAATTTCTAAATCATACTAATCTAATTAATCTGAAAGGTCACAATACTTTTCTTTCATTTTCCCAGGGATAATGAGAAATAAAAATAATGAGAGGATCTCCTTCATTTTCAATGGGTTTTTGACCAAGTCTTACGTTTAAAAATTGATGTGGGCTAGCTCTTTATTACAGAATCTATTCAGGCCCATAAGTTCTGGTCCAGTTTTATGGTTCTTAAAGGCCCACCAATTTCTATCCCCTCTTCACTGGACCTTAAAGAAGAATTGGCATGGATCACACTCCTCTTTTATGATTTAGTTTCGGTCTTTTATCCAAATTTGCCTATCTTATCTCGACTCGTCTGGATGGAATTTGACAGGTCCAGATTTGATTTTTTTATTTTTTTAAAAAATTATTCTAATAGGTAGAGAATCTAAAATAAAAATAATCTTTTGACTAATATTTTTCAAAAAATGATTTTTTTTTAATTTAAAAATGTCCAATTTAAAAAAATCAAATATGAACCGTCCAGATCCCATCTAGACGGTCTAGACGGGATAGGTAAATGGTGCCTATCTTTCACTTTTACTGGGGTTTCCTATTTTGGTTTTAACTCTCATAATGCATGGCGTGGAAGAGTGGCTACACTACTGAAGATATTTGGAATCAAGTTTTAGCTTAACTTCTTCACTCTCTTATCCCAGTGGCTTATAGAGAGAAAAGAGACAAAATCAATAATGAATAGCCTAGAGTATTTTTCCACCTCTGGCCCTTATCTTTATATACTGTAGAATTAGGGTTACAAATGAATTTTAGCCATCCATGTGGCATACACTCGAATATCTACAATGTATATTTACATAACACTAATTATCTATTGTCTCTAACATTCCCCCTCAAACGAGAGGTGTGGCACATACACCGAGTTTGTGTCTAAAATAAGAAAACGAGGATGAGATAATGCTTTAGTAAAGCAATCAAAGAACTTGGTGAGATGAGGGTACGTATTTGACCCCTATTGCTCCGGATAGAACTTGATCTCGAATGAAGTGGACATCGATATCAATGTGTTTGCTTCTAGCATGATGTACAGGATTGGAAGCGAGTGCTCGAGCACTTAGGTTGTCACACCATATGATAGAAGGTTGGTAAAGAAAGAGACCAATTTCTGTCATGAGAGAACGTAGCCATTTAAGCTCTACTACTCCATCGGAGAGAGACCGATACTCTGATTCTGAACTAGACCGAGAAACTACTTTTTGTTTCTTGGAGCACCATGAGACAAGTGTACCTCCAAGATAGACACAATATCCTCCCATTGATTTTCTATCATCAACATCTGTAGCCCAATCAGCATCAGTGAATGCCATCAAGTGAAGAGAGGCAACTGGTTTAATGTGTAAACCATAGTGATAGGTCCCTTTGAGATATCTCAAAATTCACTTAACACCTTGAAAGTGCACATCAGTTGGTTTAGACAAGAATTGACTAAGCTTGTTAACAGAATAAGCAATGTCAGGCCTAGAGGTTGTGAGATATTGTAACGAACCAATAACGCATCTGTACAAGGATGGATCTATCATGTCCTTCCCATCTCTAACGAAAAATGTCTACCAAACACCATAGGTGTTGGCATTGGAGCACGAATCATACATACCAAATTTTTTCAACAAGTCTAAAGTATATTTAGCTTGATTAACATAAAAACCGAGGGTGCCTCTATGGATTTCTAATCCCAAAAGTAATAAATAGGACCTAAATCCTTGAGAGAAAACACCTTATTCACTGACGATAAAATTTTGAACAAAAGCCAAATTGTTCCCGGTAATAAGAATATCATCAACATATACAAGAATAAATACTGTGAGCCTTTTAGTTTTGAGGAAGAACAATGAGACATCACTGCAGGCATTATGAAATCCCCAACCAATCAGAGTGTGACGAAGCCTGTCAAACCAAGCACGTGGAGCTTGTTTGAGTCCATAGATTGCTTTGGTAAGTTCGCAGATATGATTAGGTTTTGTAGAGTCTCTGAACCCAGGTGGCTGGCTCATAAAAACATCTTCTTGTAAATGCCCATTCAAGAAAGCGTTGTTAACGTCTAACTGACGTATCTCCCAGTGATAGGTAGCTGCCAAGGTGAGAATGAGCCTGATGGTAGTGGGTTTCACAACAAAATGAAAGTTTCACCGTAATCAACACCCGGAGAGACCGTTGAAAGCCTTTAGCAACTAGCCTGGCTTTATGTTTCAGAAGAGAGCCATTGGGTTTATATTTGGTCTTGAAGACCCATTTGCAATCAACAAGCTTTTGCCCTGTATGTGGTACTAATACCCAAGTATAATTGCGAGAGAGAGCTTCATATTCAGATTTCATAGCATTCAACCAAGAGGGAGAGGCTAGGGTGTCAGAAAGAGTGTATGGTTCGGTCGATGGGGAAAGAAATGGAGAAGAAGTAGATTCACAGAGACCTATAAAAGGATGACAAGTTTTGAAAATACCCGATTTGGCACGAGTGAGCATCGGATGGTGGTTTGATGAAGAAGGATGTTGATGAGAATGTGATGCAGAGAGACTAGGGCAAGAGAGGGAAGGAGGCTGGATAAGAGAAATATCTGAGGTGGGAGACGAGGAAGTGGGTTGTCGGGAGTGTGAAGGTGGAGAGGAAATAGAAGTTGGGTATATTGATGGATTATCGGGGTGGGCTAAAGTGTGGTGTATTGATTGTGTAGGGGAGTGGGCTGAAGAGGGTGTTTGGGCTGCAGAAGGCGAGTGGGTTGGAGAAGGAGAAGTAGTGGTGGCCTGATGGGAATCGGAAGGAAGGGAAACATGTGAGGAGGATAGTCTGGGTCGTGGGGATAGAATGGTGGGCTCGGTGGGAGTGGCAATGGGCTGGTTGAGTGATTGATCTGCAATAATCATAAGGAAAGAAGTAGTGGGCTGAGCTGGTGAACTTGATGGACACATGAAACCTGTATAAAAAGGAAATAGGGTAGTGTCAAAAATAACATGGCGAGAAACATAAATACGCCCATTGGAGTTGAGACATTTAAAACCCTTTTGACTTGAAGCTGGACTAAGATAAACACATTTTTGACTGTGAAAGTCTAATTTGTGAGAATTGTAGGGCTTCAAGCAAGGGTAGCAGGCACACCAAAAATCTTTAAAGAGGAATAATCAGGCTCTTTATTATATAAACATGCCATTGGAGATTTTCCTTGCAAAGTGGGAGTAGGAAGACGATTAATGAGATAAACAGCCATCTGAAAAGCCTCAGTCCAATAAGCAAGAGGGACCTTTGAGTAGGCTATAAGAGTCAATCCCATTTCTACAATATATCGATGTTTCCTCTCAGCCCTACCATTCTGAGTAGAGGTGTAGGGACAAGTAAATCGCATAACTATACCGAAGAGCGAATAGGTATGATAGGCTTAAATTCAGTGCCATTATCACATTGAATTGACTTAATCTTTGTTTGAAATTGAGTCTCAACCATAGTCTGAAAGTGTTTAAATGCAGTAACTGTATCCCCTTTGTACTTGAGTGGGTATAACCAAGTGTGACGACTAAAATCATCAAGAAAATGAATATAATAACGATACCCATTAACAGATGGAATGGGAGAAGGTCCCCATAAATCAGTATGCACAAGCTCAAAAGGAGAAGAAGCATGAGACAATGATCGAGGAAACGGTAATTTCTTTGATTTACCATACTGACAAAATTCACAAACAAAATTGTCACTAACATGTACTTTGGCATTACAATTCTTTAAAACTTGCAATAAAACTTTATTGCTTGGATGACCAAGCTTATAATGCCAAGCTAGAAAATCTGCATCAATGAGAACGGTAGTATGTGCTTGAGGTGCTGAAACGAGTCTAGTCATCGGATAGAGCCCTTGTCTTGGAGGTCCCTTCAGGAGCAGGTGACCTGTTTCCTTGTCCTTCACAAGACAACCTTGATCAGTGAAAATAACAGCAACAGGATTGTCGGTAACCAATTTGTTCACACTTAATAAATTCTTAGAAACATGAGGGACAAGTATAACATCATTAAGAGCAATAGCAGAAGAAGAATCAGCAGCAGAGCAAGATATAAAAGCAGATCCAATACCATGAATTTGTGCCTGAGACCCAGTACATGAAGTTAAATGAGATTTAGCCTTCGCAACAGATTTCACAGATGCTAGCTGAGAAGGATTAGAGGTAACATGGTGTGTAGCTCCACTATCCATGTACCAATCAGAGTCAGAAAATTCAGGGGAATCAATAAAGTAAGCCTGAGGGGTTGAATGAGATGGTGGCCTGAAACTCCGATCAAAACGCTTATAGCAGTTACTAACGCGATGTCCAGGACGCTCACACAGATCACAGAAGGGATGGCCAAAGTAACTTCCAGAGGAACGACCACCCCGAGGACGTTGAGAGCGGCCGCTGCGACCGCCACACCACGGACCACGCCCAGGGGAACGACCACCGTGGTCAGAGGACCGAGGAGAATCATAGAATTTGGCAGCGAACTGCGCAGTAGGCTGAATCGAGAGTGAGGAGAAATTACTCAGTTGGTCTAGTCGGCTTTCAAAAGCCAGAAGCGATGACTGAGCCTCCACCCACGAAAGCCCCACTTGATCAATGAGCTTAATGACAATCGGGTTGTAGTCGCCATCCAAGCCATTGAGAGTATGCAAGACCAGCTCATCTATCGAAATGGGTGCACCGGCAAGAGCGAGGTGGTCGGCAATCGTTTTCATCTTCATCAAATAGTCGGTCATGGGAGACCATTCTTGCGAGTGTTGTGAAGTTCGGACCCGGTAAACCATGATGCGAGACTTAGAAATGGCAGAGGTGAGGGTCCTAGCTTCAGTCCACAGCTCAAGTGCGCTTCGGCAATGGAGGAGCTGAGCTCCAACTTCTTGTGACATAGTGTTACGAAGCCAGCCTATCAGCATACGGTCAACCGAATACCAATCATCGAAATCAGGATTTGGCATCAGGACCTAAGAAGTAGGAGAGACGATGGTCATCGACGGAACAAGAGAGGTAGGATCAATGTGGGATTGAAGGCGATTTCCCTCAATCAAAGGTAGAACGATCGAAGCCCAGACCAAGTAATTCGTCCGATCCAACTTGATCGACGATGTCTGGCTTGAAGACTGGAAGAGAGAATATGTCTTGGGCACAGTGGGTGCCGACGCTGAAGAGGAAGGCGGAGTCGTAGTGTGAGACTCGGTGGTGACTGAAGGAGATGCCATAAAGTCGAATAGGGAGGCTAGGTCAAATGGAAAAAAAAAACGAAACAGGAAAGAAAAGTCTTGGCTCTGATACCAAGAGAGAAAAGAGACAAAATCAATAATGAATAGCCTAGAGTATTTTTCCACCTCTGGCCCTTATCTTTATATACTGTAGAATTAGGGTTACAAATGAATCTTAGCCATCCATGTGGCATACACTGAATATCTACAATGTATATTTACATAACACTAATTATCTATTGTCTCTAACACTTATCCTATTGACATGGAGGATTCTCTTATTTTTCACAACTTTCTTTCCAAATCATATGTCAAGATCTAGCTTCATATGCTTCAGGACGGGCATGCTGCTATTGGCACTTCACTTCCACATTTTTGAACAATCTTAGTTGGTTCAAACTCTCAATTTAAGAAATGTCCTAGACATGATGATGAACGACAGTCTCCTTTTCTTTTTCATTGCAATGCTGCACCAAACTGCTTCATCTTCTCATGACACTTCTCTTTTCTGGGTTTATGCGGAGTTTGTGCTAAAAAACCTTTGCCGGGGGGCATGAAGGTATTGTCGTAGAACTGCCGTGTATTTGGTAAAACCAAGACAGTTCAACGACTCAAAAATCTTTTTTGCAAATATTCTCCTGACTTTTTGTTCCTTAGTGAAACTCATATGAAGAAATGTACTATATCTAAGAAGTTTCGTAGGTTCTCTTTTACTGATGTTTTCATTGTTGATCCGGTGGTAGATCAGGTGGGCTTTTTTGTGTGTTTCTTCTTCTGTTTCTTGTAATGTTTTAGATGATTCTCCTCACTGGATCCACACAGCTTGTACTATTTTGGATACTTATATATATTGCATTCGTGTATGATTTTCCTACTGTTAAATATCGTTATATTTTATGGTCTTGGCTTCATTTCTTGTTTACCTCTATTAGCAAACCTTGGTTAATCATTGGCAACCTCAATCAAATTTCAGGATTATGTTGATAAAATCAGTGGCTCTTCCTCTGTTGTGGGTGCCGCTTCTTTTCAGAATTTTCTGGATGAGTGTACTATGATTGATGTTCCGTCATAAGGAGGGCGGTTCACATGGTGCAATAATTGACAATGTGTTGATCGGGTTAAGGAGAAACTTGATCGAGCATTGTGCAATCCACCTTGGCTTTTGTCTTTTCATGCCTCCATGTTGCAAGTTTTGCCAATTGCTGCATCTGATCACTTACCGATTCTCTTTCAGACGCACTGGGAAAAGAGGGGAATTAAGCTTTTCATGTTTGAAAATTTTTGGTTTGCTTTCCCGCAGTGTCACGACATTGTTCGTCAGGAGTGGTCTTGCGCGATTATGGTTTGTGGGCTTATAGAAATTTACCTCGCCTCAAATGCATTCGGAAGGCTCTTAATTATTTATTGGATTAAACTTTCAGTTGGCCGGATTTCCTCCGACATTAAACTATTGGTGGAGGAGCGTCAGGCTTGGCATCGGAAACTATTTTTATCAGTTCAAGAAAAACATGATGTTTCTTTTCTAAAATCCTCTCTTGAATTTTGGTATGATTGTGAAGAAATCCTATGGTCACAAAAGGCGCAACACAATTGGATGCTACAAGGAGATAGAAATACAAAGTACTTTCATAGCCTTGACACTTCAAGAAGAATGCAAAAACTGTTCGTTCGTATAAAAAACGACTCTGGTGAGTGGATTGATGATCAAGAAGCCATTCATAATCTGGCTGCAAGTTATTTCATACAAATCTATAAAGACCCTGATTCTTTTGATGAAGTTTGTGCGGATCAAACTTTGAGCAATATCAACCTACCCACATTGTACCCCTCACATATTGCAAGCGTAAATCCCCCCGATCACTGTTGTAGAAATTGAAGAGCCGTCTTTGAGATGAAGGCAGATAGTGTTCCTGGTCCTGATGGTTTCCATGCACGATTCTATCAAAAGTTTTGGTCATTACTTAAATAAGACATTGTGGCTATGGTTCTTCAGGTTTTTCATCGTGGATATATTAAAGGAATTAAATCGGTCTCTCATTGTGTTGATACCCAAGTGCAATAACCCTTGTACGTTTAAGGATTTTTGACCTATCAGCCTTTGTAATGTTATCCAGAGATTAATTTCCAAGATCTTGTGCAATCGTCTGAAGGAGATTTTGGGTGATTTGATTACCTCCAATCAAAATGCTTTCCTTAAGGCTCATCTAATCACTCATAACATCATTCTGGCCTTTGAACGCATGGCAAAAATTCATTTTCATGAAAAAGAAAAGATGGATGTTATGCAATCAAGCTTGCCATTGCTAAGGCTTACGACAATCTGTCCTGTCATTGTCTATGGAAAATTGATGAATTTCCGAGCTGGAATAATTTAACAACTCATGCACTATGTCTCAACTGTCTTTTACCAAGTGGCTGTAAATAGGTCTCTAGGAAGCCCTTTCAATCCCTCTCAAGGCCTCAGACAAGGAGACCATTTTTCTCTATATCTTTTTCTACTATGTGTAAATGTTTTGTCTTGCATTATATATCAGGCAGAAAATTTCAATTAGTGGAGGGGTCTTTGAATCTCTCGTGAGATCATTTTGTTAACACACCTGATGTATGCGAATGATGCCCTTCTTTTCCATCGTGCAACAGAAGAAAATTGTCGTATTGTCAAAGTGTTACTCAAAAGATACTCATTAATTTTGGGACAACATATTAAAAAGAATCATCATTGCTATGTAGTCCTTCGGGGCCCCATCTACGAACCATAGATTGTCATAAATGTTTGAAATTAAATTTCATTCTAGATCGGGGAAATATCTAGGTACCTATATCAAAGACCTAAGATTCATTCTAGATCGGGGAAATATGTGGGTACCTATATCGATGACCTAAGATTAGAAAAAAGGAAATATCATGAGGTGCTTGACAAGAAATTTGCTGTCTCAAGCAGGGCGACTAGTGCTGATAAAGAATTCTCTGTCTTCCTTGTCAATACATGTTTCTCCTGTATGAAGTTCTCTAATTATTACTTCTGTCATACAATATCAATGAAAATGACAATTTTTTTATGGGGCTACTTTGACACATCCAAGGAGGCCTATCTACTCAAATGGGATGAATTATGTCTTCCACAAGCCAGTGGTGGTCTACAAATCATACAGTTGGAAGCCTTCAATAATGCTCTATTAACTAAGCATCAATGGTGAGTAGTGTTCGACAACTTTTCTCTTCTGAACCAAGTGATGCTTTAAAGGCATTTGAATCCTCAACAACATTATTCCTTTAACCAGCTTATAATAGCTTGACTTTGTATAAGCACGTCCTTCAATCAAGTATAATAATAATCACTACCATCTTACCTGGTAGTAGGTGATGGCTCTTCAATCTCTTTAAATAGTCAACTCTGGTGGCCTATGCAGCAATATGGTTTGACATATCCTACCTTAAGGGTGTCTGACCTTATACTATGCAATAAAGGAAAGTGAAACTTTCCTCTTTATCTTTGATATACCCCAAGTACTTGGCTCAGCAATTTGCAAAACATCCTGGTTCCTCTATCTCATTCTCCTAATATTATTAGATGGATAGTAGAGGCGGAGCCATGAATTGTAATTGGGGGTGAAAATTACATAATAAACCTAGGTGTTCATAAAACTACATTTCAGGCCTATAAACATTTCAATATTTTCAATTTAGTCCTTAATAAAACTTTTAGTGGGACTAAAGTGAAAATATTAAAAAATTTATGATGCTAAAATACAATTTCCTGAACAATTGGGTTCTTTTCTGTAATTTTAGGGGTGGGGGCCACCCCTAGCCCCACTCTAGTTCCTATCCTGATGGATAGGTAATTATGCTAGAACTTATAATATACGAGATGGATGTAAACTACTTCATTGCACACATGGATTCTCCATTCTTGATGAAAATGAGGTATGTATTTCGATTAGGAAATCTCTACCACCTCCTAGAATTAATTTATTACTTTTGAAGGTTGTTAGACCATCTTGCCAACATCTCAATTACTTTTTCATAGACACCTAGCTATTTTTGTACTAGTAATTGTGAATCTTTAAAACATTTGTTTTTATTTTGTCCTTTTTCCAGAGCATGTTGGTTTTGGTTTGGTAGCATGTTTGGTTTTCGAATTGATAATAGCCCTTATACAAGTCCTTGTAAGCATGGATAATAACATGGTTACAAAACCACAAAAAATCCATTAATTTTATAACTTATTTGTCTTTCCAATTACTTGAATCTTTGTGGTTTGCAAGAAATCAAATATATCATACAGGTGTCCAGATGTCTCCACAACATGTAATCAGTATGGCTCATTCTAGAGCAATGACAAGTCCACATTATATGCATCTAGCTTATGTTCTTCTTATGTTATACCTCTAATAGGTATGAACATATTTTTTTTAATTTTTTTATATATTTTTTTATTTATATTTAAATTATATGATATTTTCTAACATATTTTTTGCATTTAGTATCTCAAATTAATTAGTTTCCTAGTTACGCATTTAGAAATATTTGTTTCTAACACCAATATCATGAAAACTAATTAATTTGAGATACTGTGCAAAAAAACATGTTAAAAAACAACATATAATTTAAATCTAAATAAATACAATATATATATATATATATATATAAAAAAAAAAAAGGTATGAGTACATAAGAAACATATAAACTATTTACATATAATGTGGATTCAGCACTTTTTTCCTCATCCCTCCCCATCATGACTGCTAAAAAACATACTCTCCTCCTCTGTTGCATCACCAACAACAACATGATGGTACCTTGCACATGCTAATCATAGAAGATGATGATAGCTATTACAATAGCTAGAGTTACTCTCCTCAATGGGATGTTATTTTTCATATCAATGGATCCAAAAGTCGACAACGAAGCCTCTATATCGCAATTTTTATTATAAGAAAAAACTCCATGAATGGTGCTATCTTCCTAAAACAAGATTTGGTGTTTTACCAATGCAGTTAGTAACACTTGGAGATATTATGACTTTCATACTCAGACAAAAATGCATCGATCACCCTAGTATATATCCTATATTAAACTTGTTAAAAATTCCCATAAAAATCATAACTAAAACCAAATATGTGTTTTGGGATTTATCCTACCTTTTAAAAGGTTGTATATTATTACGATACTTTATGACTTAAACTTTCACATAATAAATTTAGTTATTTTTCATAAAAAAAAAAACCATACACACACACATTTGACATTTTATTCCCTTCATTTAACTTAATTGGCAAAAAGGGGAAAAAAATCCATTTGCCATTTTTAGAAGAGGAACCCAGTTGAGGAGACAAAGACTATGAATCCCAAGGAATTGGCTTATCTGAGAGATAATGGAAGGGTTACCTAAAGGATGCATCTATTCAGGACCATGAAATTAATGAAGGCACCTAAAGTTCAAGACTCTTTATTTTGGGGAAAGTGTAAGAGTCAAACTCTCGGTAGCTGAGGATGCTATGATTATTTCTGCAGCAGCATCTAGCATAAACAAGTTTGCAACTGATGGTAGCTTCATGGATGAGTTTCTTGCGAAGAAGAAAAATGATTTTGATGGACATGTTGAGGAAAATATCAAGGTCAAAAATTCTTCATCAGATGCTGACAGACCCGACCAGATGAGTACAAATATTAAAGAGCAAGATCCACATACACCAGGCCTTGGGGATGGGGATGAGTGCAAACCAGTTGGCGGCTAAGGCTATGCAGTTACGTTAAAGGCAAAGCATGAAGAAGCTGAGAAATGATTGCAAGAGGCTAAGAGCATGACCACAAAGCAGGGCAATCAAGATAACATAATCAGGCCAAGAACTCATGGAAGTTCAAGCAGATATGCGAATATCCTGTCAGGAAAAAAGAGAAGATGATGCTGATATCCTCTTAAAATAAATGTCCACAGGAAAAAAATATTTGGAGAAGATGATGCAAAATGATAAATTTTGTATTAAAAAAATCCTTATTATATTAAATATTTAGGACAATATTTTTTTTTTTTCAGATATGCATCTTGCTTGCAAGATTATGCAGATCAAGCAATTTAAAATGTCTTGTCAAGCGGATGATGAGTATGACTTTGAAGATGGTGAAAGTAGAAAGAACCGAAAGAAGAGAGACGGTGATGCTCACAAGATGGTCCAGAAGGACACTCATACGAAGCGGATTGTTAACCAGCAAGAGCGTTGCCTCTTTTGTTTAGAGAACCCGGATCGACTTATGCATCTCGTTGTGTCAACAGCAAATTACACATATCTGCTGTTGCCAAAGTGGAAGCCTATGGTGCCTGGTCATTGTTACATTTTACCCATTCAGCATGAATCAGCTACAAGAACTGCGGATGACAATGCGTGGACTGAGCTTCAGAACTTCAAGAAATGCCTCGTTATGATGTTTGCAGAGCAAGAGAAGGATGTGGTTTTTCTTGAAACGATGATGAGATTAGCACAACAGTGGCGTCACTTAGTCACTACATGATTGAATGCATGCCTTTACCCCAAGATATTGCCAAAGAGGCTCCCGTATACTTTAAGAAGGCAATTGGTGACGCTGCAGATGAGTGGAGCCAACACAAGGCAAAGAAGCTCATGGATACAAGTCAAAAGGGATTGCGGAATTCTATTCCAAAACATTCCCCGTACTTCCATGTTGAATTTGGGCTAAACAAGGGTTTTGTCCACATCATCGATGATGAGAAGCAGTTCAATAGTAACCTTGGCCTTAATGTAATCAGAGGAATGCTACAAACAGTTCTGGCTGAGGAAGACATGTATCGAGGCTGCGGGTAGGAGGCAGTGGACGTGCAAAAACAAGCCGTTGCCAGTTTCTTGAAAGGGTGGGAACCTTTTGACTGAACAAAGCAGCTTCATGAAGGATGATTATATACCCATCCTTTAGTGTTTCTAACTAAATTTGACTTTAGATAGTAGCCAGTAAAAACGACGATAGCTTTTATAGATTTTGTGTCGGAGAAAGCTATATCTTGCTTGTATTATACCTGTGCAGTTTAAAAATCATCAGAATTTTGTGGGAAAGAAAGGACACTAAGCAAAGAATATTAGGAAAATTTCAGTTAGCCTCTATAAAATCAATTTTATTTCAATCAACTTTTAAAAAAAATATGAAATTTTACTAGACCTCTTTGGGTCAAATGAAATTAAGTTTTATGAATTAAAAGACAATAACCCTTATTTCATTTTCTCAATCCTCTTATTTAACTTGTGAATTTCTTTATTCATCTTGTGAATACCCAAAATATTTTTAACTCTCTAGGTTCTTTTGAATCCCTTTATTTGTATTGTAAATTCCTTTATTTATCTTATTAATGTCTTTATGTGTCTTGTTAATTCCATTATTTATCTTATAAAACACCAAAATGTGTTTTCATTTTAACTCAAAGAGTGTATTGAAATTTTAGAGTGGTTTAGGGTTGACTAAAATAAATTTATTTCTATGGGGGCTGATTGAAACTTTCCTAAGACAAAATTGCTTCTAATAACTCTAATGATTAAATGACATTCTAAACACTCTGGAATTATTCTTGGAATTTAGCCTTAATAAAAAAAATTGAAAACTAAAAAAATTGAAAAACTGACTTAAACAAACTAAAAAGACTCCAGTTGAACTAGTCTTCAAGTAATGATTCCCAAAACTCCTAATAAACTTTCTTTGTATCCATTAAGATCCTTCAAATCACCATTTACATTCATGACTTGTCATGACAAATCAGAACAAGCATGCTGGCTCAAATACGGAAGACTATTGCTCAACTTGCTTGCTTCACTCGTGTATTTATGTTTTGGGTCTTCAATACGGTATTTCGAGTTCAAGGAACATATTTTAGCTTATTGAATTTGCATCTTTTGTTTACAGCATTCCTTAAATTGAGTTTAGCCTCTTGAATTTGCATCTTCTGTTTACGGCACTCCTCAAATTGAGTAGTCTCATACAATGTGATACAATTACCCTTTAGGTTAACGTGCTGATGCTGAAGAGCTTTTTGGATACCAAAATCCGGGCATCAAGTTTCTTTTTCGTGTTACCCATACATCCAAAAATGTTTTGCTTCCAATTAATAGCCGCTTCCAAGAAATGAGAGATCTCTTGAGGTGGCTTCTCACTATCCCAACTATCCTTTACAAGATTCTTGAACCGAGGGTGCGTTTACCAAGAGGCTAGGAACCGAACTTTCTTTTTGGGGGGCGTCTATGGCTTGAGCTGGGGCCCAGTGAAACTTTCGGGGTCTATTATCCGATTGAAGCTTGGGAAGGTGATGGATCGTGGTATTTGGAAAGATATGGACCCAATGACTATTGACTAGGATTCTACCATATAAGTGCATGTTTGTAGTCCTTTTGAAAATAACCATATAAGTGCATGTTTGAAGTGACTTTTGAAAATAACTTTTATGATATACCAAAGGGTTAAGGTACATTTTTACCCTTAAATATGCGCTGCTGAAGGAGAATGTTGCTTTCTAAAGTTTTCGGCGTAAAGATGTTGCTTTTTAAGTTTTAAACCGGAGCAATGTTGCCCCTCCGTTAAAAACCCTTGACCGTTAGGATTTTTAACGGAGGGGCAACATCGTTCTTTTCAAAAAAAATTGCTACTTTTTTTTTGAAGCATGTTGCTCCTAAAGTTTAAAAACGAAATGTTGCCCCTCGTTAAAAACCCTACCGTTGACCGTTAGTTAACCGTTAGAGTTTTTAACGAAGGGGCAACATTGCTCCATTTTGAAACTTCAGGGGCAACATTGCTACGCTTGAAACTTCAGAGGCAAAATTGCTCCTGGGCACATACTTTAAGGACAAAAATGCACCTTAACCCTATACCAAATAAGTATGTAAGAAGTTTTACCTTAGCTTATAAAAAAAGATTTTTTAAAACCGTGGGGAACGAGCACCACTAAAAGGCGCCTTTCAGGATAGAGGCATTGGAAAAAATGATTTTACGTCATTGCCTCATAAACATAAGAATTTGTGAAACTCTAACTTAATTTGTGATACAACTTCTTCTGTCCTGTCCAAATGGCAAGGCTTCCTTATATAGGCCCCAAGGACTGATTACAAGACAAAAGGTTTAACGTGAAGTTTACAAGATTCATATGTTAGGGATGAATAGAGCCATCCAGGACCCTACCCAAACTTGTCAGACCTTGCCCAACATTAACATGATTTTAAAGTTGCAGCTTGTCGATGACATAAGTAGATCATTTTCTTCCACGCTAACTATATTGTGATCCCAAGCCAGTGCGCCATATGAAGTCATAATTTAAGGAAAGACTGAACGAAAAATGAAATGAAATTAAAAATTGTTTTAAATGTAAATCTTATTTTAGCATTTGTTTTTTTTAGTAACAAGGGTTTCTTTTTCAAGATTTAGAAACTTGTTTTCACCTCTTTTAATAAGTTGACTTCCCAAAATTCAAATTTTTATTCTCCTTTTAGGAGTGAAGTCCCTTACCACCTCAACCAACAACTTGTTAATTGAGGTTAGCACTTTCTAAAAACTGTTAAATACAAATTACAAAAACACAACATTAGACAGGGAAGAAAGAAAGCGAAGCCTTCTCCCTTGAAACATCACATTACAGATTTGTTATGGGGAAAAAGTACAAGAAAAGTGAGGACCAAATGTAAAATGACGCTTGTTTGGTTTGATGGGAGAGGAGAGAAGAGAATTTTTTTTCCCTCATCTTTACTAAATAGCCTAAAAATTTTTTTTTAACATTCCAAAAATATACTCTTCACAAAAAAGAATATTTTTCTCATTAATGGTAATTTGGTTAATATCCTCTAGAAATTCACCCCCTTCCATTCCCTCCCGTCAAACCAAACACACCCTAAAAAAAAAAAAAAAAAGAAAAACATATTATTAAATAAAATTACAATAACACCATCCACATCACATCATTTTTTTTTTTCCCTTTTCCCTCTTGCACTCGTCTCTGGGGATCAAACATATGCGCTAAATCTAAAAAAGAAGGTAGGATACAGCAGACAAAACTGGGGTGTATTGTATATGGGAACTGCAGATTCTCACAAGTCCCTAAAGTTTCACATTGTCTTTTGCTTATCAGGGAGCAATTTGGGATGCCCTCTGAAAGATATCCTCATATGCACTGCATGGAAACACATACAGCATCCAAAATTGATCCACCATGCTTGTAGGCTTTACCAATTTATACAGACTCGTTACTCGGAATCTTGGGAATCTGAATCAGCTGGATCCTCTATCTCACTCTCACCACCTGAACTATCCTTACTAACCGAAGTCCCGGCATTAACTGCGGGCTTTGGATCTGGATGGAGCTCATACTTGACAGATTTAATCTTCCTTACAGTACTTGTACCTTTTCGTTTTCGCTTGCCATTATCAGTTACCTTCATAGTTTTTGCTGCAGCTGCAAATGCAGCACTTGTCAATTTATTTTGTTCATCCTCCTCCTCCTCACTTGTATGTTCCTCCCCCCTTGTCTTATCAACATAGAAAAGGTCATCATCCATTATCTTGCCCTCCATGTTAGCTTCCAGATTCCCTGCCTGGGATGAATCAAGACCTAACTTGGCATGACTTCTTAAGAAACTGTCTTTGAAAACTGCAACCCCTTTATCTTCTAGGCTCAAAATCCATTCTAGAGAGTCGATTAAATAGAATGAAAAATGTTAGCTGTAATTTATCATTAACTTGTCTGCAATCCTATATAAAGTAAGTACTGGAGCAACTTACTCAAAATAGCCCTGTGTGAGGAGCCATTTATTCTACTTGCTTTATCCTCCAAATTGTGCTGGTTTTTAACACATTTAACTATTTCCAATGGTGCATGGGAAGCAGAAAAGGCCTTTCCATAAGAGAGTGCTCTGTTCTCATCCCCACTGCCTCTACAATAGGAGAGATTATTAGAAATTCCATTCTGAAAGTACTGTGAGAAAAACACATACAAAATAATCGATTCCACATACCTAAAATACTCTACAGCCACATGAGTAACAATCATTCTAGTCAAGGTTAGGCTCTGCCTGAGCTTGGCATTTTGGTAAAGGAAGGGGTATTCCACTAATAAAACAGCATCGAACAGAACTTTCCTCAAAACAACTTCATCTTCAGGTTTCTGCAGAGACATATTCCATATCCATAGGGGTTACTATGGCTAAAGTTCAAAACACACACACACCAACCAACCAGAAGAAGAGTGCAGGAAAAACCATGCTCACGACACTACAATAGATGGAGTTGGGATATAATAATAGCAATAATTTCAATTTTTCCCAGAATCCTCTAGATTCTAGAAATGATATTCCTCATAACATGAACATAATTGATTTTCAACTTTCATATTGTGGACAGAGATCATTACCAACAATGAATTAATTTTCTTTCATTGCTAACAAATAAGTCATTAATATTTAACTATTCTAACGAATTAATTATGTTCTTGATAAAGTGAAAAAACGAATTAAATATGATATTCTTACATATAAACAAAAATATAATCACTTAACTCTTCAGTTCCCTTTCCATCCGTATTTTTAATTTATTCCCCGGTACATTAAAATCTAAAATTGCAGCCTAGGATTAGTTTCAAAGAAAATCTTTGGCCGATCTGTTGAGCCATAGGTTAAGTACACGGTCAGATAATTCTGGGATTAACAAGTATTATTACCAAAAGAAATTGATGCATGAATATAAATATACTGATTTGCACACATAATGGCACAAAATTTCACTCAAAGGGCAGTTGTATGTTGATATCGAAGAAAGGACATAAAATGCTAAAAAGAACAATTATAAGGACGACATACTAACCAATATTGAGCTGAGAGGCAAAGGCGTCCCCAGGATTGTCCTCATGAGAATCTCTAGTTGACACGAGATAAATCCACATCAAACAAGTGAAATCACGGTTGGAGATAAATGAAATGAAATTATCATGTTCATTAAATGAAAATACATACATTAGAAGGCCAACCTAATTCATTAGTGAAAAAAGTAAAAACTTAAAATTTAAAGAATCCACTCTAGGTCTAAAACTATACCAAGATACAAATGAACAGGCCTACAAAAGAATTCATGCATTTAGTGTGACAAGCTGAAGACTCAACGATTTGTAGGCCTGTCCAGTTTACCACTAACGCTTTTTCAATTGGATACAGATCCGCTTTACAGTCAAAAGTGGAACGAAATTTACACAGAAAACTTACTGACCGAAAAAACATGCATTCTGAAAGCTAGAGATTGTGCTAACAGCCCAACTCTTCAAATTCTTTTCTAGTTCATCCGTTGGCTTTGCCAAGTGGAAACTGAAGCACATTTTCAACAAAAACGCTTGAATAATAACAGCAGCAGCCAAGTCGGCAACGTCTAATCCTCTCGTACAAATCCAACGACAAACATCACCGCTCACAAGTGGCAAGAAAGATTCCCACCCCTCATTTGCGCTTGCCCAAACATCAACCAAATCCGTAAAAGGGATAATCAAATTTGGAGAAAGAGAACCATGTTCCTCGTCAGAGTCCTTACTACAGCAAAGGCTTATATAACCAAGAATATTATCCAATAAAGACTCAGCCTCCTTCATTGCTTTCTTATCTCTCTTAACACTTAATTCCCCCGCAAATAGTCTCAGGATCACCCTGTGTATCTCAAATATGACAGGAACCAATAATGCGATGCATTTTGAAGCACCCGACGAAGCCGAACATGCAGATAATAGCTGAAACAAATCTTTTGCAGCAGTTATTCGATCCAAGGCATCACCTTCAGCAGAATCACGGCTACGAAAGTTAAGCGCAGCATAGACCCAGATCGCCTCAAAGGGTGCGTCAACCTTAGCTTGCAGTAACCGATAAAATATATCAACATAGAGAGAAACATTCGGGCCTTCTCGGTGAATTTCAGCTAAAAGGTCTTGGACTGATTGTCTCAGCTTGAGATCGTAGTTTTCCCCCACCAAAGGGAAAGAATTAGATAAATTTATGAGCCCAGTGGACTCCACAAGACCTGAAGCCATGCTGATCAATGGTGGAAAGTGATTCCGGTCAAGCTAGAGTGGTAACCCAGCTCCAATTCTTGCGATAAGTGATGGAGCGGGATCTAGGGTTTAACAGAGGTTTTAATCGCATAGGTTTCACTTTCAGTCTCGAAAACGACAACCAGGAATCTTGCGTATTGAGTATAAACGACGATGCGCTGCTTGCTTCATATTTTTTTGAGGGAATTGCAAATCTAATATTAAAGCCGCGCTACGTGTTTTCTCGCACCTTATTGGTTGAAAGAGGGGGGGCCACCGTTTTCCTATCTTCTTAACCAATCAGATTGCTGGAAATGTGAGTGTAAAAGAAAACCCCATAATTTAATTATTAATTAATCATGATTAAAAATTATAAAATCTTCGTTCTGCAAGGGGCCATCAGTTAAATTGAATGATCTCTGAGGAATTTTCTTGAAGTTAACTACTACTCGGATTCAAAGATTTCGGAAGAAGATGAAGACATTACTTTATGTCGTGGTTGCATCACTCTTTATATCTGCGTGTGTGCCGCCGGCATACTGCTCGAAGAAACCAGTAGGAAAAGCTAGAAGGGAAGACATCCCGTACATCAAATGCCAAGTCTGTGAAAAGCTCGCTAAGCAGTTGTACCATCAAGTTCAGAAAAAGCAAGCAGAGATCGCTCCGAAAAAGGTGTGTGTATTCTTGTGGATTTCCTCTAAATCGCTTCGTTATGTCCTTTTGAGCACTAGAAAGGTGGGCTTTAGTAGTTTGCTGGAAAATAATTGGTTGATTCGGGTGATAGATTTCAGAGTACCAGATCATTGAGATAGCAGAGAATGTCTGCAATCTCAAGAAGGCGGAAGGTGATTGGATATTGCAGATAGATATTGTAGAAAATGAAGACAGATTGGAGGTAAGAAGATTCATGAACTTCTCATTTTTGTTGATGTTTTACAGTATTATATTAGAAGTTCTGGTTTCCATGCTTCTTTTTATTTTTCTTGTCTATCTTTATGAACTTTTATAGTTTCTGTTGGTGTTTGGATCGTGTAAAGGTTAGTAAGCATGAGAGCTTGTTGCATTGACTTGGCATTAATACTTGTGAATTGTTTTATCCGACCTTTTTTTCTTAACAGCTGGTAGAACAAGACTCTGAAGGACAATGTAATTCTGAATGCAAGACAATTGAGCAGGCTTGTCAGGAGGTATGGCACAATTTCCCAGCTTATACTTGATGCTTTGGTTTGTTGTCCGTCAAATAGATCTTGTTGTGGATTCTGAAATGGCAACATTTTATTGGGAGACATTTGTTTGTTGTCCGATAAATAGATCTTCTTGTGGATTCTGAAATGGCAACATTTTATTGGGAGAGACTAGAATGCAGCCGAGTTTTATTTTATGGTAGTATATTAGTTTTTGTTGATTAAAAATTCAATGGTGATACATCAACACTCACCCATTGTTATGCTCTGGATTTTGCTTCCTCTGTTGCCTTAAGGTATCAATGATTTGTTGTTTAGGGATGTTAAATAATGAAGACTTGCCAACTTGGAATTTGCAGGTGATAGGATATTCTGATACAGATGTTGCTGAATATCTGTACAAATCCAAGCCTGATATTGACTCATTGCTCAAATATTTCTGTAAAGACCTTACAGAGGCATGCAGCACCAAACCACCCCCTGTTCCTAAGGTAGCTTCATTCTGAAGCTGATACTTCCAGTATATGTTTGTAACCATCATATAACTCTTCTCATTTTTTTATTGTTGAAATTTTTTAGTCAATATTGATGGATAATTATCATGGATTGATACTCCCATTTGATAATGATCTGAATTAATTTGAGCAGTTTTATCTTCAACATTATTAAGTCTAGCTGCTGCTTTATGGTAACTAGCAATGGTGTTGGCCTTTTGCGTTATAGAATTGGTAATAGTAATAGTAATTGTTCAGAATGAGAAACGTGACGGTGTTCTAAGTACTCCATCTTAGTACAGTAAAGTATAATTCATCATAATTACTTCCAATAAGACTTTACCGGTTTACCCAATTGGCTTTCAGCAGAAATTTCCAAGTTCTTTTCCTTTTCTCACAATATCTTGATGCAATGACACCATCCAAACTTGGTATGCGCTTAACATTGTTGTTTGAGTACTTGCATGCTTGAGTACTCATCAGCAGATCCTTTTTTGTATTGCAGGACAGGGCCCCTGGGGAACCTTTTGTTCCAAAGTCAGCTAAAGAGGCTGAAATGGACAGGCTATTGAAATCTATGGAGGTAGTTAGTTTCTTTCCATTCTATATTTATCTTGTGAGAAAAAGATTTGCAGACGATTCGTAAAATCTGAGATGAGAAGGAAGATGGTTATGTTATTAGCTTTTAAAAAAGTGCAAATTGAAATAAACGAGCAAATCCTAGGAGACACATTAAACTTCTTACCACCCGAATCCAAGCCTAAGTGGGGATTCATCTTTATAATACATGCATAGTACTGTACTGGTAACACTTGTGCTTATACTGTATCTCATTCTGGTTCAGGGAATGCCTGGAGCTCCGGGCATGAAAATGTACTCGAGGGAGGATTTAATGAACATGAACAATTTAGGTGAAGGTGGTGATGATGAAGATGAGGAGGATGATGATGAGGCTGGCTTCCCTTCAAAATTGGTATGAAGAGAATCTCACTTATTCACTCGTGGATTCAAGTCCTTTTAGAATAACTGATAACAGCGAGGAAAATCTTCATCATGCAGGGAAAAGTTTTAAGAGAAAAAGGAAGCGGGAGTGACTGGACACAGAAGCTGAGAAAAGGAATTTCGGACGGTGCCATGACACTGAAGAGACATGCAAACAGAGTCTCAAATCAATTACGTCAATGGTGGAGGGGAAAGAAGGCAGGCACTACAAAGAAGGGCCAGAAGACAGGAAAGTCGGAACTTTAGAGCATCAAAATTCCCCACTGCATCTCTTGACTCCTTGAAAGGTCCCTACGCCAAAGATTGGCCGGAAGAATTATAGAGAAGGAACTTCTACGAGACTTGCACATATCAGGGATTTGCGACCTTCATGTTCTTTTAAGTGTGATAGCAATGTTGTCGATAGACATGTTTCACTTCACCTCTCCCAAACTGATTATAAACATTTGCGATGCATTGGATGTCTCTTTCACTTTTGGAAAAGAATCTCTTTCAAAAAATGCATGGAAGTTTTGGGGAGAAAATAGGGTTAAAAGCCAAAAAAGATCATATTGGGCCTGTTTGGATTGGTGGTACAAAATGGTGGCTTAAAAACCAGTTTAGCTTAAAAAAAAGTTCGGTAGGAAAAAAGTCGGGTTATAAATAATGATTTATGTTTGGATTGTCCATTTGGCTTTTACAGAAGTGGTTTTTTTCTAAGCTGAGGAGTGTTTGGATTATTATTTAAGTCAGTTGAGATAAAAAATAACTAAAAAAGATATGAATTTTATTAAATACTCTCACTAACCTAAATATAAGATAGAATTAATATTAAGATAATAAAAATTTTAATTTTAATTTTAATTTGGAAAAAAGTTAAATGATTATTAAAAAAATTAATTAATGGATAATTATTTTTTTTTTTTTTTTTTGGGTGAAAATGGATAAAGTTTTGAATACTTTGAAAAGTTAAATGATTAATAAGCCTAGCCCTAATGGAGGCGAACCAGCTTGGAGACAGTCACGGGCCAGCCAACGTACTGGAGATTAAACTCCAAATTAGAGTGTCAATTAAGTCCAGTGTGTTGTGGATTTTTTAAATAAGCCAATGGGTATTCCAAACAAAACAAGTTGGGTTTTTTTTTTTACTGGTTCAGTGGCTTTTAAACCACTGAAATATTTGCCCACCAACACTCAAAAAACAAGATAACCCAAACTTGCCATTATTGCTTGGGGTTCATAACGCGAAAAACATAATTCATAATGTGAAAAATTGAACCATGTAACACATTTTGATGGATCCGGGATCTAGATCAGTCACCAATGAATTCAAGAACAAAGAATCTAAGTTCTTGACCAAAATACCCAAACAGTCATATATTCATTCAGGACGGTTTTGTATCCTATCACATTTCCAAGTAAACCTTCTAAGTTGTGGGCAAGAATAGAAACACAGAATGATAAAAAAATGCATAGCATTGAAAAAAGATATCATTACATCAAGAAGCATTCGTGAGAAACTAAAAATAAATTCCAGCAAAATTGAAAACAAGCCAGAGGGTAGGGCTTACAACAGCTTCCTCTCGAAATGGAAAAATTGATGGGGGAAGCAATTGTTTTCAATACTCCACCCGCCCATTAATATCCCTTGTATTAGAATTGCAATAGGGAGAATGTCAATAACTTTTAAAAAAACCAGGCTCAGCGCATCTTGTAATACTGAACTCTGGAAACCACACAACGTTGACCATTTAATGAATACTTTAGCATTATGTCAACATCTCGAGGATTCTTCTTATTTTGTGCCACGGTCATGCTTCCCACAATGGCCTCTCCCTCACATATGGTCAAAACGTCTTCTAGGTAAAGCACTGTTTGCTTCCAATGAGTCGCACGGGATCTTGGCCCTGTACAAAAGGCCCGTGTGTTAAATGCATAGTATGCATTGCTCAGTTTCTCAACATGTTTGACCTATCATTAAAACCAAGTAAATCTAATAATCATCAAATATTAAAGGTTATCGGATTAGTATGGTTCCCACTAAAGTCATAGAATGAACACAAATACCACAAGCACTCTTGAATGATGGCAACATCACACATATAAAGATCAACCTGCTATTCAAAACACGAAAAAGACCTATTCTACCCAAAAAAATTCAGGAAATTTCAAAAGAGAATAATTTTATGCCGTCAGTTCATAGTAGTTTTTGAAAACAGCGAATATCTTCTCTTAAATTCACTTTTCTACTCCCTCCCATTGCAATCTTCCTGTAGAAGCTAAATCTTTGTTAGAAAGTAGGATTCAATGAATAATTTAAAACAAAAAAGATATCTGCACCGGTAAACAGAGCAGGGTTCTCTCCATTTAAGTACCCACAAACCAAAAGAGCAAAAACAAAAAAATAAATCAAGAGAACTTAACAGAGGAAGAAACAAACCTGTAGAGAAGCCCATCAGTTTATGACACCTAGTAAATGATACGTCAAAATATGCTACAAGAGCATGAATATAATCATCACGTTCAGCAACAAGTTTAAAAGGTGCAGTGAAGGACGCATCTCCAGGCACCATTTTAGAGATATCCATTGTCTGGACAAAGATAAGCAAATCAGTTCGCAACTTCGCATCACTCAATCGAGAAAAGAAATTCTTGAGCCAACTCAAGATAGAAAACACATGCTAATTTTAAGCAGGCAGGGATACTAAATTTAAGAAAAATCAAATAATCTATAATCGCCCACCTTGAGTAGGTGGCAATTTGTAACAATCTGATTTTTGTCAACCGTGTCAACAAGAGGCTCCATAATTGCTTGTTTCTTAATGCAGTTCATGTCAAATCCATATACGTTATTCCAAACTGCCATAGAGAAAAGGCAATGTAATTTAAAAGAATACAAGTTTAATAGTGGATATAATTGTATAGTGAAATTTCTCATCTAAAACATGAGATTTGAAGTTTTTATGCATCAGCCAAAACAGCAACAGACACCAATTTATTGGTTCCACCTGTGGGGAAAAAATGCCTTTTTCAATGCAAGCATACTTTTAGGAAATATGAATATATTAATATAAAAGATTCAGATACTTCACTCTAGCATGCGGTAAATAATAGCTTGGACTAATCCTAGTCCAGTGGTGAGAGGTAACTCACACTCTATTTTATCTTCTTTGTAGTCTGCATCTTCAATTGCAGTAAGAAATAGGGATGCTTTATCTGGTAGCACAACTCCATCATCCACCTAGGCCAAAATGAGAAAAACAGATTATCAAAATACTCTCTACGATTAATAACCTTTATCAAGTAAATGAAGTCTACTCTCTCTTTCTAACCTAGTTTTTAAATTTTATAGAAACATTGTCAACATCGCAATGAAAGGAAGTAAACGAATATCAACATGGCAACTCAAGTGATGCAAATCAACACATCCTAGTGACCCCAAAGCCTGCACAACTTGCTTGATATAACATTTCTGAAAGGATCAATGGTAGCCACCACATGTTCTTATTTATAACTTAAGTTTGATCGGTACCTAAGTGGGATGGGTTGAGGGGGGTGAACAAACCCACTTAAATACCCTTTGAGCATCCCATACTACTCAACGTGGGACTTAGCATCCCATACTACAAGTCTCCATTAGAATTCTTAGAAGAGCATGTCAGATATGTCACACAAGCAGCATTTTTGTATCCCAACTTCTCATTTCAAACAATATGACGGATTGTGCTTAATAAACCAAAAAACTGATAAAATACATGAACTAAGGGCAGAAAATTGCATCATTTCAGTTGGAAAGCTATATTTTAGAGCTATACACACAGATATTTCATAATGCTTGAGTTGAGTTGCATCAGAATAGTTTTATATAACTATTAGCAGCTACAACGAAGATTCCAAGACCATTTCATTCTTGTCTATGAAAGAAATGATCAAATAAATGCCAACAAGTGAAAAGAATGTATGACTTACTAGCCACTTGTCACGTGCATAGAGGACAGTATTAAGCATATTCTCAAACAACAAGAAGTATCCCATCCATTCTGAAATGATTATGTCAACTTTAGCAAGAGGAAGTTCAATTTCTTCAATCTTTCCCTTCAGAACTGTGATAACTGTATAAGGAAAACATAATTACAGTCAGTGGCATTTAAAATTAATTTACCTGCCAAAAGGAAATAAATGAGTACGGGGATAAAATGGCATCACCATTAGAATACCCATTAGTTTCAACTATCTCCTTTGCCATGTCAGCCATATCAGAGCATTCAACCTGAGCAGCCAAAGTTATAAACATTGTAATTAGAAAAACAGCAGTATAATATTATAATATATGATCCACTAAAAGTTTTGCAATTTAGAGCACTAAAAGGAAGGAAGCAATATAGAGTATAGACAAATACCGCATAGACATGTTCTGCCCCAGCTTTGGCACAGAAGAGAGATAAAATTCCAGTCCCAGCACCCACGTCAAGAACTACTTTATTCTTGAATAAAAACTTATTCTGATAAATCACATTTTGGTATGTCTTAGTTCTCACAGTATCCTTCAACATTTCCTGCATGTAAAGTGGGTTAGAGAATAGAGGAAGTAAACCCAATGCTAGGCTACTGAGATTTTGGGAAATCAATCATGGCACAGTTAAGCAACCGGCCAAGCAAAGAACATGAGCAAATCATTTGCCAAGAGTAAAATAAGCAACAACAAGCACAGTGTAATGATTAAATGCAAAATATGACCTTCAATTCCCTCCTATCATGCAAAAAAAAGACAGGGTGATAGATCAGAGCATTATTCTGGTACAGCCAGAAATACTCATTAATAATGAGTATAAGGCAAAAACTCTATAATTATTTGCTGCATTTTTCCTTTAGTAACCTAATATTTGTAACCAAAACAAAATCAAAATCGCAAGAGCAGCACCCAGGGAAAAAAACAGAGAGAAAAAAAACTTCCATCAGATCTCAGAAACTCGCCTTTGGTAGTTGTAAAATATAATAAAAGACATACGAGGGAAAAAAATAAAAGTACTATTTTCTTTCTATCCATATAGATAAACTCCAATAGAAAACAAAACAAAAAATGGATTGAAAAAGAACAGCTGACGCCAACGTGCATCCAAGTTGATAGACTTACTTCGTGTATTCCTGAAAACAGAAGAAGAAAATAATAATGAAAAAATATGTATACCAATTAAAGTAAGGTACTCAAGAGAGCTTGAAATTTCATAAACAAAATTCAAGTACGAGCAGTTTGCTTATTTTTCAGTTCTTCAATAGAATATAATCTTCAACTACTACGACCAGATTACCGTTACTAACCAGCTTATACTAGTTTCACTATCAGAACGTAAGATGTAAAGGAAGATTTTCGAATAAGAAATTACCAAAGTGAGAGTAGGAATCAAAGTAATAATCGGCACTTGTTTTATCAAGTGAACCGGTAAAGACCATGGAAGGCTCAGCAGCCGAGCCTTCAACGGCTTTGTCTACGGCACCATCGAGCTCGCACATGGAGTCGTCGTGGTTGGAGCTCACAGCAGCATCCTCAATGATTTCGTCTGCATCTTCGAAGCGAGTGTGGTGACTCATTTTACTGATGCCGCTGTTTGAGCTCCGATTGTTGCTATCTCGGCGCCTCATTCACTAAACTGAATTCAAAATGGGCGGCAGCGAAACTAGGGTTTTTAGCTTGGGGGGTTGCATGAAGTCATGAACCATCAACAAAACTACAATGATTTAAATTGCTTTTAGTTTTGTCCCTTTCTGTCTCAATGAAATCCTTTATCATTCATTACTACCTCCCGTCCGTGGTTGTGACACTCTGTAGTTCAAGTTTAATAGTAAGGATCATAAGAAAAGAAACGTAGTAAATTTGAAGCACATGGTTAGAGGTAATTTTACCTTGCAAGTTTTTTTAGATTAATGTTATATATATATATATAGGAAGTTTCAAAACATAAACATGTGCGTAGCTTATCCTTTTCCGTTAAAAAAACTAACATAAACCGTTAAAAAATTGATATTAATAGTTAATTTTTTAACAAAAAATGGCAAGATTGTTATGATTTTAAACTTTTGGAGTAATATTGAATCAAGAAAAACTTTCAGGGCAAAATTACTTCTAGACATGTACTTCCATGACAGATTTACTACTTAACCCTAAAAAAAATCACAAATCAAAAGTGGGGTGTATAGCCTAAATGTGAGTACTTACTAAGCATCTACCATAGGATTTTTCTAGGTGCGAGATTGTGGGATTGAATTTTCAACCGAAGCCATAGTAACTCTATAATATTGTTATTGGTCTTTATAATTTAATTGGGTTTTGATTTGGATCCAAATCGCGATTAATCGCTATAATTTCATTGGGACTTAATTTTAGGGTGTTTAGTAAGTGTCATCAAATATAGAGACTAAAAGTTTTGGTTTTAGTCTTTGCATATTTGATGAGTTTTTTTTTTTCCTTATGAGGTTTTGATTCATATACTTTTAATAAGTGTTAGTTTTGATTCGTATATTTTTAAAAAGTTTTGATTGTGATAGTCTCTATATTTACGGCATTGAGGAGCTATATAAAATTATAGAACTACTGAAACTCATTATTCAAAACTATAAGCATCAAAACTAAAAATCTAATCAAACTGTAATGATATTAACCCAAAAAATATAATATAGTCAGGAAAATAATCTCTAGTTTTTATCATTTGTAAATTGAAAATACTGTCATCCGTTAAAATTTTTATTATTTTTTATATAATATACTTATATTTATATATGAATGCAAAAAGACCCTAGAGTTTAAAACCCGAAAATATTTCTGAAAAAAAATTATCTCACACTTTGTGAGAAAACTCCTCTCATACTTATTTTGCATTAAAAAAAAAAAAAAAAAAAAGGCCGCCCAATATATGATCCCCCACTAAAATTATAGAAATGAACCCAAAATTTTAAGAAATTATGCTTTGGCCTATAAAAATTTCAAAATTTTCACTTTAGCCCCTATTCAAAAGTTTCATAAAGGGGCTAAAATGAAAATATTGAAATATTTATGAGACTAGATCATAATTTCTTAAAATTTTGGATCCAATTTTGTAATTTTCACCCCAATTTCAAATGCTAACTTCCTTGGGTTCTATACTGTAATTTTTCGCCCCCCAATTTTTAAATCCCGGCTCCGCCTCTGCATAATGAGTCAATGTACATGCTTGCACACTCTCATCCAAACTTAGCACTTTCTCATCTAATTCTATTTATAAGTTATCTCCAACATATTTTTATTGAAGCATATCCAAAAAAATTCTTAGAGCTCACTAACTATGCCTTGAAATTCAATAGCTTTTTTAACTTCACCTCTATATGATACACATAAAGTAGAAATAGTAATAAACAAATGATAAATTCTAAATTCATATTGAAAAAAGGGAAAAGAAAAGAAAAAGACCTTCAATCTCTAAGGATACCGCCACTTTCATATCAAATCTCAAAGGAAATGTTTGGCATTTGCTTCATTGCCAGTAAGGCATGGATGACCCAGCAATTGAAATTAGGTGGGGCGAAAATTATAGAAATGAACCCATGGTTTTAGGAAATCACATTTAAACCTCATAAAAATTTCAATATTTTTAGTGTAGTCCCTCTGTAAAACTATTAGAGGGAGCCTAAAGTGAAAATACTGAAACTTTTATAGGTTGAAATGTGATTTTATAAAATTTTGGGTTCTTTTCTGTAATTTTTTTCCTCTTCTAATTTCAATTTTAAGCTCTTTTATATATATTTTTTTTTTTTTGGGGCCACCCATAGCCCCCTAATTCCGTCCCCGCAGTAAAGTGCTCTTCATGTTATAACTCACTTCATGCCATCTACATCATAAACAGACCATTGTACTTGCTGGAAGCTTAATTTTCTCATAAATCACTTTCTCAATCAATATTTTTGTTCACCCATGCCCCTTCCATATTAAAGGGGATACACAAATCCCAAACTTTCTTCCCTCATTATTTGTGTGGAAAAAAAAAACTCATACCAGAGAGCCATAAAATATTGTGATTATGAGTAGAAAGGCCCAAGTCTATTGACCAAGTCCGTTCAGTTTTGGGTCACAAAAAAATATACTCAAATGTTTGACCAATAATGCCTTGTCAAACATTATTGGGCTCAGACCATTTAAGAAAAAGCTCATACTCTTAAGAGCTCTACACTTGCTTTTCGGCCTTTGAGAGTCTGAGCCACACTCTTACAGCAACAACAATAACCAACCCTTGGGCCTGTCTAAGTCTGATATCTTGGGTAGTTGTTCTTTATTTCAAAACTTTTATTTATCAAAAAAAAAAACAATAACGGGGCCTGTCTACGATATCTTGGGTAGTTGTTCTTTATTTCTGAGGACCTGGTTGGATCAGGAGTGTTTGAGATTCATTCCCCTAAGTAATTTCTTCATTTATATATTTTGGCTGATCGCCATCTTTTATATAAAAAAAATAACCAACCCTTTATCCAAAAAAAAATAAAAAAACCAACCCGCTTTGGGTATGTCTAACGGAAGGGACTGGTCCCTCATAATGTGGTGAATTAAAGTTCGAATCTCTGTAAGAAAAAGTGCTCATATTTAGTGTTCTACAATATCTTAAATAAAATTGCCTCCAATAGAAATATTATTTTTGTTTAGGGAAAAAAAAAAAGAACAATAATAATGAAAATAAAAAAGAGCTACCTTGGAACTCGAATTGGAATAGGAAAGTATTATACTCCATGCAAATGCAATCACCAATAACTCTGTCATGTTGACTTCTATGGCCACCATTTAAATCAACTTGTGCAAACTATTAGTAGTATAGAATGAGGAATGATATATCACTTCAAATCACAAAAGGATTAATTTTATTGGCATATAAAATAAAATAAGAATTAAAGTAATATTTCAGTATTTTTAAAAAATAACGTAACAAAAATTATTGTATCAATTAAATATCAAATTCAACACTGACAAATAAGCCGGGCTTCATCAAAATCAGGCAATTAAAAACATCATTCCATTAACGACGGAATTGCATGATTTCTTTATCAAATAGACTGTAACTAATTCCTTCACTAAGCAATTTAGCGCCAAAATTCCATAGCCCTGAACTATTTTTTTGTAGTCGGGTTTCCAAAAAATAATAAGGTTAACTCATATATAAAAACTACCGTCCTAATTATAAGACATAGTTTACTTTTTTTGAGAAATTAAGAAAGCTAATTAAATTACTTTAGAGTATTTTTGTCTTCAAACTAATTAGTTTGACTACTAAGCTAATATATAATCTAATAATATACAACATATGATATATATCATTAAGTAACTTATTTAACTTCCCTAATCTCTCCAAAAAAAGTCAATTATGTCTTATCATTAGGATCGGAGGTAGTAATTTAGTTATGAAAAAAAAAAGTTACTCTAACCTAAGGCATACTTCAATTAACTGATTACTACTACCTTCAGTCTCAATTATAAAATCAAATTTGTAGTGTAAATTATACTACAAACTTAGTCCTATATATAATTATATATAATTAGGACCAAATGGAGTATTAAATCCCACCCGCATTAGTCATTGAAGACTCCACTCTCTTATTTTTATAGTGTGTAGATTTCCTTTTAGCCAATTTGAGCGACAAGCCTAAAGCTCTTGGCTAGGTCTTTTCTTGCATATATATATATATATATATATATATATATAGCTAGATTAACCGTAGCTGAACAAATTTTCTTACAAGTTTCAATTGTGCAAGTGGAGACTCCAGATTTGGGAAGCATCATTTGCAAGACAATAAGATGACGATGGAGTAATTTATATTTTCAACGTGGCCGCAAATTGAAGGTATAGTTGAGCAAGTTATCAAATTGACCCCGTTGGCATGAAGCTGGACTTATATTATTAAAAAAGGGAGGAAAACAAATTAAATTAAATAAAAAAGGCAATGGAAAACTGAGAAAGTATGTTTTGGAATTCAATGCAAATACTAGCTTCTGTTCTATATGAGCTCATTATAGTAATGATTTTTGAAATGGCCATATGTGGAGCAACATGGTTCACATTATAGGAAATTAAATATAATACAAGACCCCCTTTTTAATTAGCAATAATAGTAATAGTCTAGAGTGCACTACGTCACAAAATATTCCATGTGATCCGTGGAGGAACTCATCACAGTGTTATCAGTTGCTGTATACGCATATAATTGATGGAAGAGGATTGGTCTTAAGGTATAGAAAATCCTCATACAAAAAGGCAACCTTTGGAGCATTATAACATAGAAAATAATTAAGGAGACAGGGTCACGTAGAAATGGGAGATCTAAATCAACAAGGCAAGTTGAGCTGAGAAAAAAAAGGGGCCATTTTCCACAGTTTTAGTGCAGAGGGACCAGACAAAGAGTTTTAAAAAATACTCCATCTGATCCTTTTTATGATTAGTTTTCTTGTTTTTTGGTTGGTCCTAATACAAACAACTTTTTCTTTGTATCTCAAAATTTAAACTAGTTTTTCTTTTTCTATTCATATTAAATACATATCTTTACATTAATTATTCACCACAGATTCTTTTTCATTTAATCATTTATTACTCATTCTTTCTAATACTCCCTCCGGTCATTTTTATAAGAGCTCAAAATTTGAATTGTCTTGGTCTTTTTTAGGAGAGTCTGATAAAAGTTGTCTCAACATTTAATGAGTTTTTCCATTTGTGTCCCTTATTAATTATATATATATATATATTGCATTAATTAAATAATTGATAATACTTTTATTTACTTATTTCTCTCTCTTACTTAACTCTTATGAATAAGGGCATACTTGAAAAAAAAAATTAATTTCAAGACATATTATTTTTAACTAATTTTAACCGTTTTCTTAAACCGTGTAATTCAGTTATTGAACTCTTATAAATAAAGACCGGAAGGAGTATTTGTTACTCATTATCTCTCCTACACTTTTTTCATAAATATAAATATATTTAGAAGAAATATAATATTTTTAATGTTTTTATTGTTTTTAACTAATTTTAACTATTAGTTAGTTGATTTTATGTAATTAAAAAAAAAATGCCTAAAGGAGGAAAATTACTAATTATTTGAAGTCAAAATGCAGCACGTGGAAGAAGGTGGGTCACATTTATTGCTTTACAACTAGACCACAAACATAAAGAAAAATTAGCAACAACGGAAAAATTTGTCACTGTACTAATCATATACACAGAGGTTAATTATCATTTTTGCCTTTAAAATTTTCGACTGAGGAGTAGTGAATATCCGAAAGATTTCTTAGGATCATTTTTTTCCTTTGAAGTTTACAAAACGTAGTAATTTGTCCTGTTGTCCCCTAATGTTATTTGACTGTTAAATTAGTCAAATAACAAACATGTGATACTACCTCATCATCCACATCACTGAGTTCAATATGATGTGGCTTCACACCTCGTCATCTCTTTCTTCCTCTCTCCCTCATTCACTAATTTCTCAAAAAAAAAAATCTTCCCAATTCCCATTCTTTTGGTAGATTAAAATCTTTAAGGACTACTATGGTGTGAAGGAATTAAATTTATAAATAGATTTAACAAGATCGGACTAAAGAATGTATGAAATCTTGTTTTCTTTGAGTTGTTGAAGGACATAGAGTCAAGAATCAAGAGTGCTGAGGAAGAAGCCAACCTTAGAAAGGTTGAGCTTGGAGTACTTGAAGAGGGAGATCCTTGGACCGTTGAGCTTAAAACGGTCGGAATTTGTGATGCCAAAATGGTCAAAGAGACTAAAAAATCTGTCACCATAACGAATCTCAAGCCAGAGAGGGAGAGAGAGAAGGCGAGGAGGAAGCCGTGAGTGGTTTAGATCTGAAGACCACAGGTAGCTGCACTCAGTTCTGAAATTTGCTCGATCATCACGACCTCTTTGCGACGATACATTTGCAATCTTGAAAATATAATTGAAATATTAGATGCTTGACAAACTATTGCAGTTTTGAACAGATTAGTTGGTATGATGATGGTACAAGATTTTACTGAAATTTCTTCTTAAACATTTCGCAATGTCCCTGTTTGTGTGCCCTTATCCTCTTTTTTTCCCATTCTTTGAACATTATTGCAGTATGTTACACCTAATTTGCTATTATTTTGGATGTAAAGGAATTGTACAAGTAGTTTTATAAACTGCATGCAGTGGAGTTTCGTTAGCGCATATACGTATATATGTATATGTATCTGTGTCCGCCCTTTGAATCTCCTGTGCAAACTGAAATGAGGAAGAGAGAAAGAAAGAGATGAGGAGGTGTGGTTAGTGACGTGGATGATGAAGTGGTATGACATTTATGTTGTTTGACTGATTTAACATTGGGGGATGGTAGAGCAAAATTGCTCCTAAAAAAACTTCTGGATATGTATTGCTCTTTAGTGAAAATTTATTGGGCAAAAATGATACTTATATATATATATATATATATATATATATATAAAGCTTCTTGTATAAATTGTCAGAGACACGATTGGTTGGCGTGTCTGTGCATATTAGGATGCCCTGCTTGGACTGTTTCAAAGGTGTTGAGTTTATGTATAAATTAAATACTCATAAAAACAACACGGTAGCTTGGGATTAAGCTGTATATGATTAAACAATAATATAATAAATAGTGAGGGTATAATGCAATATTTAATCAATTCGACCTACTCAATATTCTTTAATCTGAATTTAGAATTTCAGATCTCTTCCTGGACATATATAATCCTAGCATGATTAAGACAAATTAATTATTCCATGTGGCATGCAGTCATTGGTTCTGTATCTGCCCAGAAGATTCATGCCCTCTTATTGGGATACATTACAAGCCATGAGCGTAGAAAATTCCATCCCATGTATGTATATACAGCACGTACGTACATCTAGAACGATCTTAATTAGTTTGTTTACAATGGCAGTAAGCACATTAAAATGTTGTGTAGCAGACATACACATTTCCTCCAGCCGGAAAATTAATTAGTATGTAGAATTCACGATATTAAACTGCTACTATCTTAAATATGAGACATATTTTTTTTTTGTTAATATTTTTCTAATTTACCCCTATTTATATTCCTTACAATAATCAAGAAGAAGAAGAAATGATGAAATTAAGGTAGATGACTAAATTAAGAAGGAGACTGTTTTAGAAAAAAACATGTCATATTAATTAAATTAACTAACTTTTTTAATCTAATTAATTAAATTAGGTAAATATATCTTGTATTAAGAATGAAGTATAAAGCATTAAAAGGTGCAAACTTAATCAAAAGGTGCAAACTTAATCAAATTAATCGATACCCTAATTATTATCTGTTGCAATCATACTGCTGCTTAGTTTCAGGAATCTGCGTCCTGCTCTACTTAATTAATTTAATCACGAATCTAATGAGGCCATAAGCACAGTGAACCACACAGTACGGCATGCAAGTTATTATATAATTTCTTTTGATTAGTATTCAAGTAAACGGCAAGTGACAATTAAATAACTAATAATTTAATTGTCTTCTTGCTTCTTGCTCTTTACCAATAAGGGTTCCACACACTTAGCTGTTCACAATTAAGAACACGTCGGGTTCAATTATTAGTTATTATATCCCCTATCTCATGTGCTAGTTGAAATGTTGAATATTCCCTGGACTTTAATTTATTGATAATTAAATAATTTTTAAAAACAATGTTTGATGTTGGAAAAAGTACTAAAACAAGCACTCTCATTTAATTTCTTGAGCGTGCTTCCTTCAATTACATGCGCTTGCCCTCGGTTGGAATTCAATAGCACCAGTTTCTAAGCAATGAGCTTTAGGTCCCATGTATTCATTCGATCATACAACACTTTCAACTTCAACATGTTTCATACAAACTAAAAGAAACCGTAAATTTCATTATTCCTTCCATAAAATTCAACAACTTTCCAATTATACCTTATTTAATATATATTATACCTCATGAGAACAAAACAATATATAATGATAAATAAAGGGAAAATTATAATAAAAGACCTAAGAAAAATAATATTTATTAAGAAGGACCATAAAAATGGTAATTATTTTGAAGGACTAAAACTTAAAAAATTAAAATAAAAAGACTAAATTGCCCTTGGTTCTACAATTTTTGCGCAAAGGTAAGAAATTCAAAAAAACATTTTACTTTTACAATTCCAAGTCTTCGTGCATACCGTACATTGTCTCGGATCTTGAAAAGAGATAAATTTATAAAAATTCATAAATTCATAGAACACAGGGGGAGGAGGCCTGAGAGATCTTTGTTAACGGAATAATCTATAGTTCCTCCACGGAGAGATAAAAAATTACCAGTAAAAACTCTAACTTACATATTCCAAGATTCTGATTTGATCTCTATTTATTATTTTCAATCAATCACTTCAGATTCTAATTTAATTAGATATAATATAGGAATCGACCAAGGGCAATTTAGTCTTTCTATTTTAATGTTTTAATTTTTGGTTCTTCAAAACAATTACCATTTTTATGGTCCTTCTTAATAAATATTATTTTTCTTAGATCCTTTATTATAATTTTCCCAATAAACCTATGATAAATTTATCTTTCCATCCTATAAATAAGACCGGAAGAGTACATACATATACACTAGTTTGCTCTTTATTATAAAGTCATTTCTAATCAATTCTCAAATTCTGAGGAACAACGGTAAGTTATTAAATATGCCTTAAATTGATGACACAATATTTCAAATTTACCCTTATTACAATACAAATAGAATTGAATTCCTATAAAATTGAAAAATAAATATTAATAATTTTTAGAGATGCACTTATACTTAGGATACATAATTTCTTTTATGTGCAAATGAGTTTATAATAAGTATCTGTGTGTGTGTATAAATCCGAACCGTCCAGCTAGTTTACTGCATGTGGTAGTCGTTAATTTTGATGGGAACACAGTTTGTAGCGCAAATCTTAAGTAAACGATATCTATATATTTACATGCCTTCCAGCCAATCATGTTTATCTATGGAGAAAAAGATACACACACGCGTACATGTAAAGAAATTAGACAAATTTTCAGACATACAGAGTATGGATTTAAAAAAATAAGTTATTATCATGAGTTATACGTAGTATAATTTTCGAGCATATACTCTAAATTCTATATTTTATGTGTGGATGATAATTGGAAGAAGATATGGTGAGGACCTTTGCTTGATACTTGTCTGTGTCCGAGAGGCCATGTAGTCGTATAGCAGTCGTAATATGATGTCTGTGTTCACGTTCTTAATTGCGAAATAAGATTCAGAATATTAACTGCAAATCTAAAGCTGATCCTCCCAAGCACATGGATATCCATATGATATGCAGTACTAGTTCCTGTTCATAGACGAAGGCATATTCTTCTAATCATTGATTTTTCTTATTAATTAAATATTAATTCTTCTTCCATACCACATGTTTAATTATTCTGTGCCTGTGTGTTGCAGTCCAAACCCACAAACAACACAATCTTTACAATTATCTTACGTTCCTAACTCCTAAACCTTGGTGTACATGCATATATACATCATACATGCCCTAGCTAATTAATTACTTAATTCTCTCAACATTATTATCCCTTGGTAAGATTATATTATCTACATTAAGTAAGTAATTAATAACCCATATTCCTTTAGTTCTAATGTAAGATATAATTAACTAATTAAAATAGATTATGAATATTATTTAAGTTAGTTGATATGATATTTCTTTTCAAAGACATATACTCTAATCATTTTCTTTAACTATCCTTCCCTCTCCTACTTGATTATTGTTGAGGGAATATTAATAAGGTTAATTTGAATAGTCATGACTACAACAAGCTGGCTCAAATCCAATGAAGCATGCATGCAAATTTTTCTAACTTTCTCTTTTGTTTTCCCTCTCCATGCACTGTTGTAGCTGAAACTTGAAACCTGAACCTAGAGGCTGAAGAGGCTTATGATCTTTTCACCTTGTCATTAATTAGCCTTCGTTTTTCGCTAGTTGTTTGCGCATCAACAATGGGTCATCGTACATTTTGACTTGTTTATACCATCGTTACGTTGTTTGTCCCCAGTGATTATAGTACACGATAAAAATGACCAAAACATTCGACTTTCCTATTATCAGGCTCTCTTCAGCTTAAGCTGCGCTGTCTTTGATTTAAGGCCTCATGCCATCGCTAAACACAAAGTACAAACTAATTATCACACTTCCATTTATGGGACAATATAATTCTTCCCGCCACATGTATGATCTCTTTGGTTTCAATATAGCAAATAAGAAATATATCAATTAATTTGGGTTACGTGGTCTTCTTTTTCTTCTTTGGTGCCAGGCGCTTCCTTTCACCATATACACATATATATATAATATAAAAAAGCTTTTTTTTGGGCGACTGAAGAGGTAAACTCCCTTTTGAAATGTTATCATAGTGGATGAAGATTCATAAAATCATCAACATAATATAAAAAGTGACAAAATTTAAACCTGAAACTAATTAAGTTGTAAAGTCTCTTACTTGGTAATCGGCAAAACAATATATTCCGGTGTCTTTAGAGAGAAAAGGAGACGTTTTAATTTAAAATATATGAAAAGTGGAATTGAATATTTAGGTTTAGGGCCGCCCGAGAACATGTTTAATTTGATGAACCTCAGCTCCATCTTTTTCCCAAGCCGCTCGCAAATCAGAATCTTAAGATCGACGTTGGATTGTTTGGTATATCTTTGTCACGTCATCAAAAATACTCTTTGATATAATTAAGTCTCCATCAGATCTTAATGCATGATTTGATTTTGATTTGCAGTATATATGTAGGAACTTTTAGAGTTTGTTGGGCCTTAATTAGGGATTTGATAAGTCATAGGTTAAGAAAGGGAAATAGCTATAGGCACGAAGCAGAACCCAACTACCTTCAAATTGTTTTAAATATGTATCCCCAAAAATCAACAAACCAGCTGAAATATATTTAATTATGATTAATTAATCAACTCTCACTCCATAAACAAAGATAACAGAAAATCTTGAGGCAAAAAGTAGAGGGGGCTATAATTGCACAAAACCAAACCCCCAATCATCAACCACCATATATATTTTGGTTTGGGTATGGATGGTGGATCTGACAAAAAGCTACAGTTGTACAGTATTGATAAGAGGATATACCTGTAAATAAAAAGGTAAGACCTTTTGATATCTTGCTTCCTTTAGAGAATCTCTTTTTTATTTGTGGGGCATTTTTATTTATATTGCCCCATGAAAACCTCACACTATAAATAGGAGTGTTGTTTGACAAAACTTTCATTCAACTAGCTAGCTTCTCTCTCTCTCTCTATATCCTCCTCACCCACCACCACCCCCACAGTTTTCTTCAGCTCTCTGCAACTAATTGTGGTGTGTGAAAGAAAGCTAGCTGGTTATTATAATGGCAATTGAGATCGAGCAACCTTGTGTGGAGCTTTCAAACGTCGCCGTTTCTGAAACTCACGGCGAAGACTCACCCTATTTTGCTGGGTGGAAGGCATACGATGAGAACCCCTATGATGAACTCACTAACCCCTCGGGAGTGATACAGATGGGATTAGCAGAGAATCAAGTAAGTTATTTAAACCAAATTAACCCAGAAGTTCTCTCAGTAATAATATATATCAATCTAATCATGTTTTCTACTATCATGCAGGTTTCATTTGATTTGGTTGAGAAATACTTGGAACAACACCCAGAAGCGTCCACGTGGGGAAAAGGAGCACCTGGATGGTTCAGAGAGAATGCTTTGTTTCAGGATTATCATGGCCTCAAATCTTTCAGAACCGCAATGGCTAGCTTCATGCAACAAATAAGAGGTGGGAGGGCCAAATTCGACCCCGATAGGGTCGTACTCACTGCCGGCGCCACCGCCGCCAACGAGCTCTTGACCTTCATTGTCGCCAACCCAGGAGACGCTTTACTTGTCCCAACCCCATACTACCCAGGGTATAAATCACTCAACCGTACCACATATAATTTATATTTCATTATTTTATTACCATTAGCTTGTGATTGAAGAATTGAACTAATAAATATAAATGATATTTTGCAGATTTGATAGAGACCTGTGTTGGAGAACAGGGGTGAAAATCATTCCAATTCACTGTGACAGCTCAAACAATTTCCAGATCACTCCCAAAGCCTTGGAGGCTGCGTATCAACAAGCAGTGTCCACGAACACCAAAGTGAGAGCCGTCCTGATCACGAATCCATCAAACCCATTAGGCGCCACGATCCAACGGTCAGTTCTTGAAGACATTCTCGAGTTTGTGACCCGCAAGAACATCCACTTGGTGTCTGACGAGATCTACTCGGGATCGGTCTTCTCGGCCGACGAGTTCGTGAGCGTGGCCGAGATCCTCGAAGCTCGCGATTACAAGGACGCGGAGAGAGTTCACATTGTGTACAGCCTCTCGAAAGACTTGGGCCTTCCGGGTTTTAGAGTTGGCACCATTTATTCCTACAACAACAAGGTTGTTACGACGGCTCGTAGGATGTCCAGCTTCACCTTAATTTCTTCGCAGACTCAGCACCTGTTGGCCACCATGTTGTCAGATGAGGAGTTCACTGAGAACTACATAAAGACCAACAGAGAGAGGCTGAGGAAGAGATATGAGATGATCATTGATGGGTTGAAAAGTTCCGGGATAGAATGCTTGAAGGGGAATGCAGGATTGTTTTGTTGGATGAATCTGAGTCCTTTGTTGGAAAAACCAACTAGAGAAGGTGAATTGGAGCTTTGGAATCCAATTTTGCAAGAAGTGAGGCTGAATATATCTCCCGGTTCTTCTTGCCATTGTTCTGAACCGGGTTGGTTCAGGGTTTGTTTTGCAAATATGAGCGAGCAGACTCTGGAAGTAGCACTCGACAGGATACGTAACTTCATGCATCAAAGAGCAAGTAAATAGAAGTCTCTTTAGTTATCGTTAATCTCCCCCATCTCATCCCTTTTTTCAAAATGGTTCTGCCATTTTGGTTCATTATTTAGATTATTGAGTGTGATGTGGCAGCAAAACCCAAGATCCATTTCAGGGTTTCATAACTCAAAAACTGTAATTGAAATGTACTCTCTACTTGTTTGCTTGCTTAATTTACTTAAGCAAGTTTCCCAGAATTTCTTTGGTGTATGATTACTCATACACAACTGATAAATGATGAAAAGCTTTGTCTCCAACGTGTTCTGCAAGCATTTGACTTAGTCGCCATCTGATTGATTAAAATTAATATGAATAATAAAGGGGAATGATTCTGTTTATGTTCTAGTCAGAAAAATGTAGTCGACATTGGTGTGAACCAATAAACAATTAAATTGCATATGTTTGAAAATTACACATATGTTTGAAAATTACACTTCTAACACCAACAACTAGATAACAAGCTTTTTCGCATCATGTCAATGCTGGAAGCCAATGATAATAATATAATCAATAACTCGTATTTGAAAGTTGATCATGTTATAAATTTAATGTCCTTAATTGGCTTTTCATGCTTAATTATATGGATTGATTAGGACAATATTAAATAAGATAGGTTTTTAGCTTTTTAAGTGTGGTGCATGATGAAATCATGGTCCTACACGTGAGAGCGTCGGATTGAGATTGCTTATTGACTAATAGAGCTTGGTTGTATTAATTAATTTTTGATCACCAAACTTAATTTGAGCTATTTTAATTTTTAGTTCAATATTGCATGCTGCAGCTAAATCCCTTACCCAAAAGGAAATTTTTTATTATTATTGAATTAAATAATTCTGGTGCTACCAAATCCGTGTTAAGCAAACGAAGCACGCAATTAGGACCAGCACTTACGGCATATATTCTATTGTTAGATTCAGTACTAAACAACTTGCAGAATCCAGAATAATTTAGTTTAGCATAACTACGTTGATAGTATGATGATTTGACTTCAACTATATATAATCCTGCTAGTTTTCAACTAATCCCAATCTAACGGCCATCTTATACCATACTTAGAGAATAATTGAATATGGTTTGTCATCATTGAAACCTGATCAACAAACTTAATCATATGCCGTACCATAATAATCATCCACGACTCCTCATTAAACATGATTGAATATCCAATCAATTATAGTCAACCATGTGTTTGGCCAAAAAATAATTATAGTCTCTCGGAGTTGCTAACCCCTCCCCCGGCCCGCAAAATATTTATATTTAATCCGCGGTCGGAGTTAAATTAGTCTGAGATATTATTATTATATTTTTCATTTTAGCTGGCAACTTGCAACGTTGAACCACGCGTTATATCCAAAAGATTGGCATGTGAGAAATTTATCCTGTGAAAATGAGAATTGGACACTCAATCATTGGTTTAAAATGCCCTTTGGATAGCGCGTTTGATTAATTAGGTTCATTTTTAAAACCGGCCAACCTCAATATTTTGTTAGAAAATGGATTGTTGATAAAATAAAAAAGAATCTTCATTTATAAAAAATGAATGTTGACAAGATATAAATTAACCAATTTGGGATTAACTATGATTATCCCTCACTTGAGGGTGATTAACAATTAACCCTAAAAGATTTGAAGGGACTTCCCTCCCTAAAGAAAGACTTATATTAACTTCTCTCTTAACATGTAGATTTTATTATCCTACACGCCTCTAAACCTTATAATAAACTCTCTATTTATAGAGTTTCAAAGAGTTTTAATCAACTAATATTATCTAACTCTCCAACACGCCCTTCAAATTGACATCTCTTATAAGTGTTAACTTGACAATACAAACAATAGGGTTTAGTTAAAAGAGTTGAATCAAATCATTTTGATGTTGTAAACAACACTTTGAGAAGGCATCTCCCTTTCAGTCTTTGGAATATTATTCTTCAACGGTCCATTCTTCAGCAATAGCAAACACATGAGGGCTTAAATCCTTTTCCTCTCTCATGCGCTTTACCATTGTGCTCATGCTGAACACTCTGACCATAGCTTCCAAATATCAATTTATGCACTCCCTTGCCATAACAAAATACAATCGTGATCCTGAGCTTGTGTTCCACTGTTGCTAGCCTTAGATGCCAAGCCCACCACCCATGGCAATTCTAAAGCACATTTGTTTCATAATTCCTTATACACTGGTCCATATTGATGTCCATCAATATAATTCACTGCTATGAAGCTTTAATAGCCTGAACAGAAAAAAGTATCGGTCTCCTACAGATAACTAGATTTAATGGCGGAAGGAAAAAGTATTGCTCTCCTCCCTCTCTCACGAAAGGACGATAATCTTTTGATTCGTAGCTCTAAAAAGATTAAAAATGGGGGCAAAGGGATTGGTAGTAGTTCCATGCAAGTTTCTTGGCCCAAGCTTGGTGCCAAAAGCTCTGAATATAGGAAAGGAGGAGTGTCATTTGTAGAGAAGCTGAAAGGAAAGAGTAATGATGGTAATAGTTCTGATGAAGATGAAGAGGAGGTGACTATGGAGCTGTCGGAGGACGGAAAAGGTGAGGAGGATTATGAACTGCCTTAGCTTGTGATATAGTGGAGGACCTGACTCGAAATTTTCAATTGTTCACGTTTTCAGAGAGGACCCCAAAAGGCTCTACAGAGCATGGAGGAAAGCTATAATCGTTAAGTTATTGGGTAGAAGTGTTGGATACAAAGCTCTTCTTTCCCAACTTCAGACACTATGGGCAAATGGAGGAGTGGTCAGTCTCATCAACATTGGACATGGCTATTATGTAGTCAAGATGTCGAACAGGGGTGACTATATGAATGCCTTAATAGGGGGCCCATGGATGATATATGATCATTACTTGACTGTGAGGCCATGGGAACCTAGTTTCATCCCTGCGAGAGCAAAAATTGACAAAGTGGCAGTATGGGTGAGAATGCCTAATGTTTTTCTTAATGATAATCAGTTATAGGATTGGTGAGGCAATCTAGGTAGATATGAATACTTCTTGCCAATTACGTAGACACTATTCCCGTATTTGTGTGCTTGTGAATCTAAAGAAACAACTAATGGCTGGGTTTCATATGGATGAAGAGGATTATTTCTTAGAATATGAAGGGCTACATCTACTCTGTTCTACTTGCGGGATTTATGGTCATACATGGGAGCTTTGTCCTTCTCGAAAAACAAGCAATGCAATAATGAGGAAGCTAGGAAAGACTGTGATAAATTGATGATGGAGAGGATAGGTCAATAGAACGATCTAGAGCCAAGTTCTTATTGGGATCAATGGAAACTGTCTAGAAAATTAGACGTCCAGGGAAATTGAAGTAGACGAAGGAGGGACCATCGAGGACCGCTTAACAAAGGATCACGCTACGATGTGGTTGCTGAGGTGGAAGAGCTGTAGAGAGTTGAGGCCGACAAAGAGGAGGGACAAATGGTCGAAGGGGTTAGATAGTGGAGGAGCAACAACCTCAATCGTTGGGTACGAATCTAGTACGAGATCAGAAAAAGTTGAAAAAAGGCTAACAAACAAAGTGAGGAAAATAGGTAGGATAAGCGGGTATTACTTGGGATGGAGGAAGACCAATCGGATGAGAAACACAAATGGATTGAAAAAAGGGCTAGAGACAAAAGAAGTGGAGAATTGGTTATGATTACAGGAGGCAATAGTAGTGAGAAAAAGAAAGATGATGTGATTTCATACGAGAGAAGCCCACTAGGTACTGCGATAGAGGAGATCCAATGTTATCAATTGGTTGGGCCTGATGGGGAGGTCCAAACCTCAAAGTTCATATTGGATCCAGGAGATAGTGTGCGTGAGGCTATGGATACGAGTAATATGGGCATAATATTATCTTTGCCAGAACCTGCACAAGAGGATCCTGAGACTAAAATGGGAATAAAGTCTTTCGTGGTACAAGAGACTCATTTCTCAAATGCCATGTAATGGTCCTTCCTTATGGGCTTCACTATATTTTTTATTTGTAATGGATAGTGTACTATACTGGAATGTAAGAGGGGTAGGTGGTAGAAAGCTCCTCAATAATATTAAAGCGGTGTGCATTGGGCCCAAGCCCAGCATGATTATAAACCAAGTGCTCAAATGATGACCCATTCAAACCGTTACTTTGTTGGGGCTTTGATTCGATTGAAGTAGTACCTAATGATGGAAGATCGAGAGGAATTGCAGTTGTATGGAGAAGGTCCAACTTAAATGTTAGGATCATTGAGACTGATAGACAATTTATACACATGGATTGTGAGCTCAATGGGAAGCCCCCTTTTTTGTTGACAACAATTTACGCTATTCTTCACTCTAATCTCCGATCGACTTTATGGAATAAGCTGGAAATTTTTTCTTCTTCCATCACAACTCCATGGGTGGTGTACGGGGATTTTAACAACATCCTTTCTGTTAATAAGCGATTAGGTGCGGTTCGAAATAATCATAATCGAATTTGCTGGTTTAATGGTCGGGTATGGGACTGTGGTCTTTTCGACTTGGGGCATCAAGGTCCACGGTTTACTTGGAAAGGTCCAATGCTTCCTGGTTGTTCAAGGCTTTTTGAAAGACTAGATTGGGCACTGATTAATTCTCAATTTCTTTCCGACTTTGGAGATTGCATTGTCAAGGTACTTCCTCGAACTTTATTTTTAGATCATAATCCTTTGTTGCTTAAATTGCGTTCCCAGTGTAGTCCTAGTCAGTCTCATCCATTCAAATTTGAGGCTATATGGCTTCTTCACGAATCCTTTGATGCCTTTCTAAAGGATTGTTGGAGAGGAAATGGTAATATGATAGAGATTCTACAGGATGTGCAAACGGCTCTTTTTGATTGGAACAAAGATGTTTTTGGTTTCCTAGAAAAAACTAAGAAAATTTTATTAGCTAGATTGAGGGGGATCAAAATTCTCCAAATTATGCCCATTATAGTTACCTCTGTTGCCTTGAGAAGGAGTTACAGTTGGAGCTCGATCAGCTTTTGAAGAAGGAGGAATTAAATTTGTTTCAAAAAGCCCGTACCGATTGGATTACCAAGGGGGATAAGAATACTAAATACTATCACCTAAAGGCAATAATGAAGTAGAGACGCAATAAGATACGAATACTAAAGGACGAGACTGGAGTTTGGATTAATGGGGAGGCTAAACTTCAGGCTATGGCTGTTAGCTACTTTAAAGAATTGTACCATTATTGATATCCTGGCATCTAGTGGGTGGAAGAGAATATTGATATCCAAGGCATCATAACTATTTTGTTAAGAAACTAAATTTTATAATTATATTTATATAATATAAATAACGAGTTCTAATTTTAAGTTATATTTATATAGAATGCAACTGAGCTTTCAATATGAGGCCTTTTCGAGGCTTACATTATATGTAGGCCTTTAAAAGGCTTCGGGCTTCGACTAGGTCTTATGAAACCATTAGAGGATGAAATTAAAAAGGCTATTTTTTCCAGGGTACCTTATAAGGAACCTGGTTTTGACAGCTTTTCACCCATTTTCTCTCAATCAAAATGGGAGATTGTAGGTCCTTCTGTAGGTCATTTTGTGAAAGATGTTTTTGCAAGAAATCAGGATTTGGCCGAGCACAAAAAAACACTCATTTCTTTGATCCCCAAGATAGACTTGAAAATATAAGCATTTCAAGCCAATTTCTCTATGCTTAGTCCACTACAAGTGAATCACGAAGATCATCACAGAAAGATTGAGAAATATGATGGATTCTTTAGTGTCTTCGCACCAAGCAAGCTTTATTAAGGGGAGACAAATTCAAGATAATCTCATTGTAGGGCAGGAGATAATGCATATAATGAAGAAAACCAGAGGAAGAAAGGGGCTGATGGCAATGAAAGTGGATCTCAAAAAGGCATATGATAGAATTCGGTGGGATTTTCTAAAGGAAGTAGGTCTGGATGATAACTTTATTAATTTGATAATGTTTTGTGTGACCATTGTTTCTTATAACGTGTTGTGGAATGGGTCCAAAACTCATTTCCTCCTTGCGCGAAGAGGACTAAGGCAGGGTGACCCTATATCACCATTACTATTTGTTCTTTGCATAGACAAAGTGTCACACACGATCACTGATGTTGTACAATCTAGTGGATGGAAGCCAATCAGGGTGTCAAGTGCAGGGCTGATGGTCTCCCATTTAATGTTTGCAGATGACATCCTTCTTTTTGGAGAGGCTTTCGTAGAGTTATAGCCTTTGCAAATGTTAAGTCACTCTCTAGCTGCACTCTATGAAACCATGATTCATCTTTTACCTTAATAACTTTAGCAAATTTATCAAATTCCAATCCTTCAAGTACACTTTTGCTGCCCATATTCTTAGGACGACTCAATCACTTCTTTGCTCTTAAAGAACCTTAGAAACAGTGGACAAGGGATTAACAAAAGACGAACAAATTGAACTTGTATTAGATCCTTCTCTCATTGATATACCTCTTTGAGTATACATTTTCTTTAGGCTTCTCCAATGAACCCAAAGCAATACCCTTGATGCGAAATGAGCAGTTACGTTCTAGCTACAAAGAAGAATGAAATGCAGCAGAACACAACACAAAATCTTGACATCATCTAGTTGCTAAGGAGCTTTCAAGGCTTAGGCTTTCGGATCTTCTTCATAGCCTTAACATATTCCCTACCTGAATTCCAGCTTGACCAACATGAATACTTATGATTTCTCTCATCTTTCCCCCTCTTTGTATCTCTCTTTTATAGTTCTGTTACAATATGTATAACTGGAATAAAGAATGAGTGGCAAGGAAAAACACAGAGAAAGAGAGACCTCTTTTTTCAATGCGAGCTCAAGTGGCACCATTACTAAGAAACCTTTTCTCTAATTTCCATTAAACTGGTGTGTTGGGAGGGGATGAATTCAATTCCTTTTATCCAACAAATTCCATAGGCCATCTCCTAGATGAAAAGGAAATTAAGCAAATTGATCGATGCCATACCAAAGAGGAATGAGTATTGACACAATTACAAAGTGCCAAAACCTTAAACTCTTCAGGCTCAACTCCTATACCCAGAGAAAATCAACAAAAGCAGAGATACATACAGGGCTCAACATGGGAAGAAAGAATGATGAATAGTCGCTGAAATTCCCACAATGGTTCACCTCCACATTACCCATTGGAGCATAAACGGTCATCGGAGGCTTTTCAATAAACATTTGTATTCTAAGAAAATAAATCATTATTGGAAAGATTTGAATGGAAGAACGACTATAGATAACTTATCAATGTCATTCAAATCTTCAGAACAATATGAATGGATGGTTTCTCTGTAGCAGAATCGTAATGGTAGATCAAGAAATCCTATGAAGCAGTAGCGGAGATCTTCAACGAGCTCTTTAACTGGTTGTGGTTCAACGATAAACGTGAAGCTTCGACTTTCATCACAAGTTCGACAATGAAGAATACACAAATATTAGAACAATCCTTGATGAAAAAACTAAATTCAAAGATAGTGGAAATGGGCTTTGACGGAAGCGTCCGTCAATGGTGAAAATTAGAACAAGATCGAAGGATTGACATAAACGAGAAAACTAGGGCTCTTTCTTTGAAGGAAGCTTTGACAACGTCTTGATTATTCTGTGACGCCTTCCTTGATGGCGACAATGAAGATTGAATATGCAAGAAACCTAGCCTCAAAACGCATAGAACGACGTCAGCTTGATCTGGTGGCTAGTGGGTAATCAAGAAACGATAACGTAGAACCAAGAAATATTAGGCAATGAGAACAATTGGGCAAAATGCATTATGGGCCCAAAATTAGCATGCTCTGATACCATGTTAATAAATTAAAAAATAATCTATATTGAAAACAAAATAAATGTTTACAAGATATGAATCAACCCATTTGGGTTTAACCATGATCACCCTCACTTGAAGGTGATTAACAACTAACCCTAACTCTAGAGATCTTGGAGGGACTTCCCTCTCTAGAGAGAGACTCACATTAACCTCTTTCTTGAAATGGTGTAGATCTTATTATCCTACACGCCTCTAAACCTTATATTAAGCCTTCTACTTATAGAGCTTTAGTCAACTAATACAATCTAACTCTTTGACACAACCTTGGAACACAATAAAACATGGGACATAGTCCCTTTCCCAAATGGGAGAAGGCCTACTGGTTGCAAATGGGTCTATAAGGTCAAGTATAACTCTAATGGAACTATTAATAAGTGTAAAGCTTGTCTACTTGCTAAAGGTTTCACTCAAAGAGAAGGAATCAATTATCATGAAACCTTCTCACCAGTGGTAAAAATGGTTGCCATTCAAATTATTCTGAAATTAGCCGTTATATATGGTTGGAATTTATTTCAAATGGATGTGGATAATGCATTTTTGCAGGGAAATCTGAACAAGGAAGTATACATGTCCATTCCCCAAGGTTTCGAAAGCCAAAGGGGGAGAATGGTGTGTAAACTTAATAAGTCACTTTATGGTCTTAAACAAGCCTCAGACAATGGAATGATAAACTGTGTGTTGCACTAATTTGTGGTGGTTTTAAACGTAGCAATCATGATTATTATTTGTTCTTTACGAGATTTGGTGTTGACATTGTGCCATTCCTAGTGTATGTAGATGATATGATAATTACTGGTAGTTTAGAAAAACAAGTTCAAGAAGTAAAGAACTTGTTGCATAGCAACTTCAAAATCAAGGATTTGGGAATACTGAAATATTTCCTTGGTATTGAAGTAGCTAGGTCAGCAAAGGTATAGTGCTTTCATAACGAAAATATATTTTGGATTTGCTTCCAGAGATTGGCATGAGTGGTTGTAAACCACTATCAATTCCTATGTCCACTACACTCAAACTATTAGCATATGAAGAAGGAAAGCACAAGAAGGAGGATCTATTTAATGATCCAAAAAGATATCGAAGACTAGTTGGTAAGTTGATCTATTTAATTACCACCAGATGTTACACATCTACTGGCCTCGCCCTTTTGGTTGGTGGGTAGTGCGATTCTTTACTTTTATTTAATTTTAACTTATTATTCCTAGGTTAATTTGCATCACACATCAGAGTATAAGCAGCAGAGCACACATCGGTTTAGAGAAAAATGTACTGATAAAGATACATAAAGATAAATTTTTTCCCGAAGGGATCAAAATATACAATCATCCGGATGATGGTGCCTGATAGGCCAAAATAAAATAATACAGTCATCCAGTCACCAAAATAAATATCCAAAAATAACAATCACCAACGTCCACCTCCACACTACTCCAGCTCCGGAGCCTTACCCCTGTCTTCTTGCTCCGGTCTCAATAAACTGCTAGATGGCTTAAAAGGGGCTGGGATTCAAAATTGAATCCCAGAGTAACCGTTAATCTCATAGAAAATGTATGAACAATGCATGTAGAAAAACCATAAATAAACAAATACCACATAACATTCGTATTAAGGCACACAAACCAAATCCGGAACTAGCAGTCCTAATAGCACACAAAATAGCACACAAGAGACCACCGAGCACACAACACATAGCAAAGCCCTTAATGCACAAAGCAAGTTCCGGTTCCAGAGCGCTCGGAAATAAATGATAACCAAATGTATGCAACATAACATGGTAAAAACATACATACACAATTCACACAAATTATATGAGAATTAAAGTTACTACCGATAGTCGACCACGAATATAAGTGAATTTTTTCCAGGTACACAATATCACAAATAGTCCTAAAATAACAAAATATAAATATAATTAATTCCTCCACAATAAATATTCCCTTTTGATAATTTAAAATAAGCCCAATTCATGTGTCCATATTTACTAAATTCCTTTTCTTATTAGAGAATTTAATATGAGTTTATATTCCTTTTATTTTCATCCTTTTTCAGGAATTTTCAGCAAATAGTGACTGATCTTCAAAAATTCATAATTGAATCTATAAAAAATCATTTTTGGTTGGTTCCAAAGCCAGAATGACCCTTAATATGTTTACTTTAATCCTGTAAATTTTCATAGCAATTGGACATCATTCACGACCCAAACATTCGTTACAAAATGACTCCTTTGGAATTTCCAAAACAGTTTTCGGGTTTCGGTACAATTTAATCCTGTAGCTTCCAAAATTTCTATTGAACCTCTACCCTACACAATTTTGCATTTTGAAATGAAAGAATTAGAATTATTAAAATCACACTCCTTCCTCTTGCCCTGCCCAAACCGAAACAGACCATGGATAACAAAATGGTCTTGCAACTTCCATTCCACCAACTATAATACCATCTAATATTCTCTAATCATAGATTTGATCGTAAATAACCTTTTCCAAAGTTCTAGACATTTTGGTAGAATTTCCCTTACATTCTTGTCTCTCAACAATTTATGGAACAACAAAATCAACGCTAACAACATCATTCACAACATCAAACTCATCCCTTACCTATATCAAAAAATTATTTGCTTGTTGAATCCTTGCTTGGCACCCTTGTCCTTATAACAGTTTATCTTGAGCTGTTTATAATGTTAAGAAGGACTCAGAGACCACATTAGAAGAACCAAAATTAGATTAGAAGTCAGGATAAAAGATTACCTAAGTTGATGATCGGATTTGTCTTTGCTCTTTCTCCTTTATCTTTATCTCTTCTTCTCTTCCTCTTCTCTATTTTTCACTTTTTTTTTAGACCCTCTCTGTCTATTTACTTCAACCGAAACGAATGAGGTGTTTAGAGAGCTTCAGATCGTCTTATCCAAGTCTTAATTCAATTGAAAAGTAATTTCAATCCCACCTCCTTAACTTAATAATATTTAATTGCCTCCACATTTGTACGGTGAAAAGCTCTTCCTTCTCTCATCTATTAATCTGACGGAATTGGAGATAAAGAGACATGAGATTTAATGGATATTGGGAATATTAAAGTCGGTGAAAGCATATGGAAAATCCCCATTGACACGAACTTGTCACTATTTACAATCCTACCATTGAATACTCATTCCAATTGTTTTGTTGTTTGAAAATGACGGATATCAACGGGCTTCAATAAATACAATCCGACTTTGGTCAAATGAAAATGGAAACATTGGATAGTAAAATGATCGTGACTTTTATTTGTAACTTGGTTCTTTACTCACATAGTTGTAAATATTGAGTAGGTGTTAGAAATTAATTCTTAATTCTTTTTAAGGACTTTTCTTCCTTAATTAGCTTCTCTAGATCATAGAATATTGTTTCTAAAATTTCTACGTCAAAAGTAAACCTTACGACTTCTCCGATTTTTGAGAAAATAGGCCCTAAATTCCAAATATTGATTTTATAATTATTTGGGCCAAATTTCACTTTATATAATTTCATATATATATATATATATATATATCCACCTTTATAAATTTCATTTTGGTCGAAATAATTGCCCAAATAAATTAATTGGATGTTAGACACAAATATCCCACTTTGTGCCAACATGTATCTCAAAATTTTCGGTTTTAGCAAAAATTGAGTATTTTGGGTAAAATTGACATTTTAGTCAAAATCCACCATTTCTTTTCTTCAAATGCAAATGCATCATACATGGAATTTATCAGAGCAAGTTTAGGATATTACACCAGACCTGATAGTTGCTTCTCTATGCAGGTCTTAAGTCAATTTATGCACCAGCCTATGAAGAGTCACATGACAGCGGCAATGCACGTGTTGCGGTACCTAAAGCAAAGCCTAGGGTAGGAGTGCTTATAAGTCGAGAAGGCACCACTATGTTAGATTGTTTCTGTGATGCCGATTAGGGAGCGTGTGAAACGACTAAAAGATTAGTTACAGGATATTTGCTGAAGCTTAGGGTTCCCTTGTGGTATGGAAGACAAAGAAGCAACATACTATTTCAAAGTCTTTTATTGAAGTGGGGTACCAGGCGCTAGGTTCAGCAGTATCAGAATTTGTGTGGGATGTTGGACTACTCAAAGAAATTGGTTATGAACACTTAACCCCTGTTAATGTGTATTGTGATAACAAAACTACCTTGCACATAGCTTCTAATCTAGTCTTCCATGAAAGAACAAAGTTTTTATATCTTCATTTTGTTTGAGAAAAGTTTTTAGCTAGAAAAAGTAATTGCTTTGCAACATGTTAGATCTTATAATCAAGAGGCAAATATTTTGACTAAGGCAGTAGGTAAAAAAAATACAAGATAGGATGCCAAGCAAGTTAGGAGCTATAGATTTGTTTAGCCCCCAACTCGAAGGGGTGTTGAGATTAGTGTGTTTGTATATTAGGCTAGCTTAGGTTTGGTTGTTTGTATATAAATATAGAACTTTGAGGTGTATTCGTTAGTTGATTCAATAAGAGAGTATTTTGTTCAGCTCAAGACTGGTGAAAAATACCCTAACATATGAGCAAAAAAGATAGCACCCTTAAATATAACATAACACTGTTATATATTTATAAGCAAAAAGAGTATAGGCCTCACTACAAAAGGTAGTGTTAGATCAAATTTTATGGAGTTGGCATTTTTGTTTTCAACTTAAATGTTCATGGATATTTTTGTACCTTTAAAATATATATGGTGCTAGCACTTTGGATAAAAATTCATGGATACTTTTACACCTTCACTTTATTTCTCTATAAGGGAAAGAAATACTTGGCACGATTATCATTGGACGAAAACTGGTTGGGAATTTAGTGTACGATATCAGTTTAAGATGAGTCGAGGACTGACTTTAACCTCATATATTAAATAGGATTGACATTGAAATTACGCAAAATTGATGAATAAACATCCGTTACTTTTCAGATGATTTATACTATAAACCAACAAATAATTACTTTTCAGGTTATTGATATTGTAACTAATGAATTCTTTTTACAAGTGACTTATATTATAGACAAGACGTGTAGTAACTGGTCCAATTAATTAGTAATTATTTTAGTAATATCTAAAAGTGGGTGGATGCTTTTTTTTTTTTTTTTTTTTGGGAGGGGGAGTCATGAAGACCAAACCATTATGAGGGCGAGCAACCAATAACGGGCTCATTTGGATTAGCGATAACAAAAGTGATTTTTTTTTTTAATATGAATTTTGCAAACTTAAGATATTATAAAAGTTATATTGTAAATGTGATTTATGTTTGGATTAGTGGTGGTAGAAGCCTATCTACACCGTGAAAAGCAAGTCTTAATGGCCTCTTCTTTAAAATAGCTTTTGGTCTAAAAACCCATTTTAAAAAATGCATATACAAACACCTCATTTTACTCTTCCTATACTTTTTTCCCTTCTCACCGTGCTTTTTCTACCACCACCATCCTAAAACATACCCAATATATAATTGCTGACGGTGGGGATAGTATTGATTCCATAACCAATACCATTTGTCTACTTCCTCTCTAACAAATGTTACTTCATGGATCTCCACATTATAATGGAAAGGTGTTATGAAATAAACTAAAATGAAAAACAAGAGGTCTGGAAAAGTGAGAAATGAGACAATGAAGAGAAATTTATTCCATTATTTCGTATGTCTCTGTTTTTCTTTTTTTCCCTTTTCTTTTTTTTCCATGACTATTATTTCGCATCTCAATACAATAATACAATTGAAATGTCTTGTTTATAGGTCTGGTATATGTCATGTAGCCAATAATTTGGATTGAGTTAAATCAAATTAAATTCTTAACAATAATTTTCTCCATTCATATTTGTAAACAAGCACGTTAAACTATTTCAAAAATGGTGATAATATTCAATTTGAAACTAGATAAATAAAATTTCATCTTTTGATATATAAAAAATCACATTCAATTTAAAAAGTAAAAGGAAAACTATATTTAACCACTTCTATTCTTTTTTTGGGGGGGGGAATCGGTGAAAAGAAGAAAAAAATAAAAAAAACCTAACCCCAAATCCCTTATCAAAAAATTCTCTAAGGACTTTTTTTATATTAATTAATTAATTCCAATATCAAAAAAGTTTCGTCGTCAAAATGATTTTTTATGTTGTTAAAATGATTTTTCCTGTTGTGAAAATATTGTTATCAAAATGGCTTTTTACCTTGCCAAAAATTTTCCAGGTTTCTAAAATTCTAAACGTCAGAGGAAAAATATGGAAAATTTTTTACAAGAGGAAAAATCATTTTGACAATATGAAAAGTCATTTTGACAACAATATCTTTATAGGAAAATTTTAACAACATAAAAAACCATTTTAACAAAATGTAAAGCTATTTTGAGTTTTTGACAACGAGAACTTTTTTATATTGGAATTACGTAATTAATATAAAAAAAAGTCCCTAAAGACTATTTTAATAGAAGATTTGAGGTTGTGACTTTTTTAATATTTTTTCTCTCTTTAAAATCTCACTGATATTTGCCCTTTTTGGTCTGAGACATCTGTAATAAATATGTAAAAAACCAGTGCCTCAATTCAGTCAACATTTTTTAGGGTACAAGATGCCAATATTTTGTTTCCATTCGGTTACAAAAATATTTTGTGTCTCATGGGATAACATCACGAAGAAGGGTTGCCAATGAGAGTTGGCATAGATGGTAAGGGATCCGGGATTAGGCCGCTTGGGTCGTGGGTTCGATCCTCTCTGCCGTCGGGACTCCTTTGGTAGCGATCTCGTAAGTCCCGATAAGTGCTCATAGAGCCGGCCGTGCCACGGCCTTGCGGGGGGCGATGTCGAACCCCTCCAAAACTTTTTTATATCAAAAAAAAAAAAAAAAACACGAAGAAGGGTTTAGGCGGGCTAGAGCGTCAAAACGGGCCGGCCCGTCGGGCCGCCCATTTAGCCCCGGCCCGTTACGGGCCGGGCCTCAAAAATAGAAGAAACAGATGAAGTCGGGCCACTGTAGGGCCGGCCTACTGCAGGCCACGGGCTTTTACGGGCCGGCCACGGGGTCTACTGGCCCGGCCGTTTAGCCCATCATATTTTTTTTTTTTTTTTTTATTATTAAATGTTGAGTTTTAAAAAAATTTCTTTGATATATTTTCCTAATAAAATCCTGAACTTAGTTGGAATATAATGTTTATGTCTTATAACAATGCGAGTCTTAAAAATTTTAAACTAATATATTAATATTGTTATTGACTATTTCTATGATCCTTACACTATAAACTATGTTCATGTCCCTTCCACTCCTCGTCTCCTCCTCGATCGCAACTCTTCTCGGCTCTCGCATTTCACTTGACCATAATTTATGTATATTAGTGGTATGCTTTTTATATTTTATGTAAGTTATTTTAGAACATAATTTGTTTTTGATTATGAATTCGTGAATGCTTATTTGTTGGATGATTGTGTTTTTTGGATATAAATGTTGACAACATTTATTTGATAAATTAGATGATTTATGTTGTAATTTAGAGCTTTAGTTGTTGTAATTTACTAATTATATTTGTGTGAAAAATACGGAGAAAAAAATAATTAAAATTTGGAATAATAATTTTCGAGCCTGCCTGCCCGGCCCCCTGGTGCTCTCGAGCCGGGCTTTGAAAAAAAGTGTTTTTCTTACTCCGGGCTCGGAGGGCCGGCCACGATGGGCCCGGGCCCATCACAGCCGGCCACGATTGACTCTAGACTGGGCCATGATTCGATTGTTCCGGCTTTCCTTTTTTCATTTACCTTTTTGCTGCTATCCTTTTCTTTCAAACGGTATCGTTTTTGTGTAAAATTCACACCGTTTCTATTTTTCTTTTTACTTTTTTTTTTTTAAAAAAATAACATTTATCATTCTGAAGTATCTTTTTAGTATCGTCAATACCCTAAAATATTTTTTCAAGATCCCAAAATAAATTTTTTAAGATCATAAAGTAATTTTTTTAATATTAGTCAATATTCTTAAGTATCTTTTCAGTACTAATACTCTGAAATATTTTTTAAAGATCCGTCAGTACCATTAAATGTTTTTTAAGATCATAAAATAATTTTTCAAGATCATGAAATATTTTTTCAATATTAGTTAGTATCTTTAACTATATTTTTAATACCAGGTTAGTCTTTTTAAAATATTTTTTTTTTTAAGAAAAGGAGGAAAACAGAACCAAGATTCATAGAGTAGAAGGATTCGTTTTTATTTATTTATTATTATTATTATTTTTTTTTTTTGATAAAATGTTTTTTTTTTTTTTTTTTATTTTTGCTAAGAAAATGTTTTTTTTTATTGTCTAGGCTATAAGTTAGCTATTTATTGGGTCAATATGAGGCCCAAATATTTCTTTCTCAGCCCAAAAGATACTGCAAGGGGAACTTTTTTCTTTTTTTTCTCGAAAAAAAAGGACAACTGGGAAGCGAGGTAATAGACTGGGGCATTGCGCATTACGAAGGTTAGAGCTTAAACTCCGAATTTCTGATCTCGGTTTTTGGCTATACGCACAATTCTGCCGCTAGCTTTCTTCCACACATTCTGCTAGCAACGCCGTTCAGTGGCGGCGGTGGAGACAATTCAGATTAATATCTAATTTCGCATTCAACTGGTGCACAAGGTAAAGTCCTCGTAAATTAATTTTTCATTTTTTTATTTACTTCTTTGCATCTGATTGATGTTAGCTCCTAGGGACTCGCACTTGCCTTTTAGATCTTGACCCTTTCGGCTGATCTGCTTCTTTACTGTTCATCTCCTAGATTTCGCTCTTGAAGCTTCAATAAGTTAGGGGAGGTGCTTTCAAATCATTGTATGTTTATATATATACTGTATGACACAAAACTTTGAAACTCTGGTGTTTTGATTCTGTACCCATATGCCAACTCGGCAATTTTAGTACAATCTGTTTCTGTGAAAACTGCAAGGTGAGCTGTTGTTTTAATCCTCTTTGTGATCAGACCTCGGTACGCCTCCATCGGCAGTCGAAGACGCGTTGTTTAACTCAAATGGTTTTATGCACAAATATTGCTTAAAGTCATTTATGTTGGAGGATATTCATTAGATTTGTTGAATCGAATTTCTATGATTTTGGTATAATCATCTCTGGAAGAGAGCTCCTTTGTGTTCTTTTCGTGTTGCTGGTGATAGGCATAAGAAGAAATTCATGGTTTATTTCTTTAAACTCTAGATTTAACTATCTAAGAGTATATTTAAAATGTCATATTCTGTTGTACTTAATAAAGTGTATGATAGACCTGTGTTGATCAGTTCTAGTTATGTCCTCAATGTTACCACTAAGTAGTGGAATTTAAATGAAATTTGAGGGACGACAAAATAATGAATTTCAAGAGAATTTTTTTTTTTTTAAGGATTATTTTATATTTACTTTCCCGTGTTGGGATTCAGGGCTTTCCCTGTCTAATTTGCAGCACTGATGGCATCTAAGTTGCAGCAGTTGCAATCCAAAGCTCGCCAAGCATCACAACTTGTAGTTAAGCATGGGACCCCTTACTACAAGCAGTTGTTAGAGGAGAACAAGCAATACATTCAGGAGCCACCTACCGTGGAAAAATGCAACCTACTGGCAAAGCAATTGTTTTATACTCGTCTTGCTAGGTTATATTTTCTTCAAACTTGTTCTTCTACAGTTGTACTTTAATAATGTTGGTTATGGCAGTTTTCAATTTATAAAATACTTTATATTAGGCCCTTTTGGGTTGAAATTATTGAGCTGAACTATATAGCTGAAATTCTGTATGCAAATCTGATCTTGCCTATTGTGTCTGCGGCTCATACAGTCATACTTCGAATTTGAAAACTTGTGCACTCAAAGTAGGAAGGGAGACAAAGGAAGTATACGGTCTTTGGATTAAGCATCTTAACTTGGCATTCAAACTGAATTTGCCCTTCATCAAATAGTTATGGGATGATAATCAATCCAGTTCTTCCTTTTTAATTAGATACTTAGATCCATTCCAGGACATGCATATCTTTTCAATGTTGTGAGTTGCTTGCTTGTATATTCTCATGTTGATTGATGTATGGTGCTTAGCTGTTACCATTTTATTGATGCCTTTTTTAAACTCATATGTTTAATATACTAAACCAGTTGAGTTCACTAAGTTGCAACTGTACACATAACCACTTATTGCACTTGCCCTGCTTGCTTGTTAATTAGCCAGAACAACTGCCTGCAGAAGATTCCAAACCCAAGGAGAATGTACTGCTAATGGTCACTGGAAATAAACACGGCTTGATAGAATGTATTGTTTCTTAGAATATTTTCGGAAAATTAGGGTCTTGAAAGAACATTTTATCATGTGTCAAGTAACTGTGTCTGAAGCATGGAATGACAATGGAATTTCTAAAATGTTACCTCGATACGAACTTTGAAGATCTAGTTTGTTTATTTTAAAGAAAGACTACAAATAAATACAATCATATAACTGGAATAGGCTTTAATCTAGACACGTCACTCATTCACTGTCACTGCATGATGCCATTTTTAACGTTGATAATAATCCATTAACGCATGGTTTTTTCCTTTGACTTTATGACTTAAACGAGGTGAACCTTGTGATGTGCTTGTGAGACTTCAAAGATTTGTTAATTGAAGCAAGTGCTGTCCTCTAATGTGTGTTCCTGCAGCCTACACCACATGATCTAACCGAGTTATCTACTTCATATCTCGATACAAGTGTTTGATATCCATATTATCTTCAAATCAGGCTTTCGTTTAAAATTTTTGTGTGCCTTCACTATAACAAATTAGATAAGTGATGAGACAGTGGATTCTGAGAATCTGCAGTTCTGCCCTGGCCTTGAACGTCATGGGCACTTTTCAGTTGTAGATTTATTGTGAATCTAGCCACTTTCACTTTTGTTTGCTTTGACTGTTGTAACTAATATCTACCAACTTCTTACAGCATTCCTGTTCGTTACGAGGCATTTTGGAAGGAGCTTGATTATGTCAAGCACTTGTGGAGGAATAGACAAGAACTGAAGGTTGAAGATGCAGGTATTGCCGCTTTGTTTGGCCTGGAGTGCTTTGCTTGGTTTTGTGCCGGTGAAATTGTTGGAAGGGGATTCACTTTTACGGGTTACTATGTTTGAGAATAAGCACGGGCAAAGTTTACTTGGGGAAAAAAGAAAACTTGGGGAAGGGGGTTTCTCAAACTTGTTAGCGATTTGCTCTGGTCATTTATACGTTGTGTGCATTATGGTGCATTCTACAAGCCAATTTTTGTTTGTCTGGAATTTGATCATGGAAAAATAAAGTAACAAACTGAGTGTTGAACTTTGACAAGCCGCAATAAGCCCATGTATTCGAAGCGGGATTAACCTTGCGTTGTCTTGCCATCAGTTGGATGGTAGTGCTGATCTCCCTTGCTCATGAATGAATTCACGCAAATGAAATTTTGATTAACATATAAATAAGCCTAGCTTCGCGTTAAATTCATCGTTTGATGTTGATAATTTGGGTCATGATGAATTTCAATGTTATTGACGAAATATTTCCTGTGTGCATAACTAGCATGAAGGAGTGTGCAAAGATGAACCTACGGGTTCGTTAAGGGATTCTACCACTTGCATCTGTAAAGCATTTTGGATGATAAAGTAGTTTTCCATTACGATTTAAACATTTGTGAATCTCAGATTTTCCATTTGTGTTGCTATGACCACAACAGTATCGCCACAACTTATTTATAAGATGTTCGTGAATGCTGAAAGAATGAATGCAAATGTGAAAGGGAATCTATTAGCCACTTCTTGGGGATTGGCTATGGTTATATTTCTTATCTCAGTTCAATCTAAATGATTTAGATTTAATGTTTTATATAAATATTAAAAAATTAGTAAAAAATATTTAAAAAATATTTTTATAAAATATGAAATCTAAACCGTTCAAATTTCAATTTAAAGATGGAGATAACGGCGGAGATAAGGAGGAGAATGGGAAAGAGATGAGGATCATTGTCAAACCCCAGCTCTTGGATGTCTTTCGAATCAAACTGAATCAGTTCGTTTTTTATGCGAGATTCGTGTTAATCTTATGGGCTAGACTTAAAAATTTGTTTTGTCATCCATGATCTTGTTGCTTTCACCTAAAAGGCTGCCACAACCCGTCCTTTCCAAGTATTTCCGAAATGAAGGATAATTGACCTTTTCCTCTTGACGTTGAGTCATGTAGCCCAAATAAAATTAAGTAAATATGTACATACACAAATATAAATTTATAAATTTTGCATTGTCAGTCTTAAGATAAACAGTGAAAAGTTTCATTTGATGCACGGTCTTGTATTCCCAGATGTGTGTGCCTTTATAGACGCGCAGACATATAAAAGTGCAATTTTTTAAGGCAATTATATAAGTGCAATTTAAGTACATGGAAAACTCTTCGGGCATATTTTTAATTTGGCACATAGCTCCACCAAGGCAATATTTGAGCCCAAAAATATAAACATGTAAGCGTAATTTTGGCCAAAAAATATAATATATATGAAATTGAGCTGTTCATCAATTATAACCTTGCTAATAGGTTTTAAAATTGGGAAAATAAGAATGAAGAACCTAGATGAAAAGATATTTATGAAGGAGAACTATAAAAATTATAATTATTTAAAAGGACCAGATATAAAATATAAAAAAAATACTAAAATACCATTTTCTGCATTTTCTCCTACATTCTCATCCACATTCTATTTTTAAAAATAATACAAAATTCTAAGTTTTATTGAATTAAACAACAATTATCTCAACTTTCATTTTTCACAACTTGGACATATATATATGAAAAATATTACACATTCTTCAATTCTTAAAAATTATAATTTGTAAAAATCAATGAAAATTTTAATTAAAAATAAATTATATAATTTTAATAAAACTCAAGTCATTTATAATATACGTTAAACCAATAAAGTTTATATGATTTATTTTTTTTTAGAAGCAATTTATGCTATTTAAAAAATTCATTTAATGCAAATAAAATTTAAAAGATCTAATAATCTATAATATCCTGAAGAGTATGAAATAAATTTTTTATTTTTACAAAAAAGAACTTAATTGATAACAAAGTTGATAATATAAATTGGGCAACTTGATTATATAAATTAGTGAAAAATAAAAATGTAAAAAATATGAGTTTAAAGGTTGTTAATTAAATAATCTATTGAAAATTAAAAAAAAAAGATACGATTATATCATATGGACGGTTTTAGTTTTAAATTTAGTTATTTTTAATTATGAATACAAGAGATAATATAGGAAGTTTAATTAAAGGTAATTTAATGATTTTAATTTATATTATGATGTTCGGTCTTTCTAAGTAATTATAATTTTTATGGTATTTTATAATAAATATTATTTTATCTAGATCCTTTATTTTAATTTTTCCAAACATTCTTTTTATAAAAATAAAAAAAAAAAGGTTTTAAAATTCTATGCAATAGAAAGCCTTATCATTGCATTAAATTTGTGCCCTTATATACACACACAAGCGCAATTTAAATACACACAATTTATAAATCCCTCAAAATTTAAATTTTTAATATCACTTAAGAAAGTAAGTTTCTTATTTTACTCTATATAATACTTATTCTTTTTAATTTTTATTAACATTTTTTAGCTTGCCCTTTGCCGTTGTCATAAATAATTTTAAAAATTTTCATTCCCCCCGGGTCACATACAGGTTTGAAAAAAATGGGGTGGGGCGTGCAGTTACTACTTACTAGTTAGAGATGCTCTTGACATAATTAAAAAATGTATATCTTAAAAATAAATATATGGTTGCAAATCACTCTATCCTTAATTTAGTCGAACTCGGACTCCTTTCTTTTTTCTGTTGTGGGCTGTTAACTACTGTTATTTCGTCCAGGAGGGACCGTCCACTTTTTATCGTTCGGTTAATTAGAGGGGTGTTTCCGTAATTTTCAATCGCCTGACGCTGTTAAGCCTTAAAGAGAGCGCGCAAACAGATTGACAGAACAGATCACCCAGCAGGAGGAGAATTCAACGACGGCCCTGTTTGGTTTCTCTGAAAACGATCGACGATGCTGCGCCTTCATACTTCACGCGCCTCCGCGGCATTGGCCGTCTTTTTCATAATTCTCTCCGTCGTCGCCGAGTGCTCCCCTGATTCCCAATCCCTTGTAAGTCTTGTACTTCATTCCTCACGTGTTTTTCTTTTATTATATAGAATTCATCGATCATCTGTTTTGATGAATATGAAAGATGTGACCGTTAGCTTGTTACGAATGACAGGCCAATTGCAGCAGGCAATGCGTGGCCAAGCGATGTGATTGTAAGATAAAGCTACAAGTCTTTTTGATATCTGTAGCTGTTATGCTGTGTTGTTTTAATTTCCATCGTTAATGGATATTGTTTCTGAAATTATTTCATTTAGCTTTTTTAATCAAATACGGGCTGTCCCGGCGAGGCGCCGTGCGATGATCTCGATGCATGTTGCAGGAATCATGACGACTGCGTTGACAAATTTGGTACGTACTAATCTCTTTTATATAATTTTGTGTTAATTTTGCCATTAGCGATCCTCATCTTCCACTAATAAAACCATGCAACCACATTATTTCACAATTCAAAAACAATGGTACACATGTTGCTTGTAAGTTTTAACTACTTATGGAGGTTCAGAGCAGTTAAATTAAAATAGGCATTTCATATATGATCATGTCTTTTTATTTTCTTATGGCATGACAGTGTGTATCCTCGGTCTACCGTATAACCTACTTTAAGTAATTCATTAGGACCAAGAAATGATAATTTACTTATTAAATATGTTTTGAACTAAAATTTTTCCTAACTCTACCCATATTAAATAGGGTTATGAAAGGAAAGAGAAAAATAAATGAGCCACTTTTGAGTGACTTATAATCATATAATGCGGATTGGAGCCAGGGAGTAGTTTTATTGACCTAGTAATTAATTACTTTTATGGGATTTCTTTCTTTAAATATATTTAAGGAGCATTGCCATTTGAATTTTGATTATTGAGATATTTAATTTGTCTTTAATTAGAAGATTAATTGCGAACTAATTAAAAAAACATGCATCTGCAGGTATGCTACATATGAAATGCCATAAGAGATTAAGGAATTGCATGACGAGAGTGAAGAAATCTGGGAAGCCTGGATTTTCCAATACATGTCCCGTTAGTGAAGCTGCATCTACCATGATAAAGGCCATAGACTGGGCCATCTTAATTGGCGAACCGGGTGATAAAAAGGGCCATTGAGTGGTTGAATATATATACATTGACATACAAATATGTAACGCCAATTGATCAATGAAGCTTGATCTTTTGATCGTATTCAAAACTATCATACAATTTGTTTTTTAAATGGCATGTGCGTGCGTGTGGCTGTCCAAGAAAAACAAAATGGCGTGTTTGTGTGTGTGATTGGCATATGTATATATAACATCTTAGTCATAAATTCAGCCGAGTCTTGCTATAACAATATGTTTCTGATAAATCAATTCTGCTGTTATTTGATCTCTGGTGGAACAAATCCATCCAAATAGTTGAATAATTCTTTGCCCCTGGAGTTCATATTAATTATCAAGCGAAGTGTTTTTGCTCACACTCGTAAAATAAGATATGAAAGTTTACCAATTATGGTTAGATTTTCTAATTAATACTTCTCGTAGTACTTAGGCAAATTATATATTAGTATCAAACACGCAAATTTATAATAAACTACTATTCATAATTTATAAATAATTCATTTTTGTTTTGGAAAATTCTACGTATAATAAAACCCTATGTCTAATCTTTGATAATACGCATGAAAGGGATGGGAAGTGCCTAGCGACACGTTAGGGCCTGTATCTCTTAAGAGTATAAGAAGAAAGTATAAAGAAGAAAGTAATACACAATGTCTTCAAGGCATGTACAACACTTTCATTTAAACTTGATTCGCCTCCATCTATACCTATATTATAGGATGCAATTTAAACTGACGGGCAAATATCTTTATTTTTTTGTGCACTCAAGGATAAAGACAATAAGTTTGATATCTTGTTGTTATGTGATTTCTGATGTTGTATCATGTCACAAATGAAGTGAGGTGTAGAGTATTAATAGACCATGAAGCGGTACCTCTTGAAGCAACACATCTTTAACTAAAAGCCATAATGATTTGTTATATTCATGGATCTCATATGTTGATTTATGAACAAACATACGAAGAGTTATACATTTTATATTATATAGAGTTTCTTCATAAACACAAGACAATTTTAATGTTCTAACTCCTTTCATAGCTATAACATTTCATATATGTCTCTAGAAACTAAACATACGTAACTTTTAGTATTATAACTCCTTACACAACTCTTCATATAAATCTTTTAATTTAACCCTCATTTTAAAATATTCCAACACATACAAGCTGGCTAGTCAACAAACTCATTTCTTTGAAAAAAAAATGAAATGCAATTAGTTGATTAGACGAAATCGGACTTAAATTTTCATCTTCACCAAAAGACACTAATATAAAATGAGTATTGGGAATAATAATAAAAATGCCAAAAAGAATTGTGATTGCTTGGTATATATATAGAATGTTTCTTCCATATTAAATCATTAAGTGAAAGCACGAATAGGTTCTAAGTTGACAACGAACAGTAAGAGGGTGTTCGGAGACTGATGATTTGATGAATTAAATGCAACGCTAGCTAATACTGGAATCCTAGACGAGATGGTGTAAATAGAAGCCTCAAGCCCTCGCTTTACATTTATAATCTGCCAATTTTAAACTCAAATTTTGGAATAGAAATAGGTATGAATGGTATATATGGTTATGGGGGAAAGGTTTTTTGTTTTGTAAGAATATATATATCCATACTATATGTAGGATTTTTTTTTTTTTTTTTTTTTTTTTTTTTTTTTTTTGGAACACTATATATGTAGGATTTGAATATAATTGATGTAGGTATATATGTGGCAGCAAAACTGCATTAAAGTTTTTTTTTTGGGGTCAAAAAACTGCATTGAAGTTGACGGTTTCACGCATAAAGGTTTTGATGATTCAAGGGCTTTGTGGTTAGTGGGAATATCTTCAAATTAACTAATTTCACTAACATTAAATTATTTATTTATGACCTTAATCTTATTAATTCAGCCAACAACTTCATTAAATATTTCGATTTATCATGGGCACTTGGGCAGATCCGAAATCCAATAAGTACTCGTCTTGGTGATAACATGCGTTGGTGGAGGGGGCATGTCGGTTGGAAGAAAATTATATGATAATACGGATTCTTCATTTATTTTCCTCAGTCTATTGTTTTCTTGAGAAAATTAATCTTTTGGTCTGTATTGTAACACTTTAAACCAAACAACTAAGTACTTAATCAAAGTATTTCAAATATCACCAATAAAGATGTTCAACATCATAATCATTAAATTACAAAATCAGTTTAAATAAAGCTCATACCTTAAGTCATCAAAAATATTTCAATAAACAAAATAAAATGTGGAAGTCTTAAGGTCAAGAAAAATAAAAACAACATAACTTGTGCTCTAAGAGCACAAGAGAGCCTTTAAGTCTCACTCTATAGGTGTTTTCCTTTGCTCTCTACTAGAACATACACTTGAAAAATGTTAATATATATAAGGAATGAGATTCCACGTCTCAGTAATTACTGAAAGTTTCTACTGCACACAAGCAAACCGCATATGATAAAAGGAAGGAATTGATTACATATATGTTTATATATATCACAATCCTCATATAAAATGATTTCAAGTTAATCATCATTGAACAACCTCTATTGTTATTCATAACATGTAGTATACAATTATGTCATATGTAATATGCAACCATCCTTATATCACCATTCATCCTTATACCGTTGATTGGAATTATAGGCTAACACATAGTCCAACAGAAACAAACCTATTTGATTGGATTGCCCCAAACTTACCAATTCTTAATATACACCCAGTCAAAGATGTAAAGTTTAAGTTTGGATTATGGCTCTCCTCCTAAAAAAACACAACTAAGAAGGTATTACATATGTCTCACAACTAGCTCCAATGCAATTCTGACCAAAGAAAAACATGGAAGAAGGGGCTTTGACAAGTGTCATTCACTATGCACCGGGTGATGGCATATCACGTGGTAAAAGATCTCATCATACAAATTCATTATTACTCCAACCCATCACGAATGTAACCGTCATGACAATTATATTCAATCACCAATAAATATAATTATCATTAAAAGACAAAGTACGATAAAACATGATTCCATTCGAATAAAATAACATCACATATTCAAACATGCCTAAAAGGAAACAATAATTCAACCATACATTAATCATAATTAAATTATTAACTATGTAAATAAAGTGAGTTATAAAGAAACTCACTTGTAACATTAATTACTTGAGAATTTACTATACATACACATATACATATAATTCAGTCTATTTTTTTAAATAAAAATAGTCATTCACAATTATAATGAAAGAATATTCGAGTTACATGTTATTCCCTAACTATAGGTAATCACACAAGTGTTACTTCAAAGCTCTCAATGAGAGTCTACAAAGTCACAAAATATAAATATCTATTATTATATTTATCAAAATTGCTCTAAAGGTACTCTAATACTAGCTAGTTTAAAACATAAATTACCCATATAAGAATTTATATAGTACAATTACATTTTTATTAGTTACAACAGATTTATTTTTTGATTTGGATTCATTATAATTCACTACAAAAAAAGTCCTTATTTGCAACGGAAAAATCCTGTCGCAAAAAAAACATTTTCCATCGTAAAAATAGTCTCGACGGATTTATGTCCGTCTCAAAAAATGGCATCGTAAACTATTTTTTTTGCGACGGAAAACATGAATTTCATTGCAAATTTGCGATGGAATTATTTTCCGTCACAAATTTGGAAATTTGCGATGGGAAAGGAATTCCATCACAAATTTCATTTCATTAAAAAAAATTACAAAAAAAAAATTGTATATCATGAAAATATATAGTAACAATTATAAAGAGTTTAATAGAGAAAATAAAATATAAATAATGATGTTGCGAACATTATGTACTAAAAAATAGTCTAAACAGCAGCAGTATGATCATTATCATCATCACCAGGATGGTCATTATTACCAGGAGTCAACCCCGTACCCTTGTCCTTCTTAGGGACTGGAGTACAAGCTGCATCTGCCTCATCATTTCCTGTGTCTGATGCAGCTCATTTGCTTGCTGCCTCATCTGTTGCTGTGTCTCGCTCAGCTGAGCTGCTTGCTCTTGCACCAACGCCACTTAATCAAGAAAGTGAAAAACAAACAAATGCATTGAACTAAGAACAGATCCCAACAAGCAACCAGAGAATGAGGATAATGCACCAGAAGATGGGGACATGCATGTCAAGGGGGCAAACACAAAATATGAAACTACACAATGAATTAGGGAATGAGCAAACCATTGGCATTTAAACATTATCACTCAGTACAATTTGATGTAATAATTTTTGGGACATACAAACAAGTTCTTCCAAACTAGTAAGTCATTATCCACATATTCTTCAATCAGTTTCAATTCCATATGCAATTTTATCAAAATAATCCCTATTTATTTATTTATACATACACTCACAAGCTTAACACACATGTCAAGTACTTCCCTGTACTGTTCAACATATCCCCTATAAAAATTTTAAACATTTAAGTCATTGTTAATAGATATACTGTTTAGTCATCCAATTTATAGGATTTTCCAGGACAGCCTATCCTTGTTTGCTAATTTCTATTGATGAAATTTAAATGTACTTTAAAAATACATTTATTTTTTTTACTTTATTGAATTTAAATATACATTTCTGAATTTGTATGTTTCCATTCTCCATATATAGTATAGATCCATAAGCATATATCTCATACTCATTCATATATAGAAGGTTGATATATATACAGTCACTCTTCATTATTTAAATTAAATTATTCTCTTTTAAAAATTCAAAATATACACCACATTAACTTCTCCTGATCAAGTATTTGAAAGATGAATTATAATTATCCTCAATTCGATTTTGAAAAATATATACTAACATTAAATACATATTTGTCTAAATTAACTGAATGTGAAACTTATAACTTTAATATAAATTAAATAACAATAAATTGCTATATGCCTATATCTTCCTACATTTTTAAGACCGAATATAGTAATAAATTATTTTACAATTGCAAATGACAAAAGCCAACATAAAATCAAACTCTTTAACATTTGAATAGGGAGAAATTAAGAAAATTCTAATTCAAAAAATACATCACTTTGCATTGATTTAATTTAACACTCAATTTTTCATTCTTTTATTCAAGCATTCAAATTAGATCGGCTTTGAGCATTTTCTTTATTTGATTGTAATGATCAAATGAACCGATCCCTAATGAATTAATTATTTTTCTAGTTCCATCAGGCATTTCAGTTCAATTTTCCCTTCACATTCAAGACAAGCACAAATATATACAACTTTACAAATTAAAAGTGACGACAAACGTGTAAACTATGCAACAAAAACATAACCACCTTACCTGGAGAAGTGTGACACAACGGTGCGGTGGAGAAAGGAGCGGAAGCGGCCGGAGAACGAGAGAGAACGACGGGGAACCGGCCGGAAACTAGCACGAGATGTGAGGCGGAAATGGACCGGCAGGAGGAGACGTAAGGTGGTCAGACGAGCGGAGGAGGAGAGAAGAGACGCGAAAGTGATGACATGGAACTGAAATGTCAAGATAAATTAAGTGATTTTGCCATGGAACCTGTTTCCATCACAAAATCACTTAATTTTGTGACGGACCTAGGCATCTGTCGCAGAAAGAGCTTTTAAGTCCTGCAAAGAAGAGGTAAGCCTCTTTCAGATGGTTTGCAAAGAGGAGCAAAACCGACGCTAAAAGAGGCGCGGTTTGCAATGGACTCCGCAGTAGTCCGTCAAAAGAATTAGTAGGGAATTTTTGGGGCAAGCAATAAAATTAAGATGAAAAAAAAAGAATGAAGGTATGATAGAGAAATACACGAGAAAACATCACACTAACTCCCACTTTGATGAATGCAAGAGAAGTGGGATTTGGCTTTGGTGCTTTGCACCTTTTGGTCCGCTGCAACGCCTTCCACACACTTTGGTCCTTAAAAAAAAAAAAAAAAAAAAAAAAAAAAAAAAAAAAAATCAGGCACACACTTTGGTCCTTTTTTTAAGCTTTTTTTTTTTTAATCTAAAAAAATTCAGACACTTTAGGTAGTAAAAAGATAATTCGGGATCTTTGAGTGGTACTGAAAAAATCCTTCATAATCTTGAAAAAATTATTTTAGGATCTTCAAAAATATTTCAAGATACGACGGGTACTTAAAGGCTACTTCAAAATCTTGGACCGGTACTTAAAAAAATTATTTTAAGATCTTAAAAAAAAATCCTAAAACATATTTTTAGTAGCGGTTAGTATCTGAATTATTTTTTTAAGATCTTAAAATAATTTTTTTAGGTACCAGTCAGTATTTTGAAGTAGCCTTTAAGTATCCGTCTGTACCTTGAAATATTTTTTGAAGATCCTAAAATAATTTTTTTAAGATTATGAAGGATTTTTTCAGTACCACTCAGCATACTGAATTATCTTTTTATTACCTAAAGTGCCTGAATTTTTTTAGATTTAAAAAAAATGCTTAAAAAAAGGACTAGAGTGTGTGCCTGATTTTTTTTCTTTTTAAAAAAGGACCAAAGTGTGTAGAAGGCGCTACAGCGGACCAAAAGGTGCAAAGCACCAAAGCCAAATCCAGAGAAGTGTGTAAATAAATGAACAGGTACATCTTAGCTGTAAGGACGAAGATTTCAACAGTGTTGTGGAAGGAAAAAAAGCTGATATATATGGTAGTGTATACACACACACCTGTGGTTATAATAATGTGGGGTTATGAGGAAAGAAAATAAAATAAAAAAAGTAAAAATTAAATATAAACATATACACACTCCAAAAACAAGTGAAAGGGAGTATATGGGTCATGGAGGGAAGAGGGGAGAAGGCCAAAAATAAAAAAATGAATGCACGCTCAAACCAACAACAAAGAGATGGGGTCACCAACCCCTTGTTTTTGGGCTCAACTGGTAAAGGGGTCGGACACTCTTACTAAAAGGGGGAGTTTGATCCTAGAGTTGGTCAAGACGTTGACATCCTAGCTCTAGGTGCCTAGGTTAATGTCTAAGGGTAATAGGCGCCACCACCCGCCCAACATCGATATCACCTAGGAGGAAGAGAGGTTTCACTCTACCTTTGAATCATAGGTGAACCCAACCTCTTTCCTAAAATTTCAAAAACAACAAAGAGATGGGGTCACCAAAACCAACACCAACACCAACACCAAGGCATATATATGAGTACATAACCCACGCACACATTCAGCAACAACTACAAAAAGAGTTAACCTGAAGAGTGGGTAGCCACGCCTCGCCACCATAGTGGACTAAAGAGATAGGGTATTGTTAGAGCTAGGGTTTGACTGTTAACCAAAAAAAAGTTAGGGTTTGACTCATATTGAAATAATATTTTTTTGAAAAATAATAAAATAATAATATTAGTGATATTCTGACAATTTATATTTTATACTATTCCAATATTAAGAAATATGTATATACACATACCCATATAAATGGGAATTGAACATATAAAGTTAAAATTATAATACATACATACATATTTGTTATTCCTATTCTTGAACTTGTTAATATAATTAAAGAACTTGTTATTCCCATTACGAAATTTGTTAATTGTCCTCAGATTTTGGTTTTAGCGAGTGATATGTATACAACTTGAGGAATACACTTGTTATTTCTATTACTAAACTTGTTAATCTCATTACGAATTTTGTTAAAATCCACATTTATTTTTCACCTTCTTCTTCCACAAACTCATTTACTTGTTCATTATTGGATTTTTCAACCTTTTGAGCTCGTTTTTCTTGTTCACCTTCTTCTTTATCTCTTCTTCTTTCCCCTTCCAACAATAGAGTCCAACTTCAACAACCACCACATCCCAAATGATTAAAATTTCAGAAAATCAAACTAGAAACAAACTCACGGTCGTGGTGTTTTGGGTAGTTATGGCGGAGCTTGCTAGCGACGGTGAAGGTGGAAGCTATTGCCGGTGAGGAAAGAAAGGCGTAGGTGAGAGTGAAAATGAAGAGAGAGGGAGAGAGAGAGAGGAGAGACAAAGAGAGTGGTCAAAATGAGGAAGAGATGAAGAGGGAGAGATGAGAGGTATTTTAGTAAAAACACTTAAATTTCAAAATCTCAGATTCCTCCTCATCACCTTTGTATCCTTTTAATTTTTTAACAGACGTTTTGGGGTTTTGGAATTTCATCCTCGGTATTTAAATAGAATTTTGCCTTTAATTTTTTAACAAATGCGCTTCGAGATTTGAATTTGTGTTTTCTTTTTTACAGGTTGAAACCGCTTCTCAACTAACAACTTGGTAATATTGCACGCCATGTCGGATATTAATTCTTATAGTTTATTTTTGTGGATTTTCTTCTATTCTTTTTGCTCAGCCTAATACGTTAGTATCTTTATTTTGAAAAATACTCACAAAGACCCTGAATTGATCCAAAACCGTGTTAATTAAGTATATACTTTTCAAGTCGGCATGATGTTTTTCTAGTTCTCTAATGAATGTAACAGTGTTAGTGCACCTTAATTAAATTGACACCGTTTAGGTCGGTTCATGTCCTTATGAGTATTATGAACGTAAAATGACTAACATTTTCGATGGAGCAGATAAAAGGAATGGGGAAATCAAGATAAATAAAAAGGACTAAGAACAAAACATGATTAAAGTATAGAGAGTTGAAGTGGTATTTTCCTTTTATTAAATTAAGGAATTATAGGCAAAGCCGTTGTTTCTTTAAGTTGTTCTAAATTAAAATTTAGATATTAAATCAATAATTGAGGGAAAAAGGGTATGTTTTACCCAAAGATATCAACAAATTCAGGAAAAAGATATCAACAAGGACTATACTTTAACACAACAAAGTTCGATATATATCGTGCCCTCGCATTCTTTTCAACTGTATAAGACTTTTCTTCCTCCTTTCAAGCTCCAACAGAAGAGGGAAAAATGGGATTTTTTTGTTTGTTTTTGTTTTATATCAAACATTGAATTATGAAATGCAAAAGAACCAATACCAATCAAATGAGCCTTATAGAAAAGGAAATTAAAGAAAAAAGATATTAAAAACAACTCAATTGGGAGGCTGCCACATATATACACACATGAAGATGTGGAAACAGAAGGTTAATAAAGTAGGGTTTCTCTCCTAATCCTTTTCTCATAATCTCTCATTATCTTTAAATTATATCCATTCAATCAATCATAGTACTACTTTAACCTCTCTCTCCTTTTCCTCATCAACAGCCCAGATGGGCTGAGAATGGAAAAGGAGAAAAAGGATAATGAGAAGATCATCTTCCATAAAGTAGCGTGACGAGGGTATTTCAGAAAAGAAGAGAGAAATAACTCAGAAAGGAAGAAGAAAGCTGAGTGTGAAACGAATAAGAAGCCAGATAAAAGCCAGCAAGGAGAGGGTATTTCCGTAAATAAGCGAATAAAGCCAAGCAAGGCCCAACAGATCACAATGAAAGAGTGAGAGGGTGGTGGGGTAATAAGGCCAAACAACCCCACATGACATGGCACACTCCCCCACCTTCTTACGCGGCACTCTCCCTCTTTTACTATAACTTCACATTCTTCATTACCACCAACACAAACCTTCACCAGGTATGATTCATTCCCTTGTTCTCTCAAATTTCTTATCTCTTTACTATATCAGTTTCTCTATTTCTGCTTCTTCTTCACTCTCTCTCTCTCTCTCTCTCTCTATTTCTCGTCTTTCACCAACCTGTAACTTCAAGGTACCCATATCTATATAGCTTTAAATCTCTGTGTGTGTGTGTGTGTGTACCTTGTCTGTGTGTTGCTTCGGGGTTTCCATAGCTTTTTCAGTTTATTTTACCTTCTGCAAAATTTGGTGTTTTTCCAGACTGTACATGCTTGTCATTTTCTTCTTTCATTCATGAAATGGTGTGTTTTGAATTTACGTTTTTATTCTCTCTTGTTCACGGTGAGGGGGAGATTTTCTGTGGACAAATTAAACGTCTTGCCATCTTTTTCCCTCTTTGCGATTTCACATAATAATGAGATAATATCGGAACTGGTTTTCATGGAAGCATTAAGAGTCTTCATGTATGATGATGAAGATCATGAATAGATGAGTTTACAAGCTTTGTTCGAATTGAACATCTCTAGCTTTGGCGAAGTTCTTGTTTTTCTTTCCCCTTGCTCTATTTCGTGGTTCATTCATGGAGGTAGCACAGACAGGCCGTTTTCCTGCATTAAAAAACTCCGTTTACTTTTGAAATTTATTATATAATATAATGTGTTTGTTGGTAATAAAATAGTGAAGGAGGATATGTAATACCTCTCTTAGCTTATACGGATAATTTTGGCTGTTAATTGGCAATTGGACCCAGGGATATATGACTAATTAACCGGACACAGCCATGTTACCAGAGTTTACTTTTGGCGAATAACAGACACAAATATAAACACGAAAACCGATGTTTTTACTTTTCTTGTTACAATTTTACCGTTTCTGAACATGTAAGTCAAAGCCTCTTCTCCTTTACGTATATGTAACAGCCATGCATGCTTTTCTTGCTTGAGGCAGAGTAACTCAGACAACATGAATATCGGTGTTTGTCCTGAACAACAAGTTTCCATGAGGAGGCAATCATCGTCTTCGTCGAACGAGGTTGTCATTTCGGTGGACGAAATCAGTGTATCCATGGGAGATAATACAACAAATAATGTAATTACGCATCCAGAAGCAACAGCATTAATATCACCAGGAGAGACAACACAATGTCGTTTTTGCCATGAGGAAGACCTTGTTGCTCACCTTGAAGCTCCCTGCAGTTGCATCGGCAGTCTCCGGGTATACTTGAAAACTTCATCCTATATATGTGTGTGTGTGTGTGTGTGGTTTCTATTTTACTTTAATTATTGTTACATTAGATATAATTACTTCTTCTTCTTCAGATTCAATTCAGATCATGCAATTAAATGACTAGTAGAGGGTTTCTGCCCATAACTAAATCTAATCTACTAAGATTAGCGAATTAACTAACTAGCTAGGACGATAAAAATTCAATTGGAAGTTTATAATTTGCATTTTCCAATTAATTAATGTTGTTAATATGTGCTTGACCTGGAAATTACTAACTGCAAATTCCTTCTTTACTTCTGCTTTACACCATGTGCCATATAAAGTATGCCCACAGAAGTTGCACCACTGCTTGGTGCAATACTAAGGGCGACATTATGTGCGAGATTTGCGAGCAGGTACGTACGAATGAATAGCCCCAATATAATCCCACTTATTTTAACAACCTCTTACTTCCTACTTTTTCTGCGTGTAAAGCATAAACATAATATCCTATCGATCTTCCAATAATCATATTTGATATATGTTTATTGTGTGTGTGTTCAGCCCTACGGTCCTGATTATGCAGTAACCGAAAACTCATCAACCCATACGAGGCAAGTCCTACCCCGCGATATATATGTGTGTCTTTCCGTCATTAATCTTGGTCTGTGAAGAATAAAGTTGTGTTTGCATTTGATTATGTTGGCATATCAGAGTGGTGCTGGATAGTGCTAGTCCGAGTACTCCGACCCCTATTACTCAACTGCAATCCCCTCTGCAGCTACCAGAACGGAGGCCTTTTTCTCTTTCTCGCTGGGCCTACTTGATGGTTCCCTGCCGTGGCTTACTCTATGTCACCTTGCTCATCCTCGTACGTAATACTTTCCTTTCACATATTCTCATATTGTGGAGTTGATGATAATTCTAAATATGAGACATAGTTTTTATATTTGTCAATTTTTTTTTTTAATTTACCCCTTTTGATCAATAATAATTACAGAGGAGGGAGAATAAAAGAATTGAGGAAGATGACCATGACATTTTAGAAAATACATGTGATATTAATTAATCCAACTAACTTCTTTAATCAAATCAAATTAAGTAAATATATCTTATATTAAGGATCCGTTCGGAGGAGTATATATTTACTGAAATTTGATACTTTTTGGGTCGGGTACGTAGGTTTTGAATGTTGGTTTATACACATATATATATATGGTGCAGTTTCTGCTGGTGCTGGTAGTGAATGATGTATTCACCGTCACCAAGACAACCAAAAAGGAGCCCAAGAAAGCGTTCAACATCCTATTCGTGGTAAGAGAATTGTGTACTGTACTGTACTGTGTGTCTGCTTAGTAATAGCAAACACTAGCTAGAATGGTTTTTGATCATATAAGCTCTGAGAAATTAACTTGTTTAAGTGGGTGACAGGTTCTTATGATGCTACTCGCACCCTTATCTCTCTTGTCTTGCCTTTACGAATGCCAGTAAGTTGGTTGATTAATATTTAGTTGCAGTAATCTTGACGTCTCAGTTCAGTAGTGCTCCACTAGATTACGCTTTCAACATGGCAAAATATACAACACTCTTTTTTTCTTCTTTTTGTGAAATTTATGAATTGACTATAGAGACACGATCGCCGAGCACTTGGAGGGACAAGATCGAGCATCATCTAGTATCTAATGAGACTATGAGAGAGTGAACCAGCTTCTAATTTATTTCATTTCCTTTCTTTTCTTGTGCGTTTTATCATATATGAACAAGAACCTGGCCTTCATGCTGTTTAATACATGTAGTAAAACCTCTGGATGCTTATTATGAGATATTGCATGTATATGCCTAAATGGAGATGAGCTTTAATTTCTGCGATGGCCTTCTCTAATCCGCTGCTAATTATGCTCCTTGTTGCGCTTTACCTATTTTATTTTTGTTTGTTTGTTTCCTATTTCCAATTTTTTTATTTTTAAAAATAAAAAAATTGTTTATTAATTATAATTTTTAATTAAATATTTGATAAAATAAAAAATAGAAATTTGTTCTGAATAGAAGATCGTTTTTGTTATCATAAAATTAAGCAAGTACAAAGTAAAGAACAACCTTATCTTTATTCACCCGCTTGTCTACTTGACCCCTTGAGCCAGTGGCGGATCTTAGAAAAAATATTTGGGGGCCCCTAGATATATATTGATTAACTAATTAAAAAATTTTATGATTATATAACATTTTAAAACTATCATATTAATATTTTTTTTAAAAAAAATTCTGAGGTTTGTCATAATTTCTTGGACTTTTAAAATTAGAGGTGAAACACTTCATAATTTGTTAATTATTCATATAAATGATTTCTTGGACTTTTGGTACTATTTGTTTTTAATTTTGCACTTTAAGTGTTTAAGAAGAAAATTTTAGATTTTGTAGGGTCAAAATTAATATTTTGAGGATTGGAAAAAGTTATAGAAATGTCCCCAGAATTTCTGGAAATTGCAATCAATGAAGAATAGGGACTAGGGAAAATTACATAAAAATACCCATAGTTTTCAGATATTATAGTCCTCTACAAAGGTTTCATATTTTTTTTACTTTAGTCCCTTCTTTTGAACTTCTGAAAGTTGCATCTAGGTCCCTGGTCAAATCCCTATTTGACCAGGACCTTCTTCTTCTTCGAGAGGAGAGGACGCCAATTTACAGAGACAGAGTTTTTAGAGGAGAGGAAAGAGACGAGTTTTGAGAGGAAGGGAAAGAAACAGAGGAAAGCTTGACCAATATCCTTCTTCTTCCACCATAAGCCGTGACCTTCTTCCTTCTTTCTCTCTCTCTACCACCGCTGTGACCACCAATGTCCTCTCTCTCCACTGGTAGTGTTCATTTTCAAATTTCTTGGCGGGGGGGGGCCATGGCCCCCCTTGTCTCTTCTAAGATCCGCCAGTGCCTTGAGCTATGGCCTCTTCAACTTATTGGAGCTCCACTCTCCCGCCTCAGTTTTCTCAAGTATGATATTTTAGAATAATCATCCAAACATATTTGTTTTTATCTTTCCCGCAAAAAAAATTTCTAAGAAATATAACTTTAAAAATAATAAAATTTTTAATCCCGAATTTGCGACGGATTTGATTTTAGTCACAAATTTAATCATTTTAAAAATAATATATATTTTTATTTTTAAAAAAAATTACATAAAAAAAAACGTATACCATAAAAATATATAATAACAATCATAAAGAGTTTACATAGAGAAAACAAAATATAAATAAGGGTTAAGTACCAATTTTGCCTTTGAAGTACGCGCCCAAGAGCAATTTTGCCCCTTAAGTCTTTGAAGGAGCAATGTTGCCCTTGAAGTGTCAAAACGGAGCAATGTTACCCCTATGTTAGAAACCCTAATGTTGACCGTTAGGGTTTCTAACGGAGGGGCAACATTGCTCCGTTTTGATACTTCAGGGGCAACATTGCTCCTTCGAAAACTTAAGGGGCAAAATTGATACTTAACCCTATAAATAATAATGTTGCAAAGAACATGTACTAAAAAGTAGTCTAGACAGCAGCATTGTGATCATCATCATCACCAGCATTGTCATCATCACCAAGAGCCGACTCTGTACCCTTGTTTTTCATTAGGGACATGAGTTAAAGCTGCATCTGCCTTACCATCTCCCGTGTCTCATGGAGCTCATTTTCTATCTGCATTTGTTGCTTCCTTGTTTGGCTCAGCTCAGCTGCTTGCTCCTGCACCGACGCCTTCATCTTCTTCATCTCATCAGCAAAAACATTAGGAAGTACGTTTATTTTTGTACTTCATTTAAATGGACCAAGGAATGAAAATGTAACAACCAATATCAAATATATTACGTTTACCTGCAAAAACACCTTCAGTGCCGGATGAGGAGCGGTTCGTTTGCTTTAGTCGGCTGGCAGAGGCACCGTATCCGAAGAGTCTGCCTTTGTTGTTAAATCCACCTGCAGCTTGAATGAATAGACTCTCATTATCTGACTGAGAGGATACGGGGTCGCTTTCACTCTGCGAGCCTCTCTCCTGTGTTAGCTTCTGATAGGTTTCCTACAATAGAAAAGTAAATCACAAATAAGCCATGTGAAATGAAATAAATATGTTGGTGTCTAAAACAAAGAATAAATGCAATAAATGTCTCATTCCTACTTGCAGCGCCTTGGCGTTAATCCAACGCCTCTCACTCCCTTCAGACTGCTGGGAATAGGTCCGCTTAAAGGCACACTACTACAAAATAGAGCAACGACGTCCTAGTTTTTAGACATTTATTGTCCTATTTTGGCGGGACGTCTATCCGGGAGGCGTAAAAAAATGCACCTTACGGCGTCCTAAAATTTTTAGGACACCATATTGGTATCCTACGGCGTCCTAAAAATATTTAGGACGCCATAAGTCTTTTTTTTTCAAAAAAAAACCCCAAACAAGGGTTCGGGAGCATCTGAGCAGGGAACGAGCTGATTATTCCAAACGAAATTAACCAAGAGATCAAAACAAGGAATAATAAGAAGAGGTTAACAGAATACATACGCTTATTCTAACAATCTTAAAGCAAGAAAAATCTCAAAACCAAATATGCATAAACAATACAATGAACAAAGCTGAGATGAACTCAGAATCGAATCAGATCCAATCTAGATGAGATGAAAAATAAATTGAATCAAATCCATGTTCAATAATAAATCAGTTGTGAGATTCGGCGGAGCAAAGTAGATCTAAAAATATAAAATTCTAGATCTAAGAACAACATATTTACCCCAAACTGAGTGAGATTCATCAGTACAAAAATGCAAAATCGATCGATTACGTAGAGCAAAAAAAAAAAAGATGTAAGGACAAGAGGGATACAATACCGGTGTCTGTGAGGAGAGGAGGAGAGGCGCTTGGATTTGGATGAAGGACTGAGGTCGACTGAGGCAGCGGAGATGGAGAATATTACTAGAGCGCGAGATGAGAGCTAAAGAAGAGAGAGTGTGAAGGTAGAGCATGAGATGAGAGAGCGGATGGATTTGAATTCCGCTACTTTTGGAGTCTAAGTTTAAAACTTAGACTCCAAAAGTGTCTCTTGCGGCCCCCACACATAACCCCCTGCTACACGACGTGACCTTCTTTTCTGTTGTACAACATGACTTTTGGAGTCTAAGTTTTAAAGTTAGACGCCAAAAGTACTGTTTTTTGCCTTTTGGAGTCTAAGTTTAAAACTTCGACTCCAAAAGTGTCTCTCATGGGATTTTTGGCATCTAAGTTTAAAATTTAGATGCCAAAAGTCAACTTTTATCACATATAATTACAAAAATGGCACTGCCTTTATTTTTTACTTCCTTTTGTTAAAAAGGACGTCTTTTGGGGATGCAAAAATCATTTTTTGTAGTAGTGGCAATCCAATCAACCGATTCTGCAGGGAACTTTCCTAGACGATTACTGCAAACACAAATGATGACTGTTAATGAATTATTTCAAAATACAACATATTGAATACTTAAATAGAAAATAACGTGTACTCACAATTTTTCGTTTATCTCACTAATTGGAATGGAGCCGCCAGTATATGAAGGTCTATCCATTTTGGCCCTATTTTTGCTTATTTTTCGACTTCTATTCTAAAATCTCTAATCGGCGGCCCATTTTTGAAGTAATCGGTCTGCAGTCTCAAGTTGAATCCAATCTTGCTTGCCTCTACTGTTTCTCAATTTATAAAACTTCTCAAACAACCACCGGCCTCCCTTGTGGTTATAAGCTTTTTTCATATCTTGACGATGTTTAGGCAACATCCTAAACTGATGCTGAAAATCAATAATGAACAATTAGTGCTTAATCAATTTGCATTTGGATAAGAAATTAATAATCATAAAACACATAACTTACCAAGAACTCAGTGAACCAAGTATCCTGATTCGCCTTAGGAATCTCTGTCCAACTGCCCCAAGGCTAATTGAAATTACGGAATATTTGGTTCGAGATGAAATCCATCACCTGATTATAAGGCTCAAATCTAAAGACAGAGGAAATCATGCAAATATTAGCATACAAACTAAAGGTAAAAACCCGTAACATTACTATAAACTTTACATGACTTACTCGGTGGTTTCGACAAGACGGATCCACAGCAGCCCTATCGCAAGATCTACCGATCCCCAGATCGGTGTATCGGAGGAACTACCTTCTTCCCGACCTGACTCTGAGACGACGCAGTGTGTTGAAGGAAGGAATGTGAACTATTGAAGATGTTTTTACATAGAAGGTTAAAGAAAACTAAACATATGAAAATCAATCAGAAATCGTAAAGTAAACCCGCTTTCCGCCCTTACTGTGGATCAGTGGAAGTTCCTGGCACACGTGTACCACCCATAAAAGAGTCAGTAGTAGACGATGAAGATGACATATCAAGTGACGGTGAAGATGACAAATAAACCGACGGTGAAGATGACATATCAAGTGGCGGCAGCTCTAGGGAAGAGCTGAGCCCTCTGCCTACAGAGGGGGTAGATGGCGTCACCCTACCCCCTCTGATAGGACGGGGCCGGGCTCAACCACTACTACATCCACTACCTGAACGCCCTCCTGGATGCTCCATCTCTGAACAGTTATAAACATTATGTCAAAATATATATAAATATAAGAAATTTACTTAATATGACACTGGTGAAGTAACGGAGTATCTAGTATAACAGATCATCATAAACAAAGAACTAACACAAATCAACCGGACGAATCTTGTTCTTCAGCCTCTGCTTGCATGCCTTCCTCTGGAGTCTCATAGTCGTCGAACTCAGATTCACTATCAAAGTAAATCTCTTCTGCCTCATCGTCGATTCCTCATCGTCAATTTGGATAGGAATCAACTCTAACTCCACAGCAGAATCAAACAAATTGTTTGGTACATCGTCCTCGGCAATGTTTATGGGCAGCACATGTTCCACATCAGCTTGGAACGGTTCAGTCATACCGTCATTTGTTTCCGACTCTTTCGACTTGGATATAATATTTCATGTTTTGGTTTTGATAACTTCCCTCCATCCTTGGCGGGATGTGGGGTATAATGTATAGTAAACTTGTTCCTCCTGTTGAGCAAGGATGAATGGGTCATAATCAACCGTATATCTCCTTGTCCAGTAGATCTCAACATTTCCATATTTGTCCGCTTTTGTCCCACGTCGGACTGTTATCAAACCACTCACATTTAAAACCGATACCCATTGATTACATATCTTTTGCACCGAGTAACAACTATTGCAGCTCCATAAGATAAACTCCACGCAACTTCATTGGGATCTGATGGATTTTGCACGAAGTATGATCGAAACCATTGAGGAAACTTAGAGCTCATGAATTTATCAACTTCGGAATCCGACATTGAAGGATTTGTCGATCGGACCCAATTAGAGAAGTAATTGTAACAAAAAAAATGAAGTTAATACTCTAATACTTACCGTAATAGTAAAAAGACAAGAAATCTTACTTTAAGTATTGGGCGACCTCTTCACAATTGTTTAGAATGTACCACTCCGCTACTCGCTTATCTCTTCCTTCCAAAGTTGACCTCCAATGTTTTCACATGACTCGGCCTGGAAAATTAAATAGTGATTTTTAATCGCTCGTATCACCGCCATCATCGTTGTGAGGTACCCCTCTCCATCTTGATATCATTTCAGAGGGATAATAGTATGACACAAATTTTGTGGCCTCTTCGACTAGATACGCTTCAGCGATAGATCCTTCAACGTACCTTGGATTTTTGATCTTGTACTTTAGTGTGCGTAAAAACCTACAATGGATAATCAAAGGGTATTTATAAACTAAAGTACCATGTCGGTCAATAAATAACTATGCGAAAGAAATATATATATTGCCTCTCAAACAGAAACATCCACCTATATTGTTGCAGACCTCCTACCTTTGCTTCGTAGGCCAAGTAAACAGGCAAATGTTCCATTGGGTCAAACAAGCTAGGAGGAAACATCATCTCTAACTTACATAGCGTTATTGGCATGCTCGCCTCCAGGTGCTGTAACTTTTCAACATTAAGCTCAGAAGCACAAATTTCTTTAAAGAACATGGAAAATTCTATTAGAATAGACCATATATGCTTCAATAGTGCTTTGAAGGCCCACGGCAACAATCTCTGGAAAAAAAAATGACAACCATGACTCTTCATCCCGAATAACTACGCCTTATGCATGTCGACACATCTTGCCAAGTTTGATGCATAACCGTCCGGGAGTTTCAGATCTCTAACCCATTGCAACAATTCTAAATTCTGCTCTTTGTTGAATGTGTATGACGCTCTAGGTTTGGAATTCGTCCCATGACATTCTTCATCAAATGTAAATCAGGCCTTCTGCAAATCACTTCTATGTCCCATCTTGCGTTGACTATGTCCTTCGTCTTGCCCTTAGTGTCCATCACGGTGTACAGAATATTACAAAACACATTCCTCTCAATATGCATGACATCGAAGTTGTGTCTTAACAATTGATCTTTCCAATATGGTAGTTCCAAAAAGATGTTGCGTTTGTTCCAATGATGATCAACGCCATATCCCTCAGGTTCGCTGGAAGCAGCCCCCTCTTCAACACTTTGAATGTACTTGACCTATCCCATATTTCTTGGCCACTTAAACGACGAGGTTGATATGCTTGTTCGACCACATTCCACCTAAAGTCTTTTTTATTTTTCCTAAACGAATGATCGGGGGGCAGGAATCGTCGGTGCCTGTCAAACCAACAGACCTTGTGACTGTATTCCAAGCTAAAACCATGTTCTGTTCAAGACCTACCGGGCTGCCAGCCACTCAACATCCCATATGTAGGAAAATCATTTATCGTCTACATTAAGGTAGCCCGCATGGTGAAATTATGGCTCAATGCTACATCATACATAAGAACCCCTTCACTCTACAACATCTTCAACTCATCTATCAAATGCCTGAGGTACACATCTATCTTCTTTTTTGGGTTGGGTGGCCCAGGGATTAACGCGTTAAGGAACAAAAACTTTCTTCTCATGCACATAGAAGGTGGGAGGTTGTACACAATGAGTCACAATGACATAGACCAAGACGGACATTACAGGAATAATTCTTTCCGTATTGTTGAAAGGAGCGAACTCATCCGAACATAGACCAAGACGGACATTACGGGATCCATAACAAACAAATGATTCACCTCATCAAATTTACGCCAAGCTTCGGCATTAGATGGATGCGTCACAAATTTTTCATCCCTGCGATGCTCTCGATGTCATCTCATGTGAGCAGCTGTTTGTTCTAATGAATACAATCTTCCTTCTTTGAACAAAAGAAGCTCCGGGCAAAAAAAATCAATTCTTGCAGGCGAGAGGAAAGTGCCACATCTTGCTTAATGCTTGACAGTCATTTTTCTTCCATTCCTCACAACTTTATATCTATCATGTCTACAAAATTTTCAATTGGTCAATTCAGCATCATCCTTGTAATACAACATTTATCCTCTTGGACAGCAATGGATTTTTTTCACATCTAAGCCCAAGCTCTTTCACCTTTTTTTTCTTGGTAAAAATCCTTCGGCAAATTATTGTCTTTAGGAACAACCTTACTCATGATCTGCATCATTTCGTTTAATTCCTCTCACTTATATGGTGGTCAGTCTTCAAGCTTAGTGTTGCTAAGGTAGCCGATAGCGATGAATATTCACTATTTTCAATGTGCTCGTAACCATCTCATAACGGACGTTACGCATCTTGAAGCATTTTATAGAACCTATCGGCTTCCGGATTAGGATCTTCTCCCATGTATAATGGTTGAGTATGTGTACCGGTCTCCTCTCCCATGTATGACGGTTCAGCATGAGTAACGAGATCAAAATATTGGCCGATCGACGGTCCCGCGGCATCCATAACCAACTGCTTATATTGATTAAGGTTGTCTCGATGACTACTGTCCCAGTAATAACCACTTGGTGTCTGTCAGACTTCATCATGACATTCCCAACATTCATAATCCTTCATGAATCCCTTTCTACACAAATGGATTCTAACCGTGTTCTGATCTTTAAATTTTAAACACCTACATTTGACACACGGACAACTGATCCAAGTACTTGAATTAGTTAAATGCGCCAAAGCAAATTGGATGAACTCTTCCAGACCCGCCAAGAATGCTTGAGTTAGTTCTCTCTCTCAGTTAGACGATTGTACATCCAACTCCTATCACGATCTTCCTCAAACTCAACTAGCTAATTTAACCAATTTTTATAATACATACAAATTTCATTATTCCCTAAACTCACATCTTCCTCAAACTTGGTTCATGAATGGTTTAATTAAGATACATATATAAAAGCAATATAATAGTAGTAACTTAAAATGTTAAAAGAGGATCTAATATTTACCCATACATCTCATGTTGGTACCAATTAAGAAAAAACTAGTATTATCGATTAAATTTGGGATTAATTAACTATAGACCTCATAATAATAAGCTATAATATTTATTTACAACTAAAATTAACTTCTTAATATACCCCCAAAAAATTAAATTGTTAGTCTCTATATATCCCTAAGTAATTTTAACATTATAATTAATATTTAATTATTCCATGCATCTACATAAAATAAAGAGAACATCTACACCTTAATTCTTACCATAGCAGAACCACACAAAATATTTCCTTACAATAAGAGGCATATGAGTAATTAGGACAAGAGTTATGTTTTTATTTTAACAATGAAATTTCCTTACAATAAGAGGCATATGAGTAATATAAGGGATATGAGTAATAAGAGGCATATATACACCTTAATTCTTAACATTGAAGCAAAGAACATTGAATATTATAGGAAGTTGTTGGTCTTACCTGGTGGCAAAACGACGACAGCACGATGGAAGGCCGGAGGTTGTGAAGAGAAGCAAGGAGGACCATAGGTTGTGGGACAAGCGAGGAGGATCGGAGGCCGGACGACATGAGGAAGGGGAAGGAGTGGTGGAGGAAGACTTGAAACTAAAAAATGGGGGAGGGGGAAGGAACTTAAGCCCAATTCGGGCTTAAGTTTTGCAACGGATCCGGAGGTTTTGCAATGGATCTGTTGATCCATCATAAAAAAGCGGTCCAAATGGTTCCTTTTTTCGACCCCTGTTGCGATGGATCCACATATCCGTCGTAACCGTCAGTTGGTTGCGATGGATCTCGGATCCATCGCAAATCCCCTTGGGGTTTGCAATGGATCCGTGAATCCGTCTCAAATTCTCCCGAAGCTCGGGTTGGACGTCGCCACTTTGCGACGGATATTTTTTCCATCGCAAATTTTTTTTCGATCGCTTTTTTTTCCGCCGCTTTTTTTTGCGATGGATTTTTTTTTCCTTCACAAATTATTATTTTTTTGCCGGATTTCTATTTCCGTTGCAAATATCACCAAATTTGCGACTGATATTTTTTCGTCGCAAATTGACTATTTTCTAGTAGTGAACTCTTTAGGACTTTTCTCGACATCTGAATTTTCTTTGAAACTTTTTTGACATTTTTTTGGTTCCTTTTGACTTGAAAGGAATTTTTCCATTTTTCTTATCACTGCAGCCTGCAAAAAAAATAAGACATTTAACTATCTAAAAACACTTAAATCAAAGTGGCGTGAGCAGTGGGGAAAGGCTGTGACCAAGAACTAAAAACAAAGCCAGATATGAAAGACCTATTCAAAACATAAAAAAGGGGGAAAGTACGACAAACGGTTTCACAGACATCAAAAGAATTTTCATTCTCAAACTTTTATTCAAATAATGGAGACAAATAATCACAACACAGATAATATTTTACTGTCCAAAGTAGATATCTCAAGTTGCAATTACAATCATAATACAAAAAGAGCTTACCTTAAAGGAGCTTCCAAGGCAATTAGCGCACACTTCGGGTCAATGAACTTTACAAGACACTCAAGATTTTAGCTTCTCAATATTTGAATTCATGGACAATTGAAAAAATCTTGAATGCTGCCCGTAAAGGAGAAACAAACACAAGTGATGAATGTAACAGCTACAGCTCCGTATACAAAATAATGTTGTTTCATAGATTGACTCGAGTAACTACTTATACCACAGAGAAATTTAAGAGAAAGTTGTGTACTCAAGTCAGATTAAGTCTAAAAACATTTCTGACTGTAATAGCCAACAAAAATCCTGAAAATAAAAGGTCAAAAGCGGTTCAGGGAGGAAACACCTGGAAATTTTAGAAACTGTCCCACCCTCGTGAGAAAGATCGGTTGTTTGTCACAACTCAAAGTTCAAGTAGTGATACAAAATAAGAGAAAAAGTACTTCTTCTGAGTTATGTCATTTTATTGGGTTATTGATGGCAGAGCACGCCTTCTCTGGGTTGCGTTATTTTATTGGGTTATGTTATCAGACTCGCCGAATAGCTCTGATACCATGCATGTCGAGATTGTAGATATAAGTTGATCTTTTTATCAAAATGAACAAGTCAATTTGACAAAATCTACCTCAACTTTATATATCTCTTCAGTTTAATTGTCACAGTATATATAGTAGCTGTTGTTGTTACTCTTTTTGACTTTTTGTTGCCACGGAAAAATTGTGTAATTCTTTCCGATTTGTTAAGAGGTCAAAATGATTTATTCAGGTACGTTTTTTAAGAAAATGTGATTTTTTTAAAGAAATTTTAAATTTTTTAATAGAACTTTGTTTAGCTTGGCTCATAGTGAATCACAATTCTTCATTAAATCATAAGCGTTTGAACCTTAAGCCCGAAACTACTTCCCCCTACAACTTATATCCTAACCTCATATTTAAGTTTAATTCAGGCGGCTAGCAGTTGAGACTCAAAATTTTAAGTTTGCGTCAATGTATTAAACTAAAACAATAAAACTTTAAGATAATTTATTTTTATAAATTTTTCATTCTTATTTAATAAAATGTCTATTTTGCCCAAAAAAATCTTCAAAATCGATTGAACGAAGAAAAGGAGAGTAAGTTAACAAGACAAGTGGACCGCATTGAAAGCCTTAAAGTAACTTCTTGGGAAGCCTGCAACTACAAGGTCCCATGACTTGGCGCCATATAAAAATATCCATATTTTTTTCCTTTCCTTGTCTGGCTAGAAGTGAAATATTCATATATCATTTGCAGAAACATTACATATAACCAGTCTGGCTAGCTAGGACATGATTGTTAAAGAAGTAATTAATTAGGCAGTCTATATATAGGAAATTAGGCTGGAAATTAAATGAAGATGGTACAGATAATAATTTCATTAATAATGAAAGTGGGTTAAATTAAAGTTCAAGCCTTCAAGGGCATTTGGGTCCTCCTTCCTTGGTCTTCCAGTTATTGTAGCAAGGGCACACAGCTTTGTTGCCATAATAGCCAGGAGGCACACAGAGGCATTTGCTACAGCACTTTTGACAGAAAAACATGCACGCTTTGTGGTACTGTGTTTTCTTGCACCTCCTTGTGCATTGTGATGGGCATTCTGCTTGATCACAATTTTAATTTATTCACACTCTTACTTCTTCTTAGTCATATATAACATCAGAAAGAGAGTACGAGAATTGAAGCAAACTTCATTAACTCACCGTAGCTCTTGAGACTGCCGGGTCCAAATTTTGTCTGTAAACCATTTACAAACAGCACAGAAATCAGCACTTAATCAAGAAAACGAGCTAACTAACCTTTTAATTTGGTCCTGGCTGATATATATATATGTGTGTGTGGAGTGGAAATAATGAGCAGGGGGTGCTAGGTGGCCCTTCGGTGATGCGTCCACGACTGCCCCTCCATTTTAGGGCAATTCTCAAATGTTTTCTTCATGGTTTTTTTTTTTTTTTTTTTTTTTTTTTTTTTTTTTTTTTTATCGTTAGATTCTATATAAAAGTAATAACATTTTGATATATTAAAAGCAAAAAACGGAGCTGGTTTTAATTTTGTATACTTTTTCAAATATTTAAGACTCTAAAATTGTGTAGTTTATTTTCATTTAGGGTTAAAGACCTAATTTGTCACGGAAGTTTTGCTAAGAAGCGCCCAGCACCCGGAAGTATTTTCAATATTATTTTTGTCCTGGAAGTTTACAAACATAGCAATTTTGCCCATCAGTTGATCTTGACCGTTGGATTGGTATTATTTTTACCCCGGAAGTTTACAAAAATTTGCTCCTAAACAAAACTTCCAAGGTAAATTTGCTCTTTAAAAAAAAAAAAAACTTCCGGTGCATCTTTGCTCTATTTTGTAAACTTTCGAAAAAATGATACCCAAAATACTTTCGGATGTTGGGCACTCCTTAGCAAAACTTCCGTGTGACAAATTAGGTATTTAACCCTTTCACTTATAATCTTAAATATTTGAAAAATCATAAAAAATTGAAAACAGTTCCTTTTTTTATCTATAAAATATCAAAATGTTATTCATTTCATGTAGAATATAATGATAAAAAATTCATGAAAAAGACATTTGATGAGTGCCCAAAGTTGAGGAGGAGCAGGGGACGCATCTCGAAAGGGGCAGCAGGCACCCTGCCCGGAAATAAGAAGCTAGGGTTCGTCACCTTGTCATTGTAGTGGTGACCTCCATGCCCATGAGAAGCTATGACCTGCATATATAATTAACAAGTAAGTAATAATATCTGAGAGATCATCCCAGGTACAGTTGGATCTCTCTAGCAATAATAGATATACAGATCAGATCTGAACAAAACAAAACGTGGTGCTTTGTATATATGTTTGAGAATAGCTAGAGAGAGACTGACCATTGTGTGAAGCATGGAAATGAGCATGAGGACCAAGATTAGTGCTCCGAGAAACCTAGCCATGGTCACCCTCCCGGAAGAAAAGAGCTGAAACTTGATGGAAACAGAAAAGGCAAAATGAGGAGAGAGAGGGACAGTATATATGAATCTGAATGGATAGGAGTAGTTTAGTATGGTAAGAAGGATGATACACACACACACACATATATATATAGAGAGAGAGAGAGTCAAAAGCTATTGGCCGGTATCCTCATGGACAGGGAAGATGTTGAGTTTAAATGAACATTTTGTGAAATGGACATAGAACTACAGTGCCAATGTGATGCGGGCTCGTAGCTAAAAAAGGATGGCTTGTTCTGCCTTGATCGTACGGCCATTAACACGCTAACATTCTATCAAACTTTATCCGACCGGCCATTGAAGGCATCTTCTTTTTGGCCGTTGCATTGAAGACTTATTATTGAGATGGTTAGTTAAGCAGTTGGCCGGGGATCCATAACCAGCAGGCAGCTGAATATTGGAATAAGGGGAAATGGGAAATCAATGCCCTTCCAAAACATAGATCATATTTTTAAATTAAAAAAAATCTGATATAAGTCACTTGGATATATAAAGTTAGATTTTTTTTTTTTTTTCAATTTAAGACAAATTTAATAAGTTAACCATTCTTTCTTAATTTAAACAGAAGAGTTGAACTAAAGTGATGTATATTTTGGGCCTAAGAGAGTAGTATTGCTCAATTTTTTTTTTTTTTTTTTTTTTTTTTTTTTTTGTGTGTGTGTGTGGATATATTTATGGAACATATGCTTTAATAAGTCTATATATGTTTTAAATGAATTTCAATTTATCTTAAAGTTTTGATTTTATTTTTAAATAATTATCACCTTATAATTTTAACTAGAAGTTTGGTGCTTAGTACCTTTCTACTTGTTATTAGATTTATTTTTATTATAATTGAAGTACGTTTTTGTGTTTGGGAAAAAGAAATTAAAAGGCAGATAAAGGAATGGATTGAAGACGAGGAGAGAGCAAGAAAGAGGAATGAGATGATGTGATTGCAACATAACAAGTGAGAGATAGAAGAAAAAAGCAGGAGAAACTTTGGTGGAAGCAGTTATGGAATTGGATGGGTTAGGGTTTTGCTCGCTTCGTTTTAAAAAATGTCCTACTTATATAGAGGTGTATGTATTTTAATTGAAATATAAGTATTTATTGCTACAGCACTGCTTCCTGTTAATCTGTTATGATCAACTCTTTCTATTTATAAGGGTTAGATAATAGAATTAGGTGGTTTAAAAAAATGGTTAAAATTAGTTTAAAATATTAAATATGTCTTGAAATATTTTTTTTTTTTTTTTTTTAGGCATGTCCTTATTTATAAGGGGCAAATAAGAGAGTAAAATAAATGTAAGTATCATCAACCCTTCAATTAGTGTAATATATATGATTTAGTAAGGGAAATGAATGGAAAAAAAAAAAAAAAACTCATTAAATGTTGAAAGAAATCTTGTTGAACTCTTATAAAAAAGACTAAAATAATTCTAATTTTGGAATCTTATAAAAATGATAGGAGGGAGTATACAAGAAAGAAAGAAAGGGGAACAGGAATGGAGTCTGAAAAAAGGCGAAAGAAGAATAGTAAATACGTTAGTTACGTAGAGGGTGATGAATATTAATGGGGTCTGGTTTTTGGGGCTGAACCCCCAATCTCTCATTAATTGCGCACCCATTCAATCCAACGGCATTAATCACACCACCTACCCAGATTCAGCTTCAATGCGTTTTCTGCATTAAATTTCCACCGTTCCCTCTCTTACACGAGAAGAAGGTGCACAATCCTTGCCGCCATTCTATTTTATTTCTCCTTCTTCTTTTCTTAAAATTACATTTGGATAAAATCTTATTTGAGGCATTAATTGTAGACATCTCTATCCTCAAAATTCAAATTTTGTTTCAACACATTGTAAAGGAGTAGCCAATGCCTGTGATCTTTTTCCTTCTCTTTTTTTGTCCGTCCGGTATTCAGAGTTTCGACCTGACTAATCCGGATCCAACCCGCATATCACACCTAGCTATGGTAAGAGAGTCTCCCAACAGGGCTTTTCTGCATTCACAAGGTTCTAACTCGGCATATTATTTGCCGGCACAATGCCGCTATCACTTGTGTCAACCCCGCTTGATCAAGGGCGATCTATGTGTATTACAAGGGGGCACGTGCCCCCTTGATTTCTCCTTTTTTTTTAAAAAAAAAAAAATTATTATTTTTAATTTAATTTTTTTTTAATTTTTAATTTTTTAGATTTAATTTTTTTAAATTATTTTTTTCCTCTTCTATGCCTTCCTCAACACGTCTCGCTCACTTTTGCTCCTTGCTCTTCTTTCCTTATAAAAATACTTGCGGACATATTTTAGCATTGTGACCTCAATCGGGGAAAGATCTCGCTTTTTTTTGAAATACTTTCTTAAGATTTTGTTGTCTTTTCTCAGATTTTAGATGGATATTCCTAGCAAAAAATTGCTTGGAGTATGTAGATTGCTAATTTTCTGCCATGAGCATTTTATGGCTAACCCTTGCTCTTTTTCTTATTGATGATGATAAAACTTATAACTCGATTTACGTTTAAAACCTTCTCAATCCTGTATTATTTTTTTGTGCTTTTGATGAGAAGTGAAAAAAAAATTTGGGCTGCCCCGAACCCCCACCCCCACCAATAGTGCCCCCCTCCCACCAATAGTGCCCCCCCTTCTATAAATTTCTGAATCCGCCCCGCCCGTTGATAATGCCTATGATCTCATATAATGAGAAAAGCTGAACTTACTTTTCTGGCCCAATTTCTCTTATATTCGATTTTGTTATGTGGCCAAAGGCCCAAACCACTGGGCTTTGGAAGAATTTGAAATGAAAATTGGGCTCTGCTATAATTGGCCCGGATGCAACCATGTCTATCTACATTGGGTGGAAAAAATGAAGAAGGCGGTGATATGTAAATGTTTGTAATATGAAAACGGAATGAGTACTTGTGTGGTGTCATAATGGAATAATAGGAGGGCGGTGGTATGTAGAAGACAATAATTCAGGTGGTTAAGGCACATCCATCATACTCCTCACAACTTCTAAACGATCTCCTGTATCTCCCACAGGAAGCATCTCCATCTACGTTTACTTGTCCCTCTTCATTCTCATTATATAAGATTGTGCACTTGTGGCTGAGGAGGCGGAGAAGCGTGTAGGCCCAGAAAATGGTCATTCTGGGATGCTTATCATACCAACTTTCTGAAACCGTGAGAATGGCCATTAGGTAGATTTGTCAGACGCCATTATAGTGCTTCAATGAAGTTTTTTTTCCCTTCCCGGGCCTATTCACACTCACCGTTTAGCCCTATAACATTTCACCGCGCCCCACAAATTACCGTACCCAATATTTACCCAATTTACTGGGCTCCCAACAACAAAGCCCAATGAATTGTCTTGTCTAGAGAGCGACACCTCACACCAACCAAGAGTAATACTGCCCTGCCCAAAGGAAGTTGGCATAGGTGATAAGGGATTTGTTCAAGTCTCAATGTGTGTTCGATCCCCGTTGCCGTTGCTGGGACTTCTTTGGTAGGCGATCTCGTAAGTCTCCATTAAGTGTTCAAAGAGCCGTCTGCCACGGCTAGTGTGGGACGATGTCGAACCCTCCAAAACTTTTCTATTAAAAAAAAAAAAAAAAAAAAAAGAGTAATACTCCCCTCCTCCACCTATTTACTATTTAGGCTTGTTTAGGATAACAATGGTAGAAGTTTCTTTTCTTTTACTGGGTTTTTTTAGATGGGTTTTTTAAAAAAAAAAATTAGATTGTAAATATGATTTATATTTGGGATAACGATGGTAGAAGTAACTTTTTTTCAAATGAGCTCCTTTTTGACATAACGTTTGAAAATTCAGTTGATATGAATCTTATCAATACTACACACACAAAACCATTTGTAATGTAAAAAATATTCCCTTCCCAGAATTATTTTGCTTTACAAAAAAAAAAAAAAAAACCTTTGCAAAGTAAAAAATATTCCCAGACCCAGAATTATTTTGCGTTACAAAAAATACATTTGCAACGTAAAAAACATTCCCTTACCCATATTTATTTTGCTTTACAAAAAAAAAAAAAAAAAAAAAAAAAAAAAACATTTGCAAAGTAAAAAATATTCCCTTGTCCAGAATTATTTTGCCTTAAAAAAAACATTTGCAACGTAAAATAATCTCTTCTCATGTTTTGCTAAGAATTATTTTTGCCTTACGTAAAACATTAAACCACTGTGAGTGAGTGTGTGTGATTGTGCGTGAGTGTGTTTTTTTTTTTTTTTTTAATATGTTTTCTTTTCCACTTGGCTTTTTTCAATGCTATTGAGCTTTTTTATGATCTCGCAGCTATGCTAAAGAGGCTCTTAATCCAATTTGACTATATTAAATAACCTAAATAAATTACTTAATTATAATATATATGTATATATGTATGATATGATCCCTTTAAAATAAATATGTGTAATATTATATTATATATCATTTTATAAAGTAGACAAATCAGTTTTAAAAAATGAAAAAATCATATATAAATCACTGTGAAGTTACAAAGAAGAAATACAATTACTAATGAGACCTAAAACAGGTGAGCATCTTGCAATAACATGTTCATATGCCGGAGATCACAAGAGGTCCAGGTTAATCACTTATTATTAAAAAAAATTTGGTGATCATATTCCTTTCTTAGGAGGTCAAAGTAATTCACGGAAAAGTATAAAGATTTATCAAAATAGAGTGCGAAAATCGATGGCGTCACCTATGTTCACGCCATTAATGGCGTCACAAGTGGTGACACCACTGACAGTGGCATTGAGAATTTGACACCATTGACGCCACTAAGCACCAGGCCCCCCACACACACGGAAGCCCCCCCCCCCCCCCCCCCCAAACACACACACACACACACGCACACAGACACACGCGCACACACACACACAAGGCACTCCTTCCCTCCCCCTCACCATTCATTCCCTCATCCATGTTCACTTCCTCCCTCATCTCATCTGGCGTGACTCCTTCCCTCTCCCTCTCATCATTCACGAAGAAGGAGGCTCAAATTCTCTCTCTCACTCCTAACTTCACGTTTACACGTATAACATTTAATTTTTTTTGTTATGTTTGTTGTTTAATAATTTGATTTGACTTTTAATTATATACATTTATTTATTATAATTGCTTAATAAATGTATAATGGTAGGATATATGCTTAATTACTTTACAAATTTTTAATAATTATAAATAATAAAAAGAGTAAATAATAATTATAATTAATAATTTGGGCAATTAAAATATTTAAAATTTAGAAAAAATTCTATTTAAATACCATTTGAATTTGAAAAACCTCCGAAGACTCCCAATTTGTAAAAAGACCGAGAGGTACCCAAGGACCTATAAGGGATATGCAAATTCAAAAAATAAATTATCCTTTTACACTTAATTTTAAATAAATAATTAAAAAACCCCCTCGAAGGACCGGCCACCACCCACCAAGAAGAGGGTGGGTTTTTTTTTTTAAAAAAAATTTATTCATTGAAGTGTAGGGGGTGGGGTTCAATCCCCCACCCTCAACATGCATGGGACCAACTGGCCACCAATCGGGCCACTTGGTTCTTTTTAATATATATACACTAATAAATATATATTTTCTTCTTAACATTTTTCCCACGGTAATTACAAAATTTTCATCGCTATTTACAACTTTTTTTTAGGTTTCCCTTTCTTGCCTTTGAGGAAAAAAAAATGCATAATTATAAAATTTTCATCGCTATTTACAAATCAACCATTACATTTTCATCGCTATTTACAACTTTTTTTTTTAGGTTTCCCTTTCTTGCCTTTGAGGAAAAAAAAGGGTATATTACAAAATTTCCATCGCTATTTACAAACCAACTATTACTATTTACGAAACATTCATCGCTATTTACAACTTTTTTTTTTAGGTTTCCCTTTCAAATTTCTAAGGAAAAAAAAACAAAAATAATGCATAATTACAACAACAACAAAAAAACAAAAGTTATAAATAGTGATAAAATTTTGTAATTATGCACTATTTTTTTTTCTCAAAGGCTAGAAAGGGGAACCTTAAAAAAAGTTGTAAATGGTGATGAAAGTTTTGTAAATAGCGATGAAAATTTTGTGATTATGCATTATTTTTTTGGTTTTTTTCCTCAAAGGCAAGTAAGGGAAATCTAAAAAAAAGGTTGTAAATAGCGATGATTGATATGTAAATAGCGATGAAAATTTTGTAATTATGCTTTTTTTTTCCTCGAGGCTAGAAAGGGAAACCTAGAAAAAAGTTGTAAATAGCAATGAAAGTTTTGTAAATGGCGATGAAAATTTTGTAATTATCGTTGAAAAAAATGTTAAGAAGAATATATATATTTGTTAATGTATATATATATATATATTAAAGGAACCCAAGGCTAACCGGTGGACCATTTGGTCCCATGCATGTGAGGAGGGGGGTTCGAACCCCACCCCTACACTTCAATGAATAAATTTTTTTTCCAAAAAAAAAAAAATCCACTCTCAAAAAAAGAAAACCTCACCCCCTCGCCGATGGCCAGCGGGCGGCGCCAGTATGGCGGCCTCTCCCATGAGGGTATTTTTATTTTATTTTTTATTTAAGACTAAGAGCAAAAGGGTAATTTCACCCGAATTTGCATATCCCTCATAGGTCCTTTGAACCTCTCAATCTTTTTACAAATTCGGGAGACTTCTGGGGCTTTTACATATTCAAATGGTATTTTAATGGAATTTTCCCTAAAATTTATTATAAACCTTAGGTACAAGCCTAATTAGTAAATTAATTAATTAGTGAATTGTTTATTTATTTTTTATGTTAATTGTAAACCTTAAGATAGATGAATAATTATTTAATATTTTTTAAATTAATAATTTTGATATATAAATTGTAAAATATTATTATTAGCTAAATTTAATTAAAGAAATTTGTGAGAATAATAATTAGTGAGTTAATAAAAATATTTTGTGAAATATGTTGTATATTATTATTTATAGTACCCTAAGATAGATAATACAGTTTATGCGAAAATATGGTAACTAATAAAAAATAAATTATATAATAATACAACTCCGTAACTAACATGATGATTGTAATATACTAGTCTGTTGTGACATAACATTACCATGATATTCGTCATCTGCATCACTATCATTCTGATCATGGCCATTAGCTAATAAAGTGTCTTCATCTTCTTCCTCTTGCTCGTCCTCATTGTCAAGTTCATCTACCATATAGTCGCTTTCTTCTCCATGCACAACAGTTGATTGTGTTGGCTAAGGTGTACCAGAATGAGCCATATAATGTGACTGATTACTAAGGTGGAGTCCATGAATCGGTATTGGTACACCCTCCTCGATGTCTCAATATCCACAAATAACAACAGCACAAATTGCAATTGAGCAGAAGAAGAAACACAATGTATATATAGATTTTTTTTTAAAAAAAATGAAGAAACAAAATGAAGAAGATGGAGGACGGAGGGAGTTTCCAGATGAGGGAAGGAGTGAATGGTGAGGGAGAGGAAAGGAATGAATGGTGATGGAGGACGAAGGGAGTTTCCAGATGAGGAAAGGAGTGAATGATGAGAGCGAGAGGGAAGGAGTCACGGATAAGGGATGAAGAATGGAGGGAGTGAAGGAGTTTTCGAAGGAGTGAATGATGAGAGGGAGAGGGAAGGAGTCGTGGGTGAGGGAGAGCTTGCGTGTTTTGGGGGGGGGGGAGGGTGTCGATTGTCCCGATGCCTTAATGGTGTCGGATTGTCTTGATGCCTTAATGGCATTAGGATTCCTGACGCCACCTACTAGTGGTGTCAACAATCTTGACGCCATTGGTTAGTGGCGTCACCACTTATGACGCCACTAATGTTGACTGCTCTATTTTGGTGAATATTTTCCTATATGCTTTAACTAGGTAAAATTTTTAGTAAAAGTTACTACAATGGTACTTTTTCCAAGTAATTTATCCAATGATCAATGTTCTGTTATTCCATGGTTAACGGTTTTTCTTTGAATTTTGGTGCATAATTTCTGCGTCCTTTTTCAATGACTGTATGCTACAATAAATGGATCCCCTTTAAAAACTATTCTATACTGTTGTTTGTTGGAGACTTAGTGGCAAAAGGCCCCAGTTGACCCCGATTGATCTTATAAAATTTGTTAAGAAATATATGTATTTATTATATGATATTTTATTTGACCACAAATTTGGCCCCACTAATTTTTAATCTTCTCTCGTAAGGATAATGTTTATTTCATTACTCATCGGACCGGAGGAAAGTAAAATTCTTGTTTGAGATACCAAAAAGGTTGGTATCATCTTATATATTGTTTTGATTTATAATTATCAGTTATTATTTATTTGTATTTTTAAGGTTATTTGATACTATTTAGTAAATACTCCCTCTAGTCCTTATTTAAGGAACCAACTAACAATTCTCACATGTCAATAAAAAATGCAGTTAAAGTCATTAAATTTGTTCTAAAATTTAAATAATTTTCAATATTATCCCTACTAATTACACTAAACTCTAATATCATATTAATTATATTACTCTCTTTTTTGCTCGAAAAAAGAGTGTTAATCAATTTTTATTAATTATTATTGTCACTCGCTAACTTTTTAATTATGGATATACATGAAAAAAAAAAAATTTGATGCTCTTTAGAAACAAGTAATGTCTTATAAAAATGACCAAATATACTTATTAGTTGGTGTCTTATAATAAGAACTAAAGGAATTAGTTTAATATATTTATTTTTTGGCCCGGGTTAAACTTTTTTTTCTGGTTCCGCCACTATTGGAGAGCGTAAAATTTTTTGTTGAAACTAACCAAAAAAGAAAAACCAAAACCGTCTCAATTTCTTGTTAAGAGAGAGGAGGATTGAGAAGTGGATAATGGAGGGTTATAAATGAGATAATGAGCACAAAGCATGGAAGATGATGAATCAATTTAGGAAAGATATTGAGTCGTGTAGTTCAGAAACATGGGTCTGAATAAATGAGTCATGCTCATTTGCACACTAAAGTGACCATCATTAATTCTTACACTATAAGCTTCCGCTACGAATAAATTCCAAAGCAATCACGTGAATATTTAAGGACGTCTCCAATAACAACACCGGATGCAAAATTTATGTGTATGATGTTCCCAGGCGAGGCTCCGAGTTGTGAAATGGAGGCCCGTCAAACAATGGGAAAAATATATTATTTTTTAAAAAAAAATGGTTGTAAGTGTGCAACTACTACGGGTTCTACAATGCCTAGAAGAGTGAACGCACCCTCCCAATAAGTAGCATTTCCATACAAGCGGATTATGAGTGATTTTACCGTAACTCAAACCCTAGACCTCTTAAGGAAATCCAGCGCCACATTCTGCTGGACCACATGTTAGTGGGAAGAATAGATTTAAATGCAAGTAAATGCGTTAAAACCGGAATTGAGTTTATCACCTCATTAAAGTGTGACAAGCAAACACTATCCTTCTTACTCTACTTTAATATCATGGCTGAATGCCTTCCTTTTAACCCAAAAAAAAAAAAAAAAGTGTGACAAGTAGCGTTGTCACGGGAACACTACCCCCAAAAAAAAAAGAAAGTTTTTAAAACTAGTTGAAAATGGAATTTTATACCCGGTTTAGCTTCGATCTTGTATCAATGGGTTTAAAAAGTACATCACTATTAAAACATGATCTATGTCCTGCCTTAAAAGTTATTCTTCGACCGGTTGGTTAGATGACCGGCTTAAAAAAGTTTCAATTTATAATAAAAAAATGTTCACCTTTTAGACCAGGTAACTTCATACCAGTCTAAGAAGTGGGAATTCTTTTTTAAAGACTACGATTTATTGTTTTACATAAGTCTTGTTGGATATTTTTATTATATCTAAAAACTATATTATGTAATATAAATTCAACAAACAAAGACAACTCTAAAAACAAAAATGCAATCAACATAAAAAATAAATATAACTAACAACCATGAATCTAAAGCCCATATTATTAGATAATTAGTGAATCTTAATTATGACATTTGTTCTTTCAAGGTTTAATTTTTTCCTTGCATTTTTCCCATCTTAAAAGAAATTAGATGATTTTTTAGTGTTGGATTTAGTATATGCAATTTTACGCCCAACATTTGCATGTTGTTAATGCATAATTTATATCCCTATGGTTGAATGCAGCTATCTATGGATTAGTTGCTGGGTTACCACACTTATGCATTTTGATCGTGTAGGACTTTGGATATGAAATGGCTCTATCCTACCCCAATCTCAGGTGATAAAGAAGAAAATTCTTATTTAATGAACCTGATATAACAAAGTTAATATACAAGTATGAGAAATAGATTTTATGTGTGTGAATATGATCTCGTGGGGAGGTCTTGGTTGAGAAGGAAACCAAACCGAAGGCCAATAATAAGGAAGTAACCTACTAGGAGGAAATACTAGTGACAAGCTGAGGATGAATAACTCTAAATTGGAGAATGAAAAACATTGGCAAAGTGATCATAACTTGAAATGATAAATTTGTTGGACTAAATAGTAATCCAATTTAAAGAATTTTTCCTTTTAAGCATTGATCACCCGACCTAAATTTTTATTGTCTAATTTAGACGTCTTAATCATCAACATGTCTCTAGTAACTCCACCTAATCAGGAAGCTACTTAAAATTGGCCTCCACTTTGATTTCCATCTCAATATCATTACATGACCACATTCAACGATACAAAACAAAATTCTCAAGTTTGTATATCAACCATATTAGTATTCAACTTCATTAAATAAGATACTTTACCTTTATCACCTAAAATTGAGATAGGTCAAAGCCATATTCTATCTGAAATCTCAAAAGAATCAAAATACCTAAGATTAGTAAGCATAGTATCCAATCCAAGGGTGACAACATTCGACTCTAAGGATAACCCACGGTACAAACTACTCATCTACAACTTCCACACATCGAGGTTAAAAGTACAGTTGACACTCCTACCTAAAACTCAATAATCATCTAAGCGTTGTTTAGGAGCGTGCATCTAAACAAAACAAAAAACTTGAAAAGAACAAAGGCATGACAAGCAAGATTTAATTAACATATGTGCACGCAAACTTTTGTCCATAGAATTTGTAAATATTGGATTTGTAAAACTTGTCATTTTGAAAATGATACAATGAAATTGTATTATTGTCATAATCACAAGTTTCGAACTCTAGTCATGACAAATTCCATGGACAAAAATTGCATACAATAACTACAACAACCATAAAGAATATATAGTCAGTAGAAAAAATCTAAACCAATGAATACGCAATTAACATACCAGTGGAAGGAAGGCTTTTGTTTGTTTTTCAAGTCCTGTTAACAATTACACAAAGTTACATATTAGATAAGATTATTTAATTCTCTTCACATGTGTACAAAAACATAAGTGATAACTAAAAAAAACACCCATCAACTTAAAACTCTCACATTTCTTTTCTACGCTCTCCATACTCTTCTATGCAATTAAAATTTAAAAGTTAATAATAAGAATATTTAATACAAATCCACCGTAAAATGAGAGATAAACATGTTTACAAAAAACATAAGTGAAAGTTACAAAAAATACTCAACTTGGCTCACTTCATAGTACTAGAATTAATGTCAAATGTTATTATTGGCCTCTTTGGCACTCAGCTACCATTTATACTATGTCTGGTAGTGTTGATTGGCCAATTATCACTACAATGTATTACGTATAGACCATATGGTCACGAGCTACATTGAACTAGAAGCAAGCATGAATATACGGCCTACCCACACTACCACATTTATCACATATTAGACTCTTGTCTACTTATCAATATGGGGTATGTTTGGTTCAATATAAGGTATGTTTGGTACTCATCCACCCTTTGTGCTATATACACATGTTTTGTGCAGATTCCCATCGCAAGCTGAACCTTGTGATTAGGGCATATGTCATAATCAATACCACCATATATATCACAAGGTCAACTGCTATGCAAAATTGCAACCAAAAAAAAAAAAAAACAACCAACAAGAGAGAATATCGATCAAGCATCACTCAAGCTTTCAAAAGAAAGAAAAGGAGTGAACATTAACGTTTCTATAATTACAACAACTACAACGAATATACAACCAGCAAAAAGAATATAAACTTTCATGTAGAATTACAAATATTTTTCACAACCAAATAAAGAGAATATCAATTGTATTTGAACTTAGAAATTAAAAGTGCCTAGGTATTTATAAACGCAACTGACGGCTGGATTGTTCAGATAATATTAACGAGACATGATGATAGGCGTTAGTAGTCGACAAGTTACGTATTTACATCAATCATATTTGAAATACAATGTAAATAATAATTATGAAACCGGATGCTCATCTTATCAAGTAAATAAAAAATAAACGTTAGAAAAATAAACAATATTTATACCTAAGGTTAAGAGTTAAATGACGGCTTAGGTTAACATATTTATACCTTATGTTACTACTACCGTCTAAATATAATTAAATTATATATTTAACATTAATATAATTAAGTTGAATGTATATTATAAATTATATAATTAAAAGCAAAAAACAAAGATAAAAGAGACGTGATCAAGATCAAAATCAAACAAGATGAAGATTAGAAATCAAAACATTTTTTCATTAATAATATATTTTTTTATGTTGCCCGATCAAGGGTAATGTCGATGAGACGATTAAAAAGCATTTTACATAACAAAATAATCTTCAATTTTCCTCCTTATCATTAGAGGTAAAGGAGGAAGAAGGGGAAGAGGAAGATGCGAGGTCGTATGAAAGATTGGACTTGACATCATTGGCATCAAGTACAAGGTTGAGCTGTTTTTGACAGTATGCAGCAACATGATGAGACTTCTGAGGCGTCCATCTATATGATACACCCTCGTATGGAGCTGCTGAAGAAGCTGTTTGGATGAAGGTGACAGAGGAGGTGGTAGAAGTGGCTGTTGAGGAGGAGGATAAGGAAAAACAAAAAACAAAAACAAAATTATCCCTCTCGTGTATCATATTGGTATTCGAGAGACGATAGGGAAATGAGATGAATATGAAGAAATGAAAGCAATGAGGAGTTTAATACATCAAAGACAGATGAAGATTAATTAAATTTATTGAAGTGGCCTCAAATTTCGAAGAGATGCATAGTTGGGAAGTTTACCTTAGAAGCTTAAGAAAGTTTGAAACATTTAATACCGGGTATAAGGAAATGGCAATATCTAAAAGAATATGTAAACTGGATGTTATAGTGTCTGGTGTAAAAGGAATTTAAATTTTTAAATTTTCTTAATATTTCATACTTATTGACACCACATTAATTTAAAATCAGTCTAGAAAATACTCCATCGGATCCTAAATATAAGACAAATATGACTTTTTTGAAGAGATTAAAAAAGCTAAATAAGTTACTTAATCATATCATATGTTGCATATAATTAGATTATATATTACTCCCTTCGGTCCTAATTATAGGAACACTTTCCTCTAATTAGGACCGGAAGTAATAGTTTATTAGTCAAAATAATTAGTTTGAGGAAAAATAAAGGAATAAATATCAATTTTACCACGGAAGTTTTGGTTTTGGAGCACCCAAAGACTCGAAGTTTTTTTAATATCATTTTTGCCCTAGAAGTTTACAAACGTAGCAATCTTGTCTATCGGTTGATCTTAACCGATGGATTGATCATTTTTGTATCATTTTTGCTCGAAAATTTACAAAAATTTGCTCCCAAAAAAAAACTTTCGAGGTAAATTTGCTCTTAAAAAATCCGGGTATATTTGCTCCTTTTTGTAAACTCCGGGCAAAAATAATATCAGAAAAACTTCCGAGTGTTGGGTTGGGTGCTCCAAAACCAAAACTTTCCGTGGTGAAGATGGTATTTAACCCAAAAATAAAAATACAATACTCTAACATAATATAATTAGCTTTCTTAATCTATCAAAAAAATCAATTTTATCTTATATTTATAAGCGGATGGAACATTATTTAGACCGTTTGTAAGCATATTAAGTTGTATCAATATTTACAAAAATGTCACATGTTATTCTTTTTTAAACAGTCTCCATCTACAAAAGTCTAGATATGGCGGTTTTATTTTTTTTTTTTGTTTTTTTTTTTGAGATTTGTTACAACTTATCGTCAGCCATTGAATTTTCGTAATGAGAATGCACAGAAAGACAAGAAAGTATGTGGAGAGGGACATCCAGAAAATGGTTACCAGAGAGAGGCCCAAATAAGAGAAAGAAGAGATGGGAAATTAAAATGAAATCGGAATTTATGGGATTTAATTAAATTAAATAATAAATGGGGCATAAGAGGGGCATAAGAGGGAGTTTTCGTAGGGATCTTTGGGCCATGCTTGGATTAATAGCGGATCGGCTTGAAAACTACACACACCCCACTTTACCCTCAACTTAGGCTGATGCTCCACCATACGTGCCACACATGTTTCACATAATTATCTCATTAATTGATCTAAATATTATTGCTTCTTCCTTCACACTTAATTACTCCCTTATTTCTTCTGATTATGACCTTCCCTTTTAAATTCAATGCACCCATCTATCTATTTTATTTAACCAAATCTCCATTCATTATCTTTAGGGAAAAAATAGAAGAAGAAAAAAACATTGTGAAGTTGCAAAATCCTAATAAATTAGATTTGTTATCAAAAGTTGATAAAGGAATGAACGAAAAACTCGATAAATAATTCACAACTCTTTTTTTTTTTTTAGAAATACCTGATTTAGAATTTTGCAATTTCAAATTCTTCTTCTATCTTTTTTCCTTATTTTATAAAAACCTAAATAAAAAAAATAATATTTGTATAATGAAGCGTCCAAGCGTGTAATATTAGATCATATAAAGAGACATGGATGTAGAATGATGAGGGGGTCAAAATCAAATAATAGAAAGGAATGGGGAAATTTGAAGATTTGGAGGATGGATGGAATTTGCCGACGGAGGAGAGGTCTTGCGCGACAAGACAAGGATGGAAAGTGAGAATGACTCAAAAGATAATGAGTTAATCAAATAAAATATTATTTGTGCGTTGAAAGGTCCATGAATATAACCAAACTGGTCTCTTTCCTTCATCTCTAAATTGATTGATGCTTTTCTTCACCCTCCTCCCCACTTTGTTATTACATTTCTTCCTTTTATTTATTTAACAAATAATAATAACTAACACGCGCAAGTGCACGTGCACACATATAATTAATATATATATATATATATATATATAGGAGTTATCGTTTGTACGTACTCGACATAAAGGCCACGTTAAATGTTCCCAAATCTACTACGTCGTTTTGGGAATTAAGGAATTAATAAATATTGTTTTTCTATTTTTGTTTTTGTATTTATTATATAATTTTATCAAAAGATCTTCATTAATTCCTTAACTCTAAAACTACGTCGTTTTGATAGTTCATTAATTCCTTTAACCCCAAAACGACGTAACCTTATGTCAAATGATATTTGGAAATAGTGAAAAGCCTGGTCGCCCGGCCTGTCGAGCTAAAAGTAACCTTATCTTAAAAGGCTAGGCTAGGCCTAGGCCTCCAAATAGGCTTATGACAGCGCCGCCGTGAAAATAATTAGTTTTTTTAAAAAATATATATATATTAATTAATCCCTAAATCAATTTCCCTCACTCAAGCCTATTTTTGCTTTTTCACGTTAGGCGTATATTGTAGGCCTGTTTACTGTTCACGTTAGGGCCGTTGTTGTCTACTTTGTTTACATCTGGCCGTTTCTACCAAAAATACGCCTCTTAACAGTCACAAAGCCAGGCTCAGCAAAAAATTTAGCTCGTAATGAATGCCACATGCCGCTCGTGCCACTTCCTCGCATAACAAATCGCCTGTTAAGGTAGGTCCTGGCGATAAACACACACATAAATATATATATATAAACACATATATATATTACAGGAGCAAGCTGGGGGAAAACAAGTTACACGCAGGAGTAATTAAGGAACTTAAAATCTATTCACAACTAGTTATAAATATCATTGCTCCTATTCCTATATATTTTTGAATTGATATGGATGTGGATTATTTCAAAACTCGAAAGATTGAGGTCACTATCACACCAATCTGAAAGCAATTAATCCATCCATCAACATGGTCAAAAAAAATCAACCCCCATCCACAAGATCAATTAAGTCGAAATTATGCATTAAAATATCTGCTGTCCTGACTTAAATGCTGCTTTGGAGTTTGGACATTGATAATGTATAATACTCCAATCAACTATTACTTACTGTTGACATATTAAAAAAGTTATAAAGCATTTAGAAAAAAAATATTATGAAAAAAAAAAATTGAATGAATTAGTTTTTGAGAAACGTATGGGTGGTCAAGCGGAATCGTTTTACAATTAATGGTTATTTCTATTAATGAGAACACAAGTTTTAAAGAAATATTTGTCCTTATTATAAAACATTAACTAACAATTCTCACAAACTAATAAAATAGATAAAGTAAATAAAGTTATCTTACAATTTAAGTAACTTCCAATATTACCCCTATTAATTGTATTAAACTCTAATATTATATAATTATTACTCTCACCCACTATTCTTATTAATTAGGGCACATGTGGAAACAAGTAATTAATACTCATAGGGAACATAAACAAGTCTTTATAAAAAGGATCAAATAAACTTATTAATTGGTGCTTATAATAAAGATTAGAGAGAGTACTACTACATCCGGTCCCAAATATAGGACAAATTTTATAGTGTAACTTACACTATAAATTTTATTTTATATTTAAGACCGAAAAAAATACTACATATACTACTATCAAACTCTAGAACTTCTGTTATAGAGCTTCTATTATGTTGTATTTGGTAGGTGTTTTCAATAAAATTAGAGTTGATGGAGTTTGAGATATTTTTTTTTTAATATCACAATAACAAAAGAAATCAGTTTCTTTATTTTTCTTCCTATATATAACCTTGAAGGGTTGCGGTAGAATAATACTCCCCTTGGCTACTGAAAAAAAAAAGAGTAATACTCTTCCCCATGTAATTGGCGAGTTGATATTAATTATAAATATAATACCCATCTTTCATGTTTATATTTTTTTTTTAAAAAAAAATAATTTATATAGTGAGTTGCTAATTCAGAGAAATTTATTAATGTCACATATACAGATCAATTATAAATGAAAAATTTTAAGCATCTTTTAAAAAATATGGGGAAAGTCATTTTGTAGCTAGCTATGCTTTCCCTTAATTTTTGATTTGGTACATTTGCAATTTTTTCTCTTAATTTTTTTCTTTTAGCGCAATTAACTTATATACGAAGGCTAACAGTGCTAACCGAGCAAAGTTAAGGGTTAACAGTTCTAACAAAGCAAAAAAAAAATAGATATATATATTAAAAGAGAAAACACGCACAAGAACCAAATTAAAAATTGAGGAAAAATATTGTTATTAACAAATTGGGTTTGTTAAAAATATGAAGACTTTGTTAATTTGTAAATCCTATACAAGGGCATTGTAAGAAAACATGCTATAATTAATTTAATTATCTAACTTTACTAACTTCTTTTAATGTAATTACATTAATTAGATAATTCTTATATTACTTCCAATTGTTAATATAAGATCCATTTTGTTATTTAAATTAAACTATAAAATAAATATTATATTTTGAATTACAAAGTGAGTGTTAAATTAAGGACTGAAGTTAATACAAAATAAGAGGAGTGTGTGTGTGTGTGTGAGATATGTTGTATTTCCCAAGAGTAGAAAATGAGCGAAGAAACAAGGTCACAAACAAGAAGCAGCGTACATTAACAAGAACCACAAAACATGGGAATTAAACTCGTTGCGTTACTAATTACCAACTCCGTGAATAAAGCTGGTTCTGTTCCTCCTCAACGTACGGCCTAATAAAACACAGAAAGTTGGGACCACAAGCAGATATGGTATATCCCTATGATTAGAGTAATTATGCCGTGAACAAACACACAAGTTACAACATAATTAAAATAACAAACATCTAAGCTTAGGTTGGTTGGCTTGTTAATCTAGCCTTGTTGATTCAAACTTAAGCATTGGACCCTACTTATCTTATCTCTCCTCCCCAAGCATTCAATTATTATAGAGTTCAAAGTAAGTCATTGTTATCTCCTTATCCCTTTTATATACTTACTACCTCGTCTCAATTTTTTTTATTTTTTATCTATTACGAGAGAGAAATTAATAACCCAAAAAAACGGTTACATTTTATTTTATTTTTCACTGGATGTATATATTGAAGCAGCAAATATGCATAGATAAAAATATTATTGAAGGAAATAAAAAATTGGAAGCTGGATATTGGGGGGTTCAAGGTCAAAAAATCTGGTTTGCCTTGCAAGAAGACCCGCTTTGTGAGTTTCAATGCAGCCGTTCTTCCATGATTAAACCTCAGATCCTTCATTATTGGTCTCTTCCTCACGTCACCCATTAACAAAAGTAACTCTCACCTGCTAACACTAACCCCGCGTTACGATTTATTGGTATGTATGTACTCCCTTTAATTCTCCAAGTTGCAGGTTTTTCTCCTCCCCGACATATATGTTTAACAAATAACTTGAAATTTCGGGGTCATAAAAAGTTACCGTATTACATATTAAAAAATAATAATTATCAAAATCCGAATTTTGCTACAAATAAACTCAAGATATTCAAGTCCTCGTAGATTGAATTCCACACCTATCCACTGCTTGCTTGTATTTCTTGAATAAATAAGTTTGCATGTATTTATATATACACGGAAAGTCAGTTGTTTTTGTTGCTGACATGCATTATTAATTAAGGAAGGAGCATAATTACTTGGGAATATTACTTTTGTAATTAAGAAAATATTTTGGTTAATTTTGACATCACATGTTGAACTTAATTGTTTCACCACAAAAGAAATAAAAGAGGAAGGCGAGGAAAAAATGAAAGAAAGGTAAATGATAGTATGACTGTGAAAGTAGGAGTGGGGCGTTTGCTTGTTTGACTGTCAACTTGACAAATGAAGATGGTAAACAGTAAATTGGTTCAGAATTGCAGGCTCTTGCAAGACCATGCAAGAAACTACCCCACAGTCAACTCTCATTATTGCTCTCAGTCTCTCACCCATTTCACTCGGGCGTCTCCTCTCAGTTTTCTGTTTTCACCCTATTTGCCCAGCCACTCACCACTCTCTAATTTTCTCTTCCCTTCCACTTCATTTGGGATTTGTTTATATTTTCCCGCGTGGGCCCCACCTCTTAACCACATGTTAGAACCAGGGTTAAAAAACGTAAGTGGTTAAGAAGCTCAGCCACATAACCCAGATTTCTATTATCAACAGTCACCCTCTCAGCCCCCTGCTCGTCACCTCCCTCCTCCTTCTCCTCCTTCCTCCTCTTCTTAGCTTCACTACTCGAATTACCTTAGGTTTCCGACATAATCAAAATACTACCTCATCCAACAATTGTGATATTTTACTCGTAACCTGCACACAGGCCTAACCCTAATGACCTCTTAAACCCACCTCTAGATTTTGCTTTTTGACGACCCTAGATGTTTGAGCCATGGACTTAACCTCCGCCGCAATCAACAATAGCGCCGCCTCTAATACTACCGGCTCTAAATCTCCGGAACCTGACAGTGAAATTCCGACCCGGATCCAACCCGCCCCCGTCAAGCCCTTGTCCTTCTCCAACGGCGTCCTGAAGCGCCACCAGCCCCACAACAAAAGCCCCGTGCCGTTTACCTACAAAGAGTGCTTGAAGAACCATGCAGCCAGCTTGGGAGGCCACGCGCTCGACGGTTGCGGCGAGTTCATGCCTTCTCCCAACGCCAATTCCGCCGACCCAAGCTCCATCAAATGCGCCGCCTGTGGCTGCCACCGTAATTTCCATCGCCGTGAGCCCGACGAGCCTATTTCCACCGCGACCCACGTCATCGAGTATCAGCCCCACCATCGGCACCACCCTCCGCCGCCTCCGCCGTTCCAAGCTCCGAATCGGAGCCCCAATTCAGCTTCCCCGCCCCCGATCTCATCTTCCTTCTACCCCTCCGCGCCCCACATGCTCCTGGCGCTCTCTGCCGGTTTATCGGCCCATCCCGAGAGCACGGCTGCTCCGGCGAATGCTCTGGGGATGCCGACTATGAATTCTAGGAAGCGGTTCAGGACTAAGTTCACACAAGAGCAGAAGGATAAAATGCACCAGTTCGCTGAGAGAGTTGGGTGGAAGATGCAGAAGAGAGACGATGATTTGGTGCAAGAGTTCTGTCACGAGGTTGGGGTTGATAGAAGTGTTTTGAAGGTTTGGATGCACAATAATAAGAACACTTTTGTGAAGAAAGATGCGATGAATGGGAATAGAAACGTTCTTGAGCTAGACCCAAACAACAATCACGACAATGAAATCACCGGCAACAACAACAACAACGGCGGCAGCGCCGAGGACCCGAATCATCACTACCAGAACGATAGTGGGGCGAACGCCGGTACTAATGGGTCGTCTTCGTCGTCTTAATCATCGGTGGAGAGTAAGAAAGGAAAATAATATAGTAGATAGAGTAAGCTGGTATCAGTTGCTTTAGCCGTTTCTTTCTCTTTTCTCTTTTTCATTTTTCTTTTCTTTTTGTTTAGCTCTTATTAATGAGATTACGAATTACCACCACTTTAAGGATGTTTAACATGAGCGAGATCTATATATCCAGAGGGAATTTATTTTCTGGGTTTTTGTTCTTTTGCTGCTCAAATGGTTCCAATGGAAATCGGTGGATTCTAGTTCTAACCCCTTTTCTCCTTCTCGCCCAGTTTGTGGGTGGGGTTTGCTTGAGGAACTTTTGGTGTTTTCTTTCTCATTTCTTCTAGCAGTACTGTTTCAGCTTTAAAAAAAAAAATTGAGAATCTGATTATCTTATGCATATCCTGACTTGTGTCCGGGAGAAAGAGGCAGAAAGTGCTGTTAGGTGGATTTGAGAATTCACTGTGCTATGCCATTGTTTAATCTATAGAATGAAGCGAAATCGATAAATTAAGCTTAGAGTATTAGGAAGTGTCTTAAAATGCAAGGTTTTGCCATTTTCAATGATATCCGATGAAGTTATGGAAGGATTAATTAATTAGGGAAAGTTGGTGATCAGGGATGGGGACGAAGCCAATGATTCCAAAGGATAGGGTATTATTTTAATGGATGCTTTGGATTATTCTTTCCAATTAAGTATGCATGCTTTTGTACTTGTGGATTGTTCGGTAATGTTATTTTATTAATAGTTTGTTCGAATCTAATCCTTACAATTTACTAGAAGCTTATCTCCTTGAAAGCATGGTTATCCAATCTAACTTAATATTTTATGTATCAAGCAACGGGGATGGTGTGGCAATTGGATGGGCACTTTCCTTTTAAGGCAAGTAGATGACCACTTTTATTATATTGAATACAAGCATTAAAAATAATATTGTTTCTGTGGACATGATGATTATGAGAGAGCATGGGAGGCTGAAGGTGTTGTCCCCTTATTTTCTTTACAGTTTTATGTCAAGAGGACGGGACGGGATATAAATATTATATATATAAATTAATTTTTATTTATATATAATAGAAAATTTTAAGGAATTGGATTAATTTTGGATTTTGGAGTCATTAAGAATGTGGTTTATTTATAATTTATGTTGAGTATATAATAGGCGTAGAGGAAGTGGGGTCCGGAGTGCAGGGGGTGATTGACGAAATGAGTAATTTGGTTACTGTTTTGGTACTGTGAAGAGCAGAGGGTAGGGTTCATGTTTGTTTCTAACGACTGACTGAGGCATATGGGTAGGTCTTTCGTCCTTAATTGCCTCTTTAATTCTCAAAATGTTGGTACGGTTTCACGTTACTATTTGTCTTCGTTTTCAACTAAAATCCCGATTGTACGACAAATTTCCCTGTCGTTTTGAGGGATGCGCCTGCTAAAGTTGTACTATTGTTTATTTTTTAAAAAAATAAAAATGAAAATAATCTGATCTATATTTTAATCCTTCCACACTAGTAAAATAGTAGAAGTTGGGTTGGTCCAAGAGTAACTGAGCTCACTGGTTGTTGAACTTGGTCATGTTTCAGAGTCAATCAATGAGACCCAGTGCGTTGCACAGAATAAGGGGTTCAAGAAAGTGATACGGAGTGGATCTGTGTCATGCTTTGGAGGGACGAATCACACTGTTCGCTAAAGAATAAACTCAATTTAAGAATATAATAAAAGATTTGTTCCTGTATTTTAATTTCCTTTTTATAATTTTGGGCTTTAATCGAATATATATATATATATAGAAAGCTGCCAACTGACAGAAGCATCAAATTCTCCTGCTTCTCAATTTCAACTTATTTTCTTCAGCCCATCAAAATTTTACTTCTGGATTTGATTAACACGAGGATAATATATATTAAAAAGTAATTTAATTAATTAAATGCCTTTTTATGCGTATGAGGAAGTGTGAAATAGGTCAATATTTAGAGAGCAATGAGAAGATATATTTATTTTATGAGGAGAGGGGTCAAAACTCAAAACAAAACATAGTGTCATTTCATTTCATCTCATAAAGCATCTGCATATATTAGATTTGTAAAACAGGACATCACTTTGTTATTTGTGGTAAAAGGCACTTTTCCTAATAATACAAAAGAACCTCGCTTAACATGGGAGTTATCTCGGATCATCAAAGTCAACAAAGTTGATTAAACATAAGATTATAGTAAGATTTAAATAAAAGAGTTGGAGGGCAACTTTCTGTCCCTGCCTTAAACAAAAAATCACACACTATTTCCCAGATGTGACCCCCTGAATTACATGATTAGACACATCAACTTTACAATCTCTTAATCCCAACCACAACCTTATTCCTCTCTTTGTCCTCTCTTGGTGACTCAAATTTCAACCCATTCTCTTCATCGGAATCGAACATGATTATGTGAGATTTTAGGACTCTGCTTCTGCTATAACAACGTGCGTGCACGTGGCCACACAGTGTCCCTTTTTTTTTTTTTTTTTTTGGGGGGGGGGTCATAAACATAAAGGAGTGTGGTTAGGCACCTCCTCTTTCGTGAACATAGTAAAATGCAAGTCCAAATTGAAAAAGTCTTTATTATTATTAACTACTCTAGTACTCGTATTAAACATTAGGCAGGATCACTGTTACTGTGCGGATCAACACAGAAATCAAAATGATTGTGTTAAATGACGTTTGGGTCCCTGCATTAATAATAGAGAGAGAGAGATAGGGCTGTGTGGTTAGGGGCATGTGACATGACATGGGCAAGTAATTGAGGTGCGGAAATTGAGGATTTTTGGAGCATTACTACAAATGGATGGAGTGAATATTGTGTAAGCAGAGAATTATTGGGTCAAAATGGTTGGCCTAGTCGCAATGAATGTACCCTTTTCTGGATAGGATTAATCACACAAATCAAGGACACTGCCCCTAATTTTATTATTATTATTTATTTACTTTGTTTTGCTATTTTCTAAACAAAGATGGGTTGTAATGGAGGAAATATTTTCTCCCGTTTTTATTATAAGGCATTAACTAATAATTATGTTTGCTTTTTTTTTTTTTTAAGGAACTTACTTATTTTTTAAAATACATTAATTATTTTTTTCATATATGCCTAGAATTAATAAGGGTAGTAGGTGAGAGTAATAATTAACATGATATTAGAGTTTAGTGTAATTAGTACGGGCAATATTGGAAATTACTTATCCGCTACCTTTATTAATTATGGGCATACAAGAAAAAAAAATTAATTAATGCTCCTTAGGAACAAGCAAGTGCCTTGTAAAAGAAATTAAATATACTTACTAGTCGGCCCCTTATAATAAGGAATAAGGAGTATAATATTACAATTTAGTGCAATTAATATATGTAATAATTAAAGTTACTTAAATTATAGGACAACTTTATTAATTTTAATTATTTTTATTTGTTTATGAAAATTGTTAGTTGTGTCTTATAATAAAGACTAAAATGAGTATTCTTTATGGAAATGGACATGACTTTCTTTTGGGTGGGGTTTTTTTGGGGTGATTTTTAATTATGGTCGGTAGTTAATTAAATATACTGAATTAATAGTCTAGCTATCATTCACACCATTTTTGTTAAGGTATAATTTGGTCTGCAAGTTTTAAAAGCATATGGAAAAAACTATCGAGACAAAATTGTCTCTTAACCCATTTTTTTTTTTTTAGAATTTAAAATTCATAAATTTGTCAAATATTTTTTAAATAAAATATGGATAAAAAGGAAAGCTCAGAGTTCACGCAAACAAAAGAAAAAACAAAGGAAGACGGAAGGCACCTAATGGATGCTCCTGATGTGTAATTAAGTAATTATCTTCTATTTTTGTTTTGAAAAAAAAAAAAGATTAATACTAGTACTAGTATCACCGGAGAAACAGCTTCAACCTCTTTTGGACAAATACACTGAATGCTTTTTTGTTAGTGTGAGAGTGAGACTCTTAAATTATGACTGGCCAATTAAATATGGAATTTTTGGGATGAGGTGGCGGTGTTTGATTGGGTCAAAAATCCCAAATGGAGTGAAGAAAATAAAAAGGAACAAGACGTGAACTTGTTTGACACGTGTGAGTGGGGGGATTGAATAGCATTGGTTGGGGATATTTGCACCTACACGGGTCGGTTCATAGCGAAAAGCAACACATGAGAGCATGGTCCATGTGTATGACTCCATTAATTGCTGTTCTCCACAAATTAGAGTACCTCATGCTTCCTTATCAGCTCAGCTTTATATTCTCATAGTATGCTCCCCTCAATTCAAAATTTAAGTAGTACTTTTTAAAATAATTCTTTATTAGTATATAATAGAACTCATTTAACAAATAATTAATAATTTATATCTTATTTAATAATATCATTTTGAAAGTTAATACTTATTTCTCCTGTCTTATTTATAAGGTATGGATAAAATGTATTTTTAATCATATTTATAAAGAATGTCTTTAAATTTTTATGTGAATGTATAATTATATCCTTTATTTATTATTGAATAATTTTGTACATAGATAGTTATTTTTTTTAAAGAGTGTGTAATTAAATTGGTTTGGAATATATCATTTTGCTTTCATATCCTCTTCCCTCATTTGCCTTTTCTAACTATAAGATTAATATTTGAATAGTCTAAATTTAGTTTTGCACAAAATTTTATCGTTTTTTGTCATTGTATTATTGAATTATTCATTTCATAATTAGCAATTTGTATTTATTTAACTATTTTTTATTTTTATAATTTAATTTTTTAATAATAATTTTATAAAAGATCAAATATTATCAAGTGGTTTAAAAAAAAGAATATAAGGAAAGAGGATGGGAAAAGGAAGGAAAAAGTTTCATAGTTAGGTAAAGGTAAAATTAAAAAAATTGTTGAATTTTAAATAAAATTAATGAAATTTAAGGGTTTTCTTAATGCCTAAAACATGAAAATGCCTTATAAATAAGAGTAGAAGAGTATCTGTAGATGATCACCTTTCTTTTTAATTTGATCAAGAGTTTCCTTATGGAGGCTTAGAGGATAAATGGTTCTCAAAACAAGGTTCTTGTATTTTCTTTCTTAAAAAGACATGTCCCTTACCAACTCAACCAAATAGCTCATGAGCCAGGCATATTATTTTTAACTATTTAAATATATATATATATATATATATATATAGGTTTATCGTTTGTTATGTCTTTACCAACTCAACCAAATAGCTCGTCGCCAAGCATATTATTTTTAACTATGTTCTTATGTGTGATCTTTTAGTGTCTATTATATAATAAATACAAAAACAAAAATAGAAAAACACCATTTTTTTAATTCCCTTAACTCTCAAAACGACTTTTTAGGGTGATTTACACTATAAAAGTTTAATGCCAAGAATACAATTAGATAAACCCACATATATATATATATATATATATATATATATATAATTGAGTAGAAAATTGAAAGAGTAGGTTGGGATATGATGTTTAAAAGTGAATTATATGATATTTGAAAAAAAAGCGTGTACTAGTTTGCATTGGATTCTCATAATGCACGCTATGCTTGGCCAAATTAGAATGGCACTTTAGCGTCATTCCGTGTCCTTTTGTAAGACACTTTCGCTATCCCACTGCCCTCTTATTCGCTTCATTATATTAACCTCTTCTCTGCCACTTTAACATTACAAATTGCCCTTGTCCTCGTCTCCCCACGAGCTGTTTGAAAATATCATTTAAACAAACATGCGTATATATGCGATAGCTGTATAAATGGTCCATTCTTCTTTTTTTAATTCAACAAAATACGTCACCGTGTGTGTATTGTATTCAAATATATACCTATATTTGTAATAATAATTGAGAGATTATTCGAGAAGGTAGATATTTAAGTAGCTAGTGCGACATCATTCTTAGAATGAAGGGGATTTGATACTGTGGGCGTGGTTGAATTTAGAATGGGACGTCCTTCAAATCTGCCCACCACGAACTAATTAATATTAATTCCACCTAACCTTCATTCCCTTTGTTGCATATTTATTTATCAAGCAAGTCACATATTATTAAATAGTAAAAGGAAACATATATTTCTTATCAATCAAATCCCTAATCATTGATAATTTGTAATTACCCACAACCAACCATCCATTAATCTTGACTTTGCACCAAGAGAAAGCAAGGGTTCATAATTAATGATTAGCTTCTTGATTATATATAAATATATTCTCCTCCAACTATATGCATCAACAATCTTGTCAATATGTGATTAAGGATTTGATTTACTTGAAACAAGCCAAAGAAGAAGGAATAAGGGGAAGATAAATGTTATAGAAATGGACCACACAATTATTTAATATTTACACAGAGAGATCGAGTGGCATATAGAAAAGATTAAGGGCACTTTGACAACGTGGTGGTCCTCTACCTAACCATCTCTCTTATCCTTAACAACAACATATATACATACTTTATATCTTTAGCATTATTCTTTACCCTCCATTTTTTAAAGAATCTTTCACCCCTCCACACGCTTTCGCATATTTATCTCTTTTACTCACGCATATGTGCACGTTACCAACTTTGCTATCCTACGCCTTCCTTCCTTTACATCCCAAGTTTATTTTGCTACCCAAAAAAAAAAAAACAGTTAATTAGAAAAAAACAAATCATCATTCACAATCGCCTCACATATAAAACGTAGTAAAGCATTAAATCGTTAACATTAAATAACTCACATAAAATATAAAAGAATTTAGCGATCGTGGCTAATTAATTAGCGACCCTCCATTTGAAGATGAAATCATGCAATTTTGTCACTAAATTCTGTCGCTGATACATGATATTTTGAGTGATTTAAATTAGTATCATTATATTTGGAGGAGCCATTTTAATGAGTAATATTCTTTGAGGTCAAGAGGGGAATTTCCCCTACCTTCGTTTCCGAACTAATTTCAAATGTTTTATCTAATTGGAGGGACTTTTTGAACAAAAGCACATGAAAATAATGATTCATATACTCGATCTTTCCGTAAACCTGACCCCCATTTATTGGTTTGTCTCTCTTGCCATATTCCGTGTTTTTGCGCCCAAGACAAACCAACTTATGGTCGCACTCATATTTGTCCTTCTCCAATTGGCCAACCAAAGTGGAGCCCTATTATCTTTAAATGCATCAATAATTTTTCAAAATAATCACGATCACAATTTGTAATTAAACCTCGCAAATTAATTATTTTGAAAATGGGAATTAATTCGGAGACGGAAAGGAAAAAAAATGTGGTGGGCCTGGAGGCCCAAAAAAAAAAACAAAAGGAGGGATGACGTGGCAGGGGAAACGAAGAAGAAGGGTGAAACTATGATGCTTTTCTCTGTCATTCACATGCCACCCACTTTCATAAAATTCACTGCCCTCCATGTGACACTGTACACCACTTCCATGAAAGAAAAACCACCATTTATTGCCCTCTCCTCTCTCTCTCTCTCTCTCTCTCTCACTTTCTCAATATTTCCTTAATCTTCTTCTATTTTCATTCCCACTTTAATTATAAAGAAAAACTGCTCATTTATAATTATACAATCCTAGGGGGAAAAAAAGTCCTTTATGCATAATATACTATGAATAAAGAAAATCGTCAAACCTCACATTCTGTTTAAAAATTTTATTGGCTTAAAGTATTTGATAAAGCTTTTATAAACATTAAATTTTTAACAGGGAGTTTTTCCTAATTAATAATAAGCATGATTTAAATTCACATTGGGTTCGGTACAGCTCTGGACTATTCATTGAGGATGAGTTTAGGCCCCCCTGATAAGGCCCATATTGTTTGAGTAATCGACGAAATGGGCTTTCTCTATCTTCTGGACCATTAAAAGAAAACGCAACACTTGAATGAGACACCGTAATGAAGACAAAAAGCCTATCAATTAAACCCGATTATGAAATTTATATCAAAAAAAAAAAAAGCCGATTATGAAATTGAAAGTTTGCGTAGGGAACGTGTCTTTAATAAATATGGTGATCAGCGTCTTCGACAAGCATCCCAATTATAACTAGACAAGCAGGTCGGCATTTTTCAATTCTCATAGATCGCATCAGAATTAGGTTTAATACCTTCGAACCTGAAGATAATGATAACTAATATCAATATCACCATTTGCATATCCAGGCGTGCTTCTGATTCATGAATACCAGTCATTTTAACCACAAATTTATCTTTTATGGACTTTAGTCTTGAGTACTCTACATTAGAGGGGTTGGATCTATGAGAAATACTTGAGTACTCTACAGTGGAGGGGTTGGATCTATGAAAAATACAAGGAAAAAAAAAAAAAAGATAAAGAAAGTAGTACATGGTGTTTTAAAAGCTTGATAATGAAAACCCTTGATTATAGATTACACTCCCAATTAATGTTTATTTTAAAGTAACTCTTCCATAAAGATTACACAAATGTAGTTTTTTTTTTAAAAAAAGATAACTTTCCACCAAGTAATAGTTACTTCACTTTTTTTTATAAATGTCTTTAAAAACTAAATGGACATGACATTAGTAACCTTTAGTTTTATAATTCCTTGCACAATCCTTTATATAAATTCTTTAATTTAAAATGATAGGACTTTTCAACAAACACATTTCTTCATTTAAAAAAATTCCAACAATCCCCAATCATTTTAAAATGATCACAAACTCTTGTTACTTCGAAAATCTCATGTTGTCAATATAGGTATCTCAAGGATTTGAATTTTTATCTAAGTAAGACATGATTTCTGAAAGTGGAGCTAAATCACCAAGAGGTGGGGTGAATTGGGGATTTTAAAATCTTTTCAAAATCCTCTGTTTTGAGTTTGAACAGCAAAAACAGAGATGAACAAAGTAGAGAGGAGAAAAACAAGACGCAGGAATTTATACTGGTTCGGTCCAATCTCTTGACCTACGTCCAGTCCCCAAACACTCTGGGTTTTTCACTATCTCAATTGATTATACACTCTGTACTCAAGAGTAATTCTCTCACTAGAACTTACTCCCCCTTACAAGTTGCAATCAATGAACCCAATCACCAAGTCCCCTGACTTGTGATTCTTTACAATAAATGATTTACAGATAAGAACTCTATCTAAGAGTAGATAAAGATAAACACTGAAGCTTTGTGTATCAAAAGATACAATACAAGTGAAAACCGAAAGTATAAGTGTAAGACTTGAATGCAATTCGTTTTCAAAGAGATGTGTTAGTTAAGAAGACTTGAATGCTTCTATTATACTAAGAGAGCATTAAATGATCGTTGTAATCTTCAATATAACCGTCGCCTTCATTAGACAAAGTTCTGGTTAAGCTTTGGTCTTCTTCTCTCTTTAATCTTCACTTAATCCAAATTGCGTGCGAAGTTCGAGTTGACTTCCTGCGAATTAATCCGTTGGAATGGCAAATTTCTTGGATGATGAAAATATTCTTTAATTCTTTGTAAGCGTGTGCGACGCATTACCCAAAAGTATGCAACTTTTCTGGTTTTGCATTTAATGTGCTGACATCACTTTTTGCTTTTGCTTTAAACCTTCAATAAACATACTTTAAAGTATCTGAAACTCACTAACAGATTGATTAGACATAGCTAGGAATATATAAGAATGATAATGGGAAGTATAAAGATCAAACAAGAAGGATTTGCAATTTCGTTAGATTTGAATTTCGAATCGGCGAAGCAAACTTGAGTTTGTTAATCTAAACTCGAGTTTTCAACTCAGTGCACTTAAGGCAAAACTCGAGTTTCAATATCAAGACTCGAGTTTCCTCCATCCAAAGAGGAAAGTCACGATTTGAGCTCTAGAGCATATTTTGAGAGAAACTCAAAACTCGAGTTTCCAAAACAAAACTCGAGTTTTGGACTTTTAATGAAAAACGTGTGTCTTAGTCCAAAACATCAAAACTGGAGTTTTCAAAACATTGAAAATGCTCAAAGCTCTCGGGTTGCCCAAAACTCGAGTTTTCAAGATAAAAACTCGAGTTTTCATTTAAGTATGAAAACGTTGAAAAATCGAGCCAAATCAAAACTCGAGTTTCTTGAGAGAAACTGGAGTTTCCAAAACACTAAAAAATGTGTTGCTCTCGGCTTGACCAAAACTCAAGTTTCCAAATCAAAACTCGAGTTTTCATTTAAATATGAAAACATTGAGAAATCGAGCCAAGTCAAAAACTTGAGTTTTCTCAGAAGACTCGAGTTTTCAAAGATTGAGTAAAAACTTGAAAACTCTCTCGCAAGTCAAAACTTGAGTTTTAAAATCAAAACTCGAGTTTTCTCATAACTTAGAGAAAACTTAGAGAACTCATAGCAAAGAAGATTCTGGAGTTTTAAGTCAAAACTGAGTTTGCATATGTTCAAAATGTTGGAGACTCTCTGTCTGGCTAAAACTCGAGTTTCCAATTCAAGACTTGAGTTTTGTCTTCATTTGAAAATAATGAGATGTCTCTAAGTAATGCAAAACTCGAGTTTTTTTGTCAAAACTCGAGTTTGTCTTTAAGTGAAAAACTAATTGCTCTCTGTAAGTCCAAAACTTGAGTTTCCCTTTAGAAACTCGAGTTTTGCTTTGATCATTGAAAATGAGGAACTCTCTGTCAAAGCCAAAACTCGAGTTTTGAAACCAAAACTCGAATTTGTCTTTGACAGTAAGTTTTTCAACTTACCAAAGACAAACTATAACTTGTGTTTACAATTGTCAGTTATCATCAAAACACATAGAGAACTAACAATTTCACCCATTCGAAATAATATGGTAGATTAAACTTTGAATCAGTTATCTCATATGAACAAGTGTGGAAAAATTACGCATGGGATCCCGGGCTATTGTATGCCACTTTAAATGACACGCTCATTTATGCCCTTGTGTCTGTATCCTTTTTATGAGAACTTTCTAGAGTCAAGCCTTTGGACTCTTAGAAGCAGCTTCACTTTAGTCTCATATAAGTAGACTCGATCTGTCATGCGCATCAGTGTGATAAATGCTCTAGCAAATATATGCTTACAGGTCCATTAAGAGCCAATTTAAGGCTCAACCTACCCTTTCTATTCTCATAATTGCCAAGTACTTTCCAATCTGTGATGTATTAAAAGTCAAGCACTTGCAATCACTCTTAATTATACCATACTTTCACCATGGAACTCAAGACTTGATATGGTGGTTAAGTGAGTTATATTTCCACTATTGGTGATCAAAATTTATAGAGCTTTAATCCCATTCCTTTTTGATGTTTTTAACACCAAATCCCTTGTCAAATCTTTCGTCAAAGGATCTGCAAGATTTAATTCATTTCTTATGTAACTAATGAAAATTACTCAATTTAAAATCAAATCTTTCACATAGTTATGCCTTAGACCAGTATGTCATGACTTTCCATTATAAACTTGGTTACAAGTCCTTGTAAGAGCAGACTAACTATCACAATTATGTATGGATATTAGTGCCATTGGCTTGGATGTAGACTCATTCACTTGTGGATGCAATATCCTCTGAGTAAGTTATCCAACTAACATCTATATATCATTGCAAAATTAAAAGATTACCACTATAGGTCAAAGTATAATTAATTTTTCCTTTAAGGTACTTTAGAATTCGTTCCACAACTTGCCAATGTGTCATGCTTGGATTGCTTTTGTATCTACTTAATCTTTCCACAACATATGCTACGTCTAGTCTTGTACATTTTATAGCATACATCAAGCATCCATTCACTTTGAATATTCGTGTTGTCACATAGGACAACTTTTATTTAGTACTAACTTCATAGTAGAATTAAATTGAATAGAAACAGGATAACAATCAAATTATAAGCATGTCAACAACTACTTATGACTCATTTTCTTTTGTTAAAATTACCATAGCCTAACATGTAAATAGAATTTATAATTCCATCATATTCCCTCTTTTCTCCAAGATCTTATGAAACTATCCTTCCTCCACCACATGTACCTTCTCATGAGTATTGGTATCTTTTGTGTCATAGATTATTAACCATGATCATCTTCTAAGAGAAATTATTCTCCAATTTCTTAAGAGAGATTTACTTTTTATGTTCAAGACTTTGCTAAGTCTTTCCATGAAGGAGGAAGTGTTATCAATGATTGATGAAACAAAATAAATTCATCCACATTCATGTCAAGTTGTTTGAAACTATTCGAACCATGTTCAATTCATGCAAATTAAAATCAAAATACAACATGATAATTATCAACTCATCTAATATAATTGACAATAAATGTTCTCATGATAATTATCAATTTAATAAATTTAAAATACATCATACTTCTTATCACTTTCTAATCATGATTAAAATATTCAATGATTTTATATGCCAGAAAACCACATAATCTAAGGCAAAATAATTGCATCATACCAGATCATGAATAAATCTCATGATTCTATAAACTGTATTCAATACAAAAAGGTAAATAGATATTTATCTATCTCCTTTGTCATTGACCAAATGAATTGAAGATGATTCTTTTGTGAAGTTCCCGGATTAAACCATCCATTTTTTCTAGCAAACAAACTCGGTGCCGTTTTAGAAAGTTGCCGCCATCAAATATTTCTAACTTGACAAATCTGTATTCTACTCCCTCAAAGATGACATTTGGATTCACGAATTTAAGCCTAAAGATTATTGAAGTTGTTGGATGTCTGAGGAGTACAAGAAGAAAAGATGAGTAAGAAAGTAGTGCCCAATGTCTTTAAGGCGTGGGTATACTACAAAAACACTTTGGATTACCCAAGGAATTATCGACGGAAAAAATTTCATCGGAAATTATCCACGGAATTCTGTGGGTAATTGTTACCATTCAGTGGGTAATTGTTACAGACGGACATTACCCACGGGATTCCGTTGGTAATTGAAATTACCCATGGAATTCCGCGGGTAATTCTTCTACCACGTTTTTTTTTTGTGACAAACATTTTCTGTCGGAAATCCTGTTACCGATGGAAATTCCGTGGGTTATTTCGCCAGTAATTGAATTTCAGAAGGAAAATGTCCGTCGCAGAAAAATCCGTGGCAGAAGACATTACACACAGAATTCCGTGGGTAGTTTCAATTACAAACGAAATTCCATGGGTAATTTTCGGCGGTAACAATTACCCACGGAATTTCATCTGTAATTTCCAACGGTAATTCCGTGGGTGATTCGAAGTTTTTTTTGTAGTTCCTTTAGGCTTACTTCGGCTCCCACGTATGCCTATCTTATAGGGTGCAAGTTCGATTGATAAGTGAATATCATGCATGATACAACAAAGACCATTGAGTATGGATTGCACTCCAAACACTAAGGCCAAGACAACAACGATTTTTGTAAAGTGATAATTTGACTTTATCTTTGTGTGCGCTCAAGGATAAAGTTAATGAATTTGATCTCTTGTTATTATGTGATTTCTGAAGTTGTATTGTCCTTTTTCTGCAAATAAAGTAATGGTCCAATGTATTTATAAATTATGAAGTAATGCCTTGAAGTGATACCTCTTGACGCAATACATTTTTAATTAAAAGTCATAACCACATGTTAGATTCATGAACCCTCATGAACCAACATAATTTCAATAACCAATTAATATTTATTTTAAAACAACTCTTTTATAAAGGGTACACTTTTATAGTATGTAGATTTTCTTAAAAACCAATACAATCTTCTACTAAGTAGTAGTTACCATACATTTTTCATAAATATCTTTAGAAACTAAAATGATATGACTTTGGTAGTTTTTAGTATTATAATTCCCTACTCAACTCTTCACATAAATTGCTTAATTTATAAGGATATAACTTTCCAACAAATACATATCCTCATTTTAATATATTCCAACACTTTAGCTATAATTTATAAATCTCCTGCCCCAAAAAAAATTATAATTCCATTAAAATTATTAAAAACACAATTATCGAATTCTATTTTTTTTATTTAGATACGTACTAGTATAAAATAGGCAGTCGTCTATGTACGTCAGTCACCAGAGAGACATGAAATATAAATCCTCAACGCCACCATCAAAAGCATTAATATATATGTGGCCACTAAAATTGTCGTACCATATTGAGCACCAAAGCCAACCCTGAATGGACCACCCCTATAATATTGGATCGGATTCTCTCCAATACTAACTCCCATCTGCTGCCCTCCTCCACCCTCAAACGCACCGTTTTTTGTGCAATGGACTTCTGGAATTTGATTTGATTTGTGAAAGAGAGATAATGTGAGGTGCTGTGAACGCTATGGGTGAAGGGTGAAGACATCTCCGTCTTCTTGAGACCTTAAAAAAAATATTTTTAGATGCTGACTAATACTAAAAAATACTCAAGATGGAAATGTCTTCACTCTTCACCCATAACTTTCACAACGGCAGCACCTCACATTATCTACCTTTCACAAATTAAAGACCACAAGTCTAACCACCAAGCACCTAGATCAACTGGTTGGATTGTTCTAACTTAATTAGAGGTTTCAAGTTTGAACTCTGAGAACGCAACAATGTTTGGTGGTAGAGCTTTCTACCTTTGTGGTTCAACCCGGCTCGATCTGGATTAGTCTGGACTCCGATAAATCCTCTGAATTAAAAGGAGGTAGCTCCAAGATACTAGATATTCATGTTTAAAAAAAAAAAGACCACAAGTCCATTGCATAAAAACAGTGCGTTTCAGGGTTGAGGAGGGCAACGGATGGGAGTTGGTATTGGAGAGAATTCTGATCCACCCTATAATATTAGCACCTCCGCTAGTTCTAGATTAATCAACGCAGAACCTTGGTGAAGAAATTAAAGATCTTCCAGCACGTTTCAGTATTCAAATAACTAATACTACGTGTCATGAATATAAGACCCAATTATTATTTTTTAAAAGAGATTAATGAAGCTAATTAAATTATTTTATAAAATATTTATATTTAATTTTTTTTTTTTCTCCAAACTAATGACATATAGTTTAATCACATACAAAATATGATATAGATGATTAAGTTTATTTAAATTCTTTAATTTCTTAAAAAAATAACCTAAATCTTATATTAAGACCCAGAGGTAGTAGTATTTATCACAGCAACAACTAAACATTATGAAATCCAAAACGAATTGATGCTTTAAACATCATAATATATAGCACTACCTCTAGTCATTAAATTTAGAGTTAGTTGACTAAGTTAGCTAGCTTATGAAAATTAGTTATGTTAGTTATTTATAATAAATATAGATTGGTTTTTCCTAGATATTATTTTTCATCATGACTATCTTAGATATAAAAACTCTTTAAATGTGTGCAATCAAAGGGGATATTTAGAGAAAAATTATAAATTTAAGAGATAAAGTGGAATGAGATATTATAATTAGGGCCAAATCCAATTCTAAACTAGCTTTTGTATTTAGGATAAGAGGTGATATATATTACTTACTCTTGCAGTTTATGTTGTATACCCTTTCCTCTAATTTTTAATATAAAATATATATTTTAACTAAAATATTCTTTTCCCTCACATATAATTTATTTTGATATTTCCAAAGTAACTAAGCAATCTTTTAATTTCATCAAAAAAATAAATTTAAATTTTAAAACATTAGATGTAAGGTAGTTTATAAGTCCTTATACCAAGGACGGAAGGGATTAAATGAAAATGAGGCAGATGAGATAAGGTAGGGCAATAAAATATCTTCTCATATCGTATCATTTTGTTTCATTATAGAGTACATAATAAGTTGTCATTTTATTTTGTGTAAGGCTAAGAAAGATAGATCTCGTAATGTAAAACTATAAATGTCTTCTAATTACTAGCATAAAGTATGAGAAATTAGCCACTATAAATAGTGATTAGTGCAACTATTTATAGATTTTATATTTTCATTTCATCGGGATTATTTCAATTTCATAGTCTAACATATGGGAATTCTACATATGGAAATTTAATGTTGAGCATCGAATATAACAATGGACTACAGGCATGATGTGTGTGTGTGTCATTGAAATTAGTCCACAAGACTCAGGTCAGTGTATAAATGTATACAAACCTCAATTTGTTTACCATATTTTTCATAGAATTTCTACTAATGTAAACAAAAAAGAGACGACAATAAATGAGTTGATCTTGTTTATGAATTTAATATCTGTTCGTTGATGTTTCTTCAGGGGACCAAAGACTGATCTCATTAAACCAAAAAGATAGTGAAACGAAGCATGTACTGGGATTCAATTCTTCTTCTTCTTCTTCTTTTTAATCAAAGTACTGGGATTCAATTCACAACAATACAAGTTGGGGACATTTGTTTTGCTTATGTATTGTATTTGGGAATTGACATTTACCTGAATCGCTTATAACATATACCTAAAAATTCGTTCATCCTTAGCTCCATCTAAGGCCTAACATCGATCTTCCCTTTGCTTTTTGCTTTTGCTTACTTCACGTGGAAAAATATCTCGGCACCTCAAAATATCTTTGGACCTCCTCAACCATGTTCCTTTTCCTATCTTCTCTATATGAAACACTACTATCTATCTGTATAGACCACCCTAATGAAGTGTCATTCATAAATATCTGCCTTACCATGTATATATATTCTATTTGTTGTGCGATAATTATATCGATGTTTGTGACTTTCATGAGTAGTTGCATTGCTATACGGATATTCAAAGGTATGTATGCTGGCTTCTAATTTATCTCAATGTGATCTTTACATTTCTTCTGTACTCACATGTTGATGCATAGAGCTTTAAATTGATGCATTCATTTTAATTAGTGTTTATAGATATAACCCTCCTTCATGTTATAGGAACTCACATATATCCAAGCTAGGTAGCTCAGAATAACCTTAATGTTTCTAATTAAATTTGATTGATTCTGGGAATCAGTTGAGTTGACCTATCATTAGAGATAATCCGATCTTTTTCCCTTGAGTTCTTAATTATTGTTCGAATCAACTTTAATTTACTATTAAGCAAGAGCTGTAGGGGTGGCTTTATTGCAACAACCAACATGATTAGACATTTGTACTGTTGAAGTGATCTCAAACATCAACAACTAGATTGCGTTATTTGGGAACATACTAAAACCACTTAGTGCCATAATAAGCAGAGAGAGAAAAAAAGAGGGTGCGTGTTATAGAAATATCTAAAAATAGTGGTTGACATATTAAGTTGGCTTATTCATAATGCACTACATATTTACGTAAGGTCTTCAATAATTAAAGGCTAAAGAGTAACAAGTTGTTGGTTGAAATGGTAAGTAGTTTCACACTTATAAAAAGGAGAATACAAATTTGAATTCTGAAAAACACCTTTGTTGGGAGAGGGATATAAACACTTTATGCTTTAAGTCTCGAAAGAGATTATACTATAATCAAATAAAAAAATGCTATAGCTCTTATTATTATTTTTTTATATGCAAGTTATTTTCAAGTCGGCAGTATGCATGACATAATAAAAAATGATGAATGAATTAACGAAATCCGTGCAGGAGGTTTTGTCTAATTAAACCCTAAAAGGCTTGGCTTAACTCAATAAAAATAATATTGGAGCCCAGAGGCAAGTCATCAAGTGGGGGTTGTTATAGTGGAAGTTGCTTCCTCAAATTAAGAATCGGCTAGAATTAAATCAAGAATCGATCAACATCATCCCATGAAAATGACACAGAAGTCACACAGAATATAAAATATATTGCATTCAATCATGAATCAACTCGATATCCTCCAGAACTGCTTCGCCTCCACAAGCTAATTTTAGCAAACCCAGAACATATAACTCTTAAACTTACTACACAACTAAGGTTGAAAACAAGATTCACAATTAACATAACGTACTAGACTAAAAGTGTTTCCAATCATCCCAATTAATGAAGTAGAAGTAGATGGATCAATCCGTATTAGTAATCCCTCTTGCACGCCTAGCTCATACGGAAACGAATGTCTCTGACCTTGGATTTTCTCCTTCATCAATTACGGAGATAAATATACATCTCGAAACCACATATGTAATCAAGCATATATGCAATTAAAATAAAATATTATATGATATGTCAGGAAGCCCCAAAATTTTTAGGGCACCCGATCAAAATAAACCCATCAATAATTAATTTGAAGGAAGTGAAGAGGACTCATCAGTAGTAGAAGAAGTGTCCACCGATCTCTTGTGGAAGTTTCTGTGGCATCCACAGGCAGCACATGTAAGAGCAGCATTTGCTTCCTCCCCGGATGCTATGAATTCCCGGCAACCGTCAACGGCGTATCCACCAGAGTTTGCCGCATGATTCCTCTGACATACTCCATACCTAACACTAGTACTACTGCTTGAACCTCTTCCACCTTCACTTTTTCTCACTACTAATACTTGACGCTTCATAATTCTAGACCTGACCTAACCCTCAATTTCTTCTCTACTAATATAATCTTCTCTTTCTTTCAATCCCTCCAAATTCTACTTATATTTACATGTCAAAGTTCTTTTAATCAGAAAGAAGAAACGGCGTAGAGGATTTTCTTTTTTGGTTGTGGGGGGGGGGGGGGGGAGAGAGAGAGAAGGGGTTGAAGTGGGTAGAGCTTCTCTCAGTTTTCACTTTGTGATAGTTATGCGCAGCCCTAACCCTAGTATATGTGTATTTATAAAAGGAAAACTCGATAGATCTTCTCAATACGATTATATATACATATATGAACAGTTCATTACAGCCTCTTTTTTAAGGGTGCTTTTACTTCTGATAATCACAAAGGATTTTTGTTCGCTTCATTTCTAGGTGAGTGTATGATAACAACCAATTGCTAATTGAATTTATCAGAAAGTAATACCAAAAGAAATGATTCAGTTATGTATTATCTGGAAACCCTTCAATTAATATGGTGATGGGTTCAATTAAAATAGTGATGGGTCTGAATGGGCCAAATTGACTAGACAACTAAAACTAAATTAGGTTAATTCTATTTAGAAAGAATTGAATGATGCAAGCTAAGCTGGGTTTAATGGGTACTCGTACAACTAGTGGCCCCCCTAACATGATGGTACGTAAAAGCAATTTTGTGGGGAACACTGATACGAAAACATTACCACTTTGTCTGATCTATAACGCTTGGCCTGAAAACATGTACAGCTAACTTTGCAATAGGACAAAATCAGCACCATTCTTTTTGCGTCTAAAATTAGTATTTGTGAATACACGTAGATATACCCGTGAAATGTTTGTTCTGTACCAATATAAAAGGACCTTACTTGGTTTGCTTAATTAAAACGAAATTGTTGCTGAGAAAGATTAATTAATAAATGGAAGAAGTAATGAAACTTTGATTCGATGTATCGCTTTCAAGTAATAATGATGAGCATATTGTGATAATAAAATGGTATATTAAGGAAGTGATGGGGTCACCATATATATACTTTGCTCTGTTGACTTGAATAATAAGGATAAAATTCATTAGGTTTGATAAATCTGTATGCACAAGCAATTAACAAGTTTTCTATGGAGAAATCATTGTTTATACATGTAAACCAAAATCATTTAAGTTCCCTTTTCGAGTGTCTCTAAAATTATATCATATTTAATTGAATTGATATTTAGAGTATCGTCAGTAGCTCCTTCAAGCCTAATTAAATATGAATTTGCGAAAGAATGTAATAAGACAAAAATTCCCTTCTATTTGTGATCATGGGTAAGCTGGTATGTGACAACGTTGTTTTGATCAAAGGCAAAGCTGGTGTAGGTTTTATTATATATTTTTGCCAAGATTAAACTGAAATGTTCGAGTTTGATGTATATGAGGTTAATTAAGCATGCTTTTTTTAATGTGTTATTGGAGCTTCATCAGTTATTTTCATTTTTCAACAAGGCGTCTTTAATTCAGCTGTTATAATTTGTTCTTTCACTATTACTGCCCTGTATCTTCATCAATTTCAGTCAGAAGAAAAGGTCATCTTTAATTGTCAGGTTTAAAATTAATCGTAATATAAGATTATGATTGGTCAATGTGAAAACTTTTAAGCTATAGCAGCCTAGCCTTGCATTATATTATTTCTTTCCCTTTTTTTAAATCTTTTAAAGGAAGTAGAATGTTTTTTATCTTCTCTTTCGATATTGGAGAACAAATTTTCCACTGAGTTTTTTGTCAGCATTCTTTTGCTAATTTGATTGGAAAAATCAGCATTCAGCAGCATCATAATTAAAAACATGACACAGAATCATTAAGCATTTTTCTTCTTGCCAATCTACCACATTAATATTAACACTTGAATTTTTTCCACATCTCTCCCTCCTTTACCAGGCACACTCAAATTTGACCAACTCTCTAACTTTCCACTTTGGACACACCCAAACACACACACATGTAAACTAAAAGACTGTACACGAGTTAAAGTAAATGAGGCTATTTTAGCAATTTTAGTTTCATAGACAGCTTAATTAAACTAGTATATGCGATAGATGTGTGCGAATTCAGATAAGTAATTAAGCTCGCAAATGTAATCTATTTAAATTTTACGTATAAAAAGGTCAGATGCATGACAATTGCGCGCGTGCGCATTAAGTTTCTCCCGTTCTCGCTTTAAATAAATATTGAAAGAAATTAAAGCCTCTAATTCCATAAATTTAACACACACATCTATATATATATATATATATATATATATAAATCATTATAAGTTATACTATTACAAATTACAAACAGCTATAAGTTATACTATTACAAATTACAACCAGTAGTACGTGGTATTTTACAGTGCACTAGAAAATAAATTAAACTCGGCGGGTAATAGAAGGAATATAGAGAGATGATTCAAAAGGGAGGTTGATTAAGATACATTATCGAGGTGATTAGGACTAATGATGGAAATTTGGAAAGATAAATAAAGATGAAATCTCATGCTTCTCAACTACCGAACCCATAGTGTGGAAGCCACCGTAAAAGGACCAATGGTTATGATTTTTGGGGTCACATAAAGCATCTTTTAATTAAAGTCTCTGCTTAATTAATCACAAGTTTTGCTTTACTAATCAGATCCTGCTAGCCACCTACAAAAGATATCAGATCAAAATAAATGGTTAATTACTAATTTGAATTTTAACGATAAAGAAAAACATATATAGTGGGAGATGATTAACGAGTCATCTTGGATTCTCATAGCCTGACGCGCGCAGACACGAAAACTTAAATGGGTCAGAACAAATACCAAATATGAAGCTGACATAAGGGTCCTGTGTGTATAAAGGTGTTGCCTAAATGGTGCAATATACCTTTCTTGTCTTAGGACCACAGCAAGGGCCCTATACCCACACTATTCCAAACTTGTTCATTTCGCAACTCATGTATGAAGTTATTTTCTCGCCAAAATTAAATTAAAAAAGTTCTTATTTTATTGTAAGTTTGACCCCTAAAAAACGTACCAGACCAGCTTCTCCTATATTTAGATGTATTTTCCAACAGAATTTGTAAAAAAGTTGCGTTTCCATGCTTATTCTTCTTTTTCCGACGTCCTCTACCCGGAATAATGCCCCATGTATATAAGAAATATATTCTCCCTCTTTACTATACTAAAAAATAGTACATATTATCTATCATATTTTATTATGGGAAAGAAAAATAATTTTGAAATTGCAAAATTCTAAATCAGGTATTTCTCAAAAAAATTAGTTGTGAATTGTTTATCAAGTTTCATCATTCCCTAATTATCAACTCTTGGTAATAAACTTGATTTAGAATTTAGCAATTTCAAAGTTCTTTTTCTGTAATTTTCTCTTTTATTTTTTTGATCAAATATCAATATATTTTGTTTACCTATTATATCACTTAGTTTTTTGTATGGTAAGTTACAAAGGTTTTATTTATTAACATAGAGTTGGTCTAACGGTGTAATGCCCCTGTTTTGTCTAGATTGACAGAGGTGTCTAACCCGTTGAACTAGTATGTTGATTTGGGATCGGATAACTCTCTCCTAGAAATCTATGAATTAGATACTTATGAGAATAGTAGATCATTGTACACGAATAGACGTTAGACAAAGGGGGTGATGTGTGTGCACAATGACGGCAGAATAGTAATTGAGAGAGAATGATCATACCTTTAGAGTTTACCTTTTATTTATAGAGTTACATGTAGTGTTAAGGTTCGGACTAACAAGCTTTTGTGGCTCTAAGCCCAAGTGCTGTGTCACCATAACTGTGTCACGTAGTTTGCCTATTGTTGGGTCATACGTCGAATGGGCCTCATATATGAATACATAACAGCCCCATTAGATCTCTTTCAATCCCAAGTTCGAGTCTCTGTGGTATACACTTTTGCTGGGAGGGGCAATCAGCCATGAAATTTGAGTAGTTAGTTGATCAGATATATGATAATAGATTTTAGAAAAATCATTGGATACCAGTTGATAGTATAGGAAAAAAGTTACAAGGGTTTCGATATCTTTATTTTTATTTTATTTTATTTTTTGACCTGATACTTTGATTTTATTGACACATTTAAGTAAATATGTTTTAATGAATTACATAAGTCAGATTGTTTATAGCTTATTATAAAAAGGGAAGTTTGTTGTTTATATAGGGGGGGAAAAAAAAAAACTACGGTGCAGTTGTGCAGCTTGCTATATATTAATTTCGTTTATATTTTAAAGTGGTATTGTTTTGGATAATATAATTAGTTTAGTTGTTAAGGATTATACTCATAAGTAAGGTTGTCTTAAACTCGTGACAATGACGTAAACTCAATTGTAAACTCGTAAGAGTTTATTTTCACTATTAAATATATATTAGTAGTATATAATAAATAATTAAAATATAAAAAAATGACAATAATTTGATTTACATATATTTTAAATCCAAATAATTGAAATTAAATCCATCAATATTCAAAATTTATCATATTTAACAAAAAAATTTCTATAAAATTCACATGTAAAGCTGTTGAGTATGATCAAATAAAAAAAGTTAATATGAGTTTAAAGGTAAGTTAATACGGTTTTGTAAGTTTGAAACGTAAAACGGTAAACTCGGTGTATAAACTTATAAGTTTGATTGAGTTTACCAGTGATTCGACTCGATTTGGTAAACTAGAAATGACAAAAAGATAAACTCAGAGAGTCAACTCCCGAGTTTGACAACAATACTCATAAGAATATATATGAATTTTAATTTTGTCGTCAATGCAATGATCTTGATAGTGGGTAATTTATAACTATTGTTTTAAAATATTTTTTTTAACGATGAGATCTATTTTATCATAAGTAATATAAAATTGTAACTCACCTGACAAATTTAACAATACTATTTTGAAGGATTATTTTTCTGTCTACTCTGTATTTTTCTTTTAGAGGTCGGCAGACTTTTTTAAACACATCATATTGGATTGAAATGGTAGTGATGTGATTATTGTTCTTGTCGGAAGCGGCTTTGGTCCTTGATAAGGACCATCCACTGCACAAGACGCATAGTTTTGTTTTGTGCGTTTTTTGTCAAACAACCTCCTTTTTTTTTTGGACACTGACTATTATTTAAAATATATTTTAGGATATTGATTGGTACTAAAAAAAATACATTGTGATTTTAAAAAATTATTTTAGGATCTTGAAAAATATTCGAGGCAAGACTGACTAATACTAAAAAGATACTTCATGATACTTCGGCTTAGTACTGAAAAAATATCTCGTAATCTTGAAAATTATTTTAGAATCTTGAAAAAATATTTCAGGTTACTGAATGATACTAAAATTATACTTCAAGAAATTTTTGCAAGGATCATAAAATAATTTTTCAAGATCATGAGGTACTTTTCAGTATCCTGAAATATCTTTTTAGTACTAGTAAGTATCTTGAAATATTTTTTTAAGATCCTCAAATAATTTTTTAAGATCATGAAGTATTTTTATTATACCAGTCGGTATCCTATAATATATTTTTAATAATAGTTAGTATCCAGGAAAAAAAAAAAAAGCAGCTGCTCATTTTGGCACAAGACGGTGTGTTTTGTGCCGTGAATGGTCTTTATCAAGGACCAAAGCTGCTTCCGTTCTTGTGGGGAACAAAACTGACCTGTGTATAATTAATAAGAGGTAATTAATGACTAATAATGAACAGAATCATGCATGAGACTTTAATCAAACGGCATACAATGGCTTGTTCTGTCTTGGGATTCATCTTTACGAACTATTTCAATTCTGAGTGAGCCTACAGGCAATTCTCCACAGAGGAAGGGGAAAGCTAAAGCCCGTGAACTAAATGCCATGTTTTTTTGAAACTAGCCCCAAAACTGACTTTAATGGAAGTTTAAAGGTACTACTTACTCCCTTAATTATTGTTTTTCTCTATATTACTTTTTGGGTATATCATCTTCATTTGCTGTATATATAATTCTTCCGTAACTTAAATGTTAAGATTAACTTTGGAAGAAGTGGTGAATAAGTTTAGTATCATGCATCATCAGTCATTTTACATACTTAATTACCATGCAATTAATATTAATTCGTAATTTATGAAGCTTTGATTTTCATATACACTTGCATCTGATGTTGCACTTTAGAAAAATTGTTTACATGTTGCCAAGAAAACGTCAGTTTCAGTCGGTGGGCAAAACCAGCATCGTCATTCGCTTCCTGTATGATCAATTTAACCCCATTCATCAAGTACGTACGTAGCTACGTTGGAATTAATTTTCTCATACAAAGAAAGATCATAATCTCATTATTATCGATTTGTTATATAGTTCTTTTTTCTTCTTCTTCTTTTTTTCCCCCCGGAGATTTACTATCTAGTGCTAATTATGCTGACGGTTTCTATGACACTTTACATCATTCTGTAATTAATTTCTAGGTTGTGGGTGCGTCAAATTGAATCTCCCCTAAACTAACTAGAATCATATTTACACAATCATGCGACACATTTGACTAGAACCGTAGATATTCTTTTTTAGTATATTAACCGAGATAATGTTGTATAAGGCTGTGGTAATCCTTAGCTAAATAGTTCCAAACCTGCAAATGGAAAGCTACAAACCTAAGCTTAGGCATGAGTCTGAATTTAGACTTATGTTGACTTGAAGCCTTTTCAAGGCTTTTAAAAATACCTTATGTTGTAGGCATTAAAATTCATAAATAGATTTTGAACCTACAAAAACCTACTTAAATGTAATCTTTTGATAACTTCAAAGCCTACATATATTTATAAATTATAAGTTTTACATAGGCCCAAAGTCTATTGAAAGCCTATATAATTAAAATAAAACATAACTTTTATATGGAATAAAAATATTATATATATAGACACACACATATATCAAAGTCTAAAAAAAAAAAAAAAAGGATTAAGGTGCAAATCTACTCTGGAAGTATTTAAAAAATGTCAATATTTCCCTAAAAGTTCTTAGGACTAAATGTCATCTTAAAAATTTAAAAACGTAACAATGTTGTGTATGATTAAGAATAAAGATAATTTTGACCGTTAACTCTTTACTTTGATTGAAATAATACACATGAAACTCTTACATCTCACTCACTACAACACTCAAAACAAAAGATGATAAGGTGGTGTAATAACCAATGAGTGCTAGATAATAGTGCTGTGTATTATTTCAATCAAGCCAAAGAGTTAATTGTCAAAATTAACTTTGTTGATGGTTAAAGACAATATTGTTACGTTTCTAATTTTTTAGATGATGTTAAAACTGAAAAAATATTCAAGGCAAGATTAAGATATTTTTAATACTTCTCGAGCGTATTTGGATCTTAACTCAAAAAAAAAAATATTATTATTATGACTTTTCACTCCAAATACAGTCATAAAGGTACGCATTATCAATATTCTGATAGAGAATCGGAGATGCGTAAATGTTTTACCATGAATTACAGTTGGCGGAGCCAAGACCTGGATTAGGAGGGCTAGGCCTGCTTGCTAGCTAGGTAACTTAATTGAAAAATTAATAATTAAATTATATGATAATTTAAAATAATAAGATTAGGCATAAAAATATTATAACAAAAGTAAAATTATGCATTTTTGTTTTCTTTGAGAAAATATTTATGTCGAGAAGGTTGATATAATGATATTATTATCCAACGATCCACAGAGTTCATCTTCGAACGAAAAGAAGAATAATTTTTTTTTTTTTTTGTGGTAAATAACGAAAAGAAGAATATTATTCAAAAAGATGAGTTAATTAATTTGCCTGGGTTGGGTTTTATTATAGAATAACTACTTCTTAGAAAAGAAGAATATATTTTTTTGGGAAGCCGGCGGCGTCGGTCACGAGTACAAGATTTGCGATATTCAAGATTTGGAGGATGATGAGTTTTTGATGAGGGATCGCGGCCGGAGGAAATTTCGGTCCGAATACCTAACATGATGGGGAAGAAAACCCGGTTGAGTAAAAATGGATCGGTGGCGGTGGAATTAGTCAAAATCTTGATGTGGGTAGGCCTAGGGTGCGGTATAGGCCTAAAGGGCCAAAATCGCGGGTGGGCTCAAAGGGCCAAGCGGGCCCAGTTCGGATTCAGCTATGGGCCGGGAGGAATGAATAGAATTAATGGACAAAGAGAGCTTTTTAGTTAATAATGAAGAAGAGAATGGGCTTGCGAAAATGAAGGAGGGGGTGCCCATGAGCATCAAGAAGGGCCGAATGTTCGGAGGCAACAACGTTAGCCAAAGACAATAATGCTATGATTGTGCACATAAATCACAAAAAAAATAATGGAAAAAATAGCAAGATTAAAGGCCAACGTGTTTTTAGGAAATATTTCCGGTCAGGACCCCATTAATGTAAATAGAGGAGGACAGACCCCGGGATGGAGAGTAGGAACAAAATCATCGGTTGGATGATCGATGGAATCCGAATGAGGATATTGCTCTGATTTTTGGAGGATAACGACACGTACAAAAACCCGGATCCAAGAACACCATGAAGGTAGAGCTATAGCTCGAGTAAGTATTCCTATCTAAGTTCTTGTATTTATTATTTTTTATGATTGTGGCATCATGGAATTGTAGGGGGGCCGGGCGGGTCTTTCCTTTAAATATCAAGGATATTGTTAGTAAATATTATGTTGACATTCGTGCATGTGGTAAATAACGAAAAGAAGAATATTATTCAAAAAGATGAGTTAATTAATTTGCCTGGGTTGGGTTTTATTATAGAATAGACTACTTCTTGACCCAAATTTTTTTCATAACTCGTCTAATGGGTTTAGAGTTTTGGGTTCAAAGTTATAGTATCTGTGTTAAGTATCAGAAATCTAAAATATTTTTGAACCCGGATATTTTAATTGAATCTAGAGTAGGGTTCAAAATTCCAAAGACGGGGTAAAAAGTCAAAAAATCTAGGGCTAAGGTGTAAATTTACAACGGAAGTTTTTGTTGAGTAGAAATAATGTTGCTTCAAATGTTTTTTTAAGTTCAATGTTTCCCTAAAAGTGCTAAAATAGAGCTACGTTGCTTCTTACCGTTAAAAAAATTAAATATCAACGTCAATTTTTTAGTGGTCAACATTAGGGTTTTAATGACATCGGACAAAATTACTATATTTTAAAACTTCTAGGGTGACATTCAACTTGAAAATTAAACTTCAAGAAGCACATTGTGTTTTAGTAAAAACTTTTGGATCAAATTTACACCTTTAATCCTAGAATTTACCTATTACATATGCAATTCTCCCCATGTGACGTACGTGGCTCAGCCACTCATGATTAATTGATTATATACAAAAAATCTTTTTTAACAGCCCAATACACACACATTCATTCACTAATATAATTCTAACAAAAATCTAATTTTATAAAAAAAACTCTAAGTGCATGCCTGGTCATTTGACTAGCAAGCTAGTTGTTGTAAATAATAATGCCGGGCAATAGTCTTGTGTGCGATGAATCTTTTAGCCAACTGTTCTTTTTAAATAATACTATCGTTAGTCCTAATTTATAGTTTGATTGAATTTTTACTTTTAGTTTCTATAATTTCAAATTATGATTTTTTTTTTTTTTTAAAAAAAAATCTGATTATAAAGGCGCACTTATGAGTTATGACGATGGAACAGATAATTAAGATGGGTTGTACGTGATTGGCCCTACATGGTTATATTATTAATTAGATATGGGTTACTGGCTTAATGCAGTGTTCAGGGCGCTAACACACGACAATCCTGAAACGCCTTTACCCCTTTTCCTCGTTATTCTTCCTCTTTCAGTCCAAAAACAGAGAGAGAGAGCAAATAGTCAACGATTCATATTAATTTCTACGACCTGACCTGTTCCATCTTCCCTTCACTCTTTCACTAAGATTAATTGATTCTTATCACCTAACCTCTCGATCTTGTCATATCTGATCTTAAACGAAATGGGACCTAAAAAAGGGTCTCACTCTTCAAGAATTACTGTGAGCCTCCACTACTTCTACTGTTGTTTTCTGCTATTTACATTATAGCCACCAACTCTTCATCATGTCATTATGAGCAAATGTCGTTTTTTAACATTTCCGCATGTTCTTCTTTTCTGAGATTTCTAGAAGCACCTCTTTTTGACTGATTAGTTTAAGGTTTAATTATACTTTAATTTTCATCAAGAACTGTTAGAAGAGAAACTTATTAAGTTTCTAGAAGGAAAACCAAAAACATCTGATTTTTTACTTATTGATTCCTGGCGTGCGTGGCCTATATATACATATATAGACCAAATGATAGGCCCTCAAGCTAGCTATGTGGGTCAAACATGTGAATGAAAAATGAGGCAATATTAATATTCAATGTGCTCTATCAGATAATAAATCCAATAGCTCATACAACAAGTAGTACATGATAATATAACACTAGCTAGCTAGGCTTCGCTGTCTTTCTTCCAAGTATATATATAAATGTAGAATTATGAGCCCTATATTTCCACACCTGGTCTTCAATAACCGACAAGCGCTTGCAGAATTTCTGTCAATACTCAATAGTCTTCTTCCGGCATTATATAATACCATTTAAAAAGATTACTGGTATACCATATGAGATTGCAGGCTGGGAAAGGTCTGTCTATACATATATATATATATATATATAGTCCACATGGACGCACTTAATGCAGAATGAAATGTAATGGGCTCAGAAGGTCATGCTTGGGCGGCAAATGTTCTGTATTCAACAAGTTCATTATCTCTCTCTGGTTGGTGGCTCTTACTAGACCCTTTCTATATATATCAGTATATCTATACTACTTCTTCATCTTATTATTAATTTCTACTTTCCCTTTCCAAATGGGTATGTTGGATGTGAGTTTCCAATACTTGGACATGTGATAAAAAAACATTTATCCAGTGCTGGCATATTGTCAAAATCAACCACGCACCTTGCTACTTTATTTTATTTTTTAATGAAATGGGCAGGCTATAATGGTCTGAGGTCAATAATATAAAAACCTTAGTTATAGATTTAGTTTATGTATTGGGGACATTTAAAGAAACTAAAAACCATACAATTTATGATATTACAGGACTTTATATATAACTGTTTTGTTGAACACTGCAATTGAGTTAAAACGATTTTTATACATAGGGACAGAGGGAGTTTATATATATTTTGTTAATGAGGTACTTATACGAAGGTATATATATCGTATTGCACCACACAAAATGCAATTTAAATTTTTAAAAGGACCTAAAGAAAAGAGGCGACTCAGAAATTAAAATGCATCACATGTAAATTTATGGCTGATAATTACTAGTGTGTATCTCATACAACTGTCATAAAAATGAGAGGGGGGAGAGGGATCTTGTGATGTGATATTAATTGTTCTTTATACTTCTTTATATGGATCGGAGTATATCATTTATGAGTTGTATATAAAAAAAAAAAAAAAAAAAAAAAAAAAATCATTTATGAGAGATAGACTCTACATCCTGTAAAGTTCAGTTGATTGTGTTCAAGTTGATTTCTTATTTAATTTCAGTTGATAGGCTTAGCTGTAAGAGTGAAAATTTTCCAGGTTGTGATGCAACCAACATTAATAAATCATTCATGCAAATTTAATTTTTTGTCTTCGTATTTCTTTTCCCCCCTCCTTTTCCCTTGCAGGAAAGCCCACCCAAAATGCAACATGCATTAATTCCCATCTCTAATAAATTTCTATACGTTTCTTATCATATCAAATTTCATTTGGATTCATTTGGTCCTTTTTTTTTTTTTTTTTTTTTGTTCTCTAGATAAATATTTAAATAATACAGGGTTCCACCATGCATTTCTTGATTTTAAATTTTTTGATTCATTGCACACAAAAACAGTTAATTTTAAATTACCTAGCCGCAAACATTGAAACTTGGGTGTACTAGTACTAGTTTTGTTCTAAATTTTAAAATACGCTTATTATAAAAATTTTATTAATTTTTTTCTAAAAACTGCCCAACACATTATAGTTCTACTAGTTTTGTACTTATCTCTTTCTGAACTTGACGACAGCTTCGTAATAAAAAAGTCTGGTTAGATTTTTACGCTAGCTGCAAAGGAAAACTGGGTGTACGTACGTGAGTCATTGAATTAGATTATTTATTAAACGCTTATTTAGTACACATTTACTCGGTCAAGCAAGTTAGGTTCTTTGTCAGTTTAGCTCTGATACACTCAATTATGATTACTCAGGATTCAGCCAGTTGCCATTTCATTTTCATCTTAATCATATCATGATTTTGGTCCAAAACCTTCGTCGGAGGGTAAGTGGAAATTTTTATTTGAATATAAGTAGTAAACCATTTTCCATTTATTATCACCTCTTTTCATCAATATAAATACATATGGAAAACCAAAGTTATTCAATTATTTTTTTTAACGAAAAAATCGACCCCCATCCTCTTCTATTTAATTCATTCCAACATATATACATGATTTGATATGGTATAATGTGCAATAGCTCATATCTCAATTCCATTTTATTTCTTGCACACTCTTGTCAACCATGTGCCCATTCAAAAACTAATTCTTAAAATGGTTGAGCCTCCAATTCGCCAATAAATCTTTGGCCCAAAATAATTAAACACATGGGACCTCCATAAGAAAAAAAAGGTTGACTTTTTTGCTTGCCTGAATCAGCACGTGTCGACTTTTGGTTATTCTCTGCGGTTTAAACTGATGAATTTGCCGGCATTTGCTGATGATGAGAAAGTTTAATTAGCCAGTGAGACTAAATCCCCAAATCTACTCACTACCATCGACTAATTTCTGTTATATGCTTTTAACTAAATGATGGTTATCTGTCCACTAATCATTAACCAATCATCACTGATCTAAGTTTCTAGCTAGGTTCATTTGTTTGGAATTTGGATTCCAATTTTGCTGCCCAGGTCAAAAGAACTTTTAGAAAACCTAATTTTTTTCCAAAATATTGTTTGGCTATCTTTCAGGCTCAGTTTGCAAAATGAAAAAGTACGTGGGAAATGCCAATTTTGTCAACAACCAGAGTTGCTTTTAGCAAATTTCAGTTCAGGTTGGTAAACTTAGTTTTGCAAACCTTAAACCATTTCGTGAAACTTCAGTTCACACTTAGAATCTACAGTGGAGGAAATAAATACTCTTCAAAAGCATATAATCTCATTGAAAACACAAATAGAATATTATAGTTAATAATAATATTGGCGAAATTTACATCAGGGGCACCAAAATAAGGCTGAAACATCATGAATCAAGCTTAATAATCAAGTCAAGGCTACAAGTGAGAAAAACGATCTTCTAGAGTTTCTGAAGTCTGAAATGGAACCAAGCTAGAAAAAAAGGACGTCTTCTTCTTGAAGCGATGTGATCGTAGCAGCGTCGTCGAGAAGCCACTTCTCAAGCAAATATAAGGGCATTTCGTCATCGGCCCCTGTACAATCCGGCTTGCTTTCAAGAGTAGTAGTAGCCTCCGTAGAAAAATCAGAATTCGAAGAGCAATAATCCAAAGACTCTAACCCCAACAAGGAGACAAAACTAGTGTCAGATAATTTAACATTTGTGGTGGTAATTCCTTCGCTAGAAGAAGTGTCGTTTCCTGAAGCTGAAGCAGAAGCAGAGGCAGCTAGGTTATTTATAGAACTTTGAGTGGTTGCTGAGCTTGTTGTTGTGGAGGCCTTTGGTGGATTTTTCATCCATCCTTTTAACAAACGAGCTATGTTATCTGCATTTGAGGCATAGCTTAAGGACTGGGTTGTTGGCTTTGAGTTTGATGATTCTGATAAGTAAGAAGAAGGTATGGTCTGATCTGGAGATAGAGCCTGGCTAAGAGCTCTCTTGGCCATGTGGATGTCTGTTTGAAGCCTTCTTTCCCACTGGCCTCTGGGCATTGATTGTGAGGCTGATGATGATGGTGGAGGTTGCAATTTCTCGAGCTTCTTCTTCAAATGGGTGTTCCAATAGTTCTTTATGTCATTGTCGGTTCTCTGTGGAAGGTACGAGGCTATGGCTGCCCATCTGCACAACATATGTAACAAAATAAGCTCGACTTAATATCCAAAGGTAATCTCTGGGAAGTCAAACACTTAAAGGTGATGATGATGATGAATTAATTATTGGCTAATTTAATTACCTGTTGCCCAAAAGGTCTTGAAGATGGATTATCATCTTCTCCTCTTGGTCTGTGAACTTGCCACGTTTAATTCCTGGCTTTAGGTAATTAGTCCATCTAAGTCTGCAACTCTTACTGCATCGTGCCAGCCCTGAAAAATCCCCCAACCAATTAAGTCAGAGATCAATAGAGTTAGGCCCATCAAAAACAGATTCTCAAGAACATGAAGAAAAGAGGAATAGTAATAATAATAATAGATGAACCTGTATTAGTGGGCACAGCCCTCCAATTGCCAGGACCATGTTCCTGGATATAAGAGACCAAAACGATGTCTTCTTCGGGAGTCCAAGGTCCTTTCTTGACCCCTTCCTTATCACAACAGGGCGGTCTCCCCATCTCGATCGGCTTGTTCAATTCCTTCACTTCTGCGACCTGTAGTATCTGTGTGTTTCTTGTCGGCTGATGATGAGTAGTTTAACTACAATTTGGTGTAGCCAAAAGAAAAGGGTGGTGAGCATATATAGAAGAAGAAGATGATGACGATGAAAAGAACGCTGACTTGAATGAGTATAAAAAAAAGGAAAGGGAAGGGCCAAAGAGTCAAAAGTTGACAGCAAGAGCATTAAAGAGAAGAAGCAAGCTGGGGAAGGGCAAAGTCAGCTGTGAAGACCATCTTTGTGCATCTCAAAAACGCGTCTCGCATTCAATGCGGCTGCACTGCGAAACGTAACGTACCCCATTATTATTATTGTTATCTTTTAAACCCTCTAAAACTCCACCACCCCATTAATGCTTCAGGACATAAAAGCCGACTCCACCTCATCGATCACACGCCTCTCTCTCTTCCTCATCATATTTAATATAGATAGGTATAGCATTTGTATTATTGATAGTGACTGTATCAGCCTTCATAAATTGTTTATCATCACTCATTAACCTCTCTTCTTTGGCACTAATGCATGGATGGCTATGGCTATTGTGGACAATTACTGAAGGAAGGCAATCGGAAGCAATGCCACCTCACACGTCTCTACCATCCAAGACAATTCCATGACTCATATTCGGAAGTTGCAGGACAGCGAGACCCACCCAGTCTTTGAATTAAAGCTGTTCTTATATTGTTTTTTATTTTATTTAACAACACCCCTAATTTGAAAGTTAATTTTCTTCTCAAAGTTTGCTTCACTTTGCTCGCCCTCATCTATTTACAGATATTTTATAATTCTTTATAATATATGATATATATGGTAGAACTAAACTTCTTTTTCATATTTTAGGTTAAGTAGCAAATCCATCCGTTAGATATACATCTATGAACAATGTTGCCTTAAAAGATTTTTTAAGGATCAATATCATCTTGAAAAAATTTAAAATGTAGTAATATTATCTAATACTATTGAAAAACTGACGTTGATCGTTAAAAAATTGATATTAACCGTTAACTTTTTAATAAAAAAGGTAACATTGTTACATTTTAAAACTCTCAAAGTGATATTGAACCTAAAAAACTTCTACAGTGACATTATTAGGTGTATACTTTTAGGCCAGATTTGCTACTTAACCTTTCATTTTATGCCAAATTTTAAATGTATTTTCAATGGAGAGATTTGACTCATACCACCTCTAATACCATCTTGAAAACAAGGAACCTGTCTGAAATATTGACATTGACAACTGATACTAAAAAGAACATTTGAGCTTCTGTGGATTGTCTTGATTTCCTATTAATCGTCCAAATGAAAATATTCTGACCACTTTGTAAATACTGTTTCTGCCAGAAACCTTTAAATTTATTTATGGGCATTTTCAGTGAGAGCCCATTGGCCTTCAATTGAGCTAAGTGATGATGTTCTTCTCCAAGTCCATAAATATCCATAGATTGCTTATTGACTTTGACAGGATGGTCTTGGGAATGCTTGGTCGCTTCTTATGTTTGGGAAGAGAAGTTTTCTGTAAACCCTTGTAATTCTTGGAACTTTGTCCGCAGCTGCAGGGTCTTCTTGAAGAAGGCTGACAGCCTAACAAGGAGGGCAGTCTTGTTTTGAGAGTCGGCCTGGGAGATTCCTTCAATTTGCTAAGATGCCGTTTTGAGAGAGGGAAATGAAATCTATGGAATGGTGTGTATGACTCTTTGTTATGGCGAAGGGGTGAATGAAAACTCAATGGTGTATTAACTCTTTCTTATGGCGGAGGTGGCGGTTCTTGATCTTTATGATGAGCGCGTGGATGGCCTTTTTAATTTACTGGCTACATTATCCTTGTCATCTTTCTTTTGTTAAAATCGAGTTTATTTCAGGTTAAAATAGTTGGATTTGATTGATAAAAAATTGTTTTAATTAAATGGAGTCGCAATGGAGAGGGTTCAATAGAGAGATTACGCTTTCGGCTTTGATACCATGCTAGTCCAATGAAAGATTATGTTCCTAATTCTGATACCATCACAAAATATAAGAGAAGTTTATTACCCAAGTTAGTAGTTTATTCACATCCAAGTTTCTATCTTTAACAAGTATATATAAAAACATGTCAGTTAGACTATTCATATTGAAATTTAAAATAATGTGACGATTTTATAAATGTTGTAATTTAAATTGATGATTACTCAGAAGTAGTATTTGAAAAAAATTATAAATGTCGTAATTTATATTGATGATTTCTCAAAAATAGCATTTAAAAAATAAAACAGTTATGTTCATATTTCATGATTTTATAATATTTTTTTGGGTTAAGGAGCAATTTCACCAATAAACTATTGGCTCAGGAGCGCTCAACACAATAAACTTTTAACTGGACCTTAAATACCAAACAACTATTAAAAATATAAAGTTAGCACAAATCTATTAGTTTGATATTAACGTCCGTTATCTTCCTCGCTCTCTCGAGCCTCTGAAATCCTTTGTTGCAGATTTCACACACGAATCGATTCGTCCCTAAAAGGGTCTTCGAGAGACAAAGCAATCACCTCCGCGTTTGGATCTGAATCATCAACAAATACCAAAGGTTCATTAAAGAAAAGGTGCCGAGACAAATATTCAAAATCACACAGTTATTTATTTGTTCCTACCGGCATTCCTAGAAGATTTCTCTTCTTCTTAGCAAAGGACTTTGGAGGAGGAGCTGTCGATTGCCAAAGGAAGAGACTCTAGCTTCCCCTGAAGCTGTTGAAGAATTATCTAAATCAACTGACATGGGGACTCAAAATTTCTCTGGGTTGCCACGAAATCAATCAATAGCAAACAAAGAGGGAAAAACTTAGGGATTTTACCTTAGAGTTTGCAAAGCAACCTTTTGGAAATGAAGTTCTAATTTTTTTTCCTCTTTTTTCCCCTTAGGGTTTCTACACTATCTCAGCTTCTCTCTTGCTCTCGCTCTCTACATCTACCAGTCAATCTAAATTTTTTTTTGCCCCTCACCTTTATCTCAAAAAGCAGGGAATTCCAATCTAAAGGTGAGAAATTAGAATAAAAAATTTGGGAATATGAAGCTATATCAGAACATAATCCTATGAATTAGGTAACAAAGCCATGAGATCCACAAAGATGTTGTCGGAATCTACCTGCGAGTGGCTACATCGAGCCCTATCGGAATGTCACCGGCGCTTCCCGTCTGGGCCAGGCCACAACACGACGTGCAGGCACCTGAACCACACACTCGCCATGTGCATCGTCTCCTTGGTTTGCCAGGAAGAATCCAACACTGTTCAGGCGCTCTGCTCCAGTAGCGGCATCGCACTCAAACGCTCTCAGTGCCAACAGGTTCAGCTTTCCCTCTTCGTTTGCCTCTCAGAGAATCTGTTTCGGCCGTCTCGTGTTCGAATGGACCAAAATCAGATTCAGATTTGCCTTCACCCGCGCGAATGGACCAAAACCAGAGGAAAGAGAAGTCGATCTTTCGGCCGTCTCGTGTTTGAGTTTCATCGGAGTAGATCGAGCTTCACCGGTGCTTCAGTGGCGCTCCACCGTTGTTCGGCCATCATGTTTTCATCGGAGCCGCAGACTCAAGACAGATCGGAGGAGAGAAGATGAAGAAGAAGGTGTTTCCAATGCAGAGGAAGGAGGTTCCGGTGAAGAGGATGAAGGAGACGAAAGTGAATGAATGAGACAGACGGACGTTAGTTTCCCTTTAACGTCATTGTGCTCAATTAACATTTTAAAAAGTTGGTTGGTATTAAGGTCTAGATAAAAGTTTATTGTGTTGGATGCTCCTGAGCCAATAGTTTATTGGTAAATTTGCTCCTTAACTCTTTTTTTTAATAGAAAAACTTTGGTCTAATTATTCATATTGATTACATTAAGTTTTTTAATTATACATGATTATAGCCGTAAGACAATACTTCCAAAAAAAAAAAAAAAAAAATAAGATCGCGTGTGATTTGAAAATTGAAATAACAAATATAAAAAGTTTTTTTCAGCATTGTCCTTTTCTAACCTATATAGCACATCTATGGTTTTTACCTATAGAAAACCCTCAATCCATCTATAGTTTTTACCTATCAGAATCACTCAATCCTCCTCGAGTTCAGTGAATAATGCAAGCTGAAGAAACTCTCATATAAAATTGGAACAATTTAGGTCATGGTTACTTAAAATTTCAAAATTTCAGTGAAGTCCCATGAGATTTTTTTAATAATATTTTCTATATGTGAAAAGACACAAATGCCTCCCTTGCCGGTGTTGACAATTTCGTGAGCTTGTTTTGTAAATCCATGTGCATGTTTTGACAAATTCGTATATCTGTGTTGACAACTCTACGTGCATGTGTTGACAAATGAGTATGTTTTGATAAGTCTATAAGCCTATCTTAACAAGTTTGTTGACAAGTTCATGAGCCTCCAAGTGATCCTTTTTGTCTTTTCACATATAAAAGATGGGAAAAACACTTCTCATGTGGTAGGGAAAGTGTATTTTCATGTCACACACACATGAAAGGGTGGGACCTACATATATATATAATGCTAATTATATATATGTGGGTCCCACCATTTCACAATACAGTGTAGGAATTTTCTTCTTCTCATACAACATGAGAAGTTTAAACCCCATAAAAGATATTACAAAAAAAATCTCATGGGACTTTACCATAATTTTAAGATTTCAATGGTCAATTTTATTGTATTTTCCCTTACTTGGCACCTAGTTGCAATGTTCCCAAAAGTCTGTCTTTTGGATTGCCCGACTTGCTGAAACTCAATAGTCTATGGGCGGGACTATTTGGGCTTCAATCCAATAGATAAATATCAGGTGCGGCCCAATAATGCGGCTAGTCTTAGGGTTTGCGTCGCCCCTCAAGCATTTAACCCATACGGCGCTCAGCTTATTCGTTTCCTGCTTTGTTCGAAGTCGGAGGAGCGCAGCTCTTGATTTGCAAAATGGTTCAGCGGCTCACATATCGTGGGCGTCATAGCTACGCTACTAAATCCAATCAGCACAGGGTCGTCAAAACCCCTGGTATGAATCCCTTCTCCTTCTGTTATGGCTTTACCATTTTTGTACAATGCGTTTTTGGCACAATCCTTCGTGATATTATTTTAATTTTCTTTATCAATGCTTCTGTGTTTCTGGATAATTTGTGCAAAATGCTGGCCTTGTAAAGTGGTTGACGACTCGGAGTTGTTGAATGTATTTTTAGCCACACACGCTTTCTGGGCCTTTGATTCCTGAGAATTGTTTCAGGTGGCAAGTTGGTGTATCAGACTACAAAGAAGAGAGCTAGCGGACCAAAGTGCCCTGTAACTGGGAAGAGGATCCAAGGGGTATGGATGCCTTCTGTCATGAATATTTTTTTTTTTTTTTTTTTTTTTTGGGTGGTTAATTTGGCCCATGAATGGAGTTCGTTAACATGCTTTGAACCGATAGAAATTAGACTGAACATTGCGTCGTGGTCAATGCAACTTGTTTTTCGGGTTTGCTTTTGATGATTGGAGTACAAAATAAATGTTCACTCTTTTCATACAAAATTACCGGATTGGTTATATGAGTATTGTGCATGTACAGAGGTCAGAGCTTGATAAAAATATTTGATGTCCTCATGTTCGGGAATGGCCAGTTTTTCCAATAGAAACATAAGATGTATCCCATTTTATTCGGATTTTTCTCCCCTACTGGTGTTTCCTTTCCCCCCTGGCCAGTTGTTCTTGCCTTCTAAATTTTTTCATAGTGTGGGAATTGTATCCTGGGTTTTATAGATATTCATTTTGAGACGAAAGGAATGATGTATCGTGGAAGGAATGAGGGCAGTGCCCCCTATATGTGGTACACCTCTTTAGCTACACCTCCTTAGCTGAAGAATGACGATAATTGGTTGTCACCAATGACTGAAACAGTGTTATGGCTTTTAATGTTTTGGGACTCATGACGCATGACACTGCTTGGCCATATAAGTTATGAGAGATTAACCATCGGAGAGTGCGGCGAGAGATTATAAGTATATTTTGCAATGGCTCAACTGCATGTTTTTGTTTTGCTTCCATTCTCCTCCTGCCTGTTTTCCCTTGAAACTGTTGTTCCCCTCCCCGTTCTTCATGTTTAGCTACATTCTATTTGCCATGGTTTCTTTATATTTAAAATCTTTCTCTTCTCTGTTTACTTCATAACTTTATTGAAGATCTTAAACAATTTTTTGTTTTTTGTTTTTCCCTGCCTGCCTTTCTGTCTTTCCTTTTAACCTCAGTTCTATGTTTTGTCGTGATTGTTCTGATCAAAATTGAATATGCAGATTCCACACTTGAGACCTGCTGAATACAAGAGGTCTAGATTGTCTAGGAACCGTCGGACAGTTAACCGGGCTTATGGAGGTGTGTTATCGGGAGGCGCTGTGAGAGAAAGGTATATTGCAAACAAAATGGTTAATCAGTCCTTTATTAAATCTGTCATGAGCATAGTAGCTGAATTGGGTTTTGTAACCTTGTATAGGATAATACGGGCGTTCTTGGTTGAAGAGCAAAAGATTGTGAAAAAGGTATTGAAGATCCAGAAGGCGAAAGAAAAGCAAGCATCAAGGAGTTAAATTGATTGGTTGATTGGGTCATCGTTGAAATCAACTCTTTTTGTTAAAATATGTTGTTGAGAAATTTTGATTTTGGATGTTTTCAATTATGAATGTGGAACTTGATTTTGGGTTCATATTTTGTGTTCGAGTGTTTCATAGTTTAATCTGTTAGTATACATGTCGACTGTTGCGATGCTTTTTAAAGTTCTCTACAAGCGGCTGTTACCTGTTTGTTTCTTATGAACAAGCCTACGTTAATAGCTCAAAGGTTCTCATGATGTCCCGAAAGGTTCTCATGATGTCCCGCTCGTTTAATGTAGGTTATCAGTGCTTGAAATGATAACTAGTTCAACCATTGTTAGATCAGTGATTCTTTTACTAGGTAAAGGGATATATCAGTTTCAATTCATTTGAAGGTTGCGGAACCCTCCAGCTTATGGGTTAAAATTACCATTAGTGCTATTAATTAAACAAAAATAAAGATTATCAGCAGATATAAAGAACAAAAAAGAAAACGCGGTGTGATAGCATCCAATTATTTTCGGTGGATTTGTTTTCTGTAGCCAGATTAGCAAGTCCAAGCTCTATGGTCAAGCTGAAAGAGGCAATTTAATCTGCACATTGTTTGGCATTATTATATCCAAAAGTCTCATTGCTCTAAGCAAAGCGTAAAGTGATTATAAAGAGGGATGGATGTCTTGAAAAAGAAAGAATGCATAGCACCAGTAAGTCTGAAACATAAACTGCTGAAAACTATGCATCAATACGCTGTGCCCAGCTTATTTGGTAAATTTGGGGTGCTAGTGAAAACTGATATAGATGGACAATTCAACATTACTCTCAAAGATTCGATGTATATTGTCAGACATAAGCAAGTATACAAGTGTGACGATTGAAAGTCAATTCGTATGAAGAACAGTCGTTACGCCAGTATCGTGAAAATTATTTGTAAATTATTAGACTAGGATTTTACAACAGTATCATAAAATCTCAGGGCTACATTAGTTGTCTCGTGGTCGTGGGGAAATCTCAGAGATACGTGACTGTGTGAGTGTTTCTCAAAGAGACAAAGATAGTTGTTTGGTTCCTCAAAGTCAAAAAAAAAAAAAAAAAAAAAAAAAAAAAAAAAAAAAAAAAAACCCAAGATGCGGATGTTTCTCCCAAGGCAGCGACCGGCCTTGGCTTGGCAGGTCCAATGATAACATAACATTTAACAAAACGGTAAAAAGCGGTTGTCAAGAATGGGATTCGAACCCATGCCCTTTCGGACCAGTACCTGAAACTGGCGCCTTAGACCAACTCGGCCATCTTGACATTGTTGTCTTGATCTAAAACAAAAATTAACTGTACTATGTTCTTGACCCTGTTTTAGAGCTAGCATAAAGAGGTTCGGTCGTAATTGTGCGGAAAACGTATTTTACTACATGCATAGAACTTCCAAAGCCTCTGATCGTGAGAAAGCGAAGAGACAGAGAGAGAGTTGTCATTTGTATTGACACTGACACGCTCATCGACCCAGTTTCAGAGACCGTCCAGATTAAATCTGGATGGTTTAGATTTGATTTTTTTTACTTTCATATTTTTTATCAAAAATAATTTTAATGAGTAGAGGACCTAAAATAAAGATAATATCTCAATTAACATTTTTTGAAAAAATGATTTTTTTCATGTAGAAAAAAATAAAAACGAAAATAAAAAAAATAAGATCTGAAATAAAAATACCCATCTAAATCTAGATCTAGACAGCTGGGACTGAATCCCTTGTATTATACCTCTGCCCAATTTTTGTGTTGGTCAAAACCAGGGGGGGTCCTCTTCTTGATTCATCCCTCGTCCTCCACGCAATAATAATGACTAGGTAATGACCCTTTGACAAAGTCAAGTTTATTTCAATTTAGTACAAAATACAAATCATTTTGGCATATACTGCTGTTAATTACATCCATTCATTAAAAAAAACGTGATATGGGAATGTGGGAAGAATTTTATTTCCCCACCTCTTCTAAATAGATATAAGCCTCCTACAACATGATTTCAAATCTGAGCCGAAACTTAAACTTTTATCAAGGCACAAGCCTTAGCCTTTTGAAGGCCTACCTAAGTCTGAAACTTTTTTAAAGATCTACTAATAATATAGGTTTTTAAAAAAGCTTTAAGTTGTATGCATTTTAAAACCATAAATAAGTTTTAAGAATACTAAAACTTATATAAATATAAGCTTTTAATAGGCTTTAAAGCCTACATATTTATAAATTAGAGGTTTTACATAAACTCAAAACCTATTTAAAGCCTATATATACCTAAAGGTTAAGGTACAAATTCAATCTGAAAGTATTTAAGAGGAAGCCTCTGGTTTTAATGTCGTTCCGAAAGTTTAAAAACATAACTCAATTTCAAATTGACAATCCAAAACATAACCCAATTTCAAGAGGGAGCCTCTGGTTTTAATTTTCCCTTGTTAATTTGGGGACGACATAGTTACGTTTTTTAATTTTTAAAGTACTATTTGAAACCAAAAAAAACTTTTAGATACCTTCGCGAATACTTTGGAACTAATTTATATCTTAATCCTACAGTTAAAACAAAACCTACTTTTTATTTAGAATAAAATATATATGTGTGTATAAAAATCTCAAATATATATATATATATATATATTTGAGAAAATTACAGCCAAGTCCCAAGGACCATAAAAAATAGTAAAAAAGTCCCAATAGAAATTCACATATCAAAAAAGTTCCTAGGGACTTTTTTGATATTATTTGTAGGGAAACAAAATCTAGGTTCTTAAATTTTGTTGTAAATATGGCTTTTTCTCGTTGTAAATTACCATATTTTAAATTTTATTGTAAATATAGCACTTCTTGTTGTAAATCTAGCCTTTTTTTTGTAAATAACTTCATGACGTTTAGGGACTTGAGTTTGAAACAAAATCTAGGTGTTTAAATATTGTTGTAAATATGATACTTTCTATAAATATGGATTTTTTTATTGTAAATGGTCGCTTTTAAATTTTATTATAAATATAATACTTTCTCGTTGTAAATATGATATTTTCTGTTGTTAATATAAATAATATAAAAAAAATCCCTATAAACTTCTATGTAATTTGATGATTTCAAGGGACCTCATTGTATTTAATTTTAGTCCTTGGGACCTGTTTGAAGTTTGAACAAGTCAGCAGGCCTTAAAGCTATGCCAAGCTAGGCCCCTGAAGCTGAGGGGAGCTTAATTTATTTCCATCCCTATCTTGTAGCGCCTATTCCAGCACGCTTCAATTTTTTCGGATACGAATCAATAGCTTTGGGAGACAACCCCCACCCAAATAAAAAAAAAAGGAGAATTAATAAACTAAATTTTTTCCGTATATTCTTGCTTGCCGTCTTTTTTTGTAATTAGCTCTAACTCTTTCACTCATCTGTTCCTGAGTTCCAAAGGTTCTGATTTTTTACCTCGTTATTTTCTCAGAACCTTCTCCTTTATTTCTTGTTTTCTGTCATCTCTTTAAGCAGCGTTCCATCTTCTCCCATGACCGTCTTCTGTATGTCTTTTAGTCCTAAATGGCCGACAAGGACATGTTAACGTAAAATACATATGATTTGTGTAGACAAGAAACGTTCGAGCACAGATTGAAAAATACGGAAAACAATATAGAGAGGAGAAATGTTAAAAACTGAACAAATGCCTTGATGAAAAGAATTCAGATATCATATACATGTATTCATCTTGGAGATGTCAAATATATACATGGTATAACACAAAGAAGCATCTGATATGAGCGACAGAACGATAAAAGCTGAAAAGCAGCCACCCTAGCTAGTTTGTTTGAAAAAAAGAATTGAAAAGGAAAGCAACAACCCTGTACATTTACTAGCAAAATCAGAACCAGTTGGTAATGATTTTACTGGTAAACGTATATATATTACTATAGAAAGTAACATGTACTAGTAACTATAGGCTCGCTATAGTTTCTTTGACCACCCTGGAATGAACACGGACGGTTGATTCAAGTGCTGCATCTATATATTATTTGTAGACATGTCGCTAGGACAAGGTTGTGATGATTCCCAGAGGAGATTAGGCTTCCAAGCATCGTTTGAAACTGGTGGAGGCAAACTGAAAGGAAACCCAATAGCTTCTGCTACTGTAGATGCAGCCATGTTTAATGCTTGTACGTCTTCATGACGATGAGGTATACCCACCACCGAGACGCCATTATGAATCATATTATTATTTGGCCCTTCAAAGCCTATATAGGCACAAGGGCCTGATGATTCGAAAGTAGAGAACATGAAGGTGTCTGCTACTACGACGCTACCGTCGGAGACGACAGGCATCTGGGAGGAGGCCTTATTGAAGCCAACATGATCTGAACCAGAGAAATTACCACTAGACAAATGCTCGTATAATTCTGTGGTGCAAGACATGTTCTCTGAACTCAAGTGATTATTATTACGGCTTGCACTGTGAGCGAGCATATCAGACACCGATATGCTCTCCGCCGGAAACTGATGAGCCATCCAAGTATGAGATAGAGCTTTCTGTGCCATGGACATGGAGTTTGTTTTCTTGAATATCCTACAAATCGCCCATGAATCTTGTGGAGTAGAGTGGATTTTATTGTTGCCAAAGGGCTTCTTGGACGACGGCGATGAATCTGTCAGCGGCGGAGAAGGGAGGCGAAATTCATGCATCATCCAATCAGTTTTGATGCCTTTGGCGGCTCTGCCTCTGTAGAACACAAGAGATTTCTTCAAGCCGACGCACTTGCCTTCTGATGATGAGTATATAGGCCTGTCTGTTCCCGTGGCTTTCCAAAACCCAGCTCTTGTCACTCTATTTGGTCGTGGACTGTTCCTGTATTTTCTATCCCTTGGACAGTAGAAATACCATTCTTTCTCCCCAGTGCTCGCCAGCACTTTAACATACCACAAAAAGACAAGAAAGCGAATGTGTTAGGCTTGAGTCAATGACAAGATGGGAATTTCTATGCATTTCATAAGAGTTCTTACTTGGAAGATCCCAAGGATCGTATTTGTAGATATCTACTTGCTTGATGAGCTCAATAGGGAGAGATTTCTGCTGAATCATTCTTCTGAGGTAAAAATCAACAAGCTCCTCGTCCGTGGGGTGAAACCTAAAACCTGGCAACACGGTATCATCGTTCATCTTCTCCATCTCATTCCTCTCACCCATCGATCTCCTCTGTTTTGTCTCTGTCTGAATCCAAGAGACTTCAAAATATTCTAAAGCTCTCTCTGTAAGAGACCTGATGGTAATAATAAAAATCGAATATATCACACCTTATATACATGAAAACTCAAGTAGTATCTAGTTATAAGAATGGAAAACCACACCACACTCATGAATTTTCTAGTCTTAAAATCATGATAAATTGAAGCTGTTGAGAACTTTCGAATTGTATGGAACTCACTGTGTGTACAAGTTTACTAAGACCAATAGTATGCGTCCTGAAGAGAGGTCTGCACCCGAAGCTTGAGCCGCTGATTCAGGAGGACTCTACTAATGGAGATCAAGAGTGTTTGGACGAAAATCACGATCTGATGACTTTGGTGGTGAGAACTGAGAGAATTAAGAAGCTGTGTTTTATTAGCCCCTTAATGAACAGTTCCTTAAGAACTAAGATGTGACCAAGTCAATGGAATTGAAGTACACCCTTTGAATGGAGCTCTCACCACCCCACGTTGCTCAATATATGAGTATAGTAAAGCGCCAAAATTAGACTCAGAAGAGACCGCAGAATCAGTAGTTTTGTGGGTTTTTTTTTTTTTAAATATATATACTGATTATTAATTTATTATTCACACAAGCTGATGAGGATGAACATCTCTGCTTTCATCTTCAAAAAAATCAAACGACAATCACAAGATGACAAGGCAAGCTTCCAAAGTAATCATTATTCTGTTGTTAACCCCAATTAAAAAGAAATTGCAAATTGAATTGATCCCCATCTCTCTCTATATAATAGGCTTAAAGTAGTATTCAATAATTCTCCAGAGGGCCCTTTTGTGAAAATTTATAACATTTTAGTAATCCCTGTGTCCAAGATTAATGCCCTTGTTCCATTCCATCCTTTTGCTACTTGACACATAAGGACAAGAGACCTTTCATCAAATACTGAAATTTTAGAATATCCTCATGGTTAAAGAATTCTTGAGGGATTGTGAGGTAATACAATTGAATTAGCTCAACCTGCTTATTAACAGGGTATTTATAAACAACCATTTGACGCAAAAAAAAAAAAAAAAAAATCCACCTCTGGTCAATCCGCCTGGGTGTACTAATTTAACCTCATAAAATTTTAAACATTTTCAATTCAGTCCCTATTAAAATGTCTTATAGAGGGACTTTTATAAATATATTGAAATATTTCTGGGGTGTTCCAACAATTTTGGGTCAAATTCTGTAATTTATCGTAACTAGGTGCTTCACCCTATACATCGCACATGTCAATGTGTACCACGTAATATATTTTTCTAACTACGATATTGAAAAACTATCTCTGTTGTTCTAAAATTTTAGTTGGTTGCAATTATAAATTATATATATATATATATAGATATATATATATATTTTAATAAAGTCATTTTATTTCAAGTGGTGCAAGTTATCAAGTAGAGATGAAGAAGGCGATTTTTTTATTGACAGGAAGAAGTTTGTGTGTGTGTGTTTTTTTCGCTTTTTCCAACATATCATGTGTGGTTGATGTATCAATTTTGAAGTATGTAGGTAATGTATATATTTTACCGTTTTTTTCCAAGGTAATTTCATTTCTTCCCCATCCCAAAAATTAATTTGTTGCTTCAATATAATTTGAAATTGAGGGCAAATAGTATTATCAAAATTGAGCTTGAAAGGGGTGAATATTAAAGTTGATATTACGGTAACCTAAAAAAAAAAAATTATTATTTTATCTTTCCTCACTATTACAAAAAAGGGGTTTTTACTTCCTTAAAAAGCATCCTTTTTAATAAAAAGGAAGTAAAAAACAAAAGTTGACATTTTTGTAATTATATATGAGAAAAATTGACTTTTGATGTCGAAGTTTTGAAATCGAGTCAAAAGTCTTTTTGGCGTCTAAGTTTATATTTAGACGCCAAAAGTGATGCTTTTGGCATCTAATTTTAGAACTTTGACGACAAAAGCAAAAGCCTAAAAACAAGGTGCTCATTTTCAAACAGAGCCCGCATTTTGTCTAAAAAAAGGCGAGTCACACGTTTTCTCTTCTCTCCTCATTTCATTTCATTTTCTTTTTTCGCCGAAAGACAATTCTTCTCTCCTATGCACTTCAACGCCCCCGACCTCCGCCTCTCCCCTCCTCTGCGTCCTCCCTTATCCGTTGACGCCTCTCCCACCTTCCAACCCTAGTCTATCCTCCATTCTCTATCGACCATCGTCTTCCTCTTCTTCGATCTCGTGCTCAAATCCGGCGATGTGAGCCTCTTTAGATCCGGTGTTGCGAGCCTCTTCTTGTTGAATGGAATGAAGATATCGATGATACAAGCCTCTTCTAGAAGTCTCCAAGATCATATGAAAGTTGGATCCAATTTGGAGTTAAATGCGAGCCTCTTCGATCAAAACTCGAGTATTCTTCTTGTCCCTCTTCGAGTTAAAAACTCAAAACTCGAGTTTAGGACTCAAAACTCGAGTTTGTAGTGTCTTCAGCACCTCTGGCGTCTCTGGACTAGGGAAAACTCGAGTTTACTGAAAACTCGTTCTTCTTCTTGCGCTTCGATTGTCGATATCTCCTAAACGACATAGACTCCCAATGCGTCATTTTGACGATGATTTCTTTGATTCAGTGGCATATGAAAATAGACTCAAAGGGCTTTCCATAAAGTTTCATGATTTTTTTTAGTAGCTTTTGGATCTATAGAATTTTTTATTTTGATTTTGAGTTGATCTTGTTATTAAGGTGAGATTACAAGAACACGGATCTACACTTGTATATCCTAGGATTTGTTGTTGTACGTAATCGGTTTGAATTTGTGTAATTTTTTTGTTGTGCAATACTTACATAGCTTATCTTTTTACTTCTTCTTATTCATTTACTTATACGTTGTATGATATCTAAAATTGATGTTAGATTTGTGTTTGGTAGATTTGATTGAATCTATAATTATGAAAATATTGTTTGATGGCTCCCGAAGCTGGTTCTAGAACTTGAGGTTTGAGGGGAAAAAAAGCATAAATTTAGGACACCATAAGGTTGGACTTTCTATGCCCCCAAATAGACGTCTCCAAGAAAAAGGACGTTGAAAGACGAAATAATAGGACGTAAAAAAGGTTTTTTGTAGTAGTGCCTTCTCCGAATCTTGATATTTTGTTTCCACCTTCAATAATCATCAAGTACTATTGGCAATAACACCAAAAGGAAATAAAACAAAGGGGCCAAAGAGAATGGCAAATTAACGAACTGCAACATTGTTTTGGTTTTTCAATTAACTGATAATTAATAATTATTCGTGGCTGGAAATGTGATTGTGATCTCATATTTTTCAATTGATTAATATTTAAATTTAAATTATGTGTGTCACATGAAATTGAAACTGACATTTTCTGTAACACCATAAGGAAATTTTCTTTAAAACAATGTATAAACTACGGACCTTTCAATCTCAAAATATTTGATATTTTGAGTTAAGAAATAAACCAATAATTATAAATGAGGAACCAGAAAGTTCAATAGCACGTTCATTGTAAAATAATCGGGAGAAAATTGGGGAAGGAAATAAAGAGAGTTCTCATTCATTTCATTATTGTGTGGATACCACCTCTATTTTTATGACTCCAACATTAAAAATTATTTTAGAGTTACGAGTTTTTTTTTTTTTTTATACGATAGTAGGGGAGGGGTAGGGTTGAACCCTATAAAGAGAAAAGCACTAAATACTTATAGAAGAGAATAAAGCAACATAAAATATACAATTAGAGGTTATGAAGAATAAATGTTAGAAACCCTTCAATTTTGGGGGCGGTTTTTAAAGGTATAATACCCGGTTAAGTAGCAAAATCCGCTTGAAAGTATAAGCCTAGGAAAAATGTTGTTTTGAAAGTTTTTTTAGATTCAATGTCACCCTGAAAATTTTAAAACATAACAATGTGGTCCGATACCATTAAAAATTTAACGTTGATTGTTAAAAAATTAACATTGACCATTAACTTTTTAACAAAAAGAAATAACATTGATACGTTTTAAAATTTTCGGAGTGATATTGAATTTGAAAAAACTTACAGAGACAACATTGCTCCTAGGTGTATACTTTTGGGGTGGATTTATTATTTAACCCTACCCATCAATAATATGGGATGGAAGATGAGAAGCCTTATTTTTTAATGTTATCAACATTCATACAATTATCAGTCACAACAAATATAAAAAAATCTGTTGAAATGGACATGTAACATTTAAAATAAATGTGTTTCATATGCTTTATTTTCTTCACATGAGAATTTTGGATCAGTGTGTATTGTACCCTAATATATCTGGAACTTAGTTTTTGGACTGGCCAACCATGGCAAGCATGTACAAATCTCAAATTAATACATGATCGCTTATTTTGACCTTGATAGTTTTTATGTATTTTGTTTAACTATTTTTCCGCATTCCTTTGACGATTTTGGCCAACCATTGCCAGCATGGAAATCTCAAACTAATTACAAGATAGTTTAGTTTTGGCTTTAATTTTTTGTGTGTGTGTGTGTATTTTGTATAAATATTTTCTTTTTCACATTCTTTTGGTGCGAATATTCTTTAGATGTTAGATTGTTGTGATGTGGTCTCTTTGCTATGAAGGCATATTTACGATGCGAAAATGGTGAATTCAAAGCACAGTCATTGCAAGTCAAAATGAATAGTGAAGTAAAATGAAGTTGATAAATGAACATACACGGCGTGCAATGAATTATGAAAAAAAAAAATATATAGAAGATTGATATGATGGTAGATGAAGAAAGAGAAGAGAGAATTAGGGAAGAAGATAAAGAAGATTTCACATTTATTTTAGAATAAATACTCTTTCTAGTCCCCGACAAAAAAACGTGATTCCCATTTTGTTCCCTTAAAAAAAAGGTAAAAAAGGCGAATAATGATCGATCGGTTGACATTTTGATCCCTCACAAATTTTTAAAAGGTCATTTTTAGTCCCTTAAAAATGATGAATAATGGTCAATTTTTTTGTAAATGACCAAAATGAGGTATGTGTTTTTTTCAGGGATCAAAAAGGGTATTTACTTTTTATTTTATTTTTTCAAACGTGTGTACATCATCACCTTTATTTATAGGACCCAAAATTGAAAACTCTTAAAGAGTTAGAAGCGAAGAGAATCAAGCAACATAATTGTCCATCAATTAGCGGTTATAAAGAATAAATGCTAGAAACTGTTTAATTTAATTAGGGTTTATAAGGTATAATACCATTCAATATGGGATGGGAATAAGGTGAAAATCCTTAGCCTTGGATGTTATGGACATGCATACGATTATAATATTCATAAGAAATATCAATTCCCAAAACCAAAACAGTTGTTGAGGAATTAATTTCCATGTTCTCGTTTTTGTCTTGATTATAATATTATTTTTAACTTTTTGACTTCATACTTTGTGGTGTTAAACATTATTCGTTTAAGTGGTTTCAAACTTGTTACATTGACAATTCCATTTACTATTTCATATTTTATAATTAATCTTGAATAAAATATATTCAAATTTGATAATATTATTTCAAACTTTCCATCTACTTAGAAAGGCTGTTTATTTTGTAAATATGTATATAGGCTCATTGTGTGAGCGCTTGTGATTTATTTGTGGTCCTGTGAAAAAGAGAGTAAGCAATAATTAATAGCAAGTGCTATTTGCCATTACTATTAATTAGTGAAGTAAATATTAAACATAATATTATGAACATGCTTTGATCTTGAATTGGAGTTATGTGAATGGAGAAAACATCTTTGAGATAGTTATCCCAAATTGGGCTCAACGTTGCTCAAATTTGGGTTGGCAAATACCTTTATACAACAATTTTTGTGTAAAATACTGCTGGTCCCTCTAAAATATAGCTTCTTAGTTCTTCATGGTTCATGCCTCAAACTGAAGTAATAGGGCACTTTTTAAACGAAGGTGAAACAAAATTTGGGGATTGATGCATATGCTAAATATGAAGTAATGTCTAAGTAACTTGAGATTGATAAACAAAACCAAAAGAACACTAATAATGAAACTTACATTAAGTTATTAGGCCTATTTGGAGAGAGCTTTAAGTAGCTTAGAGTCAAGAAAAAAAAAAAAAAGTAGCAGTAAAAAAAGCCAGAAGTGAAGTGTTTGGGTTGAACTTTAAATTCACTGAATCTTTTTGAAAAAAACTAAAGCTCCTAAAAGTTAGTCAAGGAAAAAGCTCAATGTGATAGTTTTTTCTAAAAAACTCTTAGTTTTTTGACGTAGGTCTGACCACTTCTACCGCTATCAATCAAAACACAAATTATATTTACAACCTAATTTTTTTTTTCACCCGGGCTTTTAAAAAAGTCAGATAGAAAATAAGTCACCGCTAACTCAAACAGACCCATTGTCTTGATAGGGAGCATAATTTATCTAAATTGTCTTAAAATAAAACCAATACATCGCTCCCATATTTATTTTTCCTTTTAAATTTTTTATACTTTATACTAAATGTAGTGACAATTCTATTTTTTGTTTTTCAGATGTGCACTTCTTCTTCTAATGACAAAAGGGGACAAAATGGGGCAGACTAGGTCTCGCTGAATGTTTGCCAAATTTTGAGATTCTGAGAATGCGATGGAATTTGACTTGGTAAATGTGGCAGGTCATGGGAAGTTAGTTGGCCACTATATAATAGATTGGATTGGAATGTGAGGACTTTCAAATTTTAAATGTAACTTCTTCTTCTTCTTTTTTCCTAAGTTAATGAGGCAACTTATGTCTAGGAGGCATTTTTTTTTTTTTTTTTTTTTTTTTTTTTTTTTTTTTTTTTTTTTTGTCTTGATCAATAAAGGGCAATTATATCTTGTTGAAATGAGTTTTGGTAGTTTTGTTTTGGGGAAACTCAACACCGTTTATATTCAAATATGCCTTTTTTAACACCGTTTTCAAAACTGTTTCTACATCTTTTCTATAGATATTTTTTTCGAGAATTTTTTTCATCTTAGCATTCCAGGTACATCTGTCTCAAATATTCATTGACTCAATTTTTTAACGGTCATAGAAAAATTGGGAATTGGGTTGTGTCCGCTACTCCCTTCATCCGTTGCGTCCTTTTTTTTAAAACGACATAGTTTTGGACCAAAAACAGTGAAGCTTTACTCTTTGTTTTCTTTAAAAAAATAATAATTCAGGGTACTAATGGATACTAAAAAGATAATTTAGGATACTGATCGATACCAAAAAATACTTCATGATTTTAAAATATTTCAGGTACTTACTAGTCAATGGCGGAGCCACAGTATAGCCTATGACCGCACGTGCAGACAGGAATTTTTAGTTTTTTTTTAATAAATGAAAAATAAAACGACCTTATTTTCCCAAACTCTCCCAAATCGAAAGTGGGGCATCGTTGCGTTGGGTTCAAAAGTGGGGATTGAGCTCTCTCACTTTGCCACTGGTAATTCTCTTTCTCTTCTTTTTAATCGTCTTATCTTCGTTTAGATGCTTCTGCGTTCTGCCATCAATTTAAATTGGGGATCGATCTTCTTCTTCTTCTTTTTTAATGTAAATTTCAATGGTTGTTAATAACCTGAGACCAAGCATTCAAACAAGAGAAAACAAATTCAAAGGATGCATTGATGTTTATGTGTCATTCTGATTTTTGGAGTCCCTCTATTTTTCTAATGATTTACTCTCGAAAACGTGTCGAGAGGGTAATGGGTTCCACAGACAAGATACCTCCCTGATTTTTGGTTATAAGCCCCTAATAATAACTTTAAATAAATCCATTAAAATTAGCTATTTATTGTAAAAAAATCAAAATTACCGTCAAAAACTTATTTTAAGAGGAGTTTGGTCAATTAGTCTGGAAGTTTTATAATTAATTAGGGATAATAAATGAAAAAAAAAAAAAAAAAAAAAAAAAAACTGGACTATTTTGCCTATTGAGCATCAAAACTCATGGATGGACCGAAATTAAAATGATACAAACTCTAGGACCAAAAATTGTATTCACACTCAATAATAATGCAGCTATAAGAAATTATTAGATATATATTGTGGGGTTAAGGTTCAAAAATAACCATTAATTTATAATAAAAGAGTAAAAGTGGCTTTAGAATTTTTTTAGGTATAGAAATAACTTCAAACATTATAAAAGAAGACAAAAATGACACAAAGTGCTACGTCAGCTAAACAATGGTTATTTAATAATTTTCACTTTCACCATCTTTTATAATTTGTTTACAAGTACTTAAAGAATTTTATGGTTATTTTTGCATCTGAACCATAGATTTTATAAGTTTTAAATCCTTAAAGAAATCTCTCAAATAACAAACTTAACATCGGGCACTCCTTTCTTTCTCTTTTTTTTTTTTTTTTGCTATAAAAAAAGTTTTGGAGGGTTCGACATCGATCCCTCTACCAAAGTCAAGGCACGACCGGGCTCTTTGAAAGACTTAATGGGGACTTATGAGATCACCTACCACAAACGATTGCTCTATCGACCTCAGTCTCGCAAGTCGCGAGTCAGGGCCAAACTCACCGGACTTCTCAGTGTTGGTAAGGGTTTTTTGAATCAGACTTTGCCCCTTTATTTCAGGTCATCGTGGCCTTCAATTTATGTCCAAATCATACTTCCCCCTTCCTTCTTTTTCCCTACGCCATCACCGTCTCCAAAGATGTACAATATGGCCTGTTTATTTGGATTAGTGGTTATAAAGGTGACATTTTTCTAATATGATTTTTATAAATAAAAGTTAAATTGTAATTATGATTTATATTTAGATTGACAGTGGTAGAAACTTATTTATCCTATGAAAAACATGTTTTTATAACTTCTTACAAGTAGTTTTTTATTTCTTCCAGTTTTAATTATAAGATCTAGTTGACTTTTTTTTTTTTTTTTTTTTTTTTAGAGATTAAGGAAGTTAATTAAATTACTTTAGAGTATTTTTATTTTTTTCTCAAAACTAATTAGTTTGACAAATAAACTAATATATAATTTAAAGATAACAACATATAAAATGATTAAATAACTTATTTAGCTTCCTTAATCTCTCCAAAAAAAGTCAACTAGGTTTTATAATTAAGACCGGAGGTAGTACCTAACAACCTATTTAAAAAAATACTAACTCAAACACTTTATTTTATTCCCACCGTACTTGTTCGTTTTTTAAGCCCACCACCTCCTTCCCAAATATTCCCTCTGATCCTTATTATAAGGTACCAACTAACAAGTTTATTTGGTCCTTTTTATAAGGCACTTACTTGTTCCCAAGGAGCATTAATTATATTTTTTTATGTATGCTCATAATTAATAAGAGTAGTGGGTGAGAGTAATAATTAATATAATATTAAAGTTTAGTACAACTAATACGGGTAATATTTTGGAAGTTACTTAAATTGTAAGACAATTTTATTGATTTTGTTACACCTCCACCGGCCTCGCCCTTTCGGGTGGCGGGTTAGAGGGATTCCTTTTAAAGATTACATTTCCCTTATTATTAGTCCATTTAAAGTTAGATTAGAGTACGCGTAGCAGAGCACAGGATCGGTTTGGACAAACTATGTACTGGTAAAAAGTAAAAGTCAACAAAAAAAGTAAAGTCCCCAGAGGGTTAGGTTACAGTCATCCGACAGTAGGTATCCAGATAATAAGTACCGACATCAAAAACATAAAATACAAAACATGATAGGGCATCCCCTATCCTTCATCTCCCGGTCATCACTACCTTTGCAAAAAGGCATTTATCAATCGAGCACGATCCCCGTGTCACCACAAGCTCCTGAGGTCCAATAGTGGCCCCCAGAGTAACCGTCAATACTCATGCACTATATGTGATATGTGTATGCATGCAACCACATGAATATGTAAACATGGATAAACGTGCCAAACATGCCACAATATGCAAATAGACATACACACAACAACACGTCTTCGCACTTGGGTCGCCTTACCAAGGCGTACCCGAATTACCGAATCATCATCGGCCGTCTCCGTTGAGTCACCACGTAGGTCGACCTTGGTAGGCACCCTCGGCGCTAGGGACACATCACAAACATGATCTGTATGCATATTTGGCAAACAATACAAAAACACACATATGGCAAGCAAGTACATATTTCAAACACATAAGAGTCTTGGAGTAAAGAGGTTACTACCTGTGTGGTGGATACCGTTTTCACTACCTTTTTGCTCTGTGGCCCCTCTAAAAGTACCTTTTTGACCTAAAACATTAAAACACACCTTTTCAGTATTACAAAAATGCCCTTACATCATATTTTTGCTAAATCCGAGCCCCTCATAGAATTTCCAGAAATTCACTATTTCTGTCCCAACTTCCTGGATTTTTAATAAATTCCAAAAAAATCATATTGACATGATACCAGCGCCATCTGATCCGTTAATAAGTATATTTTCCAGTAAAAATATACCTAGGCCATACAAGTACAAATATTTTGGCGTGTTTCTTGTTTTATCTCCTCTGGTCCAGATTCACGTCACTGTCTTAACCTCTTTTTCAACTATTTATTTCACATAGTAAATCTTATTCAAATCCATCATATTATATATGTAAACTCATGCCCCAGATGTCTAATTTCTCCTTAAAAAATTTCAGATAAAAAATACTTCATTTAACCCTTCAAAAACGCGTTAGAAGGGTAGCTGTCCAGATTCACTGAAGCTGGCAACAAGCCCTCTTATGGGGTTTTCGGTGTTTTCGGCTTCGGTAACTTTAACCATAGCTATTTCCTATACAAAAACTCATTCCAGAGACTTTGAAGACCTTAAAAATGTAAAAATCCAGCCCCAAAACCAAGCTTCTACTATTTGCACGAATTTTCCTTTCATACGCAAAAGAAGAAGTTGTCGGTGTTACCTGAAATCGGAAGACCGGTGAATGAACTTGGAAGCTTGAGCTTAGATCTCTAACTATGGTGGCTGATGGATTTCTCTTGGATGCTCTGGAAATTTCATGGCTAAGGGTGAAAAATGAGGTCAAAACACCTTTTTAATAAAGGTGAATTTGATCCGGTTGATCTGGAATTAACTGGCGTAAATAACTGTTTGGAATTCATCTGGCTTTTGGCTTATTTTCCAAGTAAATTCAGATTTTTCCAGAGGCTCCCAGGTACTTACCACGTGCTCAGCCTCCTCCAGAAAAATATCTAGATTTTTACCTGCTTTTGGGGCAAATTACGCGTTTGGCCCGAAACTTCGAAAATTACGGTTTTTGGCCCAAAACTTTTTAATAATTACCAATCTTGGCCCCACTTTTTTTTATGCCTAAAGAGGACACATGTGGCCCCATTTTGGGCCCACATGCCAGCCCAAACCAATTTTTACCTATTCATTCCCATTTTGCCCCTGTACTCCGAACGTGGGACCCGCCGTTTGACTTTTACACCGACTTTTCTTTCTTTTCCTTCGGGTAAATATTTTCAATGATTAAAGGGAGTGTATGATGCCTAAGAGGCTCCACACATTGGGTCTCGACATTTAATTCCTTTTTCCTCACTTTTCCTAGGTCCAATTCGCTCTATCGGTCGTGTGGGTCCCGCCAACCATCAAAGTGGTTCCCTTTGTACTTTTCTTTATCTTTTCCAAAAAATTTCTTCTTCAATAGACACTCCTACGTGACGCTTTCCAAACTTCGTGGAGTGGCCCCACACTTGACCTGTTCAGTCCCAAAGGAACCCCTAATCAGTCCTCATCGGTCCCCTTTTGTCAGTTATTCACCTGTGGTACCCGCATAACGTGTTTTGGCCAAAGTATGACTTATATTACCTGGTTTTACTCTTCTTCCCATGGTAATCAAAACTTAAAATCATAAGGTCCAAGAATTGACCGTTTCGCCCTTGCTTTTACTCCTTTTTATCATTACACCAATTGATCGATTGAAACGTAATATAATAATACTAATAATGCCATTAATCGAAAATAAAAATTTTATTAATTCTATAATATTTACAAGTACAAGGATTACAACTGCAGGGGTGTTACAGATTTTAACCATTATTTTTTATTAATTTATGAGAATTGCTTGTTATTGTTTTATAATATAGACTAAGACAATAGTCCCTCATTTTTCTTTCGCTGCTTTGTTCAAAGCTCATGGGCTCGATCTCGATATCTTCTGCCACGCGTCCGAGACTACAACTCTGAGGCAGCGTTACCTCCTAGATGGTGAATGGGACGTGGATCTTTTATCGGGTGTCATCTCTTTGGAAGGAATTAGACGAGTCACTTCGGTGTTACCTCCTAGAGCCCGTTCTGGTGATGATGTTTTGGTTTGGGGAGCAACCACCGATGGGAGTTTTTCTTTGAAAAGTGCTTACTTCTTGATCAAACCTTGCCCAACTTCACTCAGGGATAATCTGCTTAAAATTATTTGGAAGTGGGGGGGAGCTGAGAGGATTAGGGTGTTATTGTGGAAGATTGCCTTGACTAAACTTCCCACTAACGCGTGGAGAAGTACTTGGTCCCACTCCTCTGCACTATGTGGTCACTGTAACTCAGAGGTGGAGGACATATTACACATTTTTCGGAATTGTATTTTTGCTAAAAATATGTGGCTTTCTCTAATCCAAGCTCGGTATGTCAGGGATTTTTTTGCAGCTAACCTCCGTGACTGGTTGAAAATGAATCTTCAGCAGCCGTTGGGAATCAGTTTCAATAAATCTTGGCATTTGCAGTTTGGTGTGGCAGTCTGGAAACTTTGGGAGTGGAGGAATTTAAATATCTTTGACAGCTCCTTTGTTAAGCCTTCTAATCCGGCTTTGGTGATTATGAGTGTTTGGAACAGATTTGTTTTAGATCTTAGGACTGGTGGTTCAGTTGAGTCCAGATCATTGAGGAGTGTCAGATGGGAGAGATTGCTTGCTGGATGGTGGAAACTAAATGTTGACGGTGCTGTGGCTGTGGCTTCGGATCTGGCTGGTTGTCGGGGTCTGCTACGCAATGGAGAGGGTATTTGGCTAGCTGGCTTCTCTAAGACCATTGGGGCGTGTCAACCTAATGTGGCTGAGGAATGGGCAATTCTGGAGGGGCTTCGACTAGCTTATGATTTGGATTTGCGGTTTGTTCTCCTTGAAACTGATGCTCAGGAGGTTCTTAATGTTGCAGTGGATACTATGATTGCTGATGTAAGCCTTGTTATGTTGAAAATGAGAGATCTATTAAGTAGGAATTGGGAGGTTAGATTTAGATCAGTCCCGCGTGAGGGTAATCGTTGTGCTGACATATTAGCTAAACTGGTCTTTCTAAGACTAGTATTTTGAGAGATTGTCCAGGTTATTTGAGGTCTTCTCTTGACCAGGAGTGTTTGGGATTAATTTCCCCCTTGTGTACTTTTAATTCCCTGTAATGTAGGCTCCGGCCTTCTTCTTCTATCAAAAAAAAAACGAGGCGGCCTTTTTTTTTTTTTTTTTATTTATTTATTTACCAAAACCGCTAAATGACGTCGTTTCGTGGTTCGGCTCTGCACCACCAATTAGACTACCCAAATTGTCAAAATGGATTGAGGTCCCCAGATGGACAAGCCCAAATTATGAACCGCAAGACAGGGCCTTAGGGTTTTTTCTATGGCGGGGCTTTCTTCTTGCGCTTCTGTATTTCCTTGCGATCGCACTTTCTCAGCTTGGAATGGAATCAATTCAATGATATGTATGGAACTTTGATGGGATTTTCTTGATTGGATGGTTTATTCTTTGTGATGCAATTCAATGGCTAAAGGTCCTGCCTCTTCTCTGTTTTGGGTTTATAGTCGTAAGAGAAGTGTTTCAAGGCTTCCAGCTCTTCTTTTGAATCACTATCACAGTTATGTAGGGCAACCTGAGCGTTCTTTTGCTCCTAAATATGATGTTCCAGTTCGACCATTTTCGACCCGGTTGGTTAATCCGGTAATTTTGACGTATTTTACGTCAAATTCAAAACTTTCCAGCGGGAAAGTGCTCTTTCCTAAGTTATTTTCATCGTTGGATGACAGCGACAATGATGATTTGAAGGACAATACGGCCGAATCAGATTTTGAGTACGATGCTGATGCTGGGAGGCCTTTCGATTTTGAGCTTGAAAATGATGATTATGTGGGTGTTTCTGCTTCGGATGAAGCCGAGGATGATGCAAATGATGCATGTAAATTCAAAAAGAGTGGAGATGACATTGACGCAGATGAATTACCAAAGAGTGAAAAATATGCGCAAATGGCATCTCGTGATCCTGTCAACTTGTACCGTGAGCTTCGTAATGCTAAAGGAGGCCCAAACATAGATAAAGAAGACTGGGAAACTATGCAGGAAGTGTTTCATTACTTTGCTAGTTCTGGGTGGGCATCCAATCAGGCTCTCGCTATTTACATTGGTTTGTCATTTTTTCCCACTGCTGTGCACAAATTCCGCGATTTTTTTATCATGGCATGTCCGTTTGATCTTGCTAATTACATAGTGTCACTCGGTCCATCTGATGCTGCTGTGAAGTTTTTGTTTCCTATATTTGTTGAATACTGCTTAGAGAAGTTTCCCGATGAAATCAAAAAGTTCCAGACTATGTATGAGTCAGCAGACCTCAGAAAACCTCACACTTGGTTTCCGTTTGCACGGGCGATGAAACGAAAGATAATTTATCATTGTGGGCCAACAAACAGCGGTAAAACGTATAATGCTCTACAACGATTTATGGGAGCAAACAAGGGTATTTATTGCAGTCCACTCAGATTATTGGCTGTGGAAGTTTTTGACAAGGTCAATGCGATGGGGGTTTACTGCAGTCTCCTAACTGGGCAAGAAAAGAAGCATGTCCCATTTTCCAGTCATGTCGCATGTACTGTGGAAATGGTGTCAACAAATGAATTGTATGACGTGGCTGTTATTGACGAAATTCAACTGATGGCAGATGCATATAGAGGCCATGCATGGACAAGAGCACTGCTTGGATTGAAGGCGGATGAGATACACATATGTGGAGATCCTAGTGTGCTGAATATTGTTCGAAAGATATGCCAAGAAACTGGGGATGAGTTGCATGAACAACATTATGAGAGGTTTAAACCATTGGTGGTTGAGGCAAAGACCCTACTAGGAGATCTTCAAAATATCCGGTCTGGTGATTGTGTAGTTGCGTTCTCAAGGAGAGAGATATTTGAGGTTAAACTGGCCATTGAGAAACACACCAAACATCGGTGTTGTGTCATATATGGAAGCTTGCCGCCAGAAACTCGGAGACAGCAAGCTAGCTTGTTTAATGATCAGAATAATGAATATGATGTTCTAGTTGCTAGTGATGCAGTGGGAATGGGCCTTAACCTCAACATAAGAAGGGTAGTTTTTAATAGCCTTTCAAAATATAATGGTGACAAAATTGTTCCTGTTGCAGCATCACAAGTGAAGCAAATTGCTGGGAGAGCTGGCAGAAGAGGATGTATTTATCCAGATGGACTCACCACCACCTTGCATGTAGATGATTTGGATTACTTGATTGATTGTTTGAAACAACCTTTTGATGAAGTTAAAAGGGTGGGTCTTTTCCCTTGTTGTGAACAGATTGAATTGTTTGCTGGAAAAATTCCGAATCTAACATTCTGCCAACTGCTTGAAAAATTTGGTGAAAGTTGTCGTTTGGATCAGTCATACTTTATGTGTCGATATGATCACATAAAGAAAATTGCTAATATGTTGGATAAGGTTCCAGGATTATCTCTAAAAGATCGGTTTAACTTCAGTTTTGCTCCTGTTAATGTTAGAGACCCAAAAGCAATGTACCACCTACTAAGGTTTGCTACAGCGTACAGTCAGAATGCCCCAGTCAATGTAGCTATGGGTATGCCAAAAGGTTGTGCTCGGAATGATGCAGAACTTATTGACCTTGAGACTAGGCATCAGGTGCTATCTGCCTATTTGTGGTTGTCGAACCAGTTTAACGAGGATAATTTTCCATATGTGAAGAAGGTTGAAGCAATGGCCAATGACATTGCTAAGTTACTTGGTCAATCTCTTGCCAGAGCTAATTGGAAGCCAGAATCAAGAGGTAATGTAGCAAAAGGAAACACTGCCAAAAAGGAAGGTCAGCCAGCATCAAACAATGCAGTGAAACTAAAAACTGAAAAAAAGGGGTGTAGTTATGCAAGGCCCCAATCGCTCCTTAAATTGTTTAACAAGTAAGTTGCTCTATATTAGACCTGGATCAAAACGTTTATTTTCTTTTGGTTATATTCTGGAGCCTAAACACCTCTTCTTTCTTTAAAGTTGCATGTGACATCCACGCATAAGGGCTCTGGTTATATTAATAGTGTCATGCACTTGTATTCTCCTTCGGTTCATCAGTGGGTCTTATAAATTCTGACCTGATGATGAGTTAGATTTTCCCGCTGGAGTTGTTTTGAAGTTTAGTTTTCGTTTCTTTTTCTGTTATTATTCGTTTATTGGATAAGGATGCTCAGAAGTGGGTGATCAAGATTGTAGAGGGGATGATTGTGATGCTATAACAATATTATTGTCATGCTCAGTGAATCTTTTTTGAGTGACTGGCTCTCATCTGCTATCTGATGAGTGCTGTATACCTATTTTTCGCTTTCCTGAATACTCTGCACTCTTGATATGCGGTTATCTCTTTTCTTCTCTACGTTTGCTCTTGAATGTCTCTCTGCTTGTGACCTTTATTAACCTCCATCTACCTCTTATAATCTACATTGTGAATTCTACCCTTGTTCAAGATTGCACTTATTCTTACCTGTCTGACAATAAATTGTGCTTTCTGCAACCCAGGAAACATGAAAAGTCCTTGCAGCTTGAGTAATCAGACAAAGTAGCGGCTTAATGTAATTACTTGAGGTAATTCTATTAAAATATGCATCTATCTGTAGTTTTCGTTTACATCAATTTGTTTTGGGATTGGTAGTATTGGATCTTGCTTCTCCCTTTTCTTGTGATATCGAAGATAAAAGAGATTTTGTTACAGAGCTTGCAAAAGTTCGTAGTGAGAAACTGCACTGGTATCGATCTTTTTGATGCATCCCTGTTATATAGCAGTTAATAAAATCTATGTAAACAGTTGTAATGATTATATGTCTCCTCCCTTTAATAACTTTAGAGTGAAGACATTGGTAGAAAGAAAACTTTAGCTTGATGATTGGCTCTTAAAGCAGGAAGAGAGCAAAAAGGATCTAGACATAAATCGAAGACGTTGAGGTCCCTGTAGACTGAATTTTCATTTGACAAGTTAAAGATTGTAGCTGTCTTTTTTTACCATATAGTCATGCGTATAATATTTGTAATAATAACTGAAGCACCCAGCCAACTAGAAAATATATCAATAGTATTGCCTGTTCCGCACTCAGCTCTCTGTCTAACTGGAGGAAGATTTATTTCATGTTTCCTAGCAAATGCTAGTGTTTGGTGGGTAATAATCGTGAATATATTATTAATCCCCCAGCCCCACCTCCACAAAAAGAAAAAAGGAATAAACTGTATATGACTTGCCATTTATTCTGATTCCTTTCACCTTGGAATTCTTGATATTCTGCTTTTACCATAACTTTTAGCAATTCATGAAAATGTGCAGGAAACAGCCAGATATCAGTGAATTACTACAAAAGGATCAGGAATTTTTTTTGGGTAAATCGCATCAAATTTTATTAGAGATAGAGAATCACACAGTGAGCTAGTGGGGACTGGCCAAGCCTGTGAAATAGGCCACGGTCATTGACAAACCAATGCCCATTTTTTTTAAGGAATGAGGTGTCCCCCTTCGTGCGTTAAAGTGGACTGTGAAATTATTTATGTTGTATTCTGCTTGCAATATTTCTTCGGAGTTTCCATCATATCAAAATTCCTTTTGTGCTCAGAGGCTTAGAGCTAACATTACCTTGTAAAGGAATGAAGACAAAGGGCAAGGAAAACCTGAATGTTTCACTTTTGAATGTTGTAAGGTGTTATCATCTAGCCATGATACCATCATTCCTGAACCGAAGAGTTCAATGTTGTAGCTTTAGTTCTTTGCATCTTTATGTAATTATTTTTTTGCCACCTTTTTATGTAATCGATGTTACTAATGTAGGGGGTGAGAATCATTGTAAAGTTTTTGTTTGTTTACTTTATTCTTTAAATTTTGCTTGTCATATATTAGGGTAGAAAGAAGAAATGCTTTTTTGGTCCTATGTACATGAATATACAATTTTAATATCAATTTTGTTCTCATGAAATATGATGCATGTTAAATAGGGGTAAAATTGGATAGGAGTTGAATTTCTAGAGAGTTTATGAAGTTAGTTTTTTCCCCTCTTTGTGAAACATGCTTAAAGTGATCTTCAAATAGGGTCTTCAAATAGGAAAAACCTGTTTGTGGGTATTTATACTTTCACTCGATTTTTAATTTGGTAACTGTGTTTGTGTTTTTTCTCTTAATTAAATCATTAATTTTGTTCTGTTAACATAGTAATTTTAGGGGTGGAAACATGGGCAAGTCGGTCGAGCTTCACCCTTAACAAGTCTGTTTTATAATAAGGTGGCTTGAACCTAGCCTGTTACGGGCTTCTTTTTTTTTTTTTTTTTTTTTTTTTTTTTTTGAGCACGAGCTGATTGAAGGCTTGATTGGGCTTGTGGCCGGTTAAGGCTTGTGAGCTTACAAGATATTACTTTGGTCCTTATTAATTTTAGTTTCTAAAAAAAAAATTATCCTAGGTGTAGATCTATTTTGATGAGAGTCATTGATGATTTTTTTCCAATTTCATTCTCTTAAAAATATATATAAGAAAAAATGTATAGCATCTTTTTTTAATACTTATTGTTAAATAAAGGCAAATTCATAATAGTTAATCAATTTAAAATATACTAAATATCTCAATTTCAATTTCTTTGATATGTGACATTTGATCATATGGGACTTAGCAATAAGGTCTAGAATAGTAGTGGATTAAAGTTTAAATTTGCATGAGGAGATTTGTTCATATTAAGCGCTCATGACTTTTTTTTTTTTTTTTTTTGAACTAGTGTTTGTTTATTTTATTCCTATATATATGATATGATAAAATTTTAAGAAATAGTAATTATTGCTTATTTCCAATAATAATTACTATTTAAATATGAATTTAAAATTATACCTCAGGCCTAACATACTCATGGGAAGGCCTAGGCCTAGCCTTTTAGCCTGACAGTCAGGCCCTATCTAGGCCGAAAACAGGCCCGGCCACATGCCCCTGCCTGTTTCCACCCCTACGGCTGTAACTTTACTCTATCAGCACAGTTAGCTCCCTGTACAAGAGGGCACAATACTAACAGATCAAAATTAAATTATTTAGTTAGGAGAAAAAACACACGGTTACTAAATTAAAAATTGAGTATGTCATATGAAAATGATGGGATCGAAGGGAGATATGTAGAATAATATACTTGAATAGTGAAGGCTCTTAGTGTCTTAGTTTTCTCTCTCTTGGGTTTTGTGCTAGGAACTCTATGTGGTAATGGAAGACACAGGTCAACGTAAGACCTCGTTGGACCAACCATCTAACTCTAACAAGAAAGGTCAGAAAAAGAAAGTGGAAGAAGTTGAGGCCACTATTATGGATGACAATATGAATGAAGTGGTGAGGAAAGTGAAAAATTCCCAAAGGTGGGAATGGAGCAAGGCAACGCCTAGGATTTGGGCTTTGAGAAAACAAAAGTGAATCACCTAGCTCCATCCTATAAGCAATCCTTATTAGGATTCAATGGAATAGCAAATGGAGGAACAAGTATGGAAACTAATAATTTGTTTAAACAAGACAATGAAATATTTTGGAAGATGCTAGAACCATCAGAAGAGATTAAGAGGCAAATGCAAATATACCCGGTGGTTCCTATTATGTCGAAGGAATATAATGAGTGGAGCAAGCCATGGAACTATTCTCTAGTCATCATGTTGTTGGGAAGACTTGTATATGCTGAAAAGCTATCTAATTCAACTTTAAGGTATTTTAGAATTTGAGTTGCTTGATCTTCCAAACAATTATTTTGTAGTTAGGTTTACAAACAAAGATTGTTGGAAGGCACACTATCAGAAGGTTTTACATGATGGCCCTTAGGTAATAGCAAGTCATTGTGTTCTCGTTCAACACTAGACACCACACTTTGACCCTTTCAGAAACTCCTTGGGTCGTATCGTCACTTGATTCCCAACATCCCGCTCAATTAATACAAAAATCTTATATTGGTAGAATCAAAGAACACATCAGAAGGTGAAAGAGATTTGTCGGGTTCTCTCAAAATAACCAGGATTCAAAGATTTGTAGTATAGGAAACCTGGATCGTTTCTCAGAGGAACTCACAGTGGGTCTAATATCAACAGTAAACAAAGTAAAATAGTAACCAGAATGACAGAGTTTTTCAATGTAACAAAAATGAAGCCAAGCTATAACAGAATATAAGAAAACAAGATTAATCAAATAAACAAAAGGTCAACCCAAGATTTCGAATTACATCACTTTCCTTCCTCGGACAAAAACAGATTCATAACTAAACTCGTGATCGACTCTGGACAAACCAAAATCTCTACATTTGTTCAGAAATTCCCTCAATTGAACAATCGTTCAGAATTTGTTCAAATCAGTAGCATATACATGTATGGTCTCACATTAATACTTTAACCTAGTTCGAACTACGTCCTTGGGAAATATCGATATGGGTTTTTAATCAAAAACTCAATCCAAATCCAGAAATCGAATCCAATTAAAGAATGCAGAAATGAGTTAAATGGTTACTGATTAAGCGAGAGTCCTCTAGATAGTGGAATCCTTAATCCATGGGCCGATCAGAGAGATTTAGCCAAGCATGGTTAGGCAAAAGGCAAAAGAAAAGATGAAGAGGAATGCCATAAACATGAAGAACAACTCAGAGAATCTAATTTAATCCGAAAATCTCATAAAGCGTAATGTTGGATGTATTTGTGGCCGCCAACTAAGTTAATCTAAAAGGGAATGAAAGCTAGGGTTTCAAAATAGGCCCAATATAGAAGCCTCCAATAACAATGAGTCTTTTATTATAAAATTCGAGCCCAATAAAAATTCAGAAAAACATGTCTTCCTTTAGCTCCAATTTCGTCCATCTTCTTGTCTGAATCAGCCTTTCAAGTCTTCATAACAATCATAGCTCTCTGAATCATCTAAAAAACGAAAGAAGAATCAGGCTAATCGAATATCTAGATCAAAAGTTATGGCAAAAATACTAAATCACTATAAATCTGGAATTTAATCATAAAAATAAATTAAATCCAATTAAAAGCCCAAAGCCCAATTAAGTAATAAAAACCAGTATTTATTGATTAAATATTTCTAAATTACTAACCAAGAGATACAAATAATTGAAATAATATTTAATTATCAGAAGACCATTGAGAGTAGACTTGAAATTCTAGCTAAAAAATGTGTAGATGAGGTGAAAGTCGAGAGGGGTTGTTATGCCTTCTTATGTGTGGAATTAGACCTGAAAAAACATTTGGTTCCAAGGATCATAGTAGCAGGTGAGATCTTTAATGCAAAGTGTGAAAGATTAAAACTTATCCGCTTCGAGTGTGGCTGATATGGACACTGACGTGACATGTGTTCTTGGAATAAAGTTCATTAGCTAATCCAGACGGAACTAATCATGTGCAACAGATCAAGGTATTGCCAGACAACAAGTTGGCTAGCAAAAATCTGGTGACTGAAGAGACTTTTGGGTCGTGGATGTTTGTATCGGGATCAACAAGAACTCGGTACTCAAAGCAAAGCTATCATGGTGAAAGACGTGGTGAGGTTGGCTGAGGTTTTAGGGTTGTTAGGAAAGAAGATTCCCAATCTTCCCCTTCTCGATATGCAGCGTTGATGTCGCTAGAGGAGGAAAAAATGGAGATCACATGCTTCACGACAAAATAGCCTCTGACCAAACTGCTAATCAGTTCTTGTGCTCTTTAACAAAAAGGACGCCTTATTCTTGAACTGTGAGCTGATGGAAAAAAGAGGGAATTACACATATAAAGCTTATGCAAAGCCTAGAAGCAATTTTAAATTGCAAGGGAAAGTAAATGAAAGGACTTTGTACTTAAAGAAGAATCGAGGCTAATGGAGATCAAGCCTAGTGGAAGTGGCGTACTTAAGGAAGAGGTCTTAATGGGCCAAGGAAATAAAGGGAAGCCCATTGTGGCAAAACAAAGGATACACCACTTAGTGGCGATTTGGGTCATTATGGCTAGGTTGAAAGTCGGGACTTCAAATAAGAAGGAGGCACTAAATTCATTAGGTATATCTGACTAGAGTGATCAATTAAGGCTCTATGTTTGTCTAACTGGAGACAAAAATGATGAAGAGGAAAGTCTCATGGTTGGATTACTTACCAAGTCCCAAACCGCGAGACATCACGAAGATCTGCCTAGAAGTGATAGAGTAAATATGGTAGATGAGGCAGCTGACATAGCCGGAGATTAGTCTGATGATGTGGAGTTTGTGCCAACAACTAAGTTGAGTATATAAGTGTTCTTGTCTAATTTTTTCTTTATATTTAATTATGATTATCGCAAGTTGGAACTGTAGGAGAGCCGGAAACCAGGCTTTTCCTTTTTTGATGAGATATTGTGCAAAAAAATAACATTGATATTTTTTGTTAAACTGAACCTCGTATCAGTGGCTCCAAAGCTGATTGCGTGGTGAGGAAACTTGGATTTAAGTTGGGGGAATATGGTTGCTTTAGAATGAATGGGATTATGATATAGAATATATTTCCTCAAATGAACATATTTTACATTTCCGAATATGTGAGAAGTGCTCTCTTAAAAGTTTGTATGCTTCTTTCATTTATGGGGAACAAAATTACATGAAGAGGGATGATTTATGGCAAACAATCAAGGCAATCTCTTTTCTTATGGATGAATTGTGGGTCCTCTTAGGAGACTTTAATGCTTATCGGTTCCCACATAATAAGGTAGGTGTGTTGTATCTCATAATTAGTTAATGGCCGATTTTAATGATTGTATTTGAGAATCAGGCCTTCATGAATTTTCTGATCATACCACTAAATTCACTTGGGAGAGAGAAGGCATTAAAGAAAGACTAGATTGGTTTTTTTGGCAACTTGGCTTGGGAAGTGCTATTTTCTCAATCTACTCTTTTTCATGATTTGAAATACAAGTTTGATCATAAAGTAGTGATTATGTCATATACAATTGCTTCATAACAACAGTCCCCACCCAAGAGATTTCAATACTAAGCTGCTTGGCTCTTAGAAAATAGTTTTCAACAAGCGGTTTAAAATGCATGGTAAATCAACAACTAGTTCCTGGGAGTCTCTTAGTTCAAAGATGCTGCTACTAAATGGAATAAAAATCATATTGGTAGTATCCCAAAGAGGAAAAAATAAATTATAAGAGGGCTAGGTATTAAGAGATAGAAAAATTCTCATTATCCTAATGGCCTTGCTCGATTGGATAAAAAATTATGGGGAGACTACAACAATTGACTCTTCAAGAAGAATTGTAGTGATTTCAAAAGTCAAGTGTAATTGATCAAATGGGGAGATCAAAACACAAAATTCTTCCATGCTTTTGTGGTGGTTAGAACAAAGAAGTAGAAAATCACAGCTCTCCAGAATACTACTTTCTTTAATTGTGATTTGCAAGGTTGGCTAATCTGGAAATTCAAATACATCTCGTGGAAGAGCAGATTTAATGGGTGGCCATGGAACAAAATTTTTAGCAATATTTGTTGGCTCATATGGAAAGCACGTTGCAAACAAATATTTGAGGATTATGAAGTAATGGTCAAAGAAATTACTTACGAGACCTTGTTCCACTTGATAGAGGATGGATCAACTGGAAGATTTCATCATCATATTTTTCCTAGTGATTGAGGGAGTGAACGCCACTAGAGCCCACCACTGCCAGGAGTGGTTCAAATAGATGTAGATGCTTCAATTAAAGATGTTATTCAGGAGGCATGCAGTGGACTCATTAGAGACGATAGAGGACAATGGATTATGGGTTTTAAAAAGGCACTTAGCCTATACCCGATAACAATGGTCGAAGTTTTGGTGATGAAAACAAGTCTTGAAGTTTGTAAGTTGATGAACTTGCAGGATATGCAAATGTTTTCGGATTCACTTGAAGTTGTCAACATTTTGTTGAGGTATAGTGGTAATAGTCATCCATACAGGTTCTTGATTGAAGAAACCAAGCAGCTTTTATATGTTGAGTGGTATGTGGAGGTACATCATGCTGATAGAGAAATATTAATGTGTGTGAATAAGCTTGCTTGGAAGGCTCACTCTGATGATCCTCATATAGTTTTCCCCCATAAGTGCAAGAGTGCTATTCATCAGAATTTTGGATGGACATGTATTAAGCTAAGGAGGAGACTCCTTCAAGTAGGTAATACTAATTAATAGAATTAGCTTCGAGCTATGCTTGCCAAATGTATGAAAAAAAAAAAGTATAATATTTCATATTGATTGTTGTCACCGTACTTTCAATTTATGTTGCCATGCAAAGTTGAACTTGATCTCTACGAGGTTGATCAACCAGTCTTTTTCCTGGTTTAGAAGGTTGATTGAAGTCTCAATTTTAGAATTCGAATATTTTGAAAGAAGTATCAACTTGAGCTTGGCCATTGCCAACAGCCAAGTACAGTTGCATTGTTGTACAATTATTGTGTCTTAACTGAAAAGTGAAAACCATCTTAGGATTAATGTCAGTCTAACTAATTGAACTTTTATTATTAAAATCATAATACTAGTAGACAAGTTATTTTGTCAATATATTAAAACTTAAAAGTACAACTTTTCATTTGTCAATTTCTGATTATGTCAATTGCGGCTCACAACATTTTGTTTATTAAATACGCGATCACTTGCCCTTGCAATGCATAGAGGTGTGGAGTTTCTTTTTATGTTGCCTAGGTTCATTGAAATTATTTAATATTTCTGGACAAAGGCGCGTGAAATTTGTGACCCCTTGGTCTTCTATACAAAGTCCACTTTTTAAGTAATGGACCATTAGACTTGTTGTTATATTGACAGTTCTAACCAGCTTAAACTTTCTCTCGTCCTGAAATTTGTTTCTTCATCACTTGCCCTTAACGATACAGAGGATTCAGTGATGTGCAAAGTTTCTTTTTAGTTTGGGTTAATGCTATCTTTAGTCCTTGAAATTTGTCCTCATTTTAGTTTTGTTCCCTCAAATTTTAAATCATAGGTTTTGAATTTTCTAAGGGCAAAATGATCTAGGTCTTTATTAAGTTGTTAGTACCCATTCTTTAAACGAAATGAAATTTGAAGAACCAAAACCCAGGTTTAGGTTCTTTCATAATCCCTTTTCTCATTTTTATAATCTTATCTCCACTCTCAGACTAATAAAAATAGGTGGGTCATATTTAATATTTTATAAAACTATTATTTAAATATAAATAAATAAATTTAAAACGTTAAAATCTAATCTACACCGTTTATAACAACAATATAAACCAAAAAAAAAAATACTAGTTTATAAAATACTATAGTTTTGTTTTAGAAACTATTAAATCCAAACTACTCATTTTTTTAATTTAAAAGTGGAAATTTAGATTCTGAAAAAATAAAGAGAAAATGATTCTAATAGAATTTGCTACAACCAAAACATATATATAGTTTGAAACTTAAGGAATCAAAAACCAAAGTTAAGGACCAAAGATTATGTTCATTCTCTAAGTTTTTTTTTTTTTTGTTTCATTAAAGTTATATAATATCTCTGAATTATGGTGCGTCAAACTTGCAATCCCTTGGTCTTCCTTCTCGTGCAAAGATTGTTTCATGGGCTATTAGACTTTTGCTATATAGATTATTCTAACTAGTTTAAACTCTTAACATGTAGTTGGTGTTTCCTTTTAAAGTTTTGGCATCATATATGAGTTTGAATCTCACTTCCCTCATCCTCAGACCTATTTTTCAGACACATCTACGATCATTTGCCATTGAGATTCAAGGATACTTCGTCCCTAAGGTTTGGTATCAGACATGGGATTGAATCCCATTTTTCTCATCCTTAAACCTATTTTTTAGGCACGGGTGTCAAACATGAGTTTTTCTGTCTCTTGCAATCACTTGCCCGTGGGATCGAGATATGTATGTAGCTTCTTTTTAGTTTGATAGGTTCATTAAATATTTATGAATCAATGCGTGTTGAATTTGCGACCCTTATTCTTCATTTTGGTATAAAGACGGTTTCTTGTTTTGATAAGCATAAAGACTTTCTCTAGTATGGACTTTGTCGCTATCAGAGTTCCTTTTTTATGAGTAATGGACCATTTAAATATATACACACACATTTAAAAGACGCCTAAACAAATAAGTTTTAAAAATGTTGAAAAATCGGAGCAAAAAAAAAATGCTGAAAAATAAAAAAATTATAAATTTTATAATATAATGAAAATTAATAAATTTAATAACATCTATTATAGATTTTTTTGTAGTGTAATTTTTTTGACAAATATAAATGTTTAATAGTCTCAAAGTTATTTTTTTTCAGATACGACTATTGTACTCACATTTCATACGATTACTTGCCCTTACAATCTATAGGAGCTTTATCTTTAAGGGTTGGTATCAAATATGGGTTTGAATCCCACTTTTCTCATTCTCGAAGTTAGGGTGGGCAAAAACTCAGTGGTCAAGTCCAAGTTGGTTTGATACAATCTGATCTAGTTCAAATAAGCAACATAATGGAATTGGACAAGATCGGACCAAACTAACTGGTCGGGTGAGACCAGGTTCCAGACCAGGGACTAGACCACTTGGACTTGTCCGTCCGGTCTAGTCTAGGTCAATTTTTATAAAAATCATTTTGTAATATAGATGTTATATTTTATATTTTATTTAATTTGTATTTTAAATGATGATTTTTTTATATAATTATATGTATTTTTAATATCTTAATTATATTTATCATGTTTAAACTTTTTTTCCAACATATATATTTTTTTTATTGTTATTGAATGTTGTTAGATATTCTTATAAATTTTTTATGTTTTAATTTTATGTGACACATTTTATATTATTACTATACGTATTTTTGTGGTCTTAATTGTGTTTAATAGGTTTAAATTTATTTTCTAAAGAGGAGAAAACAAAAATTTTAAAAAAGTCTTGGATTAACGAGTTGTCTTGTGCAACCTGAGGTCCTCCCAGACCAGACCTTAGGTTGATGTCAAACCGGGTTTGGTCTAAGCTAGTCCATGCTTGTCCCTACTCAAAGCTATTTTTTAGACATAGGTTTAATCCCACTTTCCTCATTAGGGTTGAGTAAAAAACCTAATGGTCCAGGTAATCCAATCTGACTTAGTCCTAGGGGTGGAAATAGGTTAGGACCCTATCAGGGGGCCTACGGCCTAGCCTAGCCTATTTAGTAAATATGTCAGGCTCAGGTTTAGGCCTATTGTCAGGCCTATTTAGGTAAATACAAGAGACCTATTTTCATAAGGCCTAACCTATTTAGTTTTTTAAAAATAAAATAAAATAAAAATGGTATTATGCATAATTTAATCTAAATTAATTTTGTAGGTTATTTATTAAATTAATAATTTATTCTTAACCCTAAGTTTCACATTTCATGATTTAACAATAAGTCTAAATTAATTTCAAGGTGGTAATGCTAGATCACTACTACTCCCTTGATTTATGTCATTTGATGCAACATAACAATTGCTGTAGGTTTATTTTAGTAATGTCCAAATGAAAATTATCCCAATATATAAGAAGAGTTTGTCTCATTTTCTACAAGAAAAACAAGTAGTAAAATATAGTTTTACACATTACTTGTCGTGCTTGGTTGACTTTAAGAAATATATCTGGAGATTTTTTTAATCAATAAATGATTGATTTTTCTTATTCCTATTTGCTCAAATAATTGTTGCCACTAGGTAATGATTTTTTAGTTTATATTGAATAAGGTAATTACTAACTCTTTTATTTCATATAAGAATGAATCCTTAAACTTTTTAGACATAAAGTAGGCATTTAAATGGGTTTTATTAATTATATTGAACTTATATATAGATTTTAAATTTATATAGTTGCATTTAAAACGATTACTTAGCCTTGCTTTTCTACATGACATTTTAAAATAATTGTCTCTCTTATTACATCATCGCTTATTTATATTCTTTTGTTTTTTAATACATTTAAAATTTTCCTTAAAAAAAAATTTTCAAGCCCCAATTGTACCCCTCCTTCTATAATTTTTTTTTGGTCCGCCCTTAATTTTAAGAAATATATCTACTTGATTAAATGATTGATTTTTCTTATTCCTATTTGCTCAAATAATTGTTGCCAAAAAACTCTTTTATTTCATATGCCTTAAACAGACATAAAGTAGGCACTTAAATTGGCTTGATGAATTATATATGAACTTAGATGTATAGGCTATAAGCCTATATAAAGGCCTACATTTTAAGTAGGCATTTAAATAAATTTCAAGCATTGTCAAGTCTTTTAAAGATTCAGGCTTAAAAAAAGCCTACACATAGGCTCAGGCACAGACTCAGACTTTGGATTTCCGTCGTAGGCCCAGGCTTACTTAGCTAAAGCCTAGCCTAGCCTATTTCTACCCCTACCCAGTCCGACCCAACTAAATTGGTCTTCTTGGGCCGGACCGGACTTCTAGCCAAGACCTCAAACCCCTTGGTGTGGTCCAGGTTAGCTTGAATATCTCGATTTTTTTAATTTACACGAACTACACAATACACACATGCCACAATCCACTACACGACTCAAATCCTCAAATTAGGATCAGACCTCACATTCTCAAACCGATAGCGCTATTCTTCTCACTTTTGCTCTTCTCTTACTCAGCCTTCGTTGTTCGCTCCTTCTCGTCGCTCTCAGACTCATCGTCATAGTGGCAAAACACATGGCGGTGGTGAAGCTCTATCTAACTACAGATTTGGAATTTTTGTCACCTATTTTTATTATTTTCTCATTTTCTTTCAATTTTTGTTCTTGAATCTAGTGTTAGTGGCCGTTGTGGTTGCCATTGATGGCGGTAAAGCTCTATGGACTAGGGCAATGGGAAGTGTTTAATGGATTTATTTATTTACAAATCAACAATTTAAAAAATTCAAATAGATCTCGGACTTCTTGGACCAGTCCGGGCAGTCCACTGAACCATTATGATCCAGCCTGAGCTCAGGTTGATGCTAGACCATAACAAACCTCAGGCTGTCTTGTATAGCCCGAGGTCCTATTAGACCAGACCTCGGGTTGAGGTCAAACTCATTTTGGTCTCATCTATGATCTATTCCTCATCCTCCCCTATTTTGAAAATATACAATCAAGTATAGACTCTTAACACCATTAAGAATATTCTAAGAAATTTTTTAATTTAACATTTTGGCTAAAATATACATTTAGTCTTTTAAGTTTATGTGAGATATATTTTTAGTCTCTTAACTTTATAAAGTATACTTTTGGTTCTACAATTTTAACACCATTAATATAATTAATGAAAAACGCTGACGCAACAAACTCAAATGATGACTGTATAAATAAATGCTATTAATCTTAAATTTAAATGTGTAAACTGGAAAATATCTAAAAACCCAAGGCTACAATATACATTTAGTCTTTTATATTTATTTCAAGGTTCAATTTGGTCCCTTTAATTAATAAAGTGTATTTTTAGTTCCTCAACCCAAACATCGTTAGTTTCATCTAACTGAAAATGCTGACTCTAAAATTAAATAAATAAGGTATGCTTAAATTTTAAAAATATAAAAATAAATTATTGTATGTTCCAACAATTATAAAACACTAATAATTAATTTAATGACCAGAAAACAATTATCCCATCTTCTTCCCTCCAATATACACTGCTTGCTCTCCTCATGGCTTCTCCACTCCAATTTTCCTTCCATTTTCTTACTCTTCTCCTAACAGATTGGTCACGCCTTTCTGAAACGAGACTTATACCTCTGATCCGATCAATGTCGAGTACATTCTCAAAACCAATTTCGAGAATTTGGGAAAGGTAATTGTAATAAGGAATTCACTTGAGGTTTTGCTTCTGGAATTTGTAAATAGATGCAGATTCGCGTCTCTGATGCTAAAAGATTGAGTAGTTTGAAGTTTGAACTATTAACTAGTTTCAGGATCTTATTCAAATTCTACATGGCGAGAAGAATAACGGATTAGAGGTGGACGAAGTGCCTACAGTTAGGAGAAGAGTAAGAAAATGGAAGGAACATTGGAGTGGAGAAGCCATTAATGGAGGAGAGTAAAGCAGTGTATATTGGAGGGAAGAAGATGAGGGTAATTGTTCTGATCATTAAATTATTAGTATTTTCTAATTGATCAGCTGGAATATACAATATTTCTTTTCATATTTTAAAATTTAAGCATACTTTATTTAATTGAACAATTAACATTTTCCGTTAATGAAACTAACTGTGTTAGATTCATGTACTAAAAGTATATTTTATAAAATTAATAGATCAAACTAAATCTTAGAGTAAACATAAAGAAATAAAGAACTAAATGTATATATTAGCCAAAACCTAATGAACCAATCAATATCAAAACCTCAATTGTATTAAAAATTTTAGTTTAATAATAAAAAATATATTAATGTAATAATCTAAACAATAAAACCTTGATTTCATTTGTAGTGGTTTGTCATTTTATTTTAGTTTAATAATTTAAATATATCATATTAAAAAAATTAGAATTTAATTATGTTTTGTCAACTGTATAATTATCACTTGAATTTGATATGTTAAAATTTTCCATTAGTGACATTAACGGTGTTAAAATATATGATCAAAAGTGGTTTGTCATATTTTATAAAATTTAAATATATCTAAAAAAAATATTCCTTTTATAAAACTTAAAAGACTAAAGGTTTACTTTAGCCTAACATTTTTATTTACCTTTGTGGTACTAAACATTTTTTTTACCTTTGTGGTACTAAACAAATTTTTTTTTTTTTTTTTTTTTTTTTTTTTTTTTTTTTTGGCTAAGATTGTTATGAATAATTAAGAGTTTCTTTTTCTTGTTCCTGATATTTTTTTTTTTTTTAAAATATATTTGTCATATTTGGACATGAGTTTAATTAATTTTTTCAATGCAGATATAAATAACTTGATTAAAAATTTGATTTATTCTTTTGGAAAATATATACAAGTTGAATATTCTTATAGATGTTTTAGCAAACAAAAAATCAAAAATTATATATTATAAATTTAAATAATGTACATAATCTCTCAAGCTTAATCCCTTTATACTCTATGATAAAATAAACATAAATAAATAAGAGGAAAAATAAAAATAAAAATATAAATTTTATAATATAATAAAAAATAATAAATTTTATAACATTAGTTATTATAAATTTTTTTGTTGTATAATTTTTTGAAAAATATAAATGTTTAAATAATTCTTTTATTAAATGAGGTATTTTGGTTAAATCTAAGTCTAAGAGTCCGGTCAATTAACGGTTAAATGGATGGTAATGAAATTTTTAAAATATAAGTGAGATTTGTATAAGGTACATTTTAATTTTAATGGAGATTTATATGAATTTTCAAAATAAAGAGGAAGTTTATCTAATTTGAGTAAAACATATGGGTAATTAATATATTTTACTAGTAATTCAACATGAAACTGATACTCCTCTTTTTGGCTTTTTTCCCAATTTGCCCCTTATTAAATAACTAATTACCATTTTACCCTTGTTTCCAAACTATTTCCCAATGTACCCCTATTTAGTCGACTAACCCCTCATGTAGTCGACTAAAACGCGGGTCATATTTTTTTTTTTAATATCCCCGTGATTTAGTCGACTAAGCCACGGTGCTTGTCGACTAAATCGCGACAGGGGTTTTTAAAAATCCCAATCGCGACATTTGGAACCCTAATCAACTACAAAACCTCCCCAAACCTCTCCCTCTCTGCTTTTTTCACCAAATCCTTGTCAATCTGTTGGTGGGTAGCGAAGGAAACTTCATTCTAGCGTTATTTGCGTCGATTTCGGTATGTTCTCATCTCCATTTCGAATTTCCGCCGTTGTTCTTTAGTTTATGCGAACCCCCATTTCCCTAGAAGGTAGACAAATTAATTAAAAGTAAAAATGAGTTTTATATTTAAAATCAAAGTTCACTCAAGATCGCAAAGATCGAGGACACGACTAAGAATCCTAAGGCTATGTTTGCAAGTTCTATTTTGAAGGGAAAGGAAAGGGAAGGGAGGGTTTTGATAGTCTCTTCCCTTGTTTGTGAGTTTTAAAAACAAGAGGGAAGGAATCAAGGGTTTTTACAAATCCTCCAAAATCTTCCTCCTTCTAAAAAATAGAATTCCCCCAATATGGGGGTTTTAAGGGGAAATAGGTTAATTACTTCTTTATCCTCATTCACCTCCACCACCACCACCCCATCACCGCCACCGCCGCCACCACCGCCACCAACACCACATAAATTTAAATTTACATAAATAATTTTTTAGAAGATTTAAATTTAAATTTATTTATAAAGTATAATAATTATATTAATTATTAAAGAAATGGACAAAATGGTAAAAGTAACTCATTAATCCTCTATCTTCCTCCCTTGCTATTTTTTTAACTCCCAAACAAGGGGAGGAAATATCATCCATTTCCCTTCCTTCTCTTCCCTCCTTTCTCCTTGCATCCCCTTCCTTCCCTTCCTCCAAACTCGCAAACATAGAAGTACACCAAAAAAGAAATCTACTTCTAAGTTGATTTGAAATCTTAAATGATAAAAAATGTTTATAGTTTAAATATTATGATTCATAGGTCAACAAAGAAGACATTTTTAGGTTTAAAACTTATATGATTGCCTGAAAATTTGTTTGACTAAAATATACTTAGGGACATAAAAAATGACCCTAGACCCTAAACCCCTCACGTGCTTCTAATTTTTTCAATTTTTAAAGTCAAATATATATATATATAAACTATAAATAGACATTCAAACGTATAAGCATAAATCATTTTCTATTTTTATGAAAATATAATTTTGTTCAAATATTACAAGTGATAGGTTAAATTTATTACAAGTGGCCCCCTAAAATATTAACCATTGTTATTATTCCCTCCCCCGTTCTTAATATAAGTAACGTTTGAATGCTTGCTTAGGTAGGTTGAGTACCTCAAGAAGTTGTTATTGATGAGTTTGAAAATGAAGACATCATTAGGGATTTTCATATTAATTTTAAATCAGTATCTTAACTAATCAATTTGATATTTTAAATGTAATCAATATAAATTATAAATTATGAAAAATATTTCTTCATATTCGTGTTTAAGAAACCATAAAATTAAATTTTTTTTTTTATTAAGATTCTATATTGGGGATTTTTCTCAAGATTCTTAGTCATGTCCTCGATGCTCGGTGAACTTTGATTTTAAATATAAAACTCATTTTTACTTTTAATTAATTTGTCTACCTTCTAGGAAAATGGGGGTTCGCATAAACGAAAGAATAACGGCGGAAATTCGAAATGGAGATGTGAACATACCGAAATCGACGCAAATGACGCTAGAATGAAGTTTCATTCGCTACCCACCAACGGATTCAACAAGGATTTGGTGAAAAAAATAGGGAGAGAGGTTTGGGGAGGTTCTCAGAAGTCGATTAGGGTTTCAAATCGCGATTGGGGTTTTTAAGAAAACTCCTGTCGCGATTTAGTCGACTAAGCACTGTGTCTTAGTTGACTAAATCACAGGGATATTAAAAAAATATGCCCGCGTTTTAGTCGACTACATGAGGGGTTAGTCGACTAAACAAGGGATATTGGGAAATAGTTTGGAAATAGGGGTAAAATGGTAATTAGTTATTTAATAAAGGGTAAATTGAAAAAAAAAAAAAACCCCCCTCTTTTTTGGTTGAACAAGAGGACTAATCACTATAGATCAGTCAGTGCAAGTGCACAAACCATCAACATCTTCTCGAAGAGCTGATACTCCTCTTTTTGACACAAGGGATTTAAAACAAAACTACTCTATAATACGTAGACTAGAAAAACGTAAATCATCAAGAGGGGCAAGATTATATCAATGAAAAAATTAATCAATTCGATCGCTTGGTTACAAATGCTCACCAAGATTTACCCTTCCAAAGCCTTTGTCCCAAAGTCGTCTCATGCCCATAACTAAGCATAGATATATGATCACCATCGTCCATCGCATCATATAAGCTTCAATGCGAGTACCCTTACGGTGTCTCCAGAGAAGGCACCACCCGCTTGAGCAGAGTCATCCACCCATCTTCCATCCTCAAAGCATCACTGGCGCCTTTAATATTTGCTGCTTGTAAACTTTCTCTTAGCTGCTACAAAACTATACCAGATCACTTTAGCCTTAACTATATTATCCTACGCCGAGGATGCAGTATGCTCAAAAATTCTTTCATTCTTACGTCTCCATGACAGCCATATGAGCACAAACAATTCTTGCCACTTTTTTTCACTTTGATTTAAAAAAAAAAAAAATCCTTAAACTTCATTAACTCTTCTAGAAAATTTAACAATTTTTTAACCTTACCTGTTTGTATAATTATACCCTATAATTATGCCTATTTACCAACATTTTTCTCCTCTCCCTGCGCACAGTATTTCATTCGCTCGAGCAAGCCATGAGTTGGGACCTTACGCCCCATTAAGAAACTTTCTCATAATCTCTCATCATCCATTTTAAGTTATTGGGTAAGTTGTTGGTGTGGATCAAACGTAAAGATTTAAAGAATAAGGACAATCTTCTCCAACGAGAGGATCCGCACTTTGGGTAAGTACATTAAACAGAAAGAAGATCTTCTCCTTATCTTGTTTCTCATTAATTGGAGAAAAGTGAAGAAAAGTTAAAATAGTATTATATTAATTGATTAGATGGATGTGATTTAAAAATTATAAGAAATAATGAAAAAAAGATGATCAGAGAAACCCAAATTTTCACCCACCTTTGCCTGACGAGCCCGTGGATCCAAAAGAAAAAACCTTTTGTCTTCTTCAAATTTAGAAAATTAAACCCCAACAAAATACGGGTGAGCACTTCCGCCACGAGAACAGATATATATCTCATCCTGAGATTGTGCCACGAGACCTGTTCTCTTACCTCCAGTAATGTTCTCCGTGATTTCGACCTCCAATGATGAAGAAGACAACAGAAGGCAACGACAGTTCGACGGTGAATGAACAGTGCCGCATCTGGGCTAAGGGGTTTGATGATGGCGAGGTGGAAGAAGGTGGTGGATGAAGACGTGTCGCCAGCAGTGGTGGTGTTAGCGGCGGGGTGGGTTGATGTCGCTGTATGAGGTCGGAGGAAAGGGAAAGGGTAGTCTGTAAATACTAAAAATAACATGACCATAATGGTCCGCACATGAAAAATATTGCCCCTTCCCTCTAAATCTTCCAATTTTGGATTTGGAGGGGAGAAGCATTTCCCTCCCCTCTTAAATCCAGCAAAGTCCCTCCCATCACCCCCAAATCTCACCATTTAGGGTTCTCTCACAATGGTGGCAGATAAGGCCAAGAAATCAAAACTTGCAGAGACAGGTCAGGACGTTGACGGTGAACTTGTTCTCTCTGTTGAAAAATTGCAGGGAGTTCAGGATGAACTCGAGAAGGTTCTATCTTTCATTTCTTTGCCCTTCCTTCATCTACTGAATGATTGTAAATTGTAATATGTTTATATGTCTTTGTAATTGTTAAACCACATTTGGGGCTTATTACGCACTTGTGAGGATTTGATAGCTATTCTAAAGCTTGTTCTTTGGAGGTCTGAACCATATACTTGAATTTAGCTTTGGCGTGCATCTTTTAAATTCACTTTAGTCGATGAGATCATTGTCTAGTACCATGTGTTGTAGAATCACGTCTTATGCAGAATCTGTAGCAACTTTATAATTTTTAGGATGTGTTTTATATTTCATGCAATTTAACACAAAATATTAAATATATAACGGAAGCTACAAAAGGGAAAGTCTTAGTAAAAATTGGAGCAACCTGTTACTTTCTATACAAGATCGGTAATTGTTGGTTCCATTTGATGCTGTTTCTTCAGAATTCTATGGAGCCCTCCCCCTTCTCCATTTATTGCACAGGAAAAGGGCAGTGCTTTCTATAATCATGTACCATCATGAATCGTATTCACAATATGTTACTAGTTACACTTTTGATTGCAGTTTTTTCCCCATGTCATTGATTCAACCCAATGTAATCTCCAAGGTCAAGTTACTAACTTCTGAAATGACGGCTGTTAATTTAATACCATTGAGTATTTCTTTTGGGCCACTGCCTTTGAGGATGCTTAACTGTCAACAAATTAAGAATATATATTTTATAAGAACATTTTCTTGCTGATCAGTGTGGTCAGTTAGTGAGGCTGATTGGTTAGGAAGAATGAAAGAATTTAATGTATTGTTACTAACACTAGACTAAGTCGGGGAATTAAGGATGAAATTCTGGATGACTCTTATGAATTTACCTTTTGCATAAAGATGGAATTCTGATAGATAGCTACGGTCTTTTCCCTCTTTTGCTGTCATTGTATTCCTTTACCCCCTCCCCTTTGTGTTGTAATTTTCAGTACTATCACTATGAAACTCACATTGCTTCATGATCATATCTTATTCATTACAGGTAAATGAAGAAGCCAGCGATAAAGTTTTGGAAGTTGAGCAGAAATATAATGAGATACGCAAGCCAGTCTATGATAGACGGAATAAAATCATCAAAACTATTCCTGACTTTTGGTTGACTGCTGTTAGTAATCATTCATTGTTCTATAAATAACATTTGAAATGGGGTATCAGGGAGGGTTAAGATCACCTACTGACAATAAATATCTTAGCTCTCAGTAGATTTTCCATTTGACCCATCCTATCTTTCACTTTGCAGTTCTTGAGTCATCCTGCACTATGTGATCTCTTGACTGAGGAAGACCAAAAGGTTGGCAAGCAATCCAAAATTTACTTACTTTTATTATATTTAAGCCTTTTTGAACCAACATTTTCCTTTGCTTATCATTCATAACCTTCATTTTTGCAAAGAGTTAGAGTTGAGAGCCTAAATCTAGAGCTGTTTGACACTGAAGTTGCTAATTCTTCTTATGCGTGTATGGGTGCTGGGAGTATGGTTGAGCAATTTCTTATATTTTTTCCCTTTTCTGGTGGATATAGATCTTCAAGTATTTAGATTCACTTGACGTTGAAGACTTCAAAGATTTGAAGATGGGATACTCCTTCACATTTGTGAGTTCCTTTTCTCTATCTTGCTGATCTGTTTTGGACATGATTTACCAACAACTTTTTTTATTTTCTCCCTTTTTAGACCTGTTATTTTCCATGAGATCAACTTTAATGATGGTTGGCTAATGAACATGATGATTTTTTCTAACATGCTTCACAAACTCAACCTTCAGAATTTTAAGGAAAATCCTTACTTTGAAGATTCAAAGTTGACAAAATCTTGCACATTTCTTGACAACGGAACAACTGAGATCACTGGTACTACCATCAATTGGAAGGAAGGCATGGTAATAAAGTTATGATATGTTACTTGGCATGTTTTCATTTTTTGGAACATTGCTGATAGCTTCCTATTTATGAAGGATGCTGCTAATGGAGTACACCATGAGACTAAAGGAAACAAACGTCCCCTTGATTTTGAGAGGTATTTGTCTGGTAAATCCATGGCCTGTTTTGTGTGTGGAAAGTAGAAAGGACTGGCGTGACATTATGATAGCTAAGTTAATTATATATAGTGAAAATGTTTGCGGCCTCTGAAATTTATTTGGATAGAGGATCTTGGCTCATCATTCCATTATTAATAGTAAGTAGTCCTGGTCCTGGTGTTATGCGGATATTTTTCATTGTGGGTTAATTTTTTTCCTTTGAAATATCTATCCTAGCCCTCCCCATAGGAGGGGCCACTGACACACTTCCCCCAAGCCTTGTGGGGATTGATTCCCCACACATCGTTGAATTCTGCATTGTCAAACAGTGATAGGAAAAAAAAATCTTGGCCATTTTGGTATTGAAAATGTTGATAATAAGATTTTGAATGATTTCACTCATGGATCTGTACTCTAATTACTCTTGTTCCTTTTGCTTTTGGCTGATGCAGCTTTTTCAGTTGGTTCAGCGAAACACAGCTGAAGAATTTGGCAGAGTTTGGTGATGAGGTAAATTTATGAATATTAGGGGAGTGTTGTTGTGCATCCTTGCCAATATGAACCACGATCTACTGATCTCTTACCTGGGATGCAAATTGTGCTGCAGGTTGCGGAAATAATCAAGGAAGACTTATGGCCTAATCCTCTAAAATATTTCAATAATGTAATTTACTTATCATTTTGTCCCATTCTGTTTTCCTGTGTAGCAGACAATATACTTATTTCACTTATTCTTTTTATTCTAAATATATATAATGAGAAATCTTTATTAAAGTTTGTATTGATTTTACTGGTACACAGAGGATTTTATGAATCTCTTATTGCAGGAAGCTGGTGAAGAGGATATGGATGGGGACGAAGATGATGAAGAGGTAAGCTATTGTGCATCCTTGGTGATGTAATAAGTTTATTTTTTGTTACACACACACACACACATACATATACATATATAAAAGATATTCATTCGGTATCCAGTTGAGTTTGTGTTTGCCTCTCCCAACACAGCTGTCTTCTTTGGGACTCGAATTTGAGACTCAGAGGATCTAGTGTGTCCATACACTATTAGACCAATTTTGTATTGGTTTTTCATTGTTATATTTATTGACCAAGTTTAATTCTTGAAAATGGTTCTCCATTTTTTACAGTTTCATATATCTACCAAAATATTGAGACTAGTTTAAACCCAAACATAAATTACACGTGTTTGAGTGTTTAAAAAAAATTGATACAAAGTTTTTTTTAAATGCTTGAAATATATAACATTTATTATATTATCTTTAAATGATATAATTTTATTATTTTAAATCTGAAGATAAAAAATATGTTATGTTTGTAAACATATTATAATTCCATTTTGTTTTTATTATTTTTTTCGTTCGACCAATAAAACCACAGGTGGTCCCTGCGTCACCTCATGCCTCAAGTATGTGTATGGTACATTTGTTATAATCTTTTAAAATGATAATAATTTTATTATGTTAAATCTAAAAATACAAAAATATGGTAGTATGTTTGTAAACATATTACAATTCCATTTCCTTTTTTTTATTTTTTTTTCGTTCTACCTATAAAGTTAACACAAGTGATTGCTGCTTCACCCCATGCCTTAAGTATGTGTATGTTATATAATTTATTTAAGTTTGTTGATAGTTTTAATTTTTTATTTAAATTTATTTTTCTTAAAAAATGGGTTAACAATTAAATAAGGGTAATTATTATCATTGTAAATGTCATAAATTTTCTCTCCCCTCTCTATCCAAACATAAGGAGGGATTTCATTATTACTCCACTTTTCTTCCCCCTCTATTTCTTTCTCCCCTCTCGTTATTCATAAAAATGTCAGTTGTAAGAAAGTACTGTGTATTGAGGTTGGTTAATGCCATATATCTAGAGAATGATCCTATTACTGTGTTTCTGACTTGTGATTATACTCGTGCAGGAAAATGGAGAAGATGAAGATGAGGAAAATAGTGAAGATGATAATGAGTGAGACAGCCAGACGCTTCCTGGCTGGCCTTGTCACTATCTGTCTATACTGGTAACTGCTCTTTGGCCAAGAGATGTGCTGAGTGTCAAGTGTGAGTTGTTTGTTCCATAGGATTGGTTGCTTTTTTGGCCTAATGTTAGTTTGCAAAGCCCTTCCTAACACTTATAGGGCGTTTCAAGCTAATTTAAGGACTCGGTCTGTACAAGGTCGTTTTAAATTCATTCAGTTAGATGTTACCTGTAAATCAAAGGTTATATGCTTCCATTTTAGTACCTGCAAATGCTTGTAGCTTTTAGTCATGCACTTATTATTGAAGGCATGATACTTTTCGAGTCGGACTGACTTTTTTTTTTTTTTTTTTTTTTTTTTTTGGTATAAAGAACTTGGGGGAGGGAAAGGAACTTAATAAAGTTCCCTCCGAAAACACGCGTTTGGACTGACTTGGGTTTTGAATTTGGCGACCCTTTTTTTTTTAAAAAATATATTTTAGCATCAAATTCAACTTAAGTGAAACCTCACTAGCTTTCAAACAACTAATAACTGAAGAAAGATGAAATTAAATTTAGTCTAATTTTGAGTGTTTAGACTTTGTTCCGTGAAAGCCCAAAAATCACATTCCTCCTCCACCATTACTTAGGCATCCCCAGTCACTTCCTGCTTCAAAGTTGCGACTAACCTGATTCGATCTATCTAGACGGTTCAGATATAGCGTCATGGATGGAAGACTGAATCTACTTAAGAAGAAGATGGATATAAAACTGAATCTGCTTGAGAAGTAAAGAGGAGAATCCAGTTTTACCCAAAATCTCATCTGCAACCCACCTCTCCCCTGTACAAGTCATAGGGCAAGAATTAAGAGGAAGCTGGACGCATCATCTATGCCCCAACTACGACATCGAGATAAATATGTACCTCTTTGATTTTCTCTTCATCGCACAAAATCCTTTCATTTATTTGATTTTCTCCAATCATTTGGATGGGGTGAATTTTTTTTTTTTTTTTTTAAAAAAAAAATCCTTATTTATAAATCTAACTTAGAAAAAATATGAAGTGGATAACGCATGAATCATGTAAATAAGTATATTTGGACAACTAATGGTTAGACCTATTTGAAAACTTTTTACAAGGGGCAATATACATTTTGAGTGAAAAAATTTTGGGCAACTTTGCACCAAAACCCAAAATGATGTGGATGTCAAATATAGGGTCAGAAGAAAAATTGTTAACTTAATATATTTATTGAAATGATATAACTAAATTTAGGTTGGTGTGATGAGAAATTAAATTTAACATTCTAGGAAATTGGTTAGAGAGACATTGTGCTTAAAAGAACTTCCTGAATAAAATTAAGATTTTCTTATAACTTCCGGACTACAGATACACTTTAACCCTCTATATTTTAATTTAAACTCAATTGATGGCTTTTATTATTCTGCACTCCCAATCATTTTATCACTCCGCACCTAAAGTAATACTAATACTTATACCGTGCTGAATTCATATTATAAAGGCAATAATATAGTGGGATAAAAATTGGAAAGCTAAGAAACTCCACATCCCTGGCATATTCCTATGATGGTGAAATTGATCTGGCCAGACAGCTATTATTATGGCAAATAGAACAGATTTTGGGAATAACACTGAGGAATCATATATCCTCATGCTGCTAATTGCTATGCTCTTGGTGTTATCATATAACTACCCACTCCAAAATGATGAGCAAAATTAATTTCGTTTGATAAGTTTGAACCGCTTCTCTCAACACAGGAACTCAAACCAATCAGAGGCATAATGAAACTTTCCAAGAGAGCTTAGAAGTTCGAGGCCTGTGCCAAAGTGACTCATTAAAGTTCCAAGCATTTGTTTGAAACCACAAGCTAAAGCTACAGTCACAGATAAATGAGTATTTCTGAAATTGGAGGCAGAAATTAAGGGCTTTCTGAACTTTTCATTGAAGAAGAATGCATCACCATCAGCTATGTCCTTGCTCATGGGCTCTTTCCGAAGCACATTCTTTCCTTTGACACATGCCAGAGACTGAAGGCACCTTTTCATATCGGACAAAGGCATCCGTGTGGCCTGCTCTATATCCTTGCAAGTCAATCTATCAGCATTGTCAAAAAGCATGAGTACAACCCCTCGCCCTTGGGTTCAACTGACGAAAGGGTCGGACTTTCTCGAGGGGGATTCGATCCTAGAGTTGGTCAAGGCGCTGGGAGAGACATCCTAGGGGTCTATGAAGCAGTGGAAACGTTGGATAGAGGTGGAGGTATATATACTCTCCGGCCCAGTATGCCCTATGGACTGGGTTCCAAACGCCCGCCTTTGGACTTTTGGTGAGCCCAATCCCTTTCCTAAAATTTTCTTATGAAAAAAAAAAAAAAAAAAAAAAAAAAAAAGCATGAGTACACACACTGCTATGGAAACACCCAACTCATGCTTCACTTTCTTGGTAAATACTGCTTTCAAGTCAACTGTCCCCATATTTGTTTGCCAGGACAACCTTCCGCCATTGTGGTTACCGAGATAAAAATTGGGAAACTTCTCACACACCCAAAATTTCACAAAAATTATACGAAAAAATATTGTTAAAGTATATAAAAGACAAATAAAGATGATGAATTAATTTCAAATCCGATTGATATAGAATTTTAAAATGTTAAAAAATTTAGAAAATTGTCTAATTACCCTTAGTTTTTTTAAATAAAAAATCCTTAAACCCTCTTGCTCAAGGCTAGAGCTCTAGCGCTAGTGACTAACGGCGGCCATCACCACAGCTTTGATAATCTTGATGGTGACCAGCCACCGAAACTCTAATGGTTTAATATAATTTTTTTATAAAAAAAAAACTGTTATCAATATAAATATTTGAGTTATTAGTAACGATACTAAAATTATAAACACGACTTTTTTTTGGTTGCATTTCTCAAACAAAAGTGTCAAGTAACGATATTAAAATTATAAACACGGCTTTTTTTTTATTGCATTTCTCCAATAAAAGTGATCAATATTAATACTTAAGTTACCACATATTGCAATTTGTGAGGCAGTATTTCATCAACGTAGATGACACTGTTCTTCATAAGGTAGGGAATTTATTTCATAGAATTTCCTTTCAACGCAATTACCTCGTAAACGGACTTGAAGTTGGTAGGCAATTTATTTCATGGAAAAAAATGAGAGTGGAGGCTGGAGAGACAAGTTCAGATCGAAAAAGAAAGCAGTGGCATCTCTTCCGATTTCAATACAGGGGAAAGACGATAATGGCGACGAGCAAGCGAGATGACAGAATCGACCTGCAACAGCCACGCACTTGAACCAGAAGACAGAATCGACCTCGGAGCCACAATAGAGAAGAGCAGCCAAAGCAAACCAGATATGGCGAACTCCAACCATCATCAACCTTACCTTGGGTACTAATCATACTATCAGTCTATCACCATGGAACCGATCTGAAGAACAAGATTACAAGCTGCAACTAGATGAAAAGGAGGCACCCATCGTGGGTGGAGGAAGAAGGTCGCGGCTGTGGAAGCTGGAAGGGTGTCAGGCAGCGTGCGAGATGAGGAAGGAGGGAGTAGACAGAAAAATTTAGGAATAAGTGAAGTCTTACGCCAAGACAAAACACATGTAAATGTGATTTGAGTTTAGATTGACAGTAGAAGATGTGACTTTTTTTTTCTCAAACGGGACGTGTTTGGTTTAGTGATTGAAAAGTCAGTTGGGATAAAAATAACTAAGAAAGATGAGTCTTATGGACTAAAAAAGGAAAAATAAATGTATCTATTATTAAAAAATATATTTAAATTTATATTTACATATATTAATTCACTATAAAGAATTTACATTGAAGGATTTAAATTTTGGAGATATAGGGCCTGTTTGGGAACTCCCCAAATGGACTTATTATCCCATTACATTAGATGGGATAATAAGTCCATCAAAAAAATTAAGAGTGTTTGGGAACACTTTTATTTTAATGGACTTCAATGGGCAATGTGGTTTTTTTTTTTTGAAGCTCCATTTGTAGCTTTTGATCCCATTAATGGCTTCTCATCAATTTTTATGTGGGGTCCATTTGCTAAATTACATCCCCCCCCCCCCCAATTTTTTGTCTTTTGATCCCATTGATAGAACCGTTTATTACCCATGATTCTTCATTAAAGAAAGTTAAATTTAAACAGGGAACAACAACAAACGAAGGAAATTACCCATGATTCTTCAAACACTCACAGTATATATGACACTCTATCAACTAAAAGATAGAAATTTTGAGAAAATGGAAAAATGCACTTATCAAACTATCTTTCAACCACTGTGACATGCCCCAAGAAAGAAAGATGCTTTTTGCACATAAAAAATAATCTACATTGTGCAAGAACGTGTATACTACATAAAAGGGCCAATCCAAAGTTAACTATGTCATATGCATTGTAGGCCCAACAGTCAGCGCACCTCAAGGTTTAGCATCACAATGATCTTGTAAGTTAAAGAATGAAGTTTACGTTAAAGAAGGGGCAAAAATACAACTTAAATCCAACTTTTTAATTGTTAGAGTAAAAGAAAATAGGCGATATTCTTTCATCTATTGTAGATACTAGATATTGTAATATCTTGCAAGAAGGAAATATGATGATCCGGAGATATTCCCAAAATGATGTGAAATTTAGTCAAGTTGAAGAAGGAAATATGGATGAAGAAGATAATGATGATCCACTTGATAATGATGATCCGCTTGATGAAGCATCCTCATCAACACGAATGAATGATCTTCGTGATGAAATCAGAAATGAACTTGTAGGGACTAGATTTATTTAAGTACTTTATTGTGTTGTAATTTATTTAATGGAACTTTACTATTTTATTTGGGAAATTTATATTTATTTTTAATTTTTTATCCCAAATTATCACATTTTATACAACACATATGTGTGTGTGTGTGTGTGTGAGAATTTGATTCATACCCTTTTCGGTCATTTTCCATCTCATCTATCTTTTTAAAAGCTATGTCAAACAAATTCCCATCACAAACAAAAGCCACACTTCTCAAGCACGCTATCCCAAACACAAATCACATCGATAAAAGTTCATTAAGAGAAGTCCATCAGGAACAAAAACCACTTTTCCCACAGTAATCCCAAACGGGCCCATAATCTCAAATTATGTTTTTGGAAGAAAGAGAAAGAATAAATATATATGAATATAGAAATTGTTAAAAGAAAAGAGTTAAAAAAAAAAAAATACTTGGTGGCGGGGCCCACGTTCAGAGCTGCGAGGAAAACATAATTCTTGGTGGCGGGCCCATGTCAAAAGCTCTCATGTCAAAAAGTTGAGAGCTTTTTCCCAAAAACTATCCCATGGAATGTCTGGCAAACGGAGTTTTTTTTTTTTTTTCAAAAGCCCAATGAAATAAAAGTCACCCCAAACACCTCTTACTAAGCTTTTTCTGTGCTGAGCGTGTCACTGAGCTTTTTTGGATAAAAAGCTATCCAAATGGCAAGCTAATGTGGATTGTGACTGGACTACTCATTGCCTCATACCAAACATGAAAACTTGGTATTATCCTGTGCCAATCCCAATCCCACCTCCTCAATGCCACGCCCACGTACCAAACAATGTCTAAAGACAGGGACTTTCTTATTTTAAAAGAGACTCAAATTATCCTATCTCTTAACATTAACACATTAACTAAAAGATAAGATCTTAACCATAGTTCAATATTCCAACCCGCCCCTTAAGTTGACACTCTTTGTTCTAATGAAAGTGTCATACAAATACAAATGGGTGGAGTGAAGTGAATATGAACTCCTCAATTTCAACTTGCGAATAAAATTTTTAAGAAGGCACCTTCCTGTTTAACATTAATGGAGATATCTTCCATTAACCTTTCACTCTTCTTCTTGAAGATCCATATCTTAACACACTAGTTATTTTAATCATCTTGGCTTTCAGACCGCGCCTCATTTTAACTACACCTCTAAAGACTTCAATGCTGTTGTAGCGTAATGCAAGGGTCCCAATGACCATGAGGAATGGCACAAAAACGAAATATAGACAAGTCTCTTAAGTTAGACATTTACAGTAAGCAATCTTCAACGTACTTGCTCTAATCCATATTGATCCTCAAAAGCTCCATTTCTGCTTTAACATGATGCTACTTCTTTTTTTTCTGCACTTCGACCTGCTCCTTTGATGCCAACACAATAATCTTGGACTGCAACAACTTCTTTTTGTCTTAGAGGATCATTAATGGTTGGCTGCATATCAACTGATTGCCATCTTCATACGGTGCAGAGTCTAGTTTTATCCTAAGAAGCCAATAACAATTTGTAATCGTGAGGCTACTGGCCAATCTAGCTTTCCCACATAGCAGTTGCACCTTTTATCTTCTCTGAACTGTCAAAATTTGAAGTGCACGTCTCTCACTCGTCTCTGTATCAAAGTCTTCAATTTACGATCAGGTAATAAGCTTTAGATGAATAATTCTTTGGGTTAAAGTGTAATTTTACCAACGAAGTATTGGTCCAGGAGCGTCCAACACAATTAACTATTAAGTGGATCAAAAATACCAAAAGAAGTTTTACTCAAGAGCGTCTAGCACAACGCCGTTAGACAAAAGTTAACGTCCGTTATCTAAGGTGCAAATTGGCTAACAACACAAAATTCTAAATTTTACTAAATTAAATAAGTTTTTTCTCAATTTTCATTATTCAAAACTACTTGTATAGATATCTATGGACAAAAAATTACTCATTCTTCAATTTTGTCAAAATTATAATTTGCTAAAATAAAATAAAAATTAATTAAAAAATTTAATTATATGATTTAAATAGAACTCAAGGTGTTTTATAGTTTAATTTATATGTTAAACAAAATATATATATATATATATATATATGATTTATTTTTAATGGATATCAATATTGATACTTAATAATATAAATCCGCAACTTGATGATATATTTGTTAATTAAATGATCTATTGATTATTTGTGACTTGTTGAAAAAAAAAAAAAAAAAAAAAAAAAAAGATAACTTAAGAGGCTTGATAAAGGACAATTTAATAATAGGTTAAGGGGCCATTTTAATGAGTTAAGGAGCAACTTGGCCTACAAAAATTTTATTAACATTAAATGAATTTTTTAAATCACATAAATTTCTTCTAAAATAAAAATAAATCATATAATTTTTTGTTTAACATATATATTAAACAAAAATTTCCAAAACGTTTTAACAACATTGCAGGCAGCCATTGTCACCTGCCGGGGTCTATGCCCTGGACTCAACACTGTCATTAGGAAATTAGTCTGTGCCCTTTACCATATGTACAGTGTTAAGAAAGTTTTGGGAATCGACGCTAGTATATATATAAATTGTAACGTTATTTACTCAAATTAATTTGCGAAATCATGGGAAAGATCCTAATAAAGCAAAATCAACTTTTTATATGTCATGCTTTTGTGAAGGGAGGTTATAGGGGCTTCTACGCTCGCAATACAGTTAATTTGGTCCCTAAGAACGTGAACGATATAAATAAACATGAAGGAACTGTTCTTGGGACGTCCCGAGGTGGGCATGACACAACTAGATAGTTGACAATATTCAAGATCGGGAGATCAATCAGATGGTTTGTCTGTCCTTGTTTGTATTTACCAGAAAATCAGTTAAGAAAACATCGTATATCATCAGTGTAACTTTTCTCTGAATGAATCTAATCTGATCAGGTTTATATAATAGGAGGAGATGGAACTCAAAGGGCAGCATCTTTGATTTTTGAGGAATGGTATATACCTACGATATAACAACGAAAAGCTAATGAAATGATTCCGACCAGAAAATGATGACTGGGTATCCAAAATTATCGAAAAACCTTGATTATTTTCAGAAACTTTAGAAAAGTTTGTGATGCAGCTTACAAGTTTGAAGCCTGTGCAAAAGTGACTCATAAAAGTGCAAGCATTCGTTTGAAACCACAAGCTCAAGCTAGAGTCACAGATATAAGAGTTTAATGTTTCTGAAATTGGAGGCAGGAACCAAATCTTTATAACAATGCCCAGCAAGCCCTCTTAATATAAAAGAAACAGTGATATACGCGACACAGAGGCTCATCAAAACCAACCAAAGCTTAAGGCAATTCATGATCTGGACTCTTAACGTTTGGTAGATAATCAACCATGTCCCATGCCAAAACGCATTACAATATGGAGCAACACAAGCTGCTCAAGGCTTCAAGCAAGATAGCGATACAGTTTTCTGTCCAATTTATCCCTCTCCAAGAACTCACGCTCAATAAGGGATTCAATTCGCTTTTTAATGACTATAGGATTAGGCAAAAACCGTGACTGCAGCTGCTTTGTGACCTCAGTTACTATATTATTGTGATCTAGGGTCCGCCTTGCTTTCATGATCCTGACAATTGCTGCCTCAATCTGTGGCTTCCTGTCTTCTTCAACTCTTTGCCGAGTTTCTATGTTTTCTGGTTCAGATTCCCTCTGTGCAACAACAGTACCTATCTTCACCTTGAAGAACTTGCTTGTGAACTTTTCATTGAAGAAGAATGCATCATCATCAGCTATGTCCTTGCTCATGGGCTCTTTCCGAAGCACATTCTTTCCTTTGACACATGCCAAAGACTGAAGGCACCTTTTCAAATCGGACAAAGGTATCCGTGTGGCCTGCTCTATCTCCTTGCAAGTCAATCTATCAGCATTGTTAAAAAGCATGAGTACACACATCTGGTATGTGGAAACGTTCAACTCATGCTTCACGTTCTTGCTAAATACTGCTTTCAAGTCAGCTGTCCCCATATTAGTTTGCCAGGACAACCTCCGACCATTGTGGGTCCCTAGATAATAATTGCGAAACTTCTCACACACAGCCAAAATTTCTACAGGAAGGTTGCATTGAGGACTAGGTTGAGTCGGCCACGAACCTGTTGTAAGCACATGGACAGAAAGTGCAGGGCTATCCCCTGTCTCAGCACCATGGTTCGCATAGAAACCTTGCATTGTATCCTCAGAGGTCTTCATATCGGTAAACATGCCTTCTAACTTGGAAGTAAATTGATATCCACACTCTGTCTTGAGCTTAACAATTAAACTTCTTTCAGCATCATCAGAAATAGTTTTCCCAGAGAGAAGCCTTTTGGCAAGATGTTGCTTGTAATACTTCTCAAATACATCCTTCTCTTGCAGGTACCGGAAAAGCATCATGACTTTGTCCAGAACAACCTCCACATCCTCCTCGCCAACCCCCTTCAACCCTCTGCGAAGTTTATCATCCACAAACAAAGAAATGAACTCTGGAGACCGAACATTCAAATTGATGAAATATTCAAAAGAAGAATTCAAGGCATTCTGAAATGTCTTGTCATTGTTGAATGCCAAAGTGATAATCTTGTCATATTTATCTTTCAAATCCAAGAGTCGCTGCACAAAATCTACAGGTTCCCTTAACCTGTCTGGATCTGTGACGAGCTGCTTACCTGTATCACGTATATATGAAGTCATGACCTCTTTGACAATAGAGAGCCCAACAGGCACCCTGTGAAACAAGTTATACATCCTTCCTAAGTCCTCATATTTGTCATCCACAAGCATGTTCACAAGGCCAGAGTTCTCAAAATGTACTAGAGTTTGCATGTGACTTTCAATCATCTCCTTCTCTACCACATTAGTAATCTTTGACTCACTAGAAGAATCCAAGTAGTGAGACACTCTCTCGATTTCTTCATTTAACCGTCTCTCAGCTTTCTTAAGATAGTCTCCACAATCACAAATTTCAATGAACTTCTGGGACTCAAGACAGTAAAAATCAGAAGAAACCTCAAGAAAGTGCTTCTCAAAGTCATCCTGGTAAACACTGTAACCCAAATCCATTAGCATCTTCGTAATGTTTCTCATCAAGCCCCTATTTATTACCTCACCATTCCTTTCTCTAAGTATAAGCTCAAGAAGTGTATCCCGGAGCCTTGCCTGAGCTTTGCTTGAGTGAATCACAACATCCCTCCAGAGATTCAACCCAAGCTCATGAACTGGTGTTTTATGACAACTCGGTATGAAAGTTCTATCCATGTACATCAGAATGTCACGAATCATTTGCAAGGCCTTGTTGTGGTCTGCCCACTTTCTATTGAGCTCTTCCAAGAAAATCTCTCCCTGAGAAGTTTCAAGTGATTTAGATATCTCTTTTAGATGATAAGTCATAGTCATAACAAGTCCTGAGTACAATTTCTCCCCAAATTTATGAAGCACCATGTTATAAGCATTCCTGAATGTAGAACACATGATCAATTATCAGACATATCACCAACATTGGGAATCTATAATAGTGATCACAAAAGCGACAGCAGGCCATTGGAATTACATCATGTTTAAAGCAATATTTCAAACCTATATGAATCAGAAACTGAGATGTCACACTATACAGTTTTGTTGAACTAAGCAACTACAAACTATATTTCTATTACAATACTGGTATAATAGAAAAGCATTTCATTCAGCTGATAAATGAATTTCTGAACACTAATCCTTCCAATTTTTTTGGTAACTTTTTAAAATATGTTTGTTTGCAAAAGATTTAAAAAAAGTCTCGAACTATAAACATTCCATCATCAGTAATAGAAACTTTGACCACCTTCATGATTGAAGGAAAAAAAAGTCAACGCCTTCTAATTTGATTGTGTGAATCGTGTAAAGGTTGATAAGAACTCAATCTGGAAGCCTCCTGACAGTGAATATTAAATATTTTTCAGAAGTCTCCATCAAATCTCCAAATGATCTGATCTGAATAAGCCTTGGAAAGCAGGAACACCAGCTCAAGCTTAACTTGAAGACCAGGGAAACTACAGATGGACAGGGAGCCAAGTGGACAATTGTGTTAAATACCACATGCTGGAGACTCTGGGATTTTTGAAGTCCCCGTCTTCGCAAATGAAAACTTTAGCTTGGATCAAATGGTTCATCAGATGGTGCAGTACAACCTCTGCGCTTTCTTCAGTGCATGCATGTCAAGGCGTCAGATAATAATACAAGCCACCCGGGGTGGGGGTGATGGGGTGAAATAAGCCTTCAGAAAGATGGACAGAAGTGAACTGCAATGGAGCACTAAAGGGCTTTAAATAGGCAGCTGGGGTTGGTGCTGTCCCACAAGATCGTGATGGGGATATGAGAGGAGGGGTCAGGAATATTGGACAGTAAAGCATCTTGAATGTGGAATTATGGGGAGTACGAGATGGAGTTGAACTAGTGCAGGTTTTGGGTTTCAGGGAAATCCAAGTGGATGATAGCCCCGTCCTATAGCTACTTACATGGGAACGAATGAGCACAAATGAAGCCATGAGATTGGTGCAGGACCTAAAGCATTTGCTAAAGAATTGACAAGTGGAAATTAGACATGCATACCGTGAAGGAAATAGATGTGCAGACTTCCTAGCTAATTATGCATTATGTTTGAATGTTGGCAGTCACAGGATGAAGCAACCACAAGCAGATCTTGTGAACATAATACATGAGGACTCTAGGGGATTTTTTGTTGCCCCGCATGTGTCCTCTCTGATGTCACAAGAAAAAGAAAACACCATAACAACTTAGGTATCACATCCAGCCATAATGTTGTCATTAATATTTGACTACCAGTACTACATCAAAAGGGACATAAATGATCAATCTTCATATTGTACAAAGGCAACATAAAGTTTTCATTGTAGCCTATATACTTTAGGTAATGACAAAGGAAATATTTTTCCGAGCACCAGGAAACCTATTTATAAGATGTTTGAATATAATAAATATGAAATAAATTTAAAATTAATGCCTTGTATACGCTCTAATAATATGGGGGCTGATCTCTTTATATATTTCAAGCTCAAATGTTTTCCAAGGACTTGAAAAATTACTGTACAGACAACAAATGGCTGCTTAGTTATAAAGTTGAAGTTCCTCACAATCATTTTCCTATTTCTATTATGATTTTGTGCTCCCAGTCATTATTATTTAGAAAAATAATTTCAGAAAAATTAAATTCATAACTTCTCTCTATTATTGCTATTTTGAAAATACAAGAATTCATTAAGTGAATGGAGAATGATAAAGGGGAGTGAAAATACTAACAAAGAAAAAGAACAACAACCTAAGGCAATCCAGTCCCTGCTTGTATATGATGAAGAAAGTCCATTTAGGACCCATGAGATTGAGCTGAAACCCACAAGGAAGAAGCTTTTCGCATAAAAGTTGAGAAGGAAGAGACCTCTCACTAAAGAAATAGGCTTAAGATTACATCGATATTTGCTGATAAAAAAATCATCCAGAGCCCAAATTTAACAAGTTCACCATGTTAAATAAATATCTAATAACTAGCATAATCATTTAATTTCAATCAACTTGAGGGAAGAAAAACCTATTTCAAATTTTCATGCCCTTACACCATAGTTTATTAACTAGGAAGACATAGAAGCAGACCTCAGGACATCCGTTCAAGTCATGCAAGCACAGGAGTACAGCACATAATCACACTATCCACATCGCCAAAGATCAATCAGAAAGCAAAAAACAAGAAGAATTTAATTGTATTGCACACAAACTTACATATAATCAAGAGCTGAAGAAGGTAGCTACAAGTACTAATAAGGAACATTCATTTCAGTAACGCATACAAAGCAAGGAGGCGAACCTATAAAGCTCTTCAAAACTAAGCCCACTCGCATTATGATTGTAAATCTCATGAATTGCATGCTCCAAAATACTCCATGTCTTATCTGCGTACTTTGGATCCACCACAACCCGGTGCTTAAACGCCTCTATTTGGAAGCTCCTCTTCTTCTGAGCACTCATGTTGTTAAATCAAACTAATCCCGAGCCTTCACAATAAAATCAAACCAATCTTGAACCTGAATTTAGACACCGAAGTGCGTCCAGGTACTTAATTCAAACAAGATCCTCAGAATTCAGTGATCAAAACAGGCGGAAAACCCTAGTGTCGCTGGATGCTATAGAATTGTGACTTTTGCTTCAGAGACTTTAGGATGATGAGCGAATTTGCATACTAGGGTTTTTCAGTCAATAAGAAAACCAAAACAGACGAACCGAATAAGAAAAAGCGGGGAAGACGAAGACAGAAAAGAAAAACCACGAAGCTAACCTCCCCTGGACTTGAAAGCGCTGGGGGTTACCTGTTATCACTCCTAGTATTTTTTTTATTTTTTTTCCTTTCATTTTTTGCCAGAATAATTTTTTTCATTTCATTTGCCTTTTAGTAAAAAAATTATTATGGGGTGAAAATAAATTAGACCCCTATTAAGTAGCCTACAGTTTAATCTGATTAGGGTCTGACCTATTTATTTATTAAAAAGGTTAGATAAAGACTTATTTAAAAGCTTAATGTGTAAATAAGTCAGACATATTTTGTTAAGACCTGGTGTATGTTCACAAAAAAAATATAATTTTATTTATATTATATATGTATATACACACAATATTTAATTTAGATTTTTTTATGCTCATGTTTATATATTTTTCATTTTTATATTTTTAATTTAAAGTTATAATAGGTAATTACTATATTAACCAGTGGTATTGATTTTTAATTATTTTCTATTTAACATCTTCTACTCAAAGACTCTGCCAGTCAAACCTAATCGTCATCTTATCACCCTCTCCAGCATTCTTGTTCATGCTCGTTGTTCCTCTGGGATTCTGTTGCTTTCCTTCATGCAACACATAAAAACTAATCAACAACGCTTCAGGTATCTTCTTTTTCACTCAAATATCTCTCGCTACTTCAACCATTATGCTAGTTGTTCAACATTGTTCAGTTGTAACTTTTGGAAACTAATGACCACTCTGTACATATTTTATTAATAAAATTCATTTTCAACTCATAAAAAAGCATACAAAATTTCAAAAGTGGTACCCTTGGTGGACATATGTGTATAGCGTCTACATCAAATTCGTCTAAAAATTCATCAAATTCGCGGCATAAATAATTAAAAAAATGATCTTTTTATCATTTTGGTTTTTTAAATTATTTAACCCTAAGGGCAAAATTGAATGAAAGCAAATGCATCATTTTGGTTTATTTTATTTGAATGATTTAGGATTTAGGAGTTGTCTTTTTCAAGGTTCTACTATAATAGTATTTGATCTTTCCTTCTTCTTCTTCTTCTGTTTCGATGATTTTATAAGACAAACCCATTGGAACACTTTTTTACATAGGTGTTGTCTTTTAGGAGTTGTCTTTTCAAGGTTCTATTATAATGATTTATGTCAATATTAATCAAGAGATAAGCGTCCAGTCATGTAAATTAAAATGACTTCTACCTTATATAGTCTATAGTTATTTTGGTTTGTTATATTTTTATATAGAACAAGTCCATTTAATAGATAGCCGCAACAACAATACTAGTGAATCTGCTCCTCCTCAACCTTAAGTACCTCAAACTAAACAAGTTAGTAGGCATGTGGCAACTCCTTCAAATGATGTAATGAACATTAACAATAATGCATCTGTACTAGTAGTAATTGGGGGCAAAGGAGATTTTATTATCATAAAAAAGCGGCAAAAAACTTCAATGGTATAGAATTTTTTTGAAGAAGTTCAACTTGTTAATGGTGTCAAGAAAGAAATGTGTTTGTACTATAAACAAAGCTAGCTACTAGTGGAAGGGGAGCTAGCACTAGTCATCTTAAGGGGCATTTGGTGGGTTGCTTTAAATATAGGTTGTTTGTCTCTCGATAAAATAAGTAAAACACCATACAATTTTCACCAAGTGAATCAAAAATTAATCCTTTTATTGTTCCTGGCATTAAGTACTCTAATGAAAAGATGAGAGAAATCTTAGCTACTTCTATTATGGTATATGAGCATCCTTTTAGCATGTTGGAAGATGATGTTTTGATGTGGGCCTTTGAATATGCAAATCTGGATTTTAGAAAAGTCACTCGTAGGACTATTAGAAGTGATTGTCTCAAATTGTATAAAGATGAAAAGAATACTTTAAAAAAATATTGAAAAAGTGAGCAAGGTAAGCATTTCAAAAGACATGTGGAAGTAGTTGAATATATGATTGTTACTGGCTATTTTGTTGATGATATGTGGAATCTTCAGAAGAGAGTTTTGAGTTTTGTTAAAGTATCTGCTCCTAGATGAGGATTAGATATAGCAAATACAATTTTCAAGTGTCTGAGATCATGGGGTATTGAGAACAAAATATTCTCGGTTTCTGTTGATAATGCTAGCTACAATGACACTTGCTTAAAAACTTTGAAAGAAAATTTGTCATTGAACAATAAGTTAGTACTTGGTGGGCAACTATTTCATGTTAGATATTGCACACATATCCTAATTTTTTGGTGCAAGATGGCCTTAGCACTATTAAAGATGTCATTCACAAAATTCATGAAAGTGTCAAGTTTATAAATTGCCTCGGATGCAGGGCTAAAATCTTTTTGTAAATTTGTGGAGTTAAAGGATTTGAAAGAAAGGAAGTTTATTCTTATTGTCTTACAAAATGGAACTCTACATTCTTGATGTTGATGACTGGAATAAAATTTAAGCATGCATTTTCTGCTTATAATGAAAAAGAGCCCAATTATACTTATGCACCCAATCATGACCACTGGGAAAAGATTGAGAAGATTTGTCATCTCTTAGAAGTTTTTAATGATGTCACTCATGTCATCTCAGGTAGTGAATACCCTACTTTTAATATATATCTTGCTGAAGTTCATCTGGTGAAACAAGTGCTTGATAATGCAATGGAGCCACTTGACTTGTTCATGTATGAGATGACAAAACCTATAAAAGAAAATTTTGATAAATATTGAGGGGAGTGCAACTTGTTGATAGCTATTGCAACTATTTTGGATTACAGGATCAAATTCTTGGCTTTTGAGATAAGTTTCCCTTTAATATACAAATCAAGAAATGAGGCTATACGAAATGTGGAAAAAGTGAAAAATGCATTGGAGGAATTTTATCTTGAGTATGTGGAGTTGCATTCCTCATCTTATGCATCTGATGAAGTCAATATTGATAGCATTGTCTTAGCAGATACTAGTGCATAACAAAAAGATAAAGGAATGCAACGAATGTTGAACATGATTCGTCAAAGGCATTCAATTCGTCCTACAAAATCAAAGTTGGAAACTTATCTTACTGATGAACCTTATATTCCTTCTTCTAAATCTTCATATTTTTGTTCTTTAGAGTGGTGAAAGAACAATAGTTCAAATTTTAAAATTTTATCGAGAATGGCATTTGATATATAAGTTGTCATTAATCATTATCTCAACTTTGGCATCAGAATCCACATTTAGTACTGAGGGAAGGGTGATTGATGAATATCGTGCTAGATTGAATGAAGAATATGTTGAAGTTCTTTTATGTGGCGGGGACTGGTTTCATCACAAATATGGGTTGAAAGGAAAATTGAAGGTATGAATATTATATTGTATACTTATTTATTTTTATATTTGCTGCATGTTGGTTAGACTTGTGCTCGGACTAGTTATTTATGTTAAATTAATTCTTTTATTGTGTGTGAGCCATTTGAATAGGAGGAGATTATACTAAAGCCTTGGTTTTGATGTTATTATGTTGTTTAATTATTTTTTATACACAATTTTCATTATGGTGATATTATATTTTTTAAGATATTTTTATATATTGCATCATGGATGTAGACTCAGGCTTCTGATTCTCATTACAGTGTAAGTAGGCCTATAAAAATACTTCAGGGCTTGACTAGGCTGGCCGCTAGCCTGAGACTAAAAAAAAAAAAAAAAACCTGCATTTAGGATCACGCTTCAAATTCTCATTATAGGCTTAAGCCTATTTAGCCCAAAGCTGGCATGGCCTTAGCTATTTCCATGCTTAGATCCAGTTGATAAAGAGTTGGCTCATAGCCCATAAGATCGTGAGTTCAAATCTGTTCTGATTTGAAGGTCTTGTTGGTGGATGATCTATAAGTATTTCTATAAACACTTTATAATCTGTTTGGTAAAAGGGATTTAGAAGAGAGCGGGGCAGAAGGAAAGTTTTTGTGAGTTGGATTTTAAGGGTTTTAGGTTTTTAATTGATTTTTATTTACTATTTTATATACATTTTCTCTGTATTTGATTCACAAGCATGTTTTGGTACAGCGTTTAAGGGCACAAATCAAGCATTTGACTATTCAGACTGGACTTTTAGGAGTTTTTTTTTATTACATGTTTGGTAGATAAGTTAGTCCAATAGAGCTTTTATGATAAAAGTAGCTTATTTGAAAAGCTTATAGGGGCTTTTCAATTCGTGTTAAGTTCTTATGGTTGGTCACTCTGCATTTATGTCCGTTAATTATTTGGCAACCACACTTGTTTGGCTTGAGCCTCTGCATCAATTCTGAAGTAGAGCATTGATAATCTAGCAGGATCTTTGTCTGTGTTTGTTCAAGCTAAATAACACTTGTCTACAGTCTTGATGCTTGGCCTTTTTAAATAACACTTGTCTATTCATACTTTTGTAATTTTTTTTCCTGAGCATGGTTCATATGCATCACATATTTTTCTCAGAAAATAAAGCGTTAATCTCATGGCTATGTGTTAGTTGTGGATTGCAAATGATGTTTCTTTTTTTTTTTTAACTCTAAATAAGACTTATGTGGATGTTATGTTTTTCCCTTCAAATGCATTTTATGCAACTGATTCAATTTGGTCAGACATATGCACTTATGCACATTTTTGCTATAGAATTATGGACAAAACAGTATGGGATAATGTCTCAACTGAGGTCTTTATCAACGCTTGCATTGACCAAATTTACAAAAAAGAACGCAATGATCTATCGTTTACAAAGACTAGTTGGGCAAACATTGTGACAACTTTCAACTTTCAAGTCTAATGTATGAAGCTTCTGATGGATAAGACTAGTCGGGAAATGTTTGTTTCAGTAAAAGGAAACAAGGAGTACTTGCTAGATTGGTTGCACTTTATAGCCACCAAATACAAGTCCACATGGCTTGAAATCTTACAAAGAATATGCAAATATAGCTACCAAACACAAGTCCACATGGTTTGTGCAACAATGAACTTTCATAATTTTATTAAGAGAAATTCTCAAACACATGTTAATTTTATGGAAGCTGAAAATGAGAATATAGGTCATATAGATAATATTAGTGTAGATGAAGAGCCTTCTTCGACTAATGATGTTGTGTCATCTTCAACACAAATGAATCAGATTCGTGACACAATTAGAGACCAAATTGTATGAGACTTGTGATCCAGTTACTTATCAAATTATGTATTTTAGCATTGCTAAATTTTCTAAGTTAGCATTTTTCAAGTTTTGGTAATTTTCATTTTCATTTTTTTTATAATTATCTCAAAAGCCACTTATTTCACAAAAGTTATTTATGTTATCGTTAATCCAAAGAGAAATCATACTTCATAATCTGACTTTCACTCAATTTTACTTTTCTATAAGTCAAATTGTAAATAGGTTATTTTTCCCACCATTGCTATCCCAAACACAATAATCAATAGGAGATGCGAGAACAGTAGGATAGAGAGAGAGATTTAGCGACCATCTTCAACAGTAATGGACAGCTATCATTCCTCTCTCATTCTCTTCGCCCCAAAACTATCACCTTCGCTCCTCTGCCTCTCTCCACCCCCAAAACCTCCCCTAACTTTGTTGCAACCGAGTCATTGGTGATTTCCACCAAGTCAAGAGACTAACCGCCGACTCATCATTCCCACTGAGGATGGTCTCGTAGAGACAAGACATATGAGAAAAGGCAGGAGAACTAGTGGAGAACAAGATCATCAAGTGGAGATATCACACAAATATGAGGATAAATTGGTCAGGAACCACCCCCCCCCCCAAACCCCCAATTTGGAGTGGAGCAAGGGGATTGGTGGAGGGCTGAGTTTAGCTCTCCTCCTCTCCAAAATTTTAAACCAAACAAAGGGAGAGATGCATCAATTCTTCCATCCCTACCACTCAAACCAAGCACAAACTAATTGAGTCGTTGACTTAATTTAGAATTTCAAAATATAGATAAAATAATTTTAATATCATCTCCTTCCTCTCTCCTCTCTCTTCTAAAAAAAGGAGTGAAATTTTCACTCTACTACCAAAATTCACCAATGATTCAAAGAACTAAAGATGATTAAATTGGGGAAAAAAGCATTCGTGGTTCTCAATTCAAGAGCAAATCATAGAGAGATCAGAAAGAAAGCCATGATTTCATGTTTGGGATTTTAAGGTATTAGCCATTCATCAAAGTCCTACCCTTTGATTCCCCCCCCCCCCCCCCAAAAAAAAAAAAAAAAAAAAAAAAAAAAAAAAAAAAAAACATTTTTACTTATCTTCAATGTCATTTGGTTGATAGGTGGGAGAGATTTTGATGGGGTTGAAGGTTAGGAAGGTGATGAGCTGAAGTTGGTGGAGGAGATTAGGGAGGACTAATATCTAGAAAGAATTAATATTTTTTTGGGGACTTTAAGTGAAAAGTAAACTCCAGCTGCATAAAAGATAGAAGAAGGTTTTCACCACTTACACTAGTCTAAATCCATTACGTGGAAGATGTTTCACTTATTTAAAGGACTATTTGGGATAACATCAAAAACTGAAATAAATCTATCGATGTGAAAACTTGTTTTTTTTTTTGGTTTTGTTTGACAAAGCTTCAATATGTAATGGGTTTCAAAATCGAAGCCACTTTTTTTGTGAAGTCACTCCTCAAAGCTTCAAGGTCTAAAGCCACATGTCACCGTTATCCCAAACACAAATCATATCAGGAAAAAAGTCCAATAGAAAAGAACTTATCAGGAAAAGTCCATCGAAAGAAAAAACCACTTCTAACACCACTATCTCAAATGGACTCTAAATTTTCTCCTTTTTAACTTTTAAGTCGGAGCAAGGGTAGGAAAGAGCGTTAAATACTCATTTCGGTCCTAAATATGAAGCAATTTAATTTTTTTTTTGAAGAGATTAAGAAAACTATTAAATTACTTTAATATTATCATTTTTCTCCAAACTATTTTTCCTAATTGATAGACTAATATATAATTTAAGGATACACAATATATTATATGATTAAGTAATTTATTTAACTTCCTTAATCTCTTTTAAAAAAATTAATTCTATTTTACATTTAGAAGCCGAGGCTGGGAAGTATATAGCATTAAAAAGGTGCTGTATTTGCAGCAATTGTTTGGGAGCATTTTCTTAAATTAATGTTGTGTTTTATGAAACAAAACTACTAAAATTCAACTAAATGATGCCACGTACGTTTGATTTTAAAGGGGAAAATCCTCTTAAGGGACCATTTTGGCAAAAAAAATCCAAAAAAGCCTAAAAATCTGACAATTCCGAAAGCCCCTTGGTCCTTTTCTCGGATAAATTCATTAAAAATTTACAACTAAATCGGTCCTCATTTACAACAATTTTTTTACTCATTTACAACTAAATCATCTCATTTACAACAATTTTTTTACAACTAAATCGATCTAATTTACAACAATATCGGTCATGGTTAACAACTATATCAGTCTCATTTACAACTCACCAAAATTCTGACAAACCCAAAAAGGACCAAGGGACCTTTCTGGGATGATCAAATTCTTAGGTCCTTTTTTGAGTTTTTTTTGCCAAAAAGGTCCCTTAAGAGGATTTTCCCATTTTAAAGAGGTTTGTGAGATTTGTACAAAGTGGTTCTTTTCACGATGGATGGCAGATCTATTCGAAAACGATAGTTCAGAGTGAGCCAATGCAAGCAGCTTTTTTTTTTTTTTTTTTTTTTTTGTTAATAATGCAAGCAGCTTTTAGTCCCGACTCTCAATCCCTCTGGCATTATCGTGAGACCCGCAAATCTATTCAACTGGGCCGCCTTTTATTCTCATGGGCCTTCGTTCTCAAAGCGGTCTGGTTTTATACATTGAATGTAGGAGAAAAATTGAGTTTCATGACCCAAAAAGAATGTTGTGTTTTAGGTACGTCTTGATAGATTCCAAAAGAAGCAAGGTTTTTGTGCTTTGTGCAAGTTTTATTACAAAAACAAGATTGTGTCTCAAGTTTCTCCCAAACAGCGAGACATGGCCTCAATTGTGAAATCCACAAGCACTCATGAAAGTTGAAACTGGTTCCTTCTGAACAGTCCAAAGGAGTAATGACCTTTGTTACTTGTGCTTTCCATCATCATTTGCCCTTATGCCTGAAATAGTTTTATTTTTCTCCTTGCCACCTGAAAACTCAGAAGTGGGATACCCAAGTAAAGTTGGTCTGGTCAAATCATTAAAACCATGATGAGTCCTTGAAGGTCCACACAAAAGCACAGAATGATGACCTGTTATCGAAGGTTTTGTTCTGCAAGAGATGGGTATGCCATCCCCATATGCTCTTGAAAGAACACTTTTACAGTTAAAAAGCTTCATATCAGCCACACGATCTGAATATATTTTAAACCCACAGAATGAGATGGAAGAAGAGGAAAGTTGCATTTTTTATATTGGAGTAGGACAACCTTTTCGGCGGAAAAGAAGACACCCTTTTTTTTCCTGGGAAGAAAATCAACGGAGAAAACCATATTAGAAAGTGGTAGAAACTGTACAGAAGACACTAATGAAGCAAATGGGGCAGAAAGAAAGAGAGTACGGCAATGGATTTATCAATTTAGTGTTGGCTGCTGAGATGATGAAGGATTAATGTTACCTAATTAATGTTCTTTTTAAAACAATGATGATATATTATGAGGGAATGCACACCTTACAGCTACTAAACTAATATTCAATGCGAGCATGAGCCTGTTCTTTTATACGATTAGTCTATGGAATATAGGAGCTTTGGACTATAAAACCAGGTCCATATTCTTTAATCTTCACTGCTCATACTTAGCCAATAACAGGTCATTGGAACTTCTTATATATATACATATATAGGATCCTGATTGGTTGAAACAGGTCAAAGTTGCATTATATTATTATATGCTATAAGCAAAACGCACACAAGTACAATATTAGTCTAACAAAATAGTCTATTGTTCCCAAAAGGGGCTACATCACAGCCAAAGACACAATGTGGTCTCTTTCATATTTCCTATATTTCCTTTGAGCTTTTGAAAGCTATGCTCTTGAGTTTTAGAGAGCGGGACGGTTCAGTGCATAAAATGAAATGGAATGACGAGAAAGAGATTAATTTTTAAATAACATCAAGAGACAGTAAATTGTTGACCAAAGTTTGTGGGGGTCCTAGGGTCCAAAGAAAGGAGCACAAGAAGTACAAGTGGATTAGGTGAGCAGTTCCCTGTTGTCTGGGACTTGTAACTTCCACAGTTTTTTTTTTTTTTTTTTTTAAGCCCCAACAATTTCCACAGTTTTTAGGCACTGTGCACTAAGTATGTATATCCAACTATTGAATGAAGAGTAAAGAAAAAGAGATGTAATGAGTGGTAGAGATTAAAGAGAGTTGGAGAGGAATTGGGCCTGGTTGAGCCCAGTGGGCCAGGAAGGTATGATGGATGTGAGACATTTTGGAAAGGGAGGAGGAGGGAGGGGGAGAATGTTTTTGAGATGTGTGGCGGTGACAATGATATCATATCATGACTTTTAATTAATAAATGCAATTATTGGTTATCATTGGCAGCATCACAGGCAAAAAGTGATTCACTTCCCTATCCCACCTCAACTCCTCTTTAATAACCCCATAACATACCATTCAGCTTTCAGCCAACAGAGTAAACCAAAAAAAAAAAAAAAAAAAAAAAAAAAAAACCTTTCAGCCTCCCGCCTTATAATTAATATACTTCCTTTCGGTTTTTATTATAATGAACTAACTAATAAGTGTATTTAATTTTTTTATAAGACATTTATTTATTTTTAAAGAGCATTAAATATTTTTGTCTTATATATACCTATAATTAGAAGGATAATAGGTGAGAGTAATAATTAATACTCTCTTTGGTCTTTATTATAAGGCACTAACTAACGATTCCCACAAACAGATAAAAAAAGTTAAATTCAATAAAGTTATCCTAAAATTTAAGTAACTTTCAATATTACCCCTACTAATTGCACTAAACTCTAATATCATATTAATTATTACTCTCACTGACTACCCTTATTAATTATGGGAAGATATAAAAAAATAATCAAGGCGCTTTGAAAACAAGCAGCCTTATAAAAAAGACCAAATACACTTACTAGTTGGTTCCTTATAATCAGGATCAAAGGAAGTATGATATTAGAGTTTGGTACAATTAACTAAAAGAATATTGAAATTAATTGAATTTTATGACAACTTTAATGACTTTAACCATTTTTTATTAGTTTGTGAGAATTATTATTTGATATCTTATAATAAAAACTCGAGGGAGTATATATGTAAACATGGCACATAAAGCAATGGAAATAGGGAAGGATAATTGGAGGTTTTCAATTTTTCCTATATATTTTGGAACCTCAGAGTCCATGCAAGCTTTACATTTTATTACCATTTATCATAAATATAAGATCTAGTTAATATTTTTATAGACATTAAGGAAGTTAAATAAATTATTTTAAAGTATTTATATTTATCATTTTTTTTCAAACCAATTAGTCGACTTATATATTGGCATATAATTTAACGGTACGAAATATATACTATAACTAAATAATCTATTTAACTTCTTTAACCTCTCTAAAAATAATCGACTGGATCTTATATTTAGAATCTGAAGGAGAGTATATGTTTTTAAATTGAGTTTTGACCCTTTTCATCTCTAAATCATTTTGGGGGCAATGATAGGCTCTCACTCTCCTTTTAGCAAAGTTATTAAACTCGAATCGAACACTAAACTGGTGTGGGTGGTGGGTTAATGGTTAGAAGGTCGATCAAAGTTAAATCGAGCTAACTCAGGGTTAGACCAATGAGGAAGTAAACTTAAACGATAATATTTTTTGAAATAGTTTTAAAATTTGATAATTTTTTAGGATCAAACAATAACATTCTTGTGTGATTCTTTTTGCATCAGAAAGTATATATCCCAAGCTTTCCATAGAGTCTTAATTTGTAATGTTTGAAAATATGTAGAATTAGATATAAATTTTTAAAATCATGAAATCATAAATAAATATTGAACTAGTTAAGCCGGCCGAACCAAACCGATTAAATAACGATTTGATGGTTTCGTGGTCAAACTGACCCATCCGATCCGATTTTAATAGCATGACTTTTTAGGCATGTGCACGCGCATGAAAATTGGGTTAGGCTTTTTCTGAATTATGCAGGAACATTAACATTTAGCATCATATATAAATAGAAACAGGAAGAACTTGATTAAACACTATATTTAGTCCTTAACATCTAAGCTAGATGACTAGTTTATAGGAATTTAAAAAAATCGTTAAAACTACTTTCCTAAAATACCTTATTTAACCATCGCTTGCATTGAAATAAATCATTTGATAGAAGCACCCCAACAATGCTATATGCATTTAATAAGAATAGTTTAAGGAAAAAGTTATAAATTTGAAAGATAAAATATTTTAATACCTTATATTTAGAATCAAAATACAATCCGTAACTAGTATATTTATGACATGTTAGAGTAGCTATCCTCTTGATTGGTGTGTGCAGTGTATGTGGGGTTTCCTAGTGTGCGAAATGGTAGGTTTTCTCATCTTAATGGCTGTCCATGTGTTTATGATCATTTATGTAAAGACACCTTACATTCCCATTTCAACTATTGGGTCCCCCAATAAAGATCGTATGTAACCTTATGGTTACACCGTAGTGCTTTTACATTTTTAAGTGTGGTTTAAGATATACAAGGTAAGTTTATGGAAAAAAAAATTATTTGGACTTTCGTGAACCATTTTTTTTAAAAAAATCAACCCAAACGTGCTATTATCACATAACTAATGGATAAATAAATACTATATTAGTTTTATTTATAAGTCATTTTCAATTAAATCTTACCACTCCTATTTATAAGTCTCTTTTAGCCAAATCACATATACCAGGAGAGGTAATTAGCTCAATGATTATGAGGTAAATTTTCAACTTTACCTTCATTTGTGATTGGTTACCTTCAACTTTTTCTTCTCTCTCTTATTTTTATTAGTTTAATATTGGATAAATTTTTATTTGGTCGAAGAGACTTTTTTTTGGTCAAAAGAGACTTATAAATAGGACCAGAGCGGTGGTACGTCTTATAGTTAACTTATGAATGATCATTTGTTAACTATTTCTTCTCTTTCTATCTTTAAAATTTATTGTCTTAAGTATAATTAATATGAGTAAAAATGTCACTCATTTACTACTTTAAAACTGGACTTATAAATATAACTAAATTTTTTAATAAAAAAACTTATAAACAAAATAAGAGTGATAAAGAATTTCTCAAAATCACATCTCATCAAATTACCCTTTGAAAAGTTGAAATTATGCCCGAGTCTTTAAAAAAGTCACTCCAGAATTTAAATACACCACCCATGCTTTACAAAAAATCATTGAACTTGACTGGACCATCAACAACAACATAAAACTTGAATTTTGGATACAAATAAAATAATTTATATTTTTGGTTTATAAATTTAAATCCTAAAAATAACCTTTTTAAAATCCATTTATTCTTCCTAGATCTTATTTGGTAAGAGCATTCTGCACCAAGTTGTCTTTTTTCTTTTTCTTTTTTTACTTGTGATGAGAGTTTTGCGTGACATTCACGATTATTATTTTTGCATACGAACAATATGTGAAATGCCTTGGAAAAGGAAAAAAAAAAAAAAAAAAAAAATCATTTTTCCTCTTTTTAAGGAGCTTGGTTTCCTACTTTTACTTCATCAAAATCAAAACAAAGTTTTTCTTTCTTTAATTTATTTTTTTCTTAAAAAATGTGAATAAAGGAACTGCAGGAGCATGTGACGCCTGATCAAACCCTTACAGAGACAAATATTTAATTAAAAGAAATAAAATAAAGTTTTTACGGCTTCTTAGCTGTACACTTCGCCCTCCTTCCAAAAGAAATCTACGAAAGTTACCATTAATCTTCCAAAATTAGAAGAATTACATTCAATGCCCACGCCCTTTCAAATTTTACTACAACAAGAAGGCTCAAGATTCAAACTTTCCAAGAATATTTTTATTAAATTCAAAAATTCAAAGAAAAAAAAACGTATAATTTCTTAAATTTCTTGAAATAAGGAAAAAAATTTACAATTTAAATTCTAATCAATGATAATTTTTTTTTATTACGGTTATATTTCAAAGTTGTTATTTTTTGCTTATATCTCAAAATCGATATTTGAAATAAACTTGGTAAAGATACACCAATGTCCAACCATTTTTATTATATTATAATTTACTAATTGTCAATTCTCATAGATTAATAAAATACGCTTAAAAATATTAAAGTTGTCCTAAAATTTAAGTGATTTTCAAGACTACCTTTACCTATTATCACTCTGATCCTATTTCTAAGTCAATTTTGACCAAAATTTTGATCCTTATTATAACTTTAGCTTTAGAGTAATAAATGCCTTTTAAAAAAAAAACATTTTTGCCCCTATTAATTGTAATAGACAAAGAAGTTTATTCATATTGACTTTTAGAGTCAATCACATATAAGGGCAAAATTGGAAATTTAGCTCATAATTAATGAGTTGACTAACTCTTCCTAATATTTGAAAGTTAGTTAATTTGACTTATAAATAAGATCAGAGTAGTATAATATATTCAAATATCATACTCTCTCCTTCTACCTTTATTAAATATGGGAAGACATGAAAATAAATAAATTAAATGTTCATTAGAAACTTGTAATTACCTTATAAAAAGGATCAAGAATATTTGTTAGTTGATGTTTTAAACTCCATTTGGTTCTTATTATAATTTATAACTAATAATAAGTGTATGTTGATCATTTTTATAAGACACTTGTTTGTTTATAAAGAGCATTAAATATTATTTTCAATGTATGCTTATAATTAATAAAGGTTAGTGAATGAGAGTAATAATTAATATGATATTAAAGTTTAGTGCAATTAATATAGGTAACATTAAAAATTATTTAAATTTTAAGATAAATTTAATAAATTTAACTGTTTTTATTGATTTGTAAAAATTATTAATTGGTATATAAAATTAGAGGGAGTAATAAAGATTAGATAGAAATATTATAAAATTTTCATGACTTCTTAATAATGATACGTGAATGAGCCACAATTAAGAGCTATAATTGATATCATATGATATATTTCTGAAATTATTTTCCTTAACTGGCATATTTTACTTAACCGGATTTTCCTGATAAATTTTATTAGAAAAATTTCCCTGAAGGCGGTCACTGTCACTATCAATCCTGTTATTTTTTACCCGGTTTTTTTACTCTGTTTTGGAGTTCTCGCATGCAAAATACAGCGCAACGTCACCCATAAAAGGCATGTAAAAATGATAAACAAAACACAATATTTCCAAAGGCACAAACCCCATACACTTTCTTTGTAAATTGGATTCCCTGGGAACGACCCAGCTAAAAAAGCTTCTCTTTTTTTTTCTTATTTTAATTTTTTTTCTGGTACGAAAACTCCCCAGCCTTTGATAGGGAACTACTGGTAATTTACAACCACAGTTAAAAACAGCTTTCCCTATATAATCAAACCTCCCACCACTCTCTCCTTCCTCATTCTTCTTCTCTCCACTTCCTTTGACCACGGTCTCTCTCTCTCTCTCTCTCTCTCTGTGGCAAAGGAAAGGAAGTGATCGATAGAGTTGTGTCTGGTTGATTGAACCCCAAATGACTGCGGCACTTCTTCACCAGAGAGAACAGATTTATTTGCCCGGATCTTCTTCCTCGTGGCATTGTCCTATGCATTAGTCTGAAATCTCTTTTTTGAGTCTAAATCACTAACCCAGCCTTTCTTACTTTGGAGGACTGTGTTTTTTGTGGTGTGGTAATAATGGCGGAAGTTGCAAAGCCCAAAGCAGTGGCTGAGGCAAAGAAGAAGAAGGCCATTCTCTTTTGCAAATAAGCATGACTGGTTGCTCATGATCTCTGGGAGCTTGGGAGCTATCGTTCATGGCTCCTCCATGCCTGTTTTCTTTCTTCTTTTCGGTGAAATGGTTAATGGGTTTGGCAAGAACCAGATGGATTTGAAGAAAATGACTGAAGAAGTATCAAAGGTCCTAGTCCCGCTTCTCTCATTGAAAATTCTCAAGTTTCAATCTTTTCTCTCTCTTTATACTGCAAAATTTTATCTTAGATCTGAGATCTAACACCTCTTGTTTCTTCTGCTGATCTTCATTGCAGTATGCTCTGTATTTTGTGTACCTGGGTCTTGTCGTTTGCATTTCATCGTATGCGGGTACGACATTTCTGTTTCATTTTCCCGCCTTAATTCATTCGTTTCTCCTTATAGATTTTGCTTGTCGTGACCCATGAAGAAGATCTGTCACACTTATTGGTCCATACTTTTTAGCCTATATGACGAGTGGAGCCAGTTCATATGAGAAGAGTGAGTGAGAGAGCCTACGTGTTTCATTAGCATCACCAACGTCCTTTTCCCCTCTTCTACTCCCTAATCTCAAAACTTTAATCTTCTTGCTTAATATTTCAATGGTGTCCCTCTCAAGTATCAACCTCAAGTAGTTGATTAATTATGATACACATTTTAAAAAAACAGCCTTTTTTTAATCTGCGTGTAATTTTTTTTTTTTCCCTATTCCCATAAACCAGAAATTGCTTGTTGGATGTATACTGGGGAGAGGCAAGTGAGCACGTTGAGGAAGAAATATTTGGAGGCAGTGCTTAAACAGGACGTTGGGTTCTTCGACACAGACGCTAGAACAGGGGATATTGTTTTTAGCGTCTCCACTGATACTCTGCTTGTTCAAGATGCCATAAGCGAGAAGGTTCGCTGTGAATTTGAACTTCCTCTGTTTGATGGTTCAATTTTTTTTTTTTTTTAAAAAAAATCTCTTAGTGAAGTTTTTATTGTGGGGGTATTTGTGCAGGTAGGGAACTTCATACACTATCTCTCAACTTTTCTGGCGGGTTTAGTGGTCGGTTTTGTGTCTGCATGGAGGTTGGCGCTTCTGAGTGTGGCGGTGATTCCGGGCATTGCTTTTGCCGGCGGCTTGTACGCTTATACACTCACAGGTCTCACCTCAAAGAGTCGTCAATCCTATGCCAACGCCGGCATAATCGCCGAGCAGGTGATGAGCTTGATCTAGAGAACTTTTTTCTTTCTGTGACAATTATTTTCTTCTGGGGTTGAGGAAAAAGTTTTCTCTTTCCTCCTTTTTGGGTTTTGAGGGATAGATATATTCTGAGTGCAGTGAGCGCATGCTCTCCTTCCACATGAATTTTCACCCTGTGTTGAATTTTAGACGAAATGATGTTTTATCATGTGGAAGCATCCGCCAAAAAAGCTTCTGGCTTTCAACTTTCTCAATAAAATATCAGAAACCATCATAACTTTCTTCTGTTGGTGCTGTACCATGTCAACCAGCTACAGAATCTGAACTTAAAACAACACAACAAATCCTTTACTTTTAAAGCTTGTCCATAATGTGCTTTCCATGACCATGACAGAAAAAAAATTGGTCCCATTTGGGGAAGGAAAAAGTTAGGGAATCGGGCTTAAGGGACTTGTTCTGTTTATTGGGATGCTAATTACTAATTAATCTCTATTTTCTGCAAAAATCATTCAGGCAATTGCTCAAGTTCGAACTGTTTACTCATACGTTGGTGAGAGCAAGGCCCTTAATTCGTATTCTGATGCAATACAAACCACACTGAAGCTTGGATATAAGGCTGGAATGGCCAAAGGTTTGGGTTTAGGGTGCACATATGGGATAGCATGTATGTCCTGGGCTTTAGTCTTTTGGTATGCCGGCGTCTTTATCAGGAACGGACAGACCGACGGCGGCAAGGCTTTTACCGCCATTTTCTCCGCCATTGTCGGTGGCATGTAAGACCCCTATTTCACAACTTTAATAATGGTTCTATAATTCTATTGACTCATGTTCTAACCAAGTCTTTGCTTTTCTTTACAGGAGTTTGGGGCAGTCGTTTTCAAATTTAGGGGCTTTTAGTAAAGGTAAAGCTGCTGGATACAAGTTGATGGAGATCATAAAGCAGAGACCTTCCATAGTAGAAGACGCTTCAAATGGAAAGTGCTTGCCTGAGGTTCATGGCAATATTGAATTTAAAGATGTCACTTTCAGCTATCCGTCTCGGCCTGATGTTATTATCTTAAGCAAATTCTCAATCTTTTTTCCTGCTGGGAAAACAGTGGCCGTTGTTGGCGGAAGTGGGTCAGGAAAGAGTACCGTGGTTTCACTGATAGAGAGGTTCTATGATCCTAATGAAGGTAACTAAACATGCTTTGCTATAGCTCTTCACAAAATTCCCAAGCTTTTTGCTTGTTTATTTATCTGACACTTGCTTCTTTGATTGGCCAAACAGGGCTGGTTTTACTGGATAATGTAGACATTAAGACCCTAGAGTTGAAATGGTTACGTAGTCAAATTGGGCTGGTGAATCAAGAACCTGCACTGTTCGCAACCAGCATTCTTGAGAATATACTTTATGGGAAACCTGATGCAACCATGGCTGAAGTAGAAGCTGCTGCTTCTGCTGCAAATGCCCATAGCTTCATTACCTTGCTTCCAAATGGCTATAACACTCAGGTTGATACAAAAGCAAAACTCTTTTACCATATCCAACTTCTGAATTCAGAATTCTTTCTCAAAATGTTTGTGTGTTATTATGACAGGTGGGAGAGAGAGGAGTTCAATTGTCAGGTGGTCAAAAACAGAGGATTGCAATAGCCAGAGCAATGTTGAAGAATCCAAAGATTCTTCTTTTAGATGAAGCAACTAGTGCTCTTGATGCAGGTTCCGAAAGTATCGTGCAAGAAGCACTTGACCGGCTTATGGTGGGACGAACAACCGTGGTTGTCGCCCACCGTCTTTGCACCATAAGAAACGTGGACTCCATTGCCGTTATACAACAAGGACAAGTAGTTGAGACAGGGACGCATGAAGAGCTGATTTCCAAGGCAGGGACCTATGCGTCACTGATTAGATTCCAAGAAATGGTGGGAAACAGAGACTTGTCCAACCCGTCAACTCGCCGGACTCGGTCATCCCGGCTGAGCCACTCGCTTTCGACCAAGTCTTTGAGCCTCCGGTCTGGGAGCTTGAGGAATCTGAGCTACCAGTACAGTACCGGAGCAGATGGTCGGATTGAGATGGTATCAAATGCGGAAACGGACAAGAAAAATCCTGCTCCTCAGGGTTATTTCTTCCGATTGCTCAAGTTAAATGCCCCAGAATGGCCTTACTCGATCATGGGAGCTGTAGGCTCTGTTCTCTCTGGGTTCATTGGCCCAACATTTGCCATTGTAATGAGCAACATGATCGAGGTTTTTTACTATAAGAATTACACATCCATGGAGAAAAAGACTAAAGAGTTTGTTTTCATATACATTGGAGCTGGTCTTTATGCTGTGGGTGCCTATTTGATACAACATTACTTCTTCAGTATCATGGGTGAAAATCTCACCACAAGGGTTCGAAGAATGATGCTTGCCGGTATTAGTTTAATATATTTAACTATGTTACTGCAATATTTTTTTGCTCAAGAACTATCTTACTGCAATATGTTGCTGTGTGGTTCTGGTTCTAATATTTGTTCGTAAATGTGTGGTATGCAGCAATATTGAGGAATGAAGTTGGGTGGTTCGATGAGGAGGAGCATAATTCAAGCCTAGTTGCAGCTAAGCTTGCAACGGATGCTGCAGATGTGAAGTCTGCGATTGCTGAGAGGATCTCAGTGATTTTGCAGAACATGACGTCTCTGTTAACTTCATTTATAGTTGCTTTCATCGTGGAATGGAGGGTTTCTTTGCTCATTCTCGCTACCTTCCCTTACTTGTTCTAGCAAATTTTGCCCAGGTAAAAAAAAAAAAAAAACCTCATTCTTCTTCAGTTCAATCCCCTCTTGTCTTGTTTTGAAGTTATTATTTCTTTCTTGACTTTTTAGGTAACTCTGACACTTTCTCTGTTTAAGAGTTTTTTACCCGTGTCAGAATCGATTCTCTCGCCAAGTAATTCGTATCAGCTCGCTAATTTGTATCGGTTTATCGGGCAAACCTGATTCGACCTGATTGTTCTTTTTCTTTTTTTTCTTTTTTTCCTTCTGAAATGTTCCAAAACGGCAAAACCACGCTTTTTGGGACATTTTCAAAAAAAAAAAAAAAAGAACGAAAGAACTCAGGCAGCTCGCCCCACCCGACGGGTTGCCCGAGTCGACTTGGAATTGACCGAGTCGATATTCCCCTGAGCCAAACGCCAAACCACCGTACTGGTGTCCGGTTATCAGAATCTAACTTTACATGCGAGCTGGCATAAAACGACAAAAGCAAAGGCCACAAGGTCTCACCACAGTCGAACACTGCACGTGTTTGCTCCAGTCAAAGCATTAACTCTTGCACATTTATCTATTTTGGGTTTTTGGATACCCACTCTCTCCATCAATTCCCACGCTAGTGGGCTATTGCCACCGACTGTGCCCCCTAACAATCCATTTTGGTTTTTTTTTTTTTTTTTTTTTTTTCAAAAAATATAAATATATTTTTAAAGTTGTTGTATTATTTATACTTCATAGTAATTCTAGATTTTAGAATCTCTTGAGCAAAAAAAAAAAAAAAGATTTTAGAATCTGAAAAAATTCAGATGGTTAGCATATGTGTCAAAATTCACTATGGCTGAAGGCTCTATGGACCCACCATGCAAGGATGACGTTGATTGATCAAGAACCTAAATTTTCAATAATTGTTTGGTGACGTTATCCATTGCACTTATTCCCATCTAACACACTAGAAGCATTCCACGAATCTAATGGTTTAATTTGATCGACTGAAATTTGCAATGTTTGAATTGGACAGCAACTATCCCTGAAAGGGTTTGCCGGAGACATAGCGAAGGCCCATGCAAAGACGAGTATGATCGCCGGAGAAGGAGTGAGCAACATCAGAACAGTCGCGGCATTCAACGCTCAGAAAAAGATTTTATCCCTCTTCTGCAACGAGCTTCGTGTCCCACAGAGACGGAGCCTCCGTCGCAGCCAAACTTCCGGCCTCCTCTTCGGTCTCTCCCAGCTCTCTCTTTATGCCTCCGAAGCCCTCATTCTCTGGTACGGTGCCCACCTCGTCAGTAAAGGTGTCTCCACCTTCTCTAAGGTCATCAAAGTCTTTGTCGTCCTCGTCATCACGGCTAATTCAGTTGCAGAAACTGTAAGCCTCGCCCCGGAAATCATCCGTGGCGGTGAAGCTGTCGGCTCCGTCTTCTCAATCCTCGACCGCCAAACGAGGATCGACCCGGACGATCCCGACGCCGACCCAGTGGATTCAATCCGCGGAGAAATTGAACTCAGACACGTGGATTTCGCATACCCGTCACGACCCGACGTGATGGTGTTCAAAGATCTTAATCTCAGAATCCGCGCTGGGCAGAGCCAAGCACTTGTCGGAGCAAGTGGGTCCGGCAAGAGTTCAGTGATCGCATTGATCGAACGTTTCTACGATCCAATCGCAGGAAAAGTTATGATAGATGGAAAGGACATAAAAAGATTGAATCTCAAGTCACTGAGGCTCAAGATTGGGTTAGTGCAACAAGAACCAGCCCTGTTCGCGGCAAGCATATTGGACAACATAGCCTACGGCAAAGAGGGCGCGACGGAAGCAGAGGTAATAGAAGCGGCGCGTGCGGCCAACGTGCACGCATTTGTGAGTGGTTTACCGGAAGGTTACAAGACTCCGGTGGGGGAGAGAGGGGTTCAGCTATCAGGTGGACAGAAACAGAGGATCGCCATAGCCAGGGCAGTTCTGAAGGACCCGGGGATACTTTTATTGGATGAGGCGACGAGCGCGCTGGACGCAGAGTCAGAATGTGTGCTTCAAGAAGCATTGGAGAGGCTGATGAGGGGTCGGACCACCGTGCTCGTGGCTCATCGGTTGTCGACCATAAGAGGCGTTGATTGTATTGGGGTGGTGCAAGATGGGCGGATTGTGGAGCAGGGGAGCCATGGGGAGCTGTTGAGCCGACCGGAGGGTGCATATTCCCGACTGTCGCGTCTACAGCAGCATCGCATATGAAGATATACTTCGGATTTATTTTATGAAGACCTTAAGAATTATGTTTGGCTTGTTTAGTTGACCTCTCGCTCATTCTTGTTTCTTGGGTACATGTACATTATGTGGATTCGTACGATGATTTTCAATGGAGTCGCGAGTATTACATAACTAATCACATAGCAATGTTGAAAAATCATATCCATACATCCCGTCCATTTAAATACCTTCTGATAAAATAATTTGTTATTCATATTTTTAATAAATTATAAAAATGGAGTATCTTGTAATATATAGATGGTTAATTTTGAAATAGAATATGCTACTTGTTAACATGTACATGGAGTAACAAGCTATAAGCATGAAAAAAATGAGGAGTTGGAAGAAGTACTGATGTTGCTGGGAAGCTGAACCTCAATAATGCTTGGCCGTGCTGTAAGATGTATGAATGTTAGAGGTATTTCGTAATTGGCGCATGTGGGAATAGATAATTGTTGATGATACCGTCACTCGCACAACCAGAAGGTGTAATGAGAGGTACGTGGAGAGCGCAGGTGCGTAAAACCTTACTGAATGCTACTTTTACATGCAAGTGGGTAATGGAGGGAGTACTGCAATCATGTTGGGGCTTCTGCGGCCTCCTGGAAGGTGAAATACGAATCTGACTTCTGACTCTCTCAGGCTGTAGCTTACCCCATTTCTTCTTGTCGGCATAGTGTATACCAAGTCACTTTGAATTTAACTTCATCTTTACTTATGTTGAATTCTTCTAACAAATGTGCTTCCCAACATTTATGTGTGTTTTCGTTCTTACAAACGATATCACTTACCATATCAACGAATAGCTTATTGTTGTTGGTACTTCTTCATGCGTTTTTTTTTTTTTAAAAAATAATACAAGAGGAAAAACATTTTAAAATAACAAGAATCTACATAGGGGGATTCTCAGGTAGAAAAAGTCCTTTTAAGAATGGACAAAAAAGGCCACCTAAGACTGGAACTGGTCTTGATACAGACGGTCTTAAAAGTCTGCTTTAAAAAATCCGGTCTTAAAAGTCCTACTTGTAACTGTAACACCCCTACAAATGTAAATATTGTACTTGTAAATATTATGGAATTAATAAGAAGTTTTATTTTCAATTATTGGCATTATTAGTATTATTTTATCTCGTTTTGGTCGATTAATTGGTGTAATGATGAAAAAGAGTAGAAGCAAGGGCGAAACGGTAAAATCATGGACCTTATAATTTAAAATTTTGATTACCATGGGAAAAAGAGGAAAACCAGGTAATATGAGTCATACTCCGGCCAAAACGCGTCCTACGGGTTCCACAGGTGAATAACTAACAAAAAGGGGACCGATAAGGACTGATTAGGGGTTCCTTTGGGACTGAGCAGGTCAAGTGTGGGGCCATTCCACGAAGATTGGGAGTGTCACATGGGAGTGTATATTCAGGGAGGAAAAGTTTGGAAAATATAGAGAAAAGTATAAAGGGAACTACCCTGACGGTCGGCGGGACCCACACAAACCGGTAGACTGGGAACTGGACTGATAAAGTAATGAAAAGGGGAATTAGATACCATAGACCCAAGGTGTAGGGCCTTTAGGCATCACCCAATCCCTTTAGGCATTAAAAATATTTACCTGAAGAAAAAGAAAGAAAAGTCGATGTAAAAGTCAAACGACAGGTCCCATATTCGGAAGACAGGGACAAAATGGGAATAAATAGGTAAAAATTGGTTTGGGCAGGTGTGTGGGCCCAAAGTGGCGCCCCATTTGTCAAAAAGGTCAGACAAAAAGGTGGGGAAAAGTTGGTAATTATCACAAAGATGTGGGGCAAAATCGTAATTTTTGAAAGTTTCGGGCCAAAACTGGTAATTTGCCCCAAAAGCAAGAAATTATCTAGATATTTTTTTGGAGGAGGCTGAGCACGTGGTAAGAACCTGGGAACCTCTGGAAAAATCTAGATTTATTTGGAAAATAAGCCAAAAGTCAGATGAATTCTGAGACAGTTATTTACGCCAGTTAATTCCAGATCAACCGGATCAAATTCACCTTTATTAAAAAGGTGTTTTACCCCTTATTTTTAAACCTAGCCACAAAATTTCCAGAGAATCCAGGAGAAACCCATCAGCCACCATAGTTAGGGATTCAAGCTCAAGCTTTCGAGTTCATTCACTGGTCTTCCGATTTCAAGTAACACTAACAACTTCTTCTTTTGCGTTCTTATGAAAGGAAAATTCGTGCAAATAGTAGAAGCTTGGTTTTGGGGCTGGATTTTTACATTTTTAAGGTCTTCAAAGTCTCGGAATGAAGTTTTGTATAAGGTATAGCTATGGTCAAAGTTACCTAGCTTCGAAAACCCCATAAGAGGGCTTGCTTTGCCGCCTTGATGAATCTGGACAACGACCCTTCTAACGCGTTTTTGAAGGGGTAAATGAAGTCTTTTTGATCTGAAATTTTTTATGGAGAAACTAGAAATCTGGGGCATGAGTTTACATATATAATATGATGGATTTAGACAATATTTATTGGGTGAAATAAATATTTTAAAAATAGGTTAAGACAGCGCGTGAATCGGACCAGAGGAGATCAAACAAGCAACACATATAGTATTGAAGACGTGTTGTTGATGTGGTAATTGTGTCTGTTTGCATATTGTGGCATGTTTGCCACATTTATCTATGTTTACATACTCACGTGGTTGCATGCATACACATATCACATATAGTGCATGAGTATTGACGGTTACTCTGGGGGCCATTAATGGGCCTCAGGAGCTTGTGGTGACACAGGAGATCGTGCCTGATTGATAAAGGCCTTTTTGCAAAGGTAGTGATGACCGTGCGGATGAAGGATAGGGGATGCCCTATCGTATTTTGTACTTTATATTTTGGGATGACTGTACTTATTACCTAGATACTTTTTGTTGGATGACTGTAACCTAACCCTTCGAGGACTTTACTTTCTGTTGACTTTTTACTTTTACCAGTACGTAGTTTGTCCAAACCGATCCTGTGCTCTGCTACGCATACTCTGATTTATCATTAAATGAACTAATAATAATGGCAAGGTAATAATTAAATGGAAATCCCTCTAACCCGCCACCCGAAAGGGCGAGGCCGGTGGAGGTGTAACAATAACAAAAAAAAATCTCCAGCGAAGCCAGCTACTGCCCCTCCGAAAACAGCAACGCCTCATCGAACCCCTGGCTCAATGACTGGTGCACTGACGTCACCACCGTCTTCCCCTTCCGTGCCAGCGACCTCAGAGTGGTCATTACCCGCTGCGATGCCGTTGAGTCAAATAATCTGCAAAAGAATGGGGGAGATTACTGAAAACGCACATGACGATGAACAAATCCCAAATTAAAGGAACCTAGATTCGTTGAGTCAAATAATCTGTAAAAGAATTGGGGAGATTACTGAAAGGGCACATGACGGTGAACAAATCCCAAATTAAAGGAACCCAGATTCATAAGAGTAAATCGTGATACTTCAAAAAATGAATTTCAAAAGGGAACCCAGATCCAAACAATTCCATAGATCGATTAAAGCATAGTTCTTTCTATTTCTATAATCATCGACAAAAATGAATCAAGAGTTCGAATCACTTGCCAGGATAGATCTGTTCTCAAAAGGGCATAAACTCAATCAATTAACAGGAAAAAAAATTGCTTCACAATCCAATATCATATTCGGTGATTTTTAGAGAAAAAACATTACTTAGCCATCAACTTCGAATTAAACCATTTTTGGAAATAGCAGTCCAGTCACCATCCCCTACCCAGAAAAAAATAAAACAACGATCAAAGAGATTTTGTTAAAGAAACAAGAGAAACAGATTTATCATTTAGAGAAGCAATGGAAGAGAAAGAACTTGTCGGAGCTAAAACAAAGAGAAGATGAAACTGTGCAATGAGGACGAGAAAGAAAAGAGAAGAGATGGAGAAGATGAAACTGTGCGATGAGGACGAGAGAGAAAAGAGAAGAGATAGAGAGACGGTCCGATAAAAATTCAATGTTTGGCGGTTCTTTGATGAAAAAGAGAAGAGATGGAGAGACCAGTGATTATTAAAATTAGGTCTTAAAAATATAATATCTTAAAAGTCAGACTTTTAAAACCGGATTTTTGAAATATTAGGTCTTACAAGTAAGACTTTTAAGATCGAAGTCCTGCCTAAAAAGTTTTTTATATTTACAAAATCATCGCTTATACTTTTAAGACCTAATGTTTTAAAAGTCCGGTCTTAAAACTTTTTTATATTTACAAAACTGACACCGCTCATACTTTTAAGACCTAACACTTTAAAAGTCCGGTCTAAGAAGTTCTTTATATTTGGCTTTAAATCACTAGGTCATACTTTTAAGACCTAACGCTTTAAAAGTCCGGTCTTGAAAAGTTCATTATATTTACAAAACTGCCATCGCTTATACTTTTTAGACCTAACCCTTTAAAAGTCCAATCTAAGAAGTTCTTTATATTTACGAAACTGCCACCGATCATACTTTTAAGACTTGATCCTCTATAATCCAGTCTAAATGAGGCGGTTTTAAAACCCATTTTTGTACTAGTTATTAAATCACATATTCTCTTGTGCTACTAGGGTCCATAAAGACTCAATTTTTATGTTATTAGACTCACGTGACACCCACATCTGTGTTCTTGTATAAGGCTATTGTCAGACGACTAATTCAGATTTCACTTTCCCTTTTTTTCCTTTCCCTTCCCTCTCTCTCGATAGCTTACAATCATAGATTAATCTCAGATCTCAGGTCAGTTTTGTGATTGAATCAAGATTGTTTCATGGTATCAAAGCTGAACCGCCACCATGGAGACTTCTTCTGCCGGTGCTGGTGGTTCAATCGCGACAGTTTTGGCGTCTTCAACCCTAATCAGTTGAGTCCATTCTATCTCCATCCTAACGAGAATCCGGCGTTGATTCTTGTCAATCCTATCCTTACTGGACCGAATTACCACTCATGGTCCAGAGCCATGCGAACGGCACTGCAATCCAAGAACAAATTTGGATTTGTTGATGGTTCTATTCAGGCACCATCTTCGTCGAGTTCTTCATATTCAGGTTGGCTTCAGTGTAACACCATGGTCTGTTCATGGCTGACAAGAGCAATTTCACCGACCATCGCACAGAGTATTCTCTGGTTGGACAAGGCGAGCGACATCTGGATTGACCTACGTGATCGTTTTGCATAGAGTGACATATTCAGAGTTGCCGAGTTACAAGACGAGATTTATTCATTCTGGCAAGGAGCTTTATCGGTGAGTGACTATTATACCAAGCTTAAGATCTTTTGGGATGAATATGTGATACTTCGTCTGATTGCTCGCTGTCCTTGCAATTTTGCTTGCTCGTGTGAAAAATATCGAGATCATGATTACACTTTGAGGTTTTTAAAAGGCTTGAATGAGCGTTTTGCTTCTGTCAAGTCACAAATCATGTTGTTAGATCCTCTTCCTTCGGTCAATCGTGTGTTCTCACTACTTCTTCAACAAGAACGAGAAATGTCCCCTCAATATTGAAATGGAACCTGTTGTTCTGTTCAATAAAGGTCCAATGAAACCTCCTTCATCGGGTTTTAATGGTTCTGTGCCTGGCTCTGGATCTGGTCGAGGTTTTGGTGCCAGAAACTACAATGGTTCTGGTAATGAGAAATATTGTACCTATTGCAATAAGCCTCGCCATACAGTTGAGACATGTTACAAAAAGCATGGCTTTCCCCTTGGATTTAAGTTTCGAATCAATCTTCTCCATCGGTTCATAATTTCCAGACTCAAGGTTCGATCAATAATTCTGTTCTAGAGCAACCAAAGGCATCTATGGTGTTTTGCCAACTCCCTCTCCTCAATTCACGCAAGAACAATATCAGAAAATTCTTGCTCTTGTTCAACAGACCTCAATTTCGTCCCCTCAGACTACCTCTGTCCCATTGGTTCATCATATATCTTCTACTCATCAAACTCCAGGTACCTCTGTTCCTTTATTTAGTTTTTCTCCAAAACAATCCTGGATAATTGATACTGGAGCAACCGACCATGTATGCCATTCATTGGATTATTTTTCAGAATATCACTGTATTACTCCTATTCCTATTAAACTTCCTGACCATAGCCATATTACTGCAACTATCTTTGGAACCGTGTGTATATCTCAGTCCTTAACACTTCATAATGTCTTTTATATTCCTCAGTTTGCCTTCAATATCCTTTCGGTTTCTAAACTCACGGTTGCTATTCCTTGTTTCATTTTTTTGTCTTCTGTTTGTTATGTTTAAGAGCTTTCTCACTGGAAGATGATTGGTACAGCTGAAGTGTTCGAAGGCCTCTATTTCCTTAATCTTGCACGCCCTTCTTCCATGATTGCCATGAGTACTTTATCACCTCCTCCTGGTCTGCCTACTGCATCTTTTGATTTGTGGCATCATCGTTTAGGTCACACTTCATATTCTACTTTACGCATTTTACATCAACAATTTCCTTTTATACACTGTGATTCCAAATCTGATCCATGTGATGTTTGCCATATGGCTAAACAAAAGAGACTTTCATTTCCTGTAAGCACATCCTCGAGTAATAAAATTTTTTCTTTGATACATACTGATATTTGGGGTCCATTTGCTGTTACTTCTATTAGAGGTTATAAATATTTTTTGACTATTGTGGATGATTTTAGTCGTTACACTTGGATTTTTCCCATGAAATCTAAATCTGAGGTTCGCATTCACCTCCAACACTTTATTCTCTTTGCTGTTAATCAATTTCATGCTGATATTCAGATTGTTAGATTTGATAATGGTTTAGAAATTTTCATGGATTCTTTTTATAAATCCAAAGGCATCATACATCAAACCTCTTGTGTTGAAACACCCCAACAAAATGGAATTGTGGAATGCAAACATCAACATATTTTAAATGTTGCTTGTGCCCTTTTGTTTCAAGCTAATCTTCCTAAATCTTTTTGGTGTTTTGCTATTTCTCATGTTGTTTTCCTCATTAATTGTTTACCTTCTCCACTCCTTCATCAGTCTACCCCTTTTTCTTTATTGTATAATAAACATCCTTCTTATTCTGATTTCAAAGTCTTTGGCTATTTGTGTTATCCGTCTACTATTTCAGCACATCGTTCAAAATTTGACCCCTAAGCTTCAAAATATATTTTTCTTGGTTTTCCCGCAAATACCAAGGGATATTTGCTTTTCAATGTCCATAATAATAAATTTTTTATTTCTCGAGATGTTATTTTTTATGAGTCCTCTTTTCCTTATCCTTTGCATTCTTCACATGACAGTGTAGTATCCCTTCCTACTGATATATTTCCCCTTGATTACTCATGTTCCCCATCTGATTCCATTTCTCTTCCCACTGTTTCCCCTACCTCTGATTTTGTTATAGATCCTGTTTCCACCTATTTCCCCTACTTCCGCTATTTCATCTCCCCTCCCTGATCCTAATTTTGTTTCCTCCCTAGTTTCCACTGTGCCTTCCCTTGTTTCCCCTCCTTTGGTTCCATCACGTGTTTCTACCCGAACCCATAAACCACCTAGTTACTTGTAGGATTACCACTGTTTGGCCTTCACTACTTCAACTGTTCCATTTTCTTCAGGTGATAAATACCCCTTTTCTTTTGCTCTTTCTCCTTCTTTGCCTTCTTCTTATCGCACCTTTTGTCTCAATATTTCTGCTGATATCATTCCCACTACATATCGCCAAGCCTCTAAATATAAGCCTTGGCGTGATGCCATAGATGCTGAAATCGCTGCTCTTGAACAGAATCAAACCTGGACCTTGACTTCTTTACCAACTGGGAAACAACCCCAAATCTGATGGTTCCCTTGATCGTTACAAAGCTCGGTTAGTAGCTAAGGGTTTTACACAGACTGAAGGTATTGATTATTTTGATACTTTTTCCCCTGTTGCTAAGATGACCACTGTTCATCTTTACTTGCCCTTGCTGCTGCTAATAAATGGTACCTTCACCAACTTGATGTAAATAATGCCTTTTTACATGGTGATTTGAATGAGGAAGTTTATATGGTTTTGCCTCCTGGTTTTTATTCTGTTGATTCTTCTCTTGTTTGTCACCTTCAAAAGTCACTTTATGGCCTCAAACAAGCTAGTCGACAATGGTTTCATAAACTTTCTTCAGCTCTTATTTCTGCTGGTTATGTGGAGTCTAAAGCAGATTATACTTTGTTCATTAAGGCTTCTGGATCTAGTTTTACAGCCTTGTTGGTCTATGTGGATGATATTCTTCTTACTTGTAATGACTTGTCTGAAATTACTACTATTAAATCCACTCTTGATCTCCTTTTCAAGATCAAGGATCTTGGTTCAGCCCGGTACTTTCTTGGTCTTGAGATTGCTCGTAGTAATTCTGGAATTTCTGTATGTCAACGCAAGTTTGTTATGGATCTTTTGACTGATACAGGTTATCTTGATTGCAAGCCTGCTTCTACTCCCATGGATCCGAAGATCAAGTTAAGTATCAACTCAGGTACTCCTTTAATCGATGTAAGTTCTTATCGCCAACTTATTGGGCGTCTTTTGTACTTGACCATTACTCGACCTGATATTTCATTTGCAGCTCAACAATTAAGTCAATTCATGGCTACCCCCACTGATTCTCACCTTTAGGCAGCCAACCATGTCCTCCAGTACTTGAAATCTACTCCCTCTCATGGTCTCTTCTTTCCTTCTACCTTTGATTTGCCTTTAAAAGGTTTTAGTGACAGTGATTGGGCTACATGTCTTGATTCTCGACGTTCTACTACGGGCTACTGTGTGTTTCTTGATAATGCTCTTATTTCTTGGAAGTCAAAGAAGCAAAGTGTTGTTTCCCTTTCATCTTGTGAAGCTGAGTATCGTGCTCTTGCCATGACCACTTGTGATATCCAAAGGGCTCGTTGTATTTGTTAGCTGATTTACGAATTTTCAGATCTCAAGCTACCCCCTTATATTGTGATAGTCAGTCTGCAATTCCAGTTGGCTTCTAATCCCACTTTTCATGCTCGTACTAAGCATATTGACTTAGATTGCCATTTAGTTCGGGACAAAGTCAAAGAGGGTGTTATTCACTTGTTACCTGTTCGTTCTCAACATCAACTTGCTTATGTATTTACCAAACCACTCGGTTGTGGTCCTTTTCATTATCTTACTTCCAAGCTGGGCATGATTGACACCAATGCTCCAGCTTGTGAGGGGCTGACAGAATATGTAATTGATAATGGATAGATAATTGATATTTCATTTGTTAATTGTATTTAATTTACTTAGTGTCTTATTAGTTAATTTATTATTTAGTTGTAACTGTTTAGAGTGTTACTTACACCCACGTGACACCCACATGTACAAAGTGTGTTACCCCATGTGTAAAGACTTGTATAAGGCTATTGTACAGTGGACAGAAGAATTAATTCAGATTTCATTTTCTCAGTTTACATTCTCTCTCGTTTTCACTTTCCCTTTTCCCTCTCCCCGATAGCTCACCATCTTGCATCAATCTCAGATCTCAGGTCAATTTTCTGGTTGAATCCAGATTGTTTCAAATTGAGCCCCTTAACAATAGCCCATTCCTCCACTTCAAACACACTGCAAGTTCCAAGAAAATGAGAAACTAGCCACCCACTTCCAATCATGATCCCTTATGACTCTCCCACATTCGAAACGTCTCACATATCTTGTAACAGCCGCATCAACATTCACTTTAACCCGATCTATATCTAAGGGTTCCTATCTCAAAGAGTTTGAAGATGGAGTTGTGGTGCACATATTGTCTCCTGTAACTGAGTAAAACTCTTCAAGCTTTTAAAACAACTTTAGCTGGAAACGCAGGTTTATCAAAATCCTCAATGAATATAGCATTGTTCCTCCCCATCCAGAGTTTCCAGATTGGTACTCCCCAAATTAGTTGCCAATTCCCATCCCTCTTGATCCCCAGGTCTCTCTTAAAATTGAGTTCCCACCAGTCCCTTAAAGAAGAGGTAAAAAACTGGGAAACAAAGCTAGGATGAAGTAATGCGTACCACATGTCTTCCGCGTATTTTCAATCTCTGGGAATATGTAACACATTTTCAATCTTGTTATCACAGGAGGAGCACATCGGAGATGATTGAGACCAAAGGCTTCTCCAACGAAGTGTAACGAAGACAGTCATTAAAAGCAACCCACATAAAAACACGTATGTGTTCCGCCCCTTTCCAATGCCAAATGGCTCATTAGTATTACTCGAAATGCCTTCCAGTAATTTATAAGCACTGTTCACAGAAAAAACACCGCTGTTCATTTCTTTCCAAGACAATACATCTTCTGCTGCATTCGGTATAGGTGGCATAATATAAATCAGTTTCTGGATTACTCGGCATGGCAGAACAGATGACAATTGAGCGTAATCCCAGCAAATTTTAAATTCAATGGGCGAGGCAGAGTGGCTACGAGGCTAACGTGAACATGAATAATTGAGGTACCCAAACAAGAGTAGTGTGAAGAATGAGGCTAACGAGAGAAGGCTACCCACATCATGCACTGAAAATAATAGGTCCATAACCCCGCCATGAAAGCCCATTTTTATCAATCCACTCCAAAGCTATTTGCCTTCCCATCCAATCGTTTTTTTTTTCCTTACACTTTTATTGCACATCATATTTTTCATGCCAAACAAATGAAACGACAAGGGAGAGTCAACACACGCCGAAAGCTAAATGTCAAAGCATGAGAACTCAATGCCTTGTAAAGTCTTTTTTCTAGGTAACCTTCACTCATAACAAAATCATGCATAAACAAATTTAAGGTTGAAACTTGTGAGAATAGAGGAGGTGTGGAAGTGATATATCCCAAAATAACCAAAACAAAAAGAATGACGAACATAACTAAATAGGTATTTAAAAAAAAGAGAAAACAAATGCATTAGGATTGAGCTTATCTTATAATCCATCATAATCTCTAAATCATATCCGTCCAATTAATCTGAAAAGTCACAATACTATTTTGAATTTTCTCTCTTCTTCCCAATCAAGGGTTTAGATAAACTGATGATAGATAAGAAGAAAAAATGATAAGGAAAGCATGTGCTTCCGATACATTGGAGCTTATATTGGAGTGGGAATAGAGAAAAAGGGCTAACCGGTAATGGCAGCTAACCTGTGATGTGTTATGGGTAACCTCAGGTGTGCAATCCCCATATGACTTTCTGGGGACATGAGTTTTGAGAAAGATCTGGTGTCAAGATAGTGTCGGAGACATTTTATTTCATGTCATGTCGGATCCCTTCCACATTATTTCCATACTACACAACTCCTCCTTCGGTGGAAATATACTAGATTAAGCTAGGTTTTTTATTTTTTTTTTGGATAGAAATTAAGTTAAATAAAGTAGGCCTAGGTCTGCTACGGATATCCAAAGCTTACGTTTGGGCCTGAGCTTGTATGTAGGCTTCTTTTTAAGCATGAGTTTGAGTCTGAGCCTTCAAAAGGTTTGACAAGACGTGAAGCCGATTTAAATGCCTACTTAAAATGTAGGTCTTTAAATAGGCTTAAAGCTTATGTATCTAAGTTCAAACATAATTCATCAAGTCTATTTAAAAGCCTACATTATGTCTTAAAAGTTTAGGGATTCATTCTCATATGGAATAAAATAGTTAGTAAGAGAAAGAAAATAACACCTTGTGACAACAATTATCTGAGCAAATATGAATTGAATAAGAAAATCAATAATATATTGACTAAGAAGATATATTTTTTAATATCAATCGAGTATGACAAGTTCATGTAAAATTAGATTCTACCTCTTATTTTTCTTACAGAAAATGAGACAAACTCCTTTTATTGGAATCATTTTCATTTGTGCATCACTAAAATAAACTTACTGCAATTATTAAGTTGCATCAAATGCCACAAACCAAGAGAGATGTAATGAACTAGCATTGCTATCTAGAGTGATCAAACAAAAGATAAGTAGATGTGATCAATTGATGAATGACAATATTAAGCTCATAGGTAAATAATGAAATGCGAAATTTAGAGGTAAGACTAAGTTATTAATTTTACAAATGATTTACAACATTAATTTAGATTAAATTATATATCATTATGCGTATTGATACATTTAAAAATAAATAAATAGGCCATACCTTATGAAAATAGACATGATATGTTTACCTAAATAGGTCCGACAATAAGCGTGAGCCTGAGACTTACCTATTTACTAAATAAGTTAGTCTGAGCTTAACGTAGGCTAGATCATATGTCTATGACGGCATAACCTATTTTCATCCCTATTTCTGATTTTACTACTTATGCTACTATGAACTAGTGTGCTTCCTAAGTTGAGTTTAAGGATAAGGGCATAAAGAACCTTATTAATGCCTTTAATTTTATAAATAATTCTGCTTCCTATTATATTGACATGGACTGGTTGCTAAATGATAATTTTTAATATGGTTATTCATAGCATTGGTCTGTAGTTTCAGATTAGATGTAAAAAAGCAATTTATAAAGAACATAATGAATTAATTAATGTCGGTTGTCATCAAGCGTCCGTGTATTACAAAATTAGATGTCGGTGCTTAACTTATTGTTTGTAATTTGACCAACGAGTTAGTACAGTAATTGATTTTTAAATTTGATTCATCTCTACTTAAGCTGAACACGTTGAAATGAAAAAATAATTAAGGAGAGAGAATTATATATGAATATCACTTAATATTAATCTGCCGCTTTATCTTGAAGAAACCCGAAATAAAAACAATTAATGTAGGTGGGTCTGATAAAATATTGAATGATCACACAACAGGGACCATCTGTACTGATCTTACGTTAATTTCATATATCTGGCATTATTGCTCGTAAAGTTGGGGGAAAACAAATAAAAGAGAACAGTTTTTAAATGGGGAAAAAAAAAAAATCTACTTCCCCTTAATTATAATCATATTTACTTGTACATATAATATACCATAAGGACATCCTGATATAAGCGCTCGCTGACCCGTAAAAGTATACCCACAAGGCCACAACCACAAGTTACAACGTTCAACAATATGTAGCATACGCAGATTGTTTCTCATTCAGATGTTTTATGGGGAAAATTGTAGCTAGGTCTTAAGTAAGGCAAAATACGATAAAGTTGTCTTTTAAAACCTTAAAATTGTAGTGAAATTCTATGAGTTCTTTTAAAAGATTTTCTAAATGTGAAAAGACACAAATACCCCCATAGAGGCTCATGGATTTGTCAAAACATTCTCATGGACTTATCAAAACATGCTTATGGACTTATCAACACATGCTTATGGACTTATCAACACATACACATGGATTTATCAAAATAGGCTCATGAACTTGTCAATATAAGCACATGAGGCATTTGTGTCTTTTCAAATATAAGTCTCATGGGACTTCACTTTAATTTTGAGAATTCAATGATCATTTTGTCACATTTTTCGTTTCTTGGGGCTTAAGTACAATTTTTCCTATTTCAAACTCCTTTCACGTTTCACGATTAAATATGAAAATGAACGAAAAAAACAAGTTACTCCCTCCGGTCCTAATTATAAGAGCAAATTTTGGAGTTGTTTTGGTCCTAATTATAAGAACAAGTTTTAACTTTTGTCAATTTTTTTCCTATAATACCCCTATTTATACTTTCTCAATAATAATTAAAGACAATAATAATTTAATAATACACCTATATATTTTATAAAGTAAATAATGTTTGCAACTCATTAATGTCATATACACCTATAAATAACTAGTTTAAGTTTTCTCCTATAAATAACACCCATATGAAGAAGCAAGGTCCTGTTTTAATTAAAATTAAAATTAAAATTTGCTTCCGTAATAAAGATTTATCAATTCTTCATTAATAAAATAGAAATAGAGGAGTGGCAGAGACATTAGAAAAGACATCATTTGTGGCCAGCATGTATTGTGTTTCTATTTTATTAATGAAGAATTGTTATATCTTTATTACAGAAGCAAATTTGAATTTGAATTAAAACAAGACCTTGCTTCTTCATATATTTTAGGTAAGGGTAGTTTAGGAAAATATATGTAATGAACTAATTTAACTTCCTTCCTTAATCCCTCCAAATTCGGTAATTTGTTCCTATAATTAGGACCGGAGGGAGTATGTATTTAGGTCTAAAACAAGATACCAAAAAAAAGGGAAAATTTATATCAGGGCCTTTTTAACAGAAAAAAAAATCCAAAAAGGGCCTAAAGATTTTGAAAATCCCAAAAAATGCCCCAGAGCCTTTTTTAGTATAATTTCATTAAAAGTTAGTTGTTAACGGGGCTGATATAGTTGTTAACAGGTTGATATAGTTGTTAATGACCTACCCGCTAACAACTAAAATTTTAATGAAATTATACCAGAAAAGGCCCTAGGGCCTTTTTTAGGATTTTCAAATCTTTGGGTCTTTTTTAAGATTTTTCTGTTAAAAGGCCCCCTATATGGATTTTCCAAAAAAAAAAAAAAGCAAATCAAATTAAACATGTCCAGATTATTTAGTAAGGGTGCATTTACAAATATAGCTAGCTAGCTAGCTACTCAACTTTCACTTTAATTAGATTGTTAGTGATACGGAAATTATATATAGGGTTAAGGAGCGAATTGGCCAACAAACTATTGGCCCAGGAGCACCCAATACAATTAACTCTTATCTGGACCTTAAATACCAATAAACTTTTTAAAAGGGTAAAATAGCAGAAAATCGTTGCTTTACCACTAACGGACGTTACTGCACCTAGGCTTTAATCACTCCTTCCCTCCCTAGACCTTCCAAACTTCCATGGTTTGCAAAAGCCCGAATGCCAGCTCCAGTTATCAATTCACACCCTGTGAAGTCGACGGCCACCAAGTTCTTGCTCTTCTTTGCCAGTGCCATCACAGTTGCATCGGATACATTAACCATCCACGACAGATTCAGCTTCCTTATAGCTTGAATTTCTGCTACTATTGAGCATCCCGTGTAATGCGTCACCTTAGGCCCACATTCTGCTAAGTTTAGCTCTTCCAAACGATGAATCTTCTGTAGAAGACACACGCCTGAGTCCATGATTCGATCGCATTCTACCAAAATCAGCTTTTTCAAGGACTTTGATGAAGATCCTGATGCTAAATATGCTAAGCCCTGATCCGTGATCAAGGAACAGACTTCTTCCGTTGAGCACGTGATGCATGTCGCCGCGAGAAATTGCTTCAAGGGCTTCGTCCGTAATCAAATTACACCGACCCAAGCTCAAATGCCTCGATGCTTCGATGAACGCAAATTGAATCAACTCCGTAGTTCCCGATGTTCCTTCTTCTCCGAGCAAAACTTCGGACAACCTGCTACCCCGTGCCAAAGCGCACACACCGTCGTCTCCGATGTCCTCAAAACACGATGATTCATCCGAGTAATCAGTAATTCCTTGCTTTGATTTGAAATTAAGGTTAATAGCCTCAAGTTTGGGGCATAATTGGGCTAAAATTTAAAGGTGATGGTCTGTGACTAGTTTTGAAGAATCGAACTTGCGAAGATTAGGGAATCTGGGCAAGATGATAGGCAATGAGTCGAGCTCGAAGACCGTATGGAGGAACAGTCGGACCTTCCGACGCGGCCCGGTGCTTGCGACTTGGGAGAAGGACTTCCTGTTGTTTCCATTGCAGACCCATTTGAAGAAAGCCAGGCGCAGTAACGTCTCTTACTAAAGTAACGATTTTGTGCTATTTTAAACTTTTAAAAAGTTTGTTGGTATTTAAAGTCCACGTAAGAGTTTATTGTGTTGGGTACTCCTGGGCCAATAGTTTATTAGTAAAATTGCTCCTTAATCCTTATATATATGTAGAGGAATATAATTTAGTGATACGGAAATTCTTCTAAAAGTAGAAAATCGTGGGTTGGATGTCATTTGTAATATTAGACTGTTAGTGGCATATAAAAAAAAAAAAAAAAAAAAAAAAAAGAGGAATATATATAATGTGAAGAGAAGAAATGTTTGGAATGGAATAGAGGAGAAAAGTTCCAAGCAAAAAAAAATAGAAAAAGAATAGAGGAGAAAAGTGAGTTAAAAAAGGAGGAGGCAGCTAGCTACTCAACTTTCACTTTAATGATGGACTTCTGAAAAGGAGAAGCAAGTGATATATCATGCATGTACGTTCAACCAAATTAAAGGAGAGGAAAAAGGAAGGTGAAAAGCCATTTTCAGGGCACTAGATTTTGGGGAACATCTTTTTCTATCATCATGGTTTCAGCCATACATTTTCATAGAATACTTTAGCATCAGCTTCTTATATCCCACACCCATCCGAATTTGTCCCAGAAACCCTCTGCAGATTGAGTCCTTTGAACAAGGACACATTAATAATGTTTCTGTTATATGAAATACCTAACTTATTTCACAAATCAACGCCCTCATTATTACCACCTTCTCTTTTCCTACTAATCCTTCCCTTTCATTGTCTCCGACAATACATAAAAGTCTCTATTTTGCAACGCAGATTGTTCTCTCCTCTTGACTCCTTGAATGCAGGACCTTATTCACACACACAGACACAGCAGAATTCATTAGTTCTGTCGTCTCAGATCTTTAATAGAAGAGTTAGTTAACTAATTTAGGGTATTAAAGAAACTAAATAAATTACTCAATTGTATTATATATTACATGATCTCTCTAAAATACTTGTTTGCATATTAGATTATGTCGGTGGGATTGGTTCTTTGAAGAGTAGAAAAAGAATACATGAAGAAAAAAGTAGTGCACAATATTTTTAAAGCAGGGCTACATTTTTCTTTAGGCTTAATTTCCTCTTATCTATACCTATCTTATATGGTGCAATTTAGATTGATGGACGAATTTCTTACAGGATATAATGAAGACCCTTGAATATGGATTACACTCTCAACACTCAAACTAAGACAATAATGACTTTTACAAATTAAAATGGTAGTTTGACTTTATCTTTGTGTCCACCCAAAGACATAGGCAATGAATTTGATCTCTTGTAGTTGTTACGTGACTTGATATATATATCATCTTGTATGGACTGATGGTGATATGTATTTCTAGGCTATGAAGTGATGATTTAAGTGGTGTCTCCTTAAAGTAACACATCTTCAATTAAAAATCATAAACATATTTTAAATTTATAAATCCTCATTAATCAACATAACTTCAATAACTAATAGTTATTTAAAATATTTCTTCCATGAAAAGTTATACCTTTATAATATATAAAGTTTTCTTGAGAAACACAAACTTCCACAAAAAATCTCTAGTTATAAGTTTTCATATTGTGTCTCCATGAATTAAAGAGACATAATTTTGGTGACCTTTAGTGTTATAGCTTCTTATTACACAACCCTTAATTCACACACAAATTCCTCATAAGGACAAGACTTTACCAAAATACATCTCTTCATTTTAAAATATTCCTATAGAATATATAAAATTTTATAATGCAGACAAATTAGTTTGGCGAAGAATGACAAATATAATAGATAAAATAAAAATTAGAGATATTATATTTAAGGGAGAAAAAATTACTTCTTAACTAGCTTTTGTATTTAAGATTGGAGGTAGTAGTGGTGGACCTTAGGATAACTATTTGGGGGGCCAAATATATACTCATTAACTAATTAAATTTTTTTATGATTATACAACAATTTAAAAATATTCAGATTTATAATATTATATTAAATTTTACATTTTATTAAATCTATAAAAAAAATTCTGAACAAATTTTTTTTTTTAGGGGTTGGCATGGCCTCCTTTTGTCTCTTTTTAAGGTCCGTTTTTGGGAGGTAGTAGATGTGTGTGTGTGTGTGTGTGGGGGGGGGGGGGGGGGGGGGGGGGGTGCAAGGGTAAGATTTAAGAAGTCATTATCTAAAATATTATCATGGGAAAAGTAATTAGGTCAGTGAACAGTTCACCTAAATCATGCACGACGGTTGACTTTGATAAAAAATTAACGACATCCAATGGGTTGAAACGGACAAATACAGCAAATTATCTTTCATTGAATAGGATTCCAAAAACAGACCACACTCAACAGTATTTCCCACTAACAAGTTTCAAATCAAATGACCTTCTGCCATAATAAGGTTTGATAAGGGTCATCATGCGTGATGGAAAATTGGTCGGAAATTATATACTACTTTCGTCTTAATTTTAAAATCTAGTTAACTTTTTTTTTTTTGGAGAGATTAAGAAAGTTAAATAAGTTACGTAATTATTTCATATATTGTGTATCATTAAATTATATATTAGTTTTTTAGTTAAATTAATTAGTTTGAAGAAAAAAATAAAAATACTCTAAAGTAATTTAATTAGTTTATTTAATTTCTCCAAAAATAGTCAACTGGTGCCTTATAATTAACCCGGAGGGAGTATCTTTGGAACCACACCCTGCATAATAAAAGAATTCCATTAATTTTGTTGAACTCCAAATGCCTCCATTTTTAAACTTATGCTTGAAATCAAAGTTAGCAGTCCCCCTTCAAGCTCATCCATCAATTGTCTTATTAATTTATTTCTATTTTTATAAGCTTTTTGAGGAAGAAATAAACATCTGAAAATCTTGCCCCTCGATCCCTATTTCTTTCCTTGATATCCATAAAGTTAATGAGTGAGAGTACCTATTTAGGTATAACGACTTGAGGGGTGGTTGGTGAAAATTGAGAACCGTTGGGTCAATTGAGACAATGATTTGTTATCTAAATAATGGTGCTCAGTGGCATCAAAGTTCCTCAAAATCCGTTTACCGACTTGTAAAAATCAAATCCTCAAAGACTCAAGAGGCCGATGCAGTGGGATCAATGTTATGATTAACATAAAAAGAAGCAACTACATTGGATTAAAGAAAAAGTTGACGACGCATGCATGTTCCCAAACCAAATTTTAATTAAATTAAACTAATTGTCCGCGATTCAAGTGCACTTTTTAATATATACCATTTTGGTTCTATTTATAAGTCTTTTTTTTTACTAAATCACAAATACTAAAGAGAGATAGTTAGCTCAATAATTATAGGGTGAATTTTCAACTTTACCCTCATTTATGATTGGGTACCTTTCAACTTTTTATTTGTTCTCTATTTTCATTGGTACAATTAATATGGGCAAAATTGTCACAATCTCATTTATTTAGTCAAAAGGGATTTATAAATAAGAACAGAGTGGTATAAAAAAAAATTTTAGTCTTCAATGAAGAGGGAAATTACTTAAAGGACTTATTATTAGGCCTCTTGATTATCAAAAGCAGTTAATTAAGCATGTCAATAATATATGCTGCACATTCCTTATCGAATTGGATTGAAAAGAAATATTATTTCTTGAGATTTAAGTTAATTAATTAGGGAATTAGTTACGCATGCATTTGCCATGAGGAGGCGAGACAAATTTTTTAAAGTACTTTTTTAATTTTACTTGATTTCGTTAATGACTCTAAGGACTTGTGATTCTTCATCATCAATTCCAGCAGAATTGTAACTACCAACTTCTTGTCGGGTTTCAATAAGTCTACACTCTAGGATCTTATACAGATAAGCCTTTTTGACCCCAACAGATAAAGATGATTAAAACCAATGTTTTGAAATCCATACAGACTAAAAACCAGCGAACCGATCGGTAAACCAGCCCGGTTATCAACTTGGTTCGGTATTTGAATAAAATCAATTTTTTTCAAATTTTATATAGAACTTTATATTAATTACCTTTATATCTTCAGTTTCTCACCGGATTAGCCCTAGTTAGCTCTGATTTGACTCTCGTCTGATCCACTGACTCTTGACCCCGTACCCTAATCGGTTTAATGACTGGTTTAGGTTTCAGAACCTTGATTAAAACTATTCTTATCAACTAAGATCAATGAAATACCACTCTCATCCTTAATATAAAACCCATTAGGAAATAAACTTGATTACTAATTAAATTTTCATTCATTCTCGCAACGTGTGATTAAAAATAGTTCTGTCCACTTTGTTCTTTTTTCGATTCGCACATTATTCTGATCGCTCTCAACCTTAAATCTGCCCCAAGATTCTTATTTTAGAAAAATACATTTAGGTTTCATTTTCGCTGTCATTAAGGTTGAGTCTCTTGGAAGACATTTGCTTCTTTCTTGTTTACATATAGTGCAAAACTCATGATTATTATTATTTGTAATATTTTGAATCATTAAGGCTCCCTCTTCAATAATAGAACCACTTCAGTCACCAGTAAGATTTAAATTCAAATAAAGAAACCGCCGGGGGATATTAATGCATATATATATATATCTATGAATAAATTTAAAGGTGCTTTAGTCGCATATAATAAATGAGTGGGCCCTTTGGTCATTTAACCTAGGTGAGGCTGCTTTTGGATATTATTTTTATTTAGACCAATCCACTCATCAACGGTGCTGGATATATCAAACACCATATGATTTGCATTAGCATTTACACTGCCATATCAGATCGAATCCATCTGATGATAATTTATGTGTGGCTTAAATCCTACGGACCTTACACTTGGCTTTTTGTTTCTCAAGGCAACACTACATATGGTATGGAAACACCCACACACCCAAGCAACTGCGACTCAAAGAACCACAAATATTTGACACGCATGGTCTCTATACATACAGAAGATCAAACTTCAACTGGCTAGCTGCAGGTAATATGGTACAGTGTTTTGGAAAGAGAAATTTGAGGAAAACGGAGGGGTAAATATAATATTAATATATATATATATATATATATATATGAAAGAGGTCCCCGCAAGCTCGTGTATAGCTGCACCCTGCACGTGATCATGTTTTGGAAAACCATGCAATTTCAATCCCTGCCTCTCTTCTTCTTATATTATTATTTCTTTTTGTCTTTATTATAAGGCATCAATTAGTACGTTTATTTAGTTCTTTTTATAAGATACGTACTTGTTCTCAAAGAGCATTAATTATTTTTTTCTATGTATACTCATAATTAATATGATATTAGAGTTTAGTACAATTAGTAGGGGTACTATTAAAAATTACATAAATTCTAGGATAACTTTATTGACTTTAACTGTTTTTATTAGTTTATAAGAATTGTTAGTTGGTGTCTTATAATAAAGATCAGTGAGTACTACATTATAAATTCGTACTGACCCTCAAGACATGCCACGTGGCGTGCCTTGTGACCCAGGGAAGCAGCATGTTACCCCAGTCTCTCTCTCAAGAAATTAAGTTAAACTAAGCGAAACTACAGCACAATAATTAATATAATACTCTTTCCGGTCTCAAATATATTACTATGGTCCTTATTTATAAGTTTATTTTGACTAAATTTCACATACTAGGGAGAAGTAGTTAACTCAGTTATTATGTGGGTAAATTTTCAACTTTGCCCTCATTTATGATTGGTTGTTTTTCAACTGTTTCTTCGCTCTCTATCTTTATGAGTACAATTAATATATATGAGTAAAATTGTCACATTCTCATTTATTACATAAAACTGAACTTATAAATAGGACCAAATTTTTTGATTAAAATAGACTTATAAATAGAACCAGAATAGTAAGACAGATTTAACTTGTTTTGTAGAGATTTAGGAAGCTAAATAAGTTACTTAAACATATAATATATTGTGTATCCTTAGATTATATATTAGTTTATTAATCAAACTAATTAGTTTGGAAGAAAAATAAAAATATTCTAAAGTAATTTTATAGCCTCTTTAATTTCTTCAAAAAGGCAATTTTATCATATATTTAAGAGCGGAAAGAGTATTTTAATGTATATGCCAGAAAAGGTTGCATGAACATTGAGTAATTAGCACTTAATTTTACTTGCTTTCTAATTCAATAGGCAAGACTTCTCAGCTAATCGCGTTCCAACCTGAGTTGAATATAATGATTATGCATGATATTAAGTCAGAAAGAGACATCTAAGTCAAATGTGAGACTATATCTTTCTCTCCATCTTGCGAGGGGACTAATTAATTAATATTTGTACAGTTTACCATGTACTAATTAATTACTCTCAAGTAGTGATTTAGTAGTTTCATACAAATAGGATCTGGACATGAATGCTGAAGATAAATTATCAAGTAGATAGCAGCTTTAAGTCCGTGACGTGAAATAATGTGATCAGGAGAGGGAATTCCACAAGCAGAAACCAAACACACAAACACACACAGACAAAAGTGTGAAATGTGGGGATTGTTTCGTATATATATTTAGGTGAAAAATATGATCACATGGTGTGACGGTAAAGGGACATGGCCAGAGAGGCCCACTTTGTTAGGTAAAAAACAAGCACGCTCCAAGAAGTCACTTGAAATAAAACCCCAATATGGGAACAAAAATGCACAGAAGAAGAAGCCTATAGCTATGGTTATTATCTCTCACTCCTAAGTCCTTTTCTCTCTGCTCTCTCTCTGCAATTGTTTTCCTCTCATCCAACAACTCTGTCTCTCTAATTGTACTCTCTCTTCATCTCCCCCTCTTCTTTTGTGTCCCTTTGATTTCTCTCCTCTTTTTCCCTGCCTTCCACTTTTCTCTTCACTCTCAGCGTCCCAAGCTCCTAGCTCTCTCTCTAGCTTGCTATATATCTTGCCCTACTGATCTCTCTCGCCTTATAATAAGCCTGACTCAGCCCCATATATATATATATATATATAGAGAGAGAGAGAGAGAGAGAGAGAGAAGGCAACTATTTAGAGCTATAGAGAAATGTCTAGCAGAAGGTCAAGGCAACAATCATCGTCATCAGGTTCTTCATCAATCTCCGATGACCAAATCATCCAACTTGTTTCCAAGTTGCGTCAACTTGTTCCTGAGATTCGTGATACTCGCCGCTCCAACAAGGTACTTAACTTCCTTCCTCTCATCTCTCTCTTGTTGACAGATTATATAAGTATTCTTTAGAGCTAGCTAGCTAGTTCAAGGTAGCACATGATAATTGTATACTGCATATATACTGTCCGTGTACCAACAAGGAGAATAGAGAGCATCAAATTAATGCTGTTACTGTGTACTGCCGAAGAAACAAG